>JABXJD010000155.1:0-740000 GCA_013375575.1 Percina caprodes
GATGTATTGCCTTCCACCATTTAGTTGTTTTCTGTTTTTTAAGTATCTGGTCATGCCAGATGTATCCACCAAGTGCTCCCTGACCTCCCCCAAAAAAAAAAAATAAATCTTGTGAAATAATCTTGTTGTTAAAGGCTGTAGAAAGAAACTTCCTTTCCTGTGATGCGACCACTAGATGTCGCTGTTCACCACGGACAACCCACCTAACTGACTGCAGGAGGCTTCTCTTTCCTCACAGGCAAACTCCAAACTCTTTCAATGGAATCACAAGTTGACAAGAATCCTGGGATCAAAATCTTCTGTGAAACAAAATGATGTGGATGAACTGTAATATTATCATGCAGGAGAGTGGAGAGGGAAACACTACCAGTTCTAGGAAATCCACTTCAGATTATTGACCTTTTGAAAGCTTTATTTGCATTTGTATTAAAGAGCAACTTACCAAACTAAACACAAACAAATTTGTCTCTCCCAGCTGCATGAACATGTCTAATGATTACTATTATTACTAACCCATAAATGGACAGAGTAAGGATGAAATGTTAGTTTTGCAACCAGTTGAGGGCATGTTTTGGGATCTTTTAGCTAAAAGTTTGCTAACTACCGTTAACACAAAGATGACTTTATACCTCTGAGACACTCTCCAGACTTTTCTTTGTGAGTGGCGGAAGAGTTTATTCATGAAGATAATGTCACCTAGAAATGAATCCCATATTCTATAATTTTCAACTCAAAGTAAACTGTTAACTGAAGGACAGCCAGCCCCTACCATGGTCAACACAATGTCTGTTTTTATTGTTTTAGTATAAGTGAAAGTATTCAGATCATGTACTGCAGTACACTTACTAATACCACACTGTAAATATACTGTATATTATTACAGTTAAAGTCCTGCATTGAAAATGTTACTTAACTAAGTGTATAAGTAGGGAGCATGGTGGCTCAGTGGTTAGTACTTCCGCCTCACAGCAAGTTGGCACTGCAGAGTTGGACCCCCGGTCCGGGCAGAGTCTGTCTGTGTGGAGTTGGCATGTTCTCCCCGTGTTTGCGTGGGTTTCCTCCGGGTGCTCCAGTTTCCTCCCGCCGTATAGATGTGCATGTTGGGTAACTAGGACTATAGTTGACACTGCCGCATTTACAGAAATGTTGATTAATGTGCATTGTCCTAATCAAATAAATAAATCTTAAAGGGATACTTAGCATTAACCTTTATATCAGTAGAAACCCGGTAGTATTTTCTAATGACCGTGCTTCCCTTCCTCATGTCCCCCTGAGGCAAGAGATCTCTCTATCGTGGGTCTGGAAAAAAACCTCCAATGACGCAAAAATGGCATTTTTGCCTAGAGGCTACGGACTACAAGCCAGCTAGTTCTGCATGTATTCAACCAGCCCATAGGGGGTTGGACTCTTTACCCAAAGCGGGCTGAAGCGAGTTGAGTGTCAGCCATCTTGGAGCTAAGCTACAGCTACGTATCTGAGACGCCTCTCGGAGGGGAGTGGGGTAGACAGGCTGTGGTTGCGGTGAGAACAGTCTTTATTGATGCTGTGTGCCTTATGCAAGCATTGCTTTCATTGTTGGGGTTGAATGCAACTGGACGGAAGTCATTAAGGCTTGTTGCAGTGGAGTGTTTTGGCACGGGCACGATGGAGGCGGTTTTAAAGCATGCTGGGACATTGGCCTGGGATAGTGACATATTAAATATGTCAGTCCAGACTTCAGTCAGGTGCACAGCACAGGCCCTGAGTACGCGTCCGGGGATACCGTCAAGACCAGCAGCATTGGGTGCATTAATCCTGCTATTAAACCTGTGATCTACAGAGACCTTGAAGGCCACCTCTTTGTTGTGAAGTGGATCAGCTCATTTGGCAAGGAGGTGTCAGTGACAGGGATGGTGGAGTTGGTAGCTTTGTAGTCTGTTATGGCCTGGATGCCTCGGGGGGTCAGAGTTGTTTTTGAAGTGATCCTCAATCCTTAGCATGAAGTTGTGCTTGGTTTTTTTGATGCCCTTCTTCAGGTTAGCCCTGGATGAGATATAGTTTGAGCATAATCGGATCTGAATGCAATGTCTCGTGCTTAGTGAAAACTTGGTCTAAAATCTTTTCTCCTCCATTTTTATGGAATTTATGCAGTAGAGTCTTTAAATTTGAGTGGTTGAAGTCACCGCGACCATGTAGGCTGCCTCCATCTCTGGTTTTGCCGGAGTCAACAGCTGTTCTGTCCCCACGGACGAGGCAGCGTCGGGCTAGGTAGATAGCGCTGTTGGGTATTCTGCTATTAAGCCAGGTTTTGTGAAAATCATGATGTTTCAGTCCACAATCATTTTGTGTGTCATGATCCACAGCCACAGTTCATCCATTTTTTGGCCAGCGAACAAACATCGGCGAGGAAAAGGCTTGGAAGAGTGAGTCGATGTGGAGTTAGCTTTAGCCTCGCTTAAACTCCACCACGAGATCTTTTGCGGCAATGCTTGTGTCCATCTGAAGAGTCCTCCAGTCAGTGTGGGTATATCTGGATGTGCCGTTGGTTTAGTGATCTTTGTACGCTAATAACAATGTCAGAATTGCAGGAGCCAATGTCCAAAGGTTCCTGCCGGTGTATAATATGTACACTAAACTTTTTTTAATGATGCACTTTTATCTGCCTGGACTCAAACTTGTGGCAAAAGTCGCAAAACATTGTAACGGTTTATTGGCATCCAGCTGAAAAACTCTTTCGCCATCAACATCTTCTTCTTCTTCTTCTTCTTCTTCTTCTTCTAACAAGGCTGCCAGTCAATTCTTGATTGGCCAACTGCACATTCAAATCAAATCATTCAACAAGCAATCTCCGACATGAGCAAGGGCAAGGGGGCAAGGAAGCAATAACATAATTGATGATACAATGATGGTCAGTAAACATCATAACAAAAAAAAAACAAAAAAGAAATTCAAAGAGCACAAAATGAAACCTGGGAAACAGATTAAACAGCAACCTTACAGCAAGCTTTCAAGTCCTTTCTCCTTTCCACTTCTTCTGAAGGCACTCAGCCTCAACTAATTGGCACCCACACCGGAAAGCCAAACTAAAAGAACAACAATGCACTCAGGATCTGGACAATACATGGCATGGGCAAACGGTTACTTCTGACATTACCAATTATACAGATATGTGCACTCACAACAATAGGCACCCCAAGTCTTTCACTCCAAAACTATGTTACCTATTGTTGTACACCTTAGGAGTTTCCAGCCCCTCCCTGCTGAGAGGACCTAACCAGGCACACCTGTATGTACTCTTGATTAAGCTGGTGAGCAGCTGATCTACCCTCCCCCCCACATCACAGGCAGAAACATATCAGAACACATTATGAACCCTTAAACCCATTAAACAGGTCTATGCAAGACAACCTTGAGCTCATGCCCATAATCTGTAGAAATACTATGAATGGAAATGTATGGTGAATGATGAAGCAGTATGGGTTTTAAAACCAGCACTGAGATGAAATGACTGCACATAAATTGAATTACTATTCAGTGTCTTTGCACAAATCTAATTTTATCAACAGGGAAGTAATATGCATTCTCAGATTGTCATTGGCTGAGATGGAATGGTATCATACACCTGCCTGCCGACATAATATTTGCTCAGAAGAATCAAGTTATGCAAATGTGCTTAGCATTTTTTCCGTCTATTATTTAGTAGTGGCAAAAATGTTGAAACAAATAGCAACTCCCCCTGTTCATCAGCACTGTTTGTCTGCTTTCAGCAGTAAACAATTGTCCCTTTGCCAACTCAGTGGGGGTTTGCTCAATGTATCTATTTACTTTTCTTTCAGAGCAGGGGGCTCGGGGAGCAGGTGTACAGATGCGCTCATGCATGAGCTACATGGGCATGCAGTGTAGTAGGCGTGCATAAGAGAAAAATGATTGGAGCTGGTGGAGGAGCTGCCTGTCATCTCCAGCAGCTCATTCGAAAGGAGAATAAAGAGGGCTCTTCCTCCCAGAGAGGCCTGGAAAAGCCAAACGGCCCTCCCACTTTAAAGGTGATATTATTTCATAACCTCAAGAGATAACAGGGGGGCGTCATGGTATATCAATTTTAAGGTGGCACACAGACTGCAGGTTGGTCATTTTATTCTGCCAAAGAAAAGGCTGTGAATAAAGGCTTTTTTTTTTAAAAAAGATTTTTTTGGGGCTTTTCCCTTTATTATAGTGGTAGACATGAATGGGGGAGGGAGACGGGGGATGACACGCAGCAAAGGGCAGCAGGTCGGATTCTAACCCTTGCTGCTGCAACATGGGGCAACGCTCTTACTAGGTGAGCTAGAGGCGGCCCCGAATGAAGCAACTTTATTGTGGATTTTTCAGAGAATTTTATTCATCTGGAAAATGTGATGGAAACAAAAACCAAGGGCATCAAACAATGAGGAGCAACGGACATTTGGAAATCCTCATAAAATGTTCAGAAGCCAAACTACCAGAGACACTCCCAGGCCCGGGTGGAGATACAATCCCACCACCTAGTCCTGAGTCATCCCAGAGGCTTCTTCCCATCTGGACCCTCTTGGAACCCATAGGAAAGCACGGAGGGGTCATCCTTACCAGATGCCTGAATCACCTCAGCTGGCTCCTTTTCACGTAAAGGAGCACCACGTTTTTCACAGATGACTGAGTTTCTCACCCTATCTCACCAGTCAACCTGCTGAGGACACCCATTTTGGTCTTGTACCCGGGTTCTAATTATTTCGATCACGACCCAGCCTTCCTCCGTGACGCTGTTGAGGAAAGTCTGGCAATGCGAGACTATTTCCTGCTGAGAACCATGGCCTCAGATTTAGAGGTGCTGATCCTCATCCGAACCACTTCCCACTCTGCTGTGAACCAATCCAGTGCGTCCTAACGGTCAAAGAACAATACCGCCATCTGAACCACATCATTTCTGGGGGATTCACGTCCAAGCATTTTTATCATTCGAAACAGGGTTTCTTCTAATAAATCATGATATAAAGCCTACTTTAGTATAAATATCCGCCCTTTATTATACTGTTATTTTTGTGTAAATTGGTAATTTTTTTACTGAACGCAACATGACAAAAACGTTGATACATTAACTTTTTCAGAAGACAACTCCCACGATCCCATGCAACTTCACAACATCATCAAAAAGTCTCTGTAGCACCTGAAAATTACATATTGTATGTTTAAGTAAAAGATCTGAAAACTTTTTCCACCACGAACATGTTTCCACAACCAAGTGTAGACAGATTGGACAGAGAGTCTAGCTAGCTGTCTGGATTTACCCTGCAGAGATCTGAGGACCAGGTAACCATAGTCCTCAGATTGGACAGATAGTCAAGCTAGCTGTCTGGATTTACCCTGCAGAGACCTGAGGACCAGGCAACCATAGTCCTCAGATTGGACAGATAGTCTAGCTAGCTGTCTGGATTCACCCTGCAGAGATCTGAGGACCAGGTAACCATAGTCCTTAGATTGGACAGATGGTCTAGCTAGCTGTCTGGATTTACCCTGCAGAGATCTGAGGACCAGGTAACCATAGTCCTCAGATTGGACAGATAGTCTAGCTAGCTGTCTGGATTTACCCTGCAGAGATCTGAGGACCAGGTAACCATAGTCCTCAGATTGGATAGATAGTCTAGCTAGCTGTCTGGATTTACCCTGCAGAGATCGGAGGACCAGGTAACCATATTCCTCAGATTGGACAGATAGTCTAGCTAGCTGTCTGGATTTACCCTGCAGAGATCTGAGGACCAGGTAACCATAGTCCTCAGATTGGACAGATAGTCTAGCTAGCTGTCTGGATTTACCCTGCAGAGATCGGAGGACCAGGTAACCATAGTCCTCAGATTGGACAGATAGTCTAGCTAGCTGTCTGGATTTACCCTGCAGAGATCTGAGGACCAGGTAACCATAGTCCTCAGAAATCCACCAGAGGTTAGAACGCCAACACAGAGACAGAGGAGGGGGACGGACATCTGGACAAAATGAGGGACATCCGGCTGACTTGCCGGTGCCACCGGAACAATCCCAGAAGTGGAACATTGTGAATACAAACTAGTCTTCTTGATGCATATAAAACATTTCCTTGATATTGTGTTTTTACATTACAATGTATGGAGGTAAAAAGAGTAAATGGAATATTATATTCCATTTACTCTTTCATTTTCTGCATATGTGAATCCATTAGCCACCATAGCTTTTATCTGGCTCCACGTTCCACTGGCATCACTCTCTTTGATGTGCCTACGAGTTTGACATAAAAGCCTCATTTTCATCATTTATTTCCATCTTAAAGTGCATTTCTGTTTCATCCCCCGTCCAACACAAAGCCATGAGCTGTGCTGCTATTACAGTCACAACCTTTTGTGATTGAGTTGGGTGATTTAGCTCAAAACGTCCATAGAAAAGCACAGATACCAAGCACACTGAGGTCTTCCTCTGTTAGAATTACTGCTGTCCTGATCCGGAATAGGAATGCAAAATAATTGAACCTATCCATTCTCTCAAGGGGTTTTATAGTCTTTTCTTCCTCCTCACTTTTACCTCCAGGCTGAGGTGCTTCAGTGTGGGAAGTCCAGTTACTGAAGTGAAATTTTCCAGCCCCGAGGTTGGAGTTATACTTTTTTTCTCTAGACATTACTATCAAGACGACTAAGCAGGAGCTATACTGAGCGGCTTCTCCATTTATCAGCCTTCGCAAAGAACTGAAAAATCTCACATGAACAGACAGGATAACAGACGGGAGGCCTGCATGTGTCATTGTGTGTGTAAAGTCTTTTCTTTTCTTTGTTCATATGTGATAACCAGAGCTCAGCGTTACCCCATCTGTTGCCACATGGTGTTGGTCCCTAAAGCAATGTGAGCAACGTTCAAGTGAGAATATTCTGCCTGTAATTGGTTAGCACACGTTTGCAGGCGGGTGACAAAGTGACACAAAGCAACGTTCTAGCTCTTGCTCCAATTCACTCTGAGGATATGAGAGTAGATAGATAAGAAAGGGGCACCAGTGTCATAACTTGGGAAATAGCAGGCTCGGATCCATCATGCAGATTGGAGAGACGACAAGGCAGCGTGAAGATAATGAAGTTGAAATGTGTCCTGAGGCAGGTAGGAAAAAGGAAATATCTAACACAAAAATCCAAAAGCCACTTTAAAAACTGAAGCCTGGGATGAGCAAAACCAGGGGCAGATAATATCTGTGTTGGAAACCGTTCTCTATCACAGAAACTATTAGTGCAGTATTTAGTGTGTCCACCATATTGTAGTGGTGTTCAAATTCTCCACGGTTAATTTCATTCACCATATAGTCCACTATAAAATACCCAGATTGCACTGCTAATTACGCTGCTCCCTACATTTTAATCCCGTATCCCACAATGCAACACAACCGAAGGGGCCGAAGAACGCACGGAAACTGACAAGTTCGTTTCTAATCAGTGGAAATGTAACATGCAACATATATAATATAGATATATAGAATTTATACTATTTATATTTTTTATAATATATCGAATATATAGAATTTGACTGATTCATTTTTTTCAATCTGAATTTTAGCAATCAAATTTGATCAACTTGAATCTATTTTATCTGAAATTCTACAAGTTGATTTTTTTTTGTATCTGAATTTGTGACCATTGAAAAATCGAAATTCAGGTTTTTAAAATGGAAACCAAGAATTTTCAAATTTCAATTTCAAAAGAGGTGAATTCAGAACAAATGCATTCAGATGCATCATTTTCCAAATAAGAAATTCAATATTAAGTATTCAGTGGCTGTTCAAATTCAAAGACTTATGTCTCTTATTTGCTTCCATATAATATACAGCCTTTACTATTCGCCTGGGTGCTCGCTTTGTTTCAGGGTGGGATTAGAAGTCATTTAGTTTTATCTACTGATATTTTTTAGTGAGTGTTGAGATCTCGGCCCAAAGGCCACTGTCCATAGAGCAGGACTGTGACAAGCAGAGGAATGGAGTATTATATATCATAATCAGATATATCTTCAGGAAGAAAAACAGCGTAACAACGTACGCCACCAATTAAAACAGATGAGAGAGGCTTTGTTCAGAGTTTTTACAGAATGTAATATAGCATATACACAACAAGGATGCTGAACAAGTCTGTAACAGTCAATACAATTTCAACTGTAGGTTAAAAATAATTGCAGCAGCAGCTAACAGCTTCAAGCTCTCACACATTTTTGTAAGAAAATGCAAATTCTAGATGCCACTGAAATGCATTAAGGTTAAATAAAGATATATCAGAGCAAAGACAATGGCTAATACCTTCCACAGCACATATTTGGACTGAACAAACTCACTGTCAGCAGTGTGATTACCTGGTTAACCGTGAAAGCTCTCAGCTAACAAGCCTCAAGTTACACATAAAAGCAAGCACAAAGAAAAATCATCTGTGTTCTTCTGTTTGCATTCACATGTGTAGTCTGAAGTCTGCGGTGTACCAGTGTACCACAGGAAATCTTATGCTCAGCGAGTCAGATATGGGAACAGGAGGATTGGCCAGATGGTAACTGTCAGAACCACTTCCAAAGCCCTTTGTGTTTTTTCATTTTATTGGATTTTAGAGAAAACTGCCATATTTATCCATGACTCCCTCCACTGTCTAAGAAAAACAACTTGAGTTCAGGGTGTTCTGCTGAAAAAAAGTGGGAATACTTTGAAACATCCTACTCAAACCTACACGAGAGGAGGCTGCAAGTTAGAGATTTTGTGAGGTGATAGCAAATAAATCCACTTCTCACGAAGCACGACCTAAACGAAGAGTTTTTTTTTTACCAGAAGTCAGTCCGCTTTGATTACTCTGTCCATGAATCAACTGGAGACTCACCGATAGGGAAGGACATCTTCGAGGTCTTCAAAGATCAAGACTCTGAAACTTTGTTGTGCATTTCCAATGTTTTCCTTCAACAGTTTTGATTATATATAATCAAAACTGGCCAGTGCAACCCCCCCTAAAAAACATATTATAATTCTCTTTATATAAATAAAGACATATGCACTGCACTATACATTGATTCAGAAAAGGCACAAATTATTGGAGAAACATTCACCAGAATGCAGGAAATGAAGTTTTTGACGTTCTGCTCGAAAAGTGGAGATCTCAACCCCCCTCATGTAGAACCCCAAATCACGCCCCTGCCTCATTAACACAATACAGACAAACAGAAACAGTGTAAATAACAAGGCTCCTTCTGCTGCCTGCCGTTGTGCATTTACACAAAATGTCAAGTTTGCCTTTGTGAAGTTCAGCGAGTCAAGAAAACATCAAGCCAGTGTTTTTGCTCTCCATTTCTTCTACTTACAGTAATGAGGTTCCGCACCTCGCAGTTCACCTATAGAGCCTTGTGGGGGTGTTAAAGAAGTGTGTCAACCCTCATCAGGTACAGTATCAAAGGGACTAAAAACAGAATGTCTCCAGAGGTGTGAAGTGCACGCAGGCGCCTCCAGGTCAACCCACATACTGCATAGCAAGCAAGAAGAAGAGCTGTAACCCTCATATGCAGGAGAAGGCAGGTTTGTAATGTTAAAAACATCTACAGTAGCAGGGAGAAAAAAAAGCAGAAGCATTGTGGGAGTTGCTGTGGCCTCAACTTCTTAGACTTGACACAGATGTTTCCACAGGCGTGACCTCGGCTTTACATAATGCTGACACCTGTAAGAGTACAGCATGACACCACAATAAATGTAGGGAAAATAGAAGACATCCACAACAGGTGTGAAAAAGGAAGCACTTTCTGTTCATGAAATCTTCAGCCTCCCATCATTTGAGTAAAGGAGTCATCAGGCAGATCAACACCCTCTCTCTCTCTACCCTACCCAAGAACTCTGGACTCCCCCCCACACACACACACACATATTGCGCATTTTCAATAGCTTTAATTTTCTATTGTGTGTGGTTTTGCATTACATTTACACTATTAAAGTTATTACTCTATTGCATATATTTAGGGCTGTAACGATACACCAAACCCAGGGTCGCTTCGTATCACAATTTGTGACCCATGATTCAATAAAAAAAAATGTTTTTGAGGGGGAGAGTTATACTTAGTAAGATACAAGCCTTGATTCTTTTTCTTTTTTTGGGGACGGGGGACGTGGGAAGAGTTATACTTAGTAAATGTAATTTCTGTTTTTTTTTGGCAACACACAACAGATACCTTATTTATTGATATTGATTTCATTATCCAACACCAAAGATTATTTTGTAACTTCCGCTAATATTTCCTATATCGTTTCAGTGGTTCATTAACTCGTTGGAATGAGACATAAGAATAATGGTAATGGTAACAGTAACGAACAATTCCTCTCTTCCCTTCCGACCTGCAGCCCTTTGCTACATGTTATTTCTCCTCTATCTCCCTTTCCATGTACATCTGTACCAGACTGTATTGATTCCAACATGAACACTAATTTTGAGCGATTCTTTTGCCCCGTAGTCACCAAAGTTAATATTGGAGCCCTTCTTCAACAAGTCACATATGTCCAGAACATTCTGACACTAAAATGGCATTATTCAGATGAAGAAAGAAGAAAATTAACTTAGTTTGAGACCTGTTTCTGTCTCAGGATCAAACTCTCGCCAGATCTGGCAACATAGAGAAGCTAACGTCAGCCAACGCCCTAACAAAACTAATCTCCGTGATGCTAAACATGTCATTTAGCTGTGAAAATATCTAACGTTAGCAAAATATTAATACATTATTCAACTATAATATTTCATCCATCCACACAACGTTCACTACAATTACAAATGAGGCCACGCCCCTTTAGGAGACAGTAAGTTTGTAGTGTTTCATAAAATTGGCCCTGTTTGAAATATGTTATCTTTAATACAAAGGGTCTTTTATTTTTTAGTACAAAGAGCATTTGGTTAACAGCATTAATTGAATTTCTACACAAAACATTCCTCAATTTATGTTGTGATAGGCAATAGAAAAATGATGGTGAATAAGCACTTAACTGCAAACTTAGCAAATTTAGCATCCATTCCTCGTCAGCCACAGCCTGTTACAAAAAATGAGAACACACTAACACTAGCTTTACTAAACATCAGGTCTTTGGCAGGAAAATCCTTTTTAATTAATGATTTTATTATTAATCACAATCTAGATTTTATGTTTTTAACTGAGACCTGGTTAGACCATAATAACAGCGCTGCTGTTCTCATCGAGTCAGCTCCCCCTAACTTCAGTTTTATGAGCGAGAATAGAGTGAATAAGAAAGGAGGTGGAGTTGCCATTTTGTTTAATGACTCATTCCACTGTACGCAAATATGTTATGGAAATTTTGCTTCTTTTGAATATGTGGTTCTACAGTTGAGATCGTCCCCTCAAGCAATATTTCTAAATATCTATAGGCCACCTAAATATTGTGCAACCTTTATTGATGACTTCACTGAACTGCTGTCTATAATCTGCATTAACTTTGATTGTGTAATCATTGTGGGTGATTTTAACATTCATGTTGACAACCCCAGGACAGGGGACCAAAGAACTGTGTTGTGTTTTTGAGAACTATGGACTGACTCAGCATGTGACAGAGCCCACGCACAATAAGGGGCACACTCTGGACTTGATTGTCTCCAAGGGTCTGAATATTTCCAAGGTTGTGGTGACTGACGTTGCTCTGTCTGATCATTCCTGTGTTTTCTTTAACGGCTAACGTTTTTTTTTTTTTTTTTTTTAAACTGTTTCTTCTGTGTTTTATCGGTTTTATTTTCTTTTAACTGTTTTTGTGTAAAGCACTTTGAATTGCCCTGTTGCTGAAATGTGCTATATAAATAAAGCTGCCTTGCCTTGCCTTGCCTAGGCCTACCGTCAAATGTATGTGACGAATACGAATAAAGTTGAATTGTTTTTAAAGACTTCCTTGTCTGCGGCCAGGGTGTGAAAGTAGTGCCAGCTAGCATGTTAGCCCTACCAACTTTAGCTGTGTATTGTTCTGCTTGTTTTGGCGTTTTTCTGTCCCCTAATGTATAAGAACTGTCTTAATGCAGCTTAAATGACATGCTCTAACAATACAGGATGTCCTCAATAACATCAGACTGTTTAATATAAATGCATATAAGCTAATTAGCCATTGTGCAATGACAAGCATGGTTTATAATTATAGAAATAATGGAAAGACTAAATATGTCATTCCAATGGACAGCATCACATTAAAAGCACTGCTTCTGAATTACGATAATCATAAATAAGCGCAGAGTTTTCTCGGTTCTTTTTCAGATGAAGGCATCACTGTCAAGCCTAAGTAATCTGGCCAGGAGGTAATGATTTGTGTGAGAAGAAATGTTGCTCGGTTCATTGCATCATTAACATAATAACATGTCCTGATGGTGCATATTGTCTCTTTGTAAAGACAGACTGGGTGCATTGCCTCTTTTGGCTTGATACTGTGGTTTTGTAGACAGTGCAGATTGGCAGACTAGAGGCAATGAAGTGATAATGGTCGCGTCAAAACACAATACTCTCAGACAAAATGCTGTCAGACGGAGGCAGCGCAGGCAGAATCTGAAGCCATTCAGCAAATCCTTTTTGATGGGACCATAAAGGTGTTCAAAGCTTTAAAAACCCTTTTGACTGCTGTCAGACAAAAAGCAATAAAAACCACTCTGAAAGCCATCCTGGGTCTGGTTTCTATATTTGTTTCTGTAATACTGGAAGTCTTTAGTGTAAATGTAGTAGAAGACCTTTGGTCAATCATGACATCCCTTTAGTGTTTTTTTTACACATTACAGGGCCTCACCCATAGACGTAATTTACAACCTTAACGCGGGGAGGCACACATCAGGATATATCGAGAGGCGTGAGCCGCAGGGTCGGCTGTACACTGTCGTTGAAATATCCCAGAGTCCTAAAGGATTTTTGACAACCTCTGGTCAGTCTGCTTTCATTTTCTATAAAAGCTTGTAAAACATCAACCCTGTTGTCCATAGTCACTCTATCAACATCATTTCTTTACAAGGCTATTAGAATATTTGTGCTGCACTGAGGTAAGAATATATAGTGGATCATGTGAAGTTGGCCGTTAAGTTAACTCATTTTAATTCCCCACACTAGCAAATCAAAAAAGCAAAATTTTGTTTGAGAGTGGCAGAACACTAGCCAGCATGAATATATATATATGATTGGCAGCTGTATCTCTAAGACTGGTTACCGGCACTTTATCCCATTCCTCGCCGGTTACAGAAACAAACCTGTGAGAAACAATTAAAACCAAATGAAAAATTATGAAAGCCACACCTGTAGGTTTAGCACTTTTGTGTGGTCTTTTTTTTTTCTAAGAGCCGGACAGACAGCGCTCAAATGGTCTGGCTCATGACAATAAAAAAGGTGTGGCTGGTGAGGTGCTTTTACGCATCTTTAGAGTTCTGCGCTCAGGCATGACACGTGAAACGAAAGGTGCCGGCGTAGAAAAAAGGCTTGTATGAGTCAAAATGAATTCATCAACCAGCACAGTCGCTTTTGTTACCGATGATTCTTTTTGTTCGTTCAAATAGACAACAATTAATTCTGGCAAACACTTTTTGAATTCCTCGAGCAGAATGAGCTCTCTGATCTCTGCCATGGTTTTAACATGACACGCTTTGCCCCCATTTGTCAAACAGAACACTCTTGTCACACCAAAACTCAGCATACGTCTGGTTAGCAGTTTTCGCACTGTTTCTAAATTTTTGTCGATATGCTTCGGGGACCAGCTTATAGGCCTGCAAAACAGTCTTTTTCAAGATTTTATAGTCAAGACTAGCCGAAGACTGGCACAGACTTCTTGAGCTTTCCCCACTAATTTACACTGGAAGAGAAGGGACCAGAACTCTTTGGGCCAACTCAGGGCAGCTTGAAAGCGCTAAAATATTAGTCAATCTCCGACTCACAAAATGGAGGGACTAAAGCAATGTGCTTACTAATGTCAAAAGCCGGAGCAGAAACAGTACTGTGGTCAAGAGGAGACATCGGGGTGGAGACTACAGGGGCTCCTTTTTCCAGCTTCACAGCCCTGATGCACAGATGCATGGCTTGGTATTCTAGCTCTGTTTTTGGTCTCTACCTCCTTTATTTGGAGGGCTATGCGGAGATAAGAGGATCCGGGACCGGCTCAAGTTCCACGCCAGCAGCAAGCATGCCAGCAGCCAGCGCCGCTTTCACCTCCGCCATCAGGGAGTCACCCCCCCCGCACCAGCAACAGCTGCATCAGCAACTTGTTCATGTAGGATGCCCTAATAGTAATAACTTTAAGTAATAACTTCTGTTACAAATAATCAATTTACAGTAGTGTTTTGATGGACAAAAACCTTTAGCAGTTTCAGAAAAGTTAGACATTTATAATATTAAATCTAATATTTACCTTCCTCTATTTTTAAATTTTGCAATGCTGCTTCTTAGTTGTAAAACATTTGGCTAGCACTTGTTAGAAACTAATTCACCTTCATTTTGCAAATAAAACGAAGACAATTGTAGTGTTTTTGTGTTTCTTCATAGTTGTTTGGCAACTCTTTGTAGTTGCTTTGCATATCTTGACCCTCAGGCCCCCAGAGCCCTCGGACCCCTGGGCCTGTACCCCGGTACATCTGTTGAGAAATCCATCCATGGTTAGTGTGTTATCAAGAGTATTTTTTCACTCATTAAGTATGCATTCCGATTGTTAAGATGTGAAAAGCAACTCATTGCATGTAAGGTGTTTAATTTTGTAATTGTCAGTAATATTAAGGTTATTTATTTACTAAAGTTAAAAGACAAGAACATTTATAATGCAGATATGTGAAATGGGACACCCTGGTAAACTATTTCAAGCTTGTGTAAAGGGGCCCATACACTAGCAAATAATACACATCATAAATACAATCATATTGTTTGGATAATAAAGTAAACGTGTATTATACAATTACATTTACAACCTACACAATAAGAGAAACCATAACTACCCTAACCCTACCTAAGTGGTTCCAAATATTGAATCCATCAGTCTAAGTATTGGTTAGATAAAAGATGCAATAAGCAAACAATAAAGCAGGTAAGTAGAACAGTAGAAAAAGAAAAAAATAAATGAATTCAGTGTTATTATTTAAAAGTCAGCAGCTGTGAGTAGGCAATTCAAGCTTTAACATATTGTAGTAACTGTTGTTTTAGTCTCTTCTTAAACACAGACAAAGACATTTTTTATAGTGTATTCAACCTCATTCCAAACCTGAGGCCCTCTGCAGAACACACTAAAACTTGTGCATTTCAGTTTCTGTTTTCTACCATTATTAAGATGCTTTTCCTTGTCCTATGCGTTTGAGAGGGAGAGTAGATTGAAATGAGTTCAAAAAGTCTGTTGTTAAGCATATTTGCATTATGCATTATACAATAAACTACATTCTGAAGCCTCAGAAGACTGTAGCTGTGAAAATATTTTTTCATCAGCTCATCAATCGTGTAAGGATTCATCAATATGACGTTGTATTTTGATATGTACATGTTCAACATAATTTTGATTTGAAATTTGACGGAAAATAAAAGTTTAATTTAATGAAAATTAATTGAATTTAAGCTATGTATCCACCCTAATCTATTCCTCATTAGATTGTTTTCTAGTTCATTCAAATCTTTGTGAGATAAGACAAAATTGGTATCATCTGAAAATAATACTTTATGTAGGATATTAGAGGAATGTATACAATCATTGATATACAGTATAATATGAAGAGGAGTGGCCTTAAGATGGATCCTTGAGGGACCCCATTTTCAATCATTTTACTTTGAGATTTATGACCATGCACCTGTACATATTGCATCCTAACATAAATATAGCTTCTGAACCAGCTTAAAGCTTTGCCTCTGACACCATAATGTTGGAGTTTAGTGTTGAATTCCTTTAACCAATCAAGGAATGCTCCAATGTCACAGTCGCCTTTGTCAATTGCATCATTCATTTTTTCAATTATATCCAGAATCACCATAAAAAGGGTGTTCTTTTTTCTAAAGCCACTGTGATGGAGCAAGAATGTTTGATTTATCTAAGTAGTCACTGAGTCTACTATACACCATTCTTTTCAGTACTTTGGAGAATTTAGGCAATATAGATATACTGTAGGTCGTAATTGTGCATATCATTTTTATCATCAGACTTAAATATTGGCACAATTTTAGAAATCTTTGAAGAGAGATTAACAGAGTAGCCAAGAGCCTTAAAAAAGATTTCATTGACAATAGTTTGAGAATTTTATTTGAAATTCCATCTGCAGCAGCTGTATGGGAGCTTTTCATGTTAATAATGATTTTGGAAACTTCATATCTGTGTCATCATGTCAGTTGGTTGTAAGAACAATACATTTTTTTCAGCGAGGTTTTTGCCTACAGAGATACAGTGATTGTTGAAACTACTGGCCAAATATATATTGTCATAATCATTTCTGTCATTTCTGTTATTGTACTTTATTTTGCTGTCTGGAAGCACAATGGTTTTATGACCCCGGCTGAGGACCTCATTGAGCACCTTCCAGGAATTGATTTCAATCACCGTGGGCAGCCTTTGTAGTCTCAGTGTAGGGTCTTCTCTTGCTCGTTTGTATTATATGTGTGAGCTTGTTTCGGTATTTTGTGTATAAATCTTTATTAGTATCACTTGGAGTAAAAACTAAAAAACATTTCCAGGGAAATATTTTACCTCAGATAGAAGCCTGCTACATAGTATTTATAAGTGTGGTTTAGCTGCTTTTTGCATTTTAAGTGATGTAACAGGCCACAGTAAGTCAGATCATTTGAAGCGGAAAGTGGGTGACACTGACCTCCAGAAGAGACCCAGCTTCAAAGTGCTGTCTGGGTCCCTTGGCATTATAAAGAAGTATGCAGACCGCTCAATGGTGTTTTTTCTCTTTCAACATCGCCTTCCAGGCAGCTAAACCTAACCTTGACCCTAAACATAACCGTTGCTGCACTGCCTGGAAGGACCACACTTCCCACTCTGTGGACTGCCCTCACTGCCTTCAGCTTACTTATTGCTGTTCTTAATGGCAAAGTATAATTAGGCTGTCAAAAGGAAAGGACAGAAGCATGTAAGCATGGTTTATGATTCAAGCTGGAATATGCTGCTTAAGAAAAATGCAAACCTACCTGACGAGGTGGAGGAGATCAAGAAATCTCCAGACTTTTTGTCGGCGGAAATTTCAATTGTTTCAGACAATTGAAACACAACAGTGGGGGAGCAAGTGGAGTTTCCGAGGAGGAGAAGGAGTCACTGGAACAAACAGGTAATTGGATTTTTGGACAGCAAATGCATTTATGTTGACAGCGGGGACATGGAGGCTTGTCTTACCCTGCCAAGCAAAACCAAAATGGCCACTCCATTGATAATAATCCGGTTCTCGAACAGAAAGAAAGAATCAGCACTCCTCAGACAGGGAAGAAAATTAAAAGGGACAGAAGTTTACATCGACGAACACCTCACCAAGAAAACGGCTGACTTGCCATGAAAGCACGCATACTGAGGAGATCCAGGCTACATGGGCAGGAAATTGTAAAATATTCATCAAATTACATGGGTCAACGGCAGAGGCAGCGAAAGTGCGCCTCATCAGGGACATCACAGAGCTGGAAAAATTTGAAGAATGAAATAATCAAAAGCGATATAGGCCTACATAAGGTAAATTAATACAAACTGAACTGTACATACCGAACACAATGACCGTGACAAACTAGGACAGAAACTGATCTGCTAAACATGAAAAATTGAACTTGGAAACTTTGAAATACACCTAACATAAACCACACAAAATTGAAAATGACATTGTCTCAGATAGAAACTTAATTGACCATATCAATAAGCCATTGTAATAGCAGGACCACAAACCTTTCAAAAATCAAACAGTGCCTAAATAACTTGGGGGGTGGGGGGGGGAATCACAGCAATTGCATGACAGAGACTTGGCTCACAGTAGAACATCAGGATTTGGTTGAGATTGAAGGATAGAAACTGTATCTGTATCTGTAACTGTTATCAATATGAACCAATCAAAGGGTGAGGGGTGCTTTATACATTGTTAAAAGATATCAATGTAAAATGGTTGATAAAATGAATTTTGTTCTAGATATAAGCATGTAAGGCATCACAGTACAAATTGAAGGGGAAACATTCTAATTAGTTGCATTTATAAGAAACCAGGATCAAAAAATATATAGAATATAACTGGAGCAATAACAAACAACTGCTTTTTATGTGTGGAGCTTTCAATATTGACTTGCTCAACCCCCAAGAACACAACAAAACTACAGAGTTCATTCATTTGCTGTACAGTACCGGTTTATATCCCTCAATCACTTGACCAACCAGGATTACAGCCAGTACTGTTGTGTATATATATATATATATATATATATATATATATATATATATATATATATATATATATATATATATATATATATATATATATATATATATATATATATATATAGTGGTAACATCACAGACTGTGTATTTCTTTGTGATATATAATCAAAAGAAAGACATCGACAATCTCACTTTTTACAATATGGGACCTTTAATGTTTTACGTAGTAGGTCAGGGGTCACACTGAAACATACTGTTTCAATGCTTTTGCTGTTGTTATTATTATTATTATTATTATTATTATTATTATTATTATACTGCAATGTAACATCTTATGCACACATGTTGCGCTTTGGTGGATCTTGTAGGTTTAATATTAGTATGTGTTTTGGATTTGTTTAAGCAGCATTAAAACTAATCATAAAAAATAAACATCTGGTGTAAGGTCATATCTTATAGCACATTCGGATTCATTCTTTCAGTCAGTGGACAGTTGCCCACCATTCTGATGGATAGTGGTGTGATGTGCTAGTCTATATTCACGATGTTCCAATCCGCGCTGCGGGGGAGCCTCTGTCTAGTCCAAACAGCGTTCCAGGATGGGAGAAAAAATGTTTCTTTAAACCAATCACAAACGACATGGGTAGTGCTAAGCGCCGGACGGAGCCACAGTGCCTCTGCTAAATAGTCTTAGGAAGGAAGTTGTTTTGGTGTGTAGGTTCAGAAGTAGTTTTAGTAGTTTCAGAAAACTCAGACTGGACAGAGAGTCTAGCTAGATGTCTGGATTTACCCTGCAAAGATCTGAGGACCAGGTAACCATAGTCCTCAGATTGGACAGATAGTCTAGCTAGCTGTCTGGATTTACCCTGCAGAGATCTGAGGACCAGGTAACCATAGTCCTCAGATTGGACAGATAGTCTAGCTAGCTGTCTGGATTTACCCTGCAGAGATCGGAGGACCAGGTAACCATAGTCCTCAGATTGGACAGATAGTCTAGCTAGCTGTCTGGATTTACCCTGCAGAGATCTGAGGACCAGGTAACCATAGTCCTCAGATTGGACAGATAGTCTAGCTAGCTGTCTGGATTCACCCTGCAGAGATCTGAAGACCAGGTAACCATAGTCCTCAGATTGGACAGATAGTCTAGCTAGCTGTCTGGATTTACCCTGCAGAGATCTGAGGACCAGGTAACCATAGTTCTCAGATTGGACAGATAGTCTAGCTAGCTGTCTGGATTTACCCTGCAGAGATCTGAGGACCAGGTAACCATAGTCCTCAGATTGGACAGATAGTCTAGCTAGCTGTCTGGATTTACCCTGCAGAGATCGGAGGACCAGGTAACCATAGTCCTCAGATTGGACAGATAGTCTAGCTAGCTGTCTGGATTTACCCTGCAGAGATCTGAGGACCAGGTAACCATAGTCCTCAGATTGGACAGATAGTCTAGCTAGCTGTCTGGATTCACCCTGCAGAGATCTGAAGACCAGGTAACCATAGTCCTCAGATTGGACAGATAGTCTAGCTAGCTGTCTGGATTTACCCTGCAGAGATCTGAGGACCAGGTAACCATAGTCCTCAGATTGGACAGATAGTCTAGCTAGCTGTCTGGATTCACCCTGCAGAGATCTGAAGACCAGGTAACCATAGTCCTCAGATTGGACAGATAGTCTGGATTTACCCTGCAGAGATCTGAGGACCAGGTAACCATAGTCCTCAGAAATCCACCTGAGGTTAGACCACCGACAGAGACAGAGGACGGGGACGGACGTTGCCAAAAAGAAGGACATCCGGCAAAATTCCCTGCGGCACCGGAGCAATCCCGGAAGTGGAACGTCGTGGATATAAACTAGGAGGATAATAACAAACTTTAAAAGTCTGTACATAGTCACGCTCTACTTCTTTGTCTCATTCTGTTTGAAAAATTAGTCTTTCATTTAATTTCCATTTCTTACTTTCAGAGGAGGCTTTCAAAGTCCAAGTTGGTGTTTGCATGAAGATAAACAGATCCCTGCGGAGCTACACCGAATGAAAAGAGACTGTTCTTGTACTCGGGCCTAGGCTTCATATAAAATAATATTTTGAAGTACCATTAAGAAAAGATAGAGCATATCTATTTTTCCTTTCATGAGGCAAATGAGAATTAAAACACAGGAGTGACATTTCTCTTGAAAGGTGAATGAAGGCCCTTATCTTGTTGGCTGAGGTGGGTCACTTATGTAAGTGCTTTATATAGGAGGAAACGAGGTAAAGTTAGGGTTAAATATTGGAAATATATGAGAGCAGTGTGTACCTTAATGAAAACTGAATACTAGCAAAAGTTAAGCTGTATGGTACTTCCTGTTAGATTCAAGACCACAGTTCACCGTTTCATGTCTGTCAAGGTCTCCCTTTCCAACGGAGACTGAGTAGGTTTTCTTCAAATGATTCAGCTTTTGAATAAGTCTATGGTAGAAAGACTTTTCGAGGATATTCATCAGTTTAATAGTATTTCATACCGAAGCACTGTGTGTGTGACAGCCTACATGAAAAAAAAAAATTAGGTTGTAGACAACACATTGTATACATTGGTTTTTCCTTCCTGATCTAGATTTCAATGCTGAAATCATCTGCGGTGTAATCTGCATCATGTCCTGCCTCCTTTATGCTCTCTACTGGTTAAAATTCCTTAAATCTGATTCTCTGGATTTCATATGAGAAAATGGCTAAAGTAGGCCTTTCAGATGGCATCTGACATCTGGTACTTACTGTACGTATTTCTCAAAAAGGATAGATATTTAGGATGGTGTACTTGCTCTCTTTACTTCTGAAAAACGGAGATTGTGCAATTCCATGGCTTTTGTGTAACCATAAATCACATTCCTTTAATGCATTACTCATTTACTGCCAAAAGCTGTGCATTTTTAAATCAACAGAGAAAGTAAATATACCATGAACCAATGCATACCTCCTTTATTTCATGTTCTGTATGTCATGCCATTACAACACCACCATGATAGTCAGTGCTCACATTTTCATTCTCAACTCCGAGTTAGTCTATCACACTGTCTGTGCACGGAAAACTGTGATATGGTACAGTATAACAGCTCTTTACATCAGCGTGGTTGATTCATTTTCATGTTTTTTTGTTTAAACTTGCAAAATAAACCTAAATTGACAAATTCACTAAACAGTAAGAACCCTAAGCTAAGAGGGGCTCATGTCAGAACGAAGACCAAGGGTGGAGAAAGAAGACGTAAATAAAAAAATAAAATGATGAGAGAAGTATTCAGGCACTTAGAAAAACTCTTGAGTCCTTGGCTACACTCTGCTTCATTACATTGGAAATGCATTTCATAGCCTATCCTGATCATGAGGAGTGTGATGTTGCCTCTACAAGACAAGGCTAAGGAATTTAACACATTCAAGAACAACTAATTAAAGGGATTTCAAGTATTTCACACAACATCAACGTTCCTATTTACATGTGATCCTAGTGTTTTCTACCAACATATAATCATTGCATATCCCCTAAGACGTCATTTTAACAACCATTATTGTACAAATTCTGTAACAAACAATTAAAACATGAACAGAGAAGGAAATTTCACAAGATATCAGCAACACCCAATAGCCAACATGTCACCAATCATGTGCAGGATGCATTTAGGTTATTATTTAAAGTAGTTAGTATTTATAAAATTTGATTATTATTTTTTTGTTGTTAGTTTTTCCTGTACAATTACATATCAATCTGGTCTTTTGTGTGGTTTTCATTGGATTTCTCTGGTCGTATGTTCCAGCGGCTGTGATGGAAAAGAAGTCATTTGGGGAATGACAACATCAATTTTGTCTTCACCCACTGCCGGGAACATTACTGTACAGTGTTATTAAAGGGAAACGATGCATGCACTGGCAGCTTGGCTTGAAGAGGGACGGTTGTGTTGATTTGTCATGACTGAGATGATCTTATAATGTACCATCCCGAACTTTGAGAGCTCTTTCCTCCCCTTGAAAGGACCTGGTATGAATGAAATCAAGTGAAGGCAAATGGTAACGATTAACAGTAAACAACATTGACTCTGAAGGACTGGAGTAATCACAAATCACCAACAAGAAGAGTCCACCAAAACTGACATTTAGTCTTGTGCTTACTTCTGATCAGTGCAGATATACAAAGACTGACTCTGATTGACAACAGCTGACTTAACACAACAGGAACCAACATAGATTTTACAAACTGAAGGAAGAAATGTACAGTACAGCACAGCAAGAGCCTGTCCACAGATGTTATACCGATCCCAAAAACCTCAAATTCCAAAACATCAAATAAGACATTCGAAGTTCTTTGACAAAATAATCTCAACTTAATTGTTAGTTTTTTTAAAGGAGTTTAGCCACTTCTCGCGGTCTTTATCTGCAGAGGGCGTTTTCTAAATTGTCGGCAAGAGAGTTCAGGTTCCAAGGAACGTTGGCCATGTGACATCATTTTGAACATGGGGGCAATACCTCAGAATACCTTGCAGAATTTTAAGTTCAAATTTAGGGCACCTTTTTTCAAAATGCTGTTGAATATTTACTGTTCAATATCCCTTAACATTCGAGTCTTTATCAATTAGAATTCTTCACCAGGCATACACTGTAGTTTCCTGCCATAGTAATTCAGGTAACCAGAATACATATTCAAAATCAATGGATGTATTGGATACCATTTGCGTACCAAGTTTGTTAATGTTTTAAGGCATGAATGTACTAGAAATAAAATGTAAATGCACATGTCCAAGCAGAATGGCCAGTCTGCTGCCAAGGATAATGCTTGTACTGTATTTTGAACAGCCAAAACTGTAAAATGTAAGATTGTAATGGGTGGGGTTCTATAGGAGGTGAAGATTAGACTGGCTTTCCACCAATTTCTGGTAAAAAAAAACTTTAATGACCAAGAAAGCTCCTGGCTTAATCTGGAGGAACCTTTGGAATAGGACATGCTTTGTTGACCCGCAATGATTTGGTCTCAAATTGAAGACTCGAGGAGACTGATGCTGAACCAGGACACCACTATGATGTCTCCTATTTTCCGTCATTTCTGAAAGTGTCAGGCCTGTTTCCCCTCTGACCACACTGTAGGGTCTGGTCAGAAGTGTGCTTTGTTGCAACTGTAACCACACCCAACAGTGATTTCATGTTGTGCTGACTCACCCGGGTGTACAGCAAGGTGAGGAGTTAAACCACTGAAGGTCAGCAAAGGACCAAGTTGTAATACCTGATTATTACCATTCTTTATACGTTTTGGGTGATGTTTGTGCCGTTACCTTGCCAGAACTGTGACCCTGAATTTTCAGATTAGAACCAGTGGTCTCCCAACAACAGAGACTACTGGCTCTAAAATAATTTAACCTGACTTGTAATGGTGACCTAGTAAAAGCTAGCGCCATCTAGCTCTATTTTTTTAAAGTAATTTTATATACATGTATGATAATCTGTGGTAATATCTCATAACTCTCATCTAGAAACTCCTAATATCTCTTTATAATCTTATAATTTTTTGTGGATATTTTTTATTTTGAATCATTCCTGGCCCTTCATTTGTTTCTTTTCTTGACAGAAATGGGCTTCCATAGAATCTAGTATTCGCTGTAGTTACGACATGGTTAACTAAATGCTTCAGTGAGTGCCAATTTGTCTTTGTCTATTTAAAAACAGGCCACCACAGCTCAAGGAAAGCAGGGAGGTAAGACCTCAAATCTGCATACCCCATACCCAAGGCTTTAATGATCAAAAATATTACATATTGTATATGTACAGATCAAATAGTCTCCATAAGCAGGCCATGGCTTCAGAAATACTGACATTTCTGTGCAGAACTGTCAATGTAAATGTTCATTTTAAGGGGTATGAAAGCAGTTGGTTTAGCAAGTTTTTGCAAATCTCAACGTACATATATTTTGGGCTTTGAGATACCAAAATGAGGGCTCAAGGAAATTAAGTTTTAGGTGTCACATCTTATAAATATATTTCTTTTTATCAGATATTCCAAATTTTCATCTTAAAAAGCCATTATCATGTAAATGTTTAAACCTGAGATTAAAATTTTTCAAAGCTCCATATGTAACTTTTGTAGAAAAAACAATGTTGGTATTAGACTATTAGACTCTGTGGCCCCGCAACTCATCTCAGATCAGTCATGAACAAACGCCGGTAAGGACATACAACAGAACTTCCAAAATACAAAGATTTCTCAACAGATTGAAAGCTCACATCACCTAAAAGTTTTAAATAGTATACGCTAGAAATATGGGTCCTAAAACATTGTGGTGTTTGTGAGGTTTGTGTGGGACACAGTCACTATCACACTGCTGTCAGACAACAGTGCTTATGTCGTCAGCCTCGTCAGGTTTCTTGGGCTTGCTCGGGAGCGATTTAAGGTACTCCAGGTGGCGTCGGGCATCCTCCTGGTTCTGACGGACATAATACACTACATATGAAATGACCATGGCAAACCAACCAAACATGGTCACCAGCATGGCGTAGTCTGTGGTCCTTTTGGCTAGGGTACAGAGGTCGGTGTCAACCGCCAAGAAAGGTCGACCCTCTTGGTCACGAAGTTCTGAGCTCCTGCAGAGGACCCTGGCGGCAGCCTCGTGGTTGTGGGCCATTCCGCCGATGGCTTGCTGGAGGGCACAGTCACAATGCCAGGGGTTATCGTCCACAATGACGCGGGCCTTGAGCCGAGCGAAGGCATCCTTGTGTACGCTAGTGATGCGGTTGTGGGAGAGGTCCAGCACCTGTAACGTCGCCTCTATGCCGCTGAAGGCACCTTCCCCTAATGTTTCCACCGCATTGTATGAAAGGTTGAGTTCCCTCAAAAGCCGGAGTCCGTGGAAGGCTTGATCGGGCACTGCGCCTATTTGGTTGTGTTCCAGCCTCAGTAGGACGGTGTCAACCGGAAGACTGGAGGGGATCTCTTTGAGGCGGGACTGACTGCAGGTAACGTTGAGGCCGTGGAGGTGGGGGTCACGTTGGCAGATGCAGCCCTTTGGACACATGCTGGCCGAAGGAAAGCACAGGGCCATGAGGACAAGGCTCTGTAGGAGCAGGCACATGGGGATAGAGCGCGACAGCCACAAGTCCAGCAAAGTCATACTGACCAGCCGTCAGCCGCAGCATCCCGCCTGGGTCCACAACACCGCCACTGGTCCCTTACACACATCGCATAGTGGCGACAAGTCTTCACTGTCTGCTGACTGGAGATACTGCCGTGGGATCAGATGTCTTCATGCTGCGTTGAGGCCTGAAATAAGATCAAACAGAAAGACAGAACCCTAAATTTAATCGATGGTGGGATATTATTTGTTTTTCTTATTGTCACAGGTCCTTTACATTTGCATGCTAGTTTGATATGGTTGTTGCCCATTTGACAGGAAGCCATATTTTTAAGTAAGTACGTCCCAATCAATTGTTTCTGGCCCGAGCCTAATCCGAGCCCTTAAATATTGAGTGTCTGCTGATGCCAAAGTCAATCTGATACTTACTTGTGTGTTGATATCTGAAACAAAGTGAAAAGGAATAACAGCTGTAACCCACTAAATCTGACAGGCTGTTTTGGCCAAGGATTTTTCAAGTTCGTTATGAACTGACATGGTAAATATGACACGCAGAGATCAATATTGTTATAATTAGAGTGCCTGGTTTTCAAAGGGTAATATAGGCATTGTATTCTTTATTCACCAACAAAACAGAAATGTTATTAACTTACTATGGGATCTACACATATTAGCCTCAGAATGTTTTGCCATAATGGGAAACAAATTCATTACCCCATGGGTATAGTCATTTTTAGCCACTCCAGCGGCATGGCTCCATGGATGACGGATGGAGGACAATGATGAAATAGCTCAGCAAATATGGTATGGATTCAATTTTGTAGAGACATCTGAATGATTCTGACAGCAAGTAAATGTTCAATTATTTTCTATTCAATTATCCAGTGGACATGTACAGTTTGTTTTTTTTCCCAGACAATGATCCTTATGGCTGGTGATGAGTTTTCATGTAGCATTATCAGCAGGTGGACATCTTTTCGTTCAGAATGAAGTGTCGTAATGGATTGCCGTTGAACAGACATGTTTTATTGTGAAAAGGCTGCCTTTCTCCCTTTTCACTATGCCTCTGTTCCCAAAATTAACAAAGCTTTAAGTCTGCTTAATCTTTAATTTTGGCATTGTGTTTATTTTCTACTTTATCATTTGACATAGGCCTGTTTAATGGGTTTATGGGTTCATAATGTGTTTTGCTATGTCTCTGCCTGTTATGTGTGGGGGGGGGGTGGAGTAGATCAGCAGCTCACCAGCTTAATCAAGGAGAGTAAATACAGGTGTGCCTGGTTAGGTCCTCTCAGCAGGGAGGGGCTGGGAACCCCTAAGGTGTACTACAATAGGTAACATAGTTCTGCACTGAAAGACTTTTTTTTTAAATATATGGGGTGCCCACTGTTGTGAGTGCATAAATATGTATAAAACATAATGGCAGCAGAAACTGTTGTATCTAAATGTAATGGTATTTTCAGAAACAAAGTGTTCATGTTGCTTTCTGAGGTGAGCTCCCCCTTTAATCAGCGGTGCAGGTGGTAGGGGGGCTGAGAAGTTAAAAGGGCCGCCAGAAGAAGGGGGGGGGGAGACAGGACTTGGCAGCTTGCTGAGATGTCATTTTACCTCAGTTTGACCTTTGTGTTGTCTTCCCGTCAACCATGAAAAAAAAAAACCATTATCACTTTTCTCTACCTTTTTGCCACTTTTTCAATGTTGTGGGTGCTTTTTTTTTATGTTTTTGGTGGGTTTTTTTCCAAAGTTTTTTGATTTTTTGATTGTTGACATTTCAGCGTTTATTTCGACGGCCTATTTTTTTTTGTGACAAATTTCTTTTTTAACTGAAAACGGGTTAATTTGACCTAAGGACAACAAGGTTTATTTCGTTTTTTTTTTGTATTTCTGGGTGGCAGATCAGTTTGTGCACTTTGTTGGAGTATGATTTTTTTGTTTTGTTAATAAACACCACAGTTATTGCACATCCAGCATCCTGTCAGCTTCGTTACAATCACTTTGAAAACGTTTCGGGCGCCCCACCACCTCACCGGCCTTGGCATGAGGGTGGTGGTTTGACGTTCATGTTCTCCACAGGATGACAATTAAAAGTGTTGGTGACCCCCTGACGTATGTGCAAAAACGGCAAACATGACTGCTGGGTATACCTGCATGTAACCATTTTGATTGTGCATGCTAATGTTAGCAATTAGCAATTCCTTGTTTAGTTATGTACAGGACCAACAGAAATGCACTAGGTGTCACATATACAGAGTACGTAGAACAGTTACAATGGTAGAAATACATCTAATTACAATATTAAGAAATGTGACCATGTCTTATTAAGTATATCAACTATACTGTAACTGATTAACCTTTGAAACAGACCAAAATATGTGGCATAGTATGTTACAAACAAGCAAAAGTATATTATTTATTGTATTTTGCCATGAATCTCAGAATTTGGCATACTTCTTGTAATCTTAGCTGCTGGCGAACACAAACTGGCAAACTTGGCTTCGCAGCAGTGATAACTACAGAAGATCAACACAAATACAACATACAGCAATAAATAGCAAAAATGTGAAGTTAATAAAATAAGCCATATTTATCAAGTGGTCAAGCTGCTATTACATAATTCTATTTGAGCAGCCGTCCACAGGAGATTGTTGCTTCCACGATCCTGTTTTAATCAGTCTAAACGCTCGCTGGAGCGCTCATGATGATGTCATCACGTTACGGGCGTCCGGTGTAAAACAGCTGGCAGACCATTGCTGTCGCAGATGAAGCTATCCCAACGCCTTCACGTTCTGTGTTCGTGTTTCTACATTGAGAAATCTTTTGGATCAATATGTTTTATTTTATATCAATCATATGATTTTAGATCAATTAGTTTTGTTTAGTAAAATATGATGAAAATATCAAATTTATTTTAGACAAGATTTTACCCTTTAAAAATCAGAATCAGCTTTATTTGCCAAGTATGAGGACACATATGAGGAATTTGGCTTTTGATCATATTTCTTACAATGCGCTTACTCATACAAAACAAACAATATATCCACACTAATATATCCACACTAATATATCCACACTAATATATATATACTCACTATAAACAGAAACAATATAGACAGGTTGAGATAATAGTGCAATGAAGAGTGCAAAGTATTCAGGTGTAAATTATTTCTATGATAAATTATTATTTTAATTATGGAGCATAGTGCAAAGGACGCTGGAATAAATAAGTATTATGTTATTATATAAGTAGTATATTACCATATGAACAGCATGAACAGTTCTGAAATAGATAATGATGAATAAATAATAAGTGGAACCAGTAAACAGGTGAGGGTAATGATTAGAGACAGTGTGGCAGGGTTATTGCACAGGAATTGAACCTGACATATTATAAAATATGATGGTTTGGTGACTTAACCTTTTAAGCTTAGTTTGTACTGTTTTCAGGGATATAAAGCATTTGAAGATACTCCAGGAAATGACATGCCAATATGCAAATCTACCAATTTTAGCCACTTTCGGACCAATTCTGTTGCAAAGCTCAAGTTAACAGTTAGATGGCTGAGTGTATGAAGAAATGTTAATTTTGTTGATGTAGTACTCGCTTTTTCAGTGACTATTTTTCTTAATATATTGAGTGCATTTGTGTCCTAACCTGGCATCGTTTCAGCCTTGGCCCATGCCTCATCTCTTTCTCTGATGGAGGATGAGATTCCTTATACCATTGGTTATCTTAACCCTTGTGTTGTCTTCACATTCGGGACCATCTCGTGTCCCTTGGGTCAAATTTTCCGTGACTTATTTGGGTTTTTAAAACAATTCTGAATTAAAATTTTACTTCATAATCTAAAAAAACAAATATTGTCTTTATCTCAATTTCAAACAATTGAGATTTCATACTAGAACGCAATTAAAAATGGAAGTGTGACTCTTTTTTTTTTTGTCATTCATGTTAAAAATCCACTATGTGATCATTCTTATCTTGGAAAAAAAACATTAGAATAATTTTCTGAATTGAGGTAAGGCCGTTGATTTCCAGGTAGAAAAAAAGTAACTTGTACCATTTTTTTTAAATTTCTAAATCTTCCCTGAGGTGCATGCTTATCATTTAGAGCCTAGTAGGTTGTAAAACAATACATGCCAAATAATACATGCCAAGTTAACATCTGCCATTTCACACACAAGGTCCAAGTTGCTATGTATCATGCAAAAAGGCTTGGTCGTTTGCAACTTCAAACACAGGTATTGATCACTGATATTACCAAGTATTCCAACTTCAGAGTATTTATATGGAAAATATGCAAGAATAGCATCAAGCAATGGAGACTCATCCAAGTTTTTTGACTTGGAGATAATCAATTGCGACAGATTTGGAGCGTTGCAGAGGTCCTTAAGTGCCTTTGAGGATGTCGAGAGCCAGTCCCAATTTAAATCTCCCAATAAAACATAATCCTTGTCTGATAATTTATGCAAGAGATCTGAAGCAGTCTTACAGCTTCATGTGACACCAATGGTGGGCAATAGCATCCGAACGCTATAAGATCAGCACCATTATGGAGATATATCTTAGGGCTTCTGAATCACTTGATGAGTATGTAAACTTGGAGCGTCACCATTGGTTTGGTTTTGTGTCACACAAAGAAGAATCCAAGCATACCAAAATGCATCACTATTATTGTCTATTGGTCACTTATATGTCTTGACAGGAGCAAAAAAGTAAAAACAGGAAGAAGGCCCTGGGTTCTGGACTATATATACTATATATCTCCATGCCAACCAGCTCATTTCCTTTAAATATTGAGACATTGTTTCACGTGCGACGTTGCTACGTCTGCTCTGCTCACCGAGACTTCTTTCTGCTGTGCCGGCGTCTGTCTCCAACTCTAGCGACAGCTCGTTTGACCACAGAAATGCGAATACGGGGCGTGCTTGACTGCTGTCTATTTCTGTCAGAGAAACGCTGCAAGCTGCTACAGTTTGCATGTTCAACCACATCGCACACCTGACTACAGGAGACATTTAGCTCAGACTTTTGGAGTACACATACCGCTTCTGGTGCACATTCGAGTGTGATAGCTGCATTCAACCAACTCTAGTGCGATTCAACTGAACTCAACGAGGCAGGTGTCAAAGCCCCCTCAGGGTGTTTTTAGACGTGGTCCCTTTCAGCCCTCTAAACAAGTTATGAGCCATTAATAAGTCTTTTTTACCCTTGTGTTGTCTTCCCGCCGACCTGCAAATTTTTGTTTTTCTGAGTCCAAATTTGAAATGAAAAACCTTTTTATCTACGTTTTTTTGTGTGTGTTAGTCACCTTTATTGACATTTGTCTTTTTTCACTTTGTCACAAGTTCTTTTATCAATTTATTTTCTGCATATGCTATGAAATTGACAAAAAAACATTTTTCCCTGCCTATGGGAAACTATTGATGGATGGTATCTATGGATACAATGTACGCATCCTGTAAAAGCATCTACCATTTATTAGCATTCCGGTCTGAACTAATTGTTGACTAATCCATAATGATAAGCATTCATGAACAATATTCACACTTATCAAGTGTCAAATGGGTAGTCGACACCAACAAACACACACAAACCTGCATGGGAGCAGCCAAAACAAAAATAAAAAAACATAATTTATACTTTATTAATCCCGCAAGGGAAATTACATTTTCACTCTGTTATTATTACACACACTACACACAGGCCTGAATAACACACACATTTTCAGTACCTATACATGCACTAATGGAGAGATGTCAGAGTGAGGGGGCCCAAGCAGTTGGGGGTTCAGTGCAGTGCCCGGGAGGTGAACCGGCACCTCTCCAGCTGCCAGTCCACCTCCAAACTTTGGTCCGTATGGGGACTTGAACCAGTAACCCTTCAATCCCCAACCCAACTCCCTACTGACTGAGGGGCAAAGGGGCAGTGGAGAATGAAAATGCTGTTTGGGTGGGGGTTACACACCCCGGGGGCCCAAAGGCACCCCACACAGAGAAAAATAAGTTTCCCAGTTAAGCCGTACCTGTGCACATTGGACCCCAAAGTCCAGGGCACGGTTTGGTTGGACTCGGGCACAGTACGCATCAGTGTGACAGGTGAAAGTGCTTGAGGACGTGTGGTGTCTGAACAGCAATGCTGGATGATGTGTTTGATAAGGAAGCCGCTTGACACTGTTTCCTGATAAGAAAATGTATTATATCAAAGATTCAACGCCAATTCACAAGCTCTGCAGAAGCTTGGAGAGTGTCTTTGCCAGATATACGCACTCTGCCTTTCAATAGCTTAGAAGCACTTTATATAGGATATGTTTAAGTCTTATGCCAAGTCTCATACAGGTTTGCTACGTGGCCATAGTAAAGGTCACATTTTTGGATAACATCACATGCATCTTTATCCACTCATCTCTTTTTCACATTAACATTCCTTTCAAAGTTTACTCTATCTTTTCACTCAAATGGAAATCATTAACCCTTTGTGTTGGCTCATCAACAGTGATTGATTTGAACAGAACCTGATTCAAGTCACAGGTCATTAGATACTACAGACGAAACTGACGTGCTCTGCATAAGCAATAAACCTTTTAAGCTGTGTTTGGACAGGGAAATGGTGAGGCGGCAGGAGTTTCAATGAAACAGCCCGTTATTGGTGAAAAAGACAGTCAGCTGTTCCCTTTATATATAGTTCATTAAGTCTCAGAGTTAGCCTGCACAATCCCCTCAAAATATCCGGTGTTTATTGCAATGCAACCATTGGCTTTAATTAATGTAAGGCACACGGAGGAATCAGTGAGACAGAGCTTAAAATATAGATCTCGTGACTGAAATCAATTACAAAAAAGTGCTAAAAACGTCCATCCATGCAGAGGATGAGTTTCCTGCCCCAGCTCAGGAAGTTCAACCTGCCTCAGGATCTGCTGAAACAAATGCACACAATCATCCAGTCTGTTCTCTGCACATCCATCACTGTGTGGATGGGATCGGCTACCAGACAGGACAGGAACAGACCGCAAGGGACAGTCAGTTCTGCGGCGTGACGAGAACAGCACCCCACGGTCCTGTATGCCCCGACGGAGCTGTGTTTATCTCTGTGAAGGATCAGCTTGTTTTTATTGACATATTTGATCTTTGATTAACCTGTCCCCTACCAATACCGAACAACATCACACCCCCGAACAAAACATCACACCCCCGAACACAACATCACACCCTGGACCCAACATCACACCCCCAAACACCCTGGATATACCATCACATCCTAAACACAACGTCACACCCACGGATATACCGTCACACCCACGGATATACCATCACACCCCGGACACAACATCACACCCCGGATATACCGTCACACCCACGGATATACCATCACACCCTGGACAAACCATCACACCCCGGACAGAAGATAACACCCCGGACACACCACCACACCCCGGACAGAAGTTAACACCCCGGACACACCATCACACCCCGGACAGAAGATAACACCCCGGACACACCACCACACCCCGGACAGAAGATAACACCCCGGACACACCACCACACCCCGGACAGAAGATAACACCCCGGACACACCATCACACCCCGGACAGAAGATAACACCCCGGACACACCACCACACCCCGGACAGAAGATAACACCCCGGACACACCATCACACCCCGGACAGAAGATAACACCTCGGACACACCATCACACCCCGGACAGAAGATAACACCCCGGACACACCATCACACCCCGGACAGAAGATAACACCCCGGACACACCACCACACCCCGGACAGAAGATAACACCCCGGACACACCACCACACCCCGGACAGAAGATAACACCCCGGACACACCATCACACCCCGGACAGAAGATAACACCCCGGACACACCACCACACCCCGGACAGAAGATAACACCCCGGACACACCATCACACCCCGGACAGAAGATAACACCCCGGACACACCATCACACCCCGGACAGAAGATAACACCCCGGACACACCACCACACCCCGGACACACCACCACACCCCGGACACACCATCACACCCCGGACAGAAGATAACACCCCGGACACACCACCACACCCCGGACAGAAGATAACACCCCGGACACACCATCACACCCCGGACACACCACCACACCCCGGACACACCATCACACCCCGGACAGAAGATAACACCCCGGACACACCATCACACCCCGACACACCACCACACCCCGGACACACCATCACACCCCGGACAGAAGATAACACCCCGGACACACCACACCCCGGACACACCATCACACCCCGGACACACCACCACACCCGGACACACCACCACACCCCGGACACACCATCACACCCCGGACAGAAGATAACACCCCGGACACACCATCACACCCCGGACAGAAGATAACACCCCGGACACACCACCACACCCCGGACACACCATCACACCCCGGACAGAAGATAACACCCCGGACACACCACCACACCCCGGACACACCATCACACCCCGGACACACCACCACACCCCGGACACACCACCACACCCCGGACACACCATCACACCCCGGACAGAAGATAACACCCCGGACACACCATCACACCCCGGACAGAAGATAACACCCCGGACACACCACCACACCCCGGACACACCATCACACCCCGGACAGAAGATAACACCCCGGACACACCATCACACCCCGGACAGAAGATAACACCCCGGACACACCATCACACCCCGGACAGAAGATAACACCCCGGACACACCACCACACCCCGGACAGAAGATAACACCCCGGACACACCATCACACCCCGGACAGAAGATAACACCCCGGACACACCATCACACCCCGGACAGAAGATAACACCCCGGACACACCATCACGCCCCGGACAGAAGATAACACCCCGGACACACCATCACACCCCGGACAGAAGATAACACCCCGGACACACCATCACACCCTTTTTCGGCTTCTCGCCCTCTGATAGACGCAACAGACCACTGTTCACCAAAACAACCAGACACAGGGACAGTTCCTTCTCACAGGCCATCACTATGATGAACACTTAACACCAGTCCATAGTACATAGTAGTAACATAGTACATTACTCATTTCATATTTAATAGTGTTAAAATTAGTGGTGCATGATATATATCGACTCAATATTGTTATCCCAAAATCATGTTGCGCAATAAATCGCAACACTATAATGATCATCATTTCACACTTGCACATGTTAGCGCACGTCAGCGCACGGGTCCATGACGTGACAAAGCCTATGGAGCGTACCATATGTGTGCATCATATTTCGACAGAGTGACAGTGGAAGTAAAGAAATAGATATAGACAACAAAATGAAATAAATCAGAGAAGCAAAAGAAAAGGCGTGTCCTGTTCTCTTTATTTATATATTTTATACTTAACAACCAGTAAAACATGTCCTGTTCTGGAGACATGGTCCTTATTTAATTATTCAAGTTGGACCAGTCCAATATGAGAGTGAATTGAAATAAACATTGTTTTGTATTTGTTCTAAGTCTATTTTGATGCAATTTCCTATTACTTTAGTCATTTTAAATATGTTTAAAAATACTTAAATTAACATCTAACGCAGTATTCATAATCAATATCGCAATATCACATTTTGTCAATATTGTGCAACCTAATAAAAATGTCAAATATACTGTATTTATCCATCTACTTTAGATACTATATATAGGCAATTTGTCATATTAATAATTCTGTATTTATTCCAGCACATTCTGCAATGCATTGGTGTCTTGAGCTGCTTTTTAATGATCATTGATTTAATTAAAAATGTAAGTAATAAGGTGAATGGCTCTTAAAAGAGCCTTTTTATTTGTGATTCATTGTTATGCGTGCATCAGAAAATGTGTGGCGTTAAAAGGATTTGCGTTAACTCGTTATTATTACGTTCATTTTGAGATCCCTAATATATACATTTAATTTATACGAACAAGTTATCTTGTTCAGCTTTGTTGGCATTGTTTATAGCCATATTTCCGTGTGTGTTTCTTAAGAGCAAAAAAAATCTAATTCCCTGTATGTGTTGACATTTATTGGGCCATTAAAGCTGATTCACATTCTGAATATGTATCCAGTACTGCGACATACAGACAGCTCCTCTCTTTCTTCACCACACAAATAGTCTGACTCTAATAAGCAAGGCCGTCTACTATGCATACAGGCATTTTCCATTTCATTTTCCTGGCTCAGGACATTACAATATTGTCTGATATCAGCCCATGAGAAGGTGGAGAGGCGGGGGATCATCTGTTTCTGCCGCACAAAGAGAACCATTGGCAGCTCCCAGGCCCACATTGAGCTGCTTATCCAGCTGCTACTCCATTACGGGAGGCACAACCTGTTGCTGTATGCTGGATCTATTAAATCTGCACTGTGCTTATGAGAGGCATGCTCTTTTGGCATGTGTCTTCATTATTACTGTTGACTAAAACCATCTCAAGGAGAATCACAATGCGAGTAACAAAAGCTCCACAGGGAATGGACAAAATAGAAGGAATGTCTTATATTACAATTCAAATATATCCCGGCACCCCTAAAAAATAACTGAAAAAAGGCCTATGTTAATCAATTGTGAGCTAAGGAGTTCTGCTTTAGGAATATCACAACATAGTGAAATTTAACCCAGAATATAAAGTCTAGATAGTGCTTGTCAGTAATTAGTCAAAATCGCATGAATCTCTTGTTTTCAAAAGTTACTGATACTGCATTTAGGAAATGTCTGCTTTCCATACATGAATATCCGATTTCATTTGTTACATTGCCTTTGCCTTTGTAGTAATGGCCCTGTGGCTCCGCATTGAAGTATTCTCAATGTGTCTGGTGTCTTTCTAGTTAAATGATTCAGTGTTTCTTCTACCATGATGGATCAAAATGATGTTAAAATGCAAAGTTAGCCCAGTAGAATGACGTTAAATAATTATATTCAAAGTGTGCAAGCACCCCTAAAGCTCTGATCCTAGAATTGCCCCTGCTCATTATGCTTGGTTATTGTTAAGAGCTTTTCTGGTATGCAAACGATGCAGCGTGTCTTTCACAGGTTTCTGCTAATCTACACCCGACATCAGGATTATTATTCATGGAGGCATAGATGAGTGTAAAATTGTCAGGGAAATCCATGGTATTCTTGCTGAGATATTTCAGTCTGGATCAAAGGGATCGACTCGCAAAACATTTTTCTGCAGAGAGCCTCACAGCCAGCATGACTAAAAGAATTGAGCTGTCAAATGGAATTTGGAGCTATTAGCTTCCGGGGCCTTTCACAAGACATGAATATGTTACTGATGTTTTATTTCTGTATGTTTCACCAACGGCGCTGTTATAGAATATGATCCTAATCTTATATGGGCCTTGTGCTAACATCCTTTTATTATCTTAGTATTTATTTATCATGTGTTATTCCAAAAATAGAAATACTGATAATCCCATGAATTTACGACCGTACTTACAAAAGTACCTACAACCGTACCTACCAACGTACCTACGACCGTACCTACCAACGTACCTACAACGTACCTACAACCGTACCTACCAACGTACCTACCAACGTACCTACAACCGTACCTACCAACGTACCTACAACCGTACCTACCAACGTACCTACCAACGTACCTACGACCGTACCTACCAACGTACCTACCAACGTACCTACAACAGTACCTACCAACGTACCTACAACCGTACCTACCAACGTACCTACCAACGTACCTACGACCGTACCTACCAATGTACCTACGACCGTACCTACCAACGTACCTACAACCGTACCTACCAACGTACCTACCAACGTACCTACCAACGTACCTACAACGTACCTACAACCATACCTACCAACGTACCTACGACCGTACCTACCAACGTACCTACAACGTACCTACGATCATACCTACCAACGTACCTACGACCGTACCTACCAACGTACCTACAACGTACCTACGACCGTACCTACCAACGTACCTACCAACGTACCTACAACCGTACCTACCAACGTACCTACAACCATACCTACCAACGTACCTACCAACGTACCTACGACCGTACCTACCAACGTACCTACAACCGTACCTACCAACGTACCTACAACCGTACCTACCAACGTACCTACCAACGTACCTACCAACGTACCTACGACCGTACCTACCAATGTACCTACGACCGTACCTACCAACGTACCTACAACGTACCTACCAACGTACCTACAACGTACCTACGACCATACCTACAACGTACCTACGACCGTACCTACCAACATACCTACAACGTACCTACGACCATACCTACCAACGTACCTACGACCGTACCTACCAACGTACCTACCAACGTACCTACCAACGTACCTACCAACGTACCTACAACCGTACCTACCAACGTACCTACGACCGTACCTACCAACGTACCTACCAACGTACCTACCAACGTACCTACGACCGTACCTACCAACGTACCTACGACCGTACCTACCAACGTACCTACCAACGTGCCTACGACCGTACCTACCAACGTACCTACCAACGTGCCTACGACCGTACCTACCAACGTACCTACGACCGTACCTACCAACGTACCTACGACCGTACCTACCAATGTACCTACGAAAGTACCTACCAAGGTACCTACCAAGGTACCTACCAACGTACCTAGCAACGTACCTACGACCGCACCTACCAACGTACCTACGACCGTACCTACCAACGTACCTAGCAACGTACCTACGACCGCACCTACCAACGTACCTACGACCGTACCTACCAACGTACCTACGATCGTACCATCAGTGAGCCACACTGTTGCACTGGTGACGTGTACAGTACCTTCATTACCATGAAAACGTACACTGCCTGCTGCAGGAAATACTCAGTAGAGCACCACATTAATCCACTGCTTAATGTACCAACGTACGACCTACAACCGTACCTACCAACGTACCTACGAAAGTACCTACCAAGGTACCTACCAAGGTACCTACCAACGTACCTACGAAAGTACCTACCAAGGTACCTACCAACGTACCTACAACGTACTTACCAACGTACCTACAACGTACCTACAACGTACCTACGACCATACCTACCAACGTACCTACGACCGTACCTACCAACGTACCTACAACGTACCTACGACCATACCTACCAACGTACCTACGACCGTACCTACCAACGTACCTACCAACGTACCTACGACCGTACCTACCAACGTACCTACGACCGTACCTACCAACGTACCTACCAACGTACCAACCAACGTACCTACGACCGTACCTACGACCGTACCTACCAACGTACCTACGACCGTACCTACCAACGTACCTACCAACGTGCCTACGACCGTACCTACCAACGTACCTACCAACGTGCCTACGACCGTACCTACCAACGTACCTACGACCGTACCTACCAACGTACCTACGACCGTACCTACGAAAGTACCTACCAAGGTACCTACCAACGTACCTATGAAAGTACCTACCAAGGTACCTACCAACGTACCTACGACCGTACCTACCAACGTACCTAGCAACGTACCTACGACCGCACCTACCAACGTACCTACGACCGTACCTACCAACGTACCTACGATCGTACCATCAGTGAGCCACACTGTTGCACTGGTGACGTGTATAGTACCTTCATTACCATGAAAACGTACACTGCCTGCTGCAGGAAATACTCAGTAGAGCACCACATTAATCCACTGCTGAAAATAGTCCATCAAATGCACTATTTTCTGCTAAGAAATACAAAGGCCAGATGTTTTGGGAAAATACTAATCCTTAAAAAAAGAATTTGCCATGTCAGTGGGCTTGGGAATGAGTGTCACAGACAGGATAGGGTGGTCGAGCATTATTTGCTAATCTTGTGGTCCTGTCTTGTACAGGGCTTTGTGACCAAATCTTGTCTCAAGACAGAAATAGTCTGCCTTCTACCAACAGTTATTGTAAATTTATTTTCTTCCTGATCAAAGTCTTGTCATAACCTTAACTGAGTAGTTTTGGTTACCTAACTGTCATATTGATTGTTTTAGGAGGCAAACAACAAATTACCTATTTTGTGTTGTGAGGTTTACTTCAAAAATTCCAACTTGCTGTGGAGTAGGAAGGATGAATGCAGTGTGGGAAACTTCAAAAGTCAGCCTAGTGAGAGAGAGTATGACCTCCATAACCTGTGTTCCATCACATGCATTTGATATTAGCCATTAAAAACCCACAGCTGTGCCAGCTGAGCGAAAGCTCACTAATTTGAGAAATAGAATGGTGTACTCTCTCCTTCTCCTCCTCGTGAGGCACAATTCCATTTAACCAACTTCAGTCTCAGCCATCTCATTTCATCTACAGTCTGCACTGGCTAACACTTCTACTCTATTTAAAGCTGACCCATGTTTCAGTATTTGAAATCCACCATCTTGTTAAGCCCCACATTGAAAACAGCAGGGTTACCAGTGCATTACTTACACATAGGGATTTGCATAATACTCTGAAATTGAATATATATTTTTGGAGGCAGGAAGACATTGGTGTAGCAACACCAGTGTGTCCCACCCAAATCTCTCAGGTCAGGTCAGAGGTTCTTGAGCAACACCTCTGCAAGAGTTCCAGTTTCCATTCCAGTATTTCAGGGATTCTTGGCCTGGGTTGTGAAACCTCTCACTATTATCCATTGATTATTTGACAGTAAATTAAGTTGCCCAATGATTCAAGGCTGGCATGGGAAAACCAATTAAATGTCCCATTCTCAGAGATAAAGCAACGCTGCTGAGAGTAATTACGAAAAGTTACCAAGGGATTTCTCTGTAGATTTTAATTGTTTTTACTGGATTCTAGGAATGCTAGACCCCGACTTAAAGAGGACACAGACAACCATGGGGACCCCTTTACACACTCTGTGTGAGCATGCTTTAATCTGTAGGTTTTTGGCATGGTCAAAATAAAGAGATTTCATACATATATGCATAGTTTGCATATAGTTTGCTGATTAGCAGACCATGCTTCTCCGTTTCCCTCTGTCGTCTTCTCGTCTTTGTACTATTGGTGTAATTAATCAAACCTGCTTCTAGGTGTTACATCTTGTTTACTAAATGATTATTTAAATGACTCTAACAAAATATTAATACTACACATACAGCATATTCAACATCATGTTAAATGATAATGTTTTTCATTTGTATTCCCTACAATATCCACTCACACTATACAGCATGATTAACACTTCTAGTGTTATAGGGGTTATAAGTTTTTTAACTCATGTTATTGCATTGTGTCAACAGTTAACTTCATTTAATATTTTATGTGGATTTTTCTTACCGGGGTGCAAACGTTCCATCAGAACACGTTCCTTCCCGAGACTATTAAGCTGAGGCACATCACTGGATCTGGAGCGCAGTCCCGCCCAGATCCAGTGATGTGATTGGTTTAAAGAGATGCCAATGAACCAGAGTGTTTTCTTTCTTCTCCTATCCCGGAATGCATAGGCCATTCCCACAGCTTGTTCCATTTGGATTGGCCATTGTGAATCAATTCCTACTAAAAATTACAATTCCACAACACACAAAGGCTTCTGGGGTCGGTTGATAACTCAAACTTCCCGAGAACCTAGATGACCGTCTGATTACACAGACTCGTGCATTAGGCCTGGTTATGGTCTTGTACAGTTGCCTGGAGGGGGTCTCCTCATGACAGCCTTCCTACAATGTAGCAAACATTTAACGTAACATAACTACCACAATAACAGGACACGTATTTGTGTGTGATATCCATCAGTAATGTAGCCTATGAATTTCTATATACACACTCATCTAACATGCACGAGCAGGAAGACACCACCGTTTGATTCCACAGACTCGAGTCTCGTTCAGTAGCCTGGTGTGGGGTCTCCTCGTGACAGCCTACCAACCATGCAGCCTGCAACATTCACAACATCTAACTCAACATAACTACCAAGGGAGCATGACGTGTATTTGTATGTGATGTACTTCCCAATCGATAATGTGTGAATTGCCATGAACACAATCATCTAAGATGCACTAGAAACAAGGCTTGGTTAATAACTCAAACCTGGCGAGAACCCAGACACCGCTTGGTTACATTATAGCATTTTTCCTTTAATGGTACCAGCTTGGCTCGGCTTGGCTTAACCGCGTTGCCCCGTCCTCCTTTTTCATTGCAGACTAGTACCGCCTCATGCATGAGGCAAGCGTGGCTGGTCGTTATAGGGACACCGCAGGAACACACACACAGAATGTGGAAGGTGTTTTTGATTCTTGGTGTGTTGCCACAGTCAGACGGCAAATTAGTTTCTAATGAACCTGGAGGCAGCAAAAAAAAAAAAAACGCTGGATAAATTATTTACACGGTGGGTTTGCCCCCCTATCTGCCGCTAGTCTGCAGGTTTTCACGTCACCTCAGCTCGCTTGGAACCTCGACTGAGGTAGTACTACAAAAAGTACCTGGTAGTAGGTGCCAGGGACTTTTTTTCGTAGTTTTTCGAGTCAAGGCGAAGCGAGTAGATACCATGCAGTGGAAAAAACGCCGTTAGACTTGAGTGGTTGCACGGTTCCATTTGGCCTCATTCGGTAGCCAGGATCGCGGTCTCCAATCGACAACTCTTCAACAACTCTTTCGGTGCTTTGCGGCTCACGGTAGTCCAGTTCCTCCTTGATTCTACCACCACTCCAGTGGAGGCGCTAATGAGGTACTCAGGAGTGAGTTGGTTCTTTGACGAATGGCATTCGAGTCTCAGTTCCGTGACCCGTGGGGTAATTAACAGGCTCTATGACTAGGCTACATGCACTATGATGCACGAGTCAGTTTTTCAAGCCAAGTATCCCCAACTTCCCCATAGCTAAAGATTAAAATCTGTTTGATCAAAATAATTGTGATTATAATTTAATTTGTTTCCATAATTGAGGAGCCATAAACTGCAGAGGGGGGCGTCAGTCTTGACAATGTGACAGGATGTGTATGGAATAATCAAATAGGAATCAACACCGTGCACCTCTGACCGGGATGCACCTGGGTCTGCATGGGCAGCGGGGATACACCGAGAATCCCCGAAGAATCCAGCTGTTGCCTCACATGTGGAACAACTCTGTGTCTTTTAGCCGCATGCATTTGAGTTAAAGCTCTGCTATAGACATAGGTTATAGCTACATGGTTATAGCTCCATTTGTAAATACAGTTTGTCGTTACTATGACCTGGACCAACAGCAGCAGATTACAGAACAATTAGCTTTCCAAACACAAACGTCATGTAATCAACGTTTTCTGTCCAATAAAACCGAGCGTTGCCTGAACGGTGGCCCCGATACACCTCATGAATGGAAAGAACGTCACGCAAAAGTCCACTTAATAATTAGGTATTTTAAAATATATTCATTTGTACTGACAAGTAACAGAGAGATGTCTTGTAAAAAAAAATTGAATTCTGAATGTATATGGGAGACATTACATTTCGGCATACACTGAACTCACCCAGTAATAATTATTTCACTAACATTTTAACTTTTATAAATGGTTTGCATTGGTCGCTACCGGCCTCCACTGTGCGTTCTGTTGGGAAAAGATGGAAAGAAACTGCTGGCGAAACAGGAATGAAGTTGGAATTTAGCAATAAATAAAGATGCGATTGGAGGTTCTTTGTATGCCGAATGAATGTGTGTCCTTTGAAGACTAGATGACAGTATTTAGCTTTTTTATGCGTTGCGTAATTTCGGTAACAACCAAATAAACGTTAAATCGCATTCTTTTCCAATGGCGTCTGGCAGAATGTTGCTCATGAAAACATCACGCATCAGCCTAGCTGAACTGCCGACACCGTATCAAAGCTTAATGGGCTGTAATTGTGACAAAAAAAAAAAACAGAATGCAAAATACCAAGAACAGGCCTACACATTTATAATCAACCATTATCTACATTACAGATCAAATATATATTCACAAGCAATTTCTCCTAAAAAAAAATATATTAAAGGCAGCGACCATTGCAGAGGACAGACGGTGCAGACAGGCATAAGAGCAACAGGCGACACAAGTCTCCTCACCTGCAGACACAGCCATACCTGCTGGAGCGAAAGCTGCGGTTCTATGATCCGAAGCAGCTGGGACAGGCTGAGGGAAGCCTGCACGCTCAAGTATCCGCTCACTGACACGCACAGGTCGCAGTGTGAATTCGCATTATTACTTATCAGAATAAAACGCTGCACAGGAGTGAATAGGGAGAAAGGGAGGGGTTCTCCGTGTGAAGTGACCGCGTAACAAAGACACCACGTCCGGTCTCCACTTTCAGTGTAAAACCTTCCACAGAAGTCGGTGTTAGAGTAGTCACGCATTGCACACCTACAGAATATGCCATCATATTTAACAATATTTCCGCAAGTCCTCTTCCATTTTTAAGGAAGGAATTGATATTGTGTCTTGTAGTAACAAACATATAAGAAATGTTTTGGACTATAACATGATTTCTACGACGAATTATTTTATTTTGAGGGATTTACAGTGAACATATTGTATTACTAACGAGGTAAAAAAAATAATAATTTTGTTTAAGATTTTGCATAGAACTTACCAGGCCAAAAAGTGTTGGAAAGATTTGAAATGAACATTGATCATAATTGTGATTTTTGTAAATTGGGAAAAGAAACTATATTGCATTTATTTTATCACACACATTTGCATTCTGGGAAGATTTGGAACATTTTATTAACAGATAACCCGGTAAAGAGTATTTCAATTAATGTATTTGATGTCATGTTATATGTTGTACTTCATGGTCCGGACAATTTGAACTTTGTATCATACTCTGAAAATTCCACATCCACCATGGAACTCTTAAATAAAGCATTTAAAAGCTCTAATATTCTAGAAGAAATGCAATTCATTTAACCATCTGGCAACGTAAGACATATTTGATTGTTTTTTGTATCATGTCCAGACCTTCCTCTGCGAAGGAGGGTCTGGCTAGTTCGCACAGCATTCCGGGACAGGAGAAAAACCTGCTCTGGTTTAATGGTATTTCTTTAAACCAATCACAGTCCTCATGGGCGGGGCTAAGCGCCGGACTGAGCCACGGTGCCTCTGCTGAATAGTCTCAAGAAGGAAGTTGTTCTGGTGGATAGTCTAGCTAGCTGTCTGGATTTACCCTGCAGAGATCTGAGGACCAGGTAACCATAGTCCTCAGATTGGACAGATAGTCTAGCTAGCTGTCTGGATTTACCCTGCAGAGATCTGAGGACCAGGTAACCATAGTCCTCAGATTGGACAGATAGTCTAGCTAGCTGTCTGGATTTACCCTGCAGAGATCTGAGGACCAGGTAACCATAGTCCTCAGATTGGACAGATAGTCTAGCTAGCTGTCTGGATTTACCCTGCAGAGATCTGAGGACCAGGTAACCATAGTCCTCAGATTGGACAGATAGTCTAGCTAGCTGTCTGGATTTACCCTGCAGAGATCTGAGGACCAGGTAACCATAGTCCTCAGATTGGACAGATAGTCTAGCTAGCTGTCTGGATTTACCCTGCAGAGATCTGAGGACCAGGTAACCATAGTCCTCAGATTGGACAGATAGTCTAGCTAGTTTAAAGTCCTTTGAGTTGATAACTCAAAGGACCTTTGAGTTATTTTTGAGTTAACTCAAAGAACCCCCCATCCCAAAGTGACACATGCACCGCTTTTATTTTGAAAGCAGGATCCACTGGTTTCCTGGTGTTGTTGCGGCTAACTGCAGCAGCTTTACCTAGAGAGCACATGAAATGAATGGATCTATTATATGGCATAGCAATAGATAATGCATGTGTGTGTGTGTGTGTGTGTGTGTGTGTGTGTGTGTGTGTGTGTGTGTGTGTGTTTTGTCTGCTGTGTGATTTTGTGTGTGTACTGAACTGTATCTACAATATTAATGTTCCTGTAAATAATTATTCACTTCAAGTTGACTTAAATACATTGTTAAAATGTGTTTTTATTATTATAATTATTATTATTGTTATTAATATTGATGATAGGGGTGTGTTGTGGTTACAGCTGGGGGGATTTTTTTGAAAGACCCACAGCTGCTGGTGCCTACCATACCTAACATACCAGGGATTACAGACATATTGTTTATTAATACATTATCATAATGCTGTTTCTGTGACAGAGCTCTTTTTGGATTAATAGAATACAACATCTCAGTTTTATTCTTGCAGCTGAATGTGAAGCAGTGTTGTGGAATATTACAGTTATTATGGTGGGGGTGGGGGAGGGGGAGGGGGGGGGGGTGCTCATGAGTCTGTCCTGTGGTTTCAGCAGGTCACACCGACCCAAAGGGATCAGGTCACAGCATCGCACATTCCTACCGGTCCAGGCCGAGGCTGTCTGCCCGGTGCAGCCAATCATTCTCCACCCTCAGTCCAGCCTAGCAGGACAAGACATGTCCAGCTGTCCTTCAGCTCTCAGCCAAGGGGTTTCCCTCTCTGACACTCTTACAGTACAGATTGTTGTCATAGCTATGAAAGGGTCCAGGACACTGCATCTGGGTTTCCCAATTACAGCGTCATTAATGGGCAATTAGCGACATATTAGACCAGAACCGGGCTGTAATCTAAAAGTGAGAGCCATCATTATTTCACCCAGTTGGATCTTATTAGATTTTCTTGTAACAAATTACAACAAACCAGTTCTGTTGTTTCCCTCTGTTGGATCTCCTTAGATCATATTTGAATTTCTTACAAAGTAATTGTGTCACATTACAACAATTGATAATGTATACACAGATAATTTGTATATTTACAGGTAAAATAAACACATGTGGTAATAATAATGTGGCTTAATGTTACACAAGGTCCAGCATAATGGTGACTATTGTTAGTTTCCAAAATAAAACTCAAATAATACCAATACAGGAATATCTGTGAGATGTCACAGCATTACAGCATGAAAAGGTGACCTATTATATAGTATTTGGTTTATATTCACATGCTTTAATGTTCAATAATCACACTATTTAGGTAATCACTGTCACTCTCTAAGTGTGTTTGTTGCTCCTCTTTTACACACACACACACACACACACACACACACACACACATACACACACACACACGTGCCTGCTGCATGTCTATTTGCTGTTTTGCTATGTTGTAGTCTGTAAAAGGTATATAGGTTTTGATGATTGAAGGATTATTAATTGGCCATTCATAATTTTGAAGTTAAATAAATTCTACTATACTCTACATAGCAGTTGTTTGTGATTATTTTGCATATGTGTTGTAATAATCGCTGGTTGAACACGGTCAGTGGTCTAATTCACCCCCTTTCTCTCAGAGAGACAAGATAAATTAATCTAATTAATTAAGATCTCTTTGTTAAAGGGAACGCCACCTATGAGACTGTTTCACAGTTCATTATTGGTCCCTGGAAAATAATGAAAAGCATAATCTTAACCTTTAATAAAAGCCTTAAATGACATTAAATGAAACGTTCACTGCGACAACAACAAAAATAATAATAATTACAACGCAAGCTAGCTAGGCTAGGTACGACTGTTTTTGTTTGCTGTTTGATAAAGACCACATTCTATGTAGTTTTAGTCTAATTTGATAAAAAGTATGACGTGTGAAGTCTTATTAGTGTACTGTAAAATAAAGTGTGACCTCATTGTTAACATCTCGCCCCGTTTTGTCCTTAAAAAAAAATCCACTTACCAAATTGATCTATGGACAATAGTCTCAAACCTTGGCATTGACAGAAGTCTTAGTTTGGGGACTCTTGCTGTCTGGTTGCTATGGAAACCGAGTGCTCATTGAATCACTTTATGTCAAGTTAAACAACATGTTTTCAGATAAACCGTGAGTGCTGTTTTTATCTGTGTAACAGTATTCGCTAGCGGTCCACACTGCAGCAGATTTCCCCACATGTTTTGTACTTTGATGCATTTTAATGTGACACCATGAATACTACAGTATTTAATTCAAGGATAACCTCGGGGGATAATCATGGACACTATGTGCACTTACACAAACACCGTATTTACCATGAAGGTAAATGTTACTAATGTCATCATACTACATCATTCCAACCTTCCTGTGCCACTGAGAGCATCCCATGACTGGGACATAGATTCATATTCAGTACATATATGGAAGGCTTGTTCTTACATTGCACTTGGTCGTGTATAAGACTTTAGTGACATTATGACAAGGCTCACTGGATTTACCTTCCCACTAGATCCACAAAATCTGCTGGGTAGGGAACTTTACAACCATTAGTGCACAGTTACTAGATATCGGCGAAGTTTCATTTCTGGGTTTGTTCAGGTGCTGGAAATTCCACCGGATGGCCCCCATTTGAGCCAGATCCCAGGTCCCTATCCCTCCTCTGTCTCTGTGTTGGCGTTCTAACCCCTGGTGGATTTCTGAGGACTATGGCTACCTGGTCCTCAGATCTCTGCAGGGTAAATCCAGACAGCTAGCTAGACTATCTGTCCAATCTGAGGACTATGGTTACCTGGTCCTCAGATCTCTGCAGGGTAAATCCAGACAGCTAGCTAGACTATCTGTCCAATCTGAGGACTATGGTTACCTGGTCCTCAGATCTCTGCAGGGTAAATCCAGACAGCTAGCTAGACTATCTGTCCAATCTGAGGACTATGGTTACCTGGTCCTCAGATCTCTGCAGGGTAAATCCAGACAGCTAGCTAGACTATCTGTCCAATCTGAGGACTATGGTTACCTGGTCCTCAGGTCTCTGCAGGGTAAATCCAGACAGCTAGCTAGACTATCTGTCCAATCTGAGGACTATGGTTACCTGGTCCTCAGGTCTCTGCAGGGTAAATCCAGACAGCTAGCTAGACTATCTGTCCAATCTGAGGACTATGGTTACCTGGTCCTCAGGTCTCTGCAGGGTAAATCCAGACAGCTAGCTAGACTATCTGTCCAATCTGAGGACTATGGTTACCTGGTCCTCAGGTCTCTGCAGGGTAAATCCAGACAGCTAGCTAGACTATCTGTCCAATCTGAGGACTATGGTTACCTGGTCCTCAGATCTCTGCAGGGTAAATCCAGACAGCTAGCTAGACTATCTGTCCAATCTGAGGACTATGGTTACCAGGAGGCTTTTTAGCTGCTATGAACTCTTGCTCATTACGCCATTCACCTGACGTGAAGCATAAACAGCAATATTCACACACACACACACACACACTTTGGCTGTGATATACAGAGTCCAATAATTTGACAAAGAAATTGACTTTTTATCACAAAATGTCTCATAAATCATTCATGAATTATTGATGTATTGACTTTGGACCCAGTGGCCCCTCGCTGTTTCTTTGACCATCGACATGACCGTCAAATAGCTTTTTTATGGGTCTGTGATGTCATCATGGAAAGGTCAGCCGCTCGGATGCAGTGGGTTTGTAGAGTCCCGGTGGTCGATGCATGCTGAGCGATGAGTGTTTGCCAGCGGAGCGCAGACGGAGGGATTTCTTCAGCCGGCACTGATCACAGACTGGATGTCCTCACTTTTATATCTGTTCAAAGAGGATTAAAACGATAGAAATACATTTATGATTCCGTGTCCATTCATACCCACATTTTATTTATTCAGATAGAATAAGCCTAGTCACGCATTGCCGGACCTTCCTCCACAGCGCTGCGGAGGAAGGTCTGGTTAGTCCACACAGCATTCTGGGAGGGGAGAAGAACGTGCTCTGGTTGATTGGCATTTCTTTAAACCAATCACAATCGTCCTGGGTAACTATATACACAAAGGGTAACTAATCATTTGTTACTCTTTCAAAAACAGTATCTACCCTTAAAGTAAAGTTAATTCATGTATGTAGCTTGTATTAAATCTAACCTGAAAACACATTTATTTAGAATGATTAATACAAGGTAGCAGTGGGATATTATCTGTTCCTTCTGATTTCATGTATTTCTTTCCAATTTTATTGTATGTTATCTTTTACTGTTACTGCTGGTTGCTTGTTTGATTGATTGATTACAACTGCACTTTTCACAGAAGAAAATCCCAAATTGCTTTACAATAAAGGTAAATACAATAAATAAAAGACATAAGAATACAAAGGAAAAGATAGGAACCGCTGTGACGTGATGACAGCCGGGTACAGGGTATGAAAACTCTGCTTCTGGGGGAATTTCTGAGTCTCAAAGTTGGTAAATCTGCCAAATTCTGCCGAGTCTCACATAATTGCAGTTGGAAAACCTTTTCATTTTTCTACTAGGCAGGACCAAATGTTACTGTGGACCTTAATTAATAGGCGGGCCGGATCAAAAACGGCTAGGGGCCGGGTTCGGCCTGAGGGCCTTGAGTTTGACATGTGCCTCAAGTAGTACTCCTGGGACACAAACACCTGTCTCCTGGGTGAAAGTCTTTAGGGTGTTTTCACCCTAACTTCTTTCTGGACACAACCTCCGCTCCCCCGCTTGGGTTTTAGGAGGTTTCCACCCCGACCTAGTCCCTGCCAGGATTGTGATGGTCTCATGCAGCGGGGCTCATTGTGGTGCTGACAGTAATAGATACGTGGAACACATAGGGAACACAGTGCATTGAAGACTTGTCCTTTGAGGACCCATGGGTCTAGTTTAGCATCACCCTTAACATAACCATCAGTGCACTGTACATTCTGTCCCACGCTTTCAAATAGGGTGCAGCAGCTAAGGGGGTGTCAGGTGGGCTTTAGACATTTAGAATTATTTATACTTTTTTTGGCAAAATTGACACATGTATCAGAATCAGAAATACTTTGTTGATTCCCGAAGGGAAATTCCGTGTTACAGTTGCACAAAGTACAGTATATAAATAAAATATAAATAAAGAAATATAAGGAGTGTGGATATGCACTGTATTTAAAGGAAGTTTGATGATACAGTATTTACATAATTAAGGAGTTGTAATGGTCAACAGTAATAATGAAGAAATAGTAGCAGCAGAGCATTGCACACATGTTAAGCCAACATATATCATATATCAAACAAGAAATTGAAGATGTATTTTATAAAGTTTAAATATAGTATATTCATTAATTTGACGGCATGTTGTACTGGTTCGAGGTCTTTTGTTAAATAAAAGCCACACAACTACAGTGAAGCAAGTGAAGTGAATATTTGCTGTAAGGAAGCTTCTTATTACTATACATATGTATATATTGAAGACAATAATTAAAGGTAGATAGTACCATGCAACACTAACACCTGACACTGACATAGAATGAAGGCACACACACACACACACACACTGTGGAAACTGAACAGAGTTCTATTGTATGAAAACTGAACAAATCTTATTGTTATCATGTGAATACGTTGAAACCTTGAGAAGTGAAGAAGAAGAACATTGAGACGAGGAGGGCCGGACACTCCTGTGTCTGACCAGCAGGGTAAGCTAAGATTAATTTGCAGCTGTGACTGTGTGAAGAATGAGTTATTGTTCTTTATTAAGACTTTAGTGAACTGTGTTAACCTCCCAACTTGCTTAGTACACCCAGTTTCCTAGCAAATAATATGATGTACTAACCCACTTTGATGTAAAACAATGATGTTTAGCCCACATTTAAACCACTTCATACTACACCCATTATGTAAATCAATTTTCTGTGCACACCCACATAATAAAACGGCTGAGCAGGGAATGAAAGCTTTGGAAGACTGCTGAATGAATTTCAGCTTTATTCCCCTTTGCCAACGTACAAAAAGCAAGTCTGAGTACGTGTGTAATTTTTCCACTCAAGTTTGAACCTAACACACACACACACACACATATACACACACACACACACACACACTGCAGCTAAACTTGCCCGGCTGATGACGGGGCTAAAAATGGCCTGCCTTCATACAGCAATTAAATATGAAGAGGACATGATTATCCAAGCAGTTCCCCATCTCGCCCATCTCTGATCATCCTCAGCTTAACTTCCGTATGAAAGAATGAGGAACACCTTCTCTGTCATTTACACTTCGTCACTCCTTCCACTGAAGTACAGTTGAATCTCTGGGTCACGTTTCAATCTAAAGAAAAAACTAAAATAGACTTCTGGGTTGAACTTTTCCTTCTATATTTAGAAGCAAGCCTGAACGTGTATTGAACATGCAAATTATGGATGGTAATTGCATTGCACTGTGCAGAAGGGAGATAAGAGGTTGCACCAGATCAGTCTAATCCCAACTGGACCTCAATCAGTTAAATCCCTTGACTGATCAGTTTTCCGGCTTTATTTGCAAAATAAGAATTTGTTTTAGTTGTTTAACCCAGAGCTTGAAGAATGAAATCCAAAATGTATTTACTTCAATAAGCACATGGCAATCCAGCTGTATGCCTATAGCTGATATTAAATGAAAAGTTAAAAGGCATGTGCATATGGCTTTCTTGAAACAATAATAATCTTGAAACACGTGTGATGATTTGAATATGCAGATTGTTTTCAACAACACAGGAGAATACTCATGTGAATGCCGATTCAGCAGAATTCACCGTATTGTTATCCAAATCTCAAAAAACCATAGAAATATCCAAATGTTCAGCTTTTTGAGGCACATGACGGGACTTCTTCAACATTTGTTCTGCTATGTCTACTTTTTAAAATATAAAGCTTTTTATAATTAAAGTCAATGAGAGCAGGCTTGAAATGCAAAATCTATCTCCTTCATACTTTCACCTACAGACGCATCTCAAACTTTACACCATTCAGGAAAAACTCTATCTCAGCAGTTTGATTGTATTTGCTAAAATCACAAGTTTGGTGTTCATTTCAGGATTTTTCGGTGTTTCTAACAGGTGTGTATTGCGTGACTTACAGTGAATGACGTCACAGCACGGAGCTTAAAAATCTTTTGAGTTCCTTTTCTATAAATTTCTCTCACGCCCACAATTTTGTCTTGTCAAACATGATTCACATGGTAAAATGTAGGGAGTCTCGTCTAGTTTCGATGTCACATGGACCGCTACAGGAAATCATTCCTACCACAGGCAATAAAACGTATTAAGATTAGATTAGATTAGATTATACTTTATTTATCCCACAACGGGGAAATTTCCTTATTACAGCAGCAGCATTTTCTTCTATACAGCAAAAAAAAAAACACACAAACAAGTAAACACACAAGAAATACAGGCAAACAATAAACAATAATTATAAGGTAGACAGAAAGTAAGCAGAATGGCGTCAAATAAAGGTATTTTAAAGTATATTTTAAAGTGCGGCCATGATACAAGAAAACAATATTGCAGTGTAAGTGACGTTAAAATTAAATTGAATGTGTAATTGGAGTAGTAAAGCAAGAGACGGTAGCACAATATAAATTATATTAACCTGTGACTATAAATATTGAAATATTGTAATAAAATAATATAAATACCGATATAACACGTCATAAGTGGGTGCTAGATAAGACTCTGAGACACCACAATACTGCATTATACTATATATTATACTATAATAATGCTGCACTATACTATATATTATACTAATACTGCACTAATGCAATCTGCACAATTGGTCTATTTACATTTTATCACACTATTTAAGCAGTTGCACATTTTTGTATTCTCAACTTGTGTGTATATATATATATATATATATATATATATATATATATATATATATATATATATATATATATATATATATATATATATATATATACACTACTGCTGTAACACTATAATTTCCCATTTTATTGGGATCAATATCTATCTATCTATCTATCTATCTATCTATCTATCTATCTATCTATCTATCTATCTATCTATCTATCTATCTATCTATCTATCTATCTATCTGTCTATCTGTCTATCAAGCAATGTGCTCATGTAAGCTATAGGACTTAGAGAAACAAGACGGTGTGTGGATCTTCCATTAACGATATTATTATTTATCTTCATCCACTGTGATTTTAGAGTCATTTTTTTTATTTTTAGCTACACAAATTCTATACCAGTACATTTGAAAAGGCCGTTTCACTGATGCCACCTGTAGTTTAGGCTGTCAGGTCGTTCTCTGTGTCCCTTAACCCTCGTGTTTCTTCCCGCCAACCTCGAAATTCTTGTTTTTCTGAGTCAAAATCTAAACTGAAAAACCTTTTCATCAACGTTTTGGTCGTCTTTTTTGACCATTTTATTGGCTTTCCTCCAGTGATTTTGTCGCTTTTTCAATATTTGTCGACTTTTTCTGAGCCTTTTAGAATTTCCGTGGATTTTCCCCAAAGTTTAAAAGCTTTTCTTTTTTTTTACATTTGTCACTTTTTTGACATTTTTGTAACTTTTTTTGACGTCTTTTCACATTTTTTCACTTTATTTCACATTTGTTCACATTTTAGTCACTTTTATTGACATTTTTCTCTCAATTTTTTAAAGTTCTTTTACCAATTGTTTTTTTTCTGCTAGAAAACTGACAAAACCAAATATATATATACACACACACACACACACACACACACACACACCCTTACGCATATCTAAACAACCAGTCATACGCCTTAAGACCTTACCTAATATTTAACAAAGAAACCACGATTGTGACTATTAGACAATTATGTAATAATTGTTACAATCTTACAACAGCCTGTGTTAATTGGACAGTACCCAGAATCCTTTAGCATACGGGACTGTTAATGATGGTGTGGATCCTCTCAGCTGGGTCAGGACTGACGGAGTCTTGATATGTGGTGTGATAACCTCTACAGAAGTCTTCCTTCTCCTTTCCCCAGGCCAACATTAAGAACAAGTGACACGCTCACACACCATGAGCAACACACTGAGCCCCACCCACACCACCTTATATATAGACCTTATATACTTTTTTATAGTATATGACAAATATTTCTAGTACATTCAGTGTACTGTATATTTACATTGTACAAAAGATATATACTAGTGTGTAAATCAACGTTACTTACTATGAATGTTGCATATTTTCAAATTCATTAATCATGCCGCCCATGGAATATCACAATTATATACTTTTCTGGGTACTTATTTTTTATACAAGGGGAAGTTTTTGCCCAATATTCCCTCTTCTTTTAGCTCATTCCACTTTATTTACCACCTGGTTTCTGATTTCGTCCTACTGTTGTTAGTCTCTAGAGATTTCTGCTGCCTGCTGCTGCTGGAACTGCTACTGATGAGAGCAAAGTGAGTGGGGAGTTACTAATTTAGGTGATTATTCTCTGTGGGTCCATCGGGTGATTCTTTTTTTTTTTTTTTTTTTTATTAGCTGCCAATTACCAGTAATTCGGAATGGTAAAATTATTATCGTTATGTACAAATACTCCATCACATGTTGGTATACTGCAAAAGTTTCTGAAATAACACTAATAACAATAACTTCCACAGACACCCAGCATTATAGTGGTTGGTCATGAACTGTTAAAATATGTCATCAGGGCATTATATCAGTTTGGGGGCGTGGCGAGGAAAAAAGGACCTAATTGTAGTGTCTTCCATCCATATACTATCAATCTCTGTATGGGCATTTGATTCCACTAATCAGCTTTCATAATCACATTTCACCAACAGCCTCCAAAGTCTCTCTGTCTTGGTAGGACAGTTTTGTCCAAGATTTCAACTGAAGGGCACAATTGGACAGAAGCACAGTATGAAACACTTAGGGGACAAATGAAGACATTTGTTATGAGACAGATTAGGGACCCCCCCCTCCACATGGTGCCCATTAGATCTCTTCCTCTCATCACAGAGCCCTAGCAGCAATGCCAACACTCATGTAACACTGATATTCACGCTGAGAACATTCTAAGGACTGCTGTGTTGTTAAGGAACTATGATGTAGCATGCAATGCTGGAAGAAGTATTCAGGTTGTACTGCAGTAAAGTACCAATACCACACTGTATTGAAATGCAGTCTTAGTGCATTGAAAATGTTCCTTAAATAAAAGTAGTTAAGTATCATCAGGAAAAAGTACCTAAAGAAGGATGTAGTGGAGTAACTACAGTAACTAGTAACTAAAGTAACTAGTAACTATAGTAACTAGTAACTAAAGCTGTCAGATGAATGTAGTGGAGTAACTAAAGTAACTAGTAACTAAAGTAACTAGTAACTAAAGCTGTCAGATGAATGGAGTGGAGTAACTAAAGTAACTAGTAACTAAAGTAACTAGTAACTAAAGCTGTCAGATGAATGGAGTGGAGTAACTAAAGTAACTAGTAACTAAAGTAACTAGTAACTAAAGCTGTCAGATGAATGTAGATGAGTAACTAAAGTAACTAGTAACTTAAGTAACTAGTAACTAAAGCTGTCAGATGAATGTAGCGGAGTAACTAAATTAACTAGTAATTAAAGTAACTAGTATCTATAGTAACTAGTAACTAAAGCTGTCAGATGAATGTAGCGGGGTAACTAAATTAACTAGTAACTAAAGTAACTAGTAACTAATTAATAATAAACAGAGATGGGTAGTAATGAAGTACAAATACTTGCTGTACTCAAGTAGAATTTTAGGTATTTTTACTTTACTATTTGTTTTTATGCCGACTTTTACTTTTACTGCTTACATTTTAACACGAATATACTGTAGGTACTTTCTACTCCTTACATCTTACAACATTGGCTTGTTACTTTCATTTCAAATAATTTTATACTTTAAGTACATTTCCAAGCCTGTACATTGTTACCTTTACTTGAGTAAAGACGTTAAATCAGTACTTGTACTTTTACCAGAGTTTTTTATACCACAACTATCTGTATAGTACTTTTGCCATCTCTGCTAATCAAACATCAGATTGTATAAGCTACGTGTTTTCTCTCTGCAGAAATATTAATGTGTAGAGTAACTAGTAACTTAAGTGGAGTAAAAAGTACAATATTTCTTTCTGAAATGTAGCAGAGTAGAAGTAGAAAGTGGCATGAAAAGAAAAGACTCACGTAAAGTACAAGTACCTCAAATTCATACTTAAGTACAGTAGTTGAGGGGGTCGGGACGGGACGTACTGACTAACATGCAGCATGAGAACGGGACAGTTAGGTTTAGGAAAAGATGGAGGTGGTGGTGGGGGGGGGGTTACAAAATGGCCGTTTCAGTGACAAGCAGAACAAGAACAAGACAGGAAGCGAAGATCACTGGCTTTGGAGCTAGAATGTGATACAAGATGGAGGTCCACATCGACAGCAGTGGGCAAAGTGTTGACTCCTTGTAGCAGTGTCAGAATTTGCAGAAGAGGGAGGACAGAGTCAAATTGATGTACAGCTGGTATTACAGCAGATGTGAAGAAACATTCCTATTTCTCCATGTACGCTTTAAAGAATTGTTACCAAAGGCCTACAGTCCATCCAAGTACTGTATCAGTGACAGCCACATTGGATTTGATTGAACAATCACTGACAGACATCCACTCCAGAGGCAGCTGGAACAGAGAACTCCTAAAGACGCTGGAAATGACAAATCAGAATATGGGGGATGATAATATTGACAGTTGGGTTGTAAATTTCAGCTCCCGGTCTCCCATATAGACTTGCCGGCGCTCCTCAGCGCTCAGTTGAGAGAGCTCTTACAGCCAATCTCGAGCATGATGAAATGATAGATATGATCAAAAGAAAACCCAGCCGACTTCTCCTGTAGGGAGAAACACAGACAGATGAGAACACACACAGGAGACTTGTTGACAGCAATGACATCTCTCTAATAAATCGGGAAATCTCCGTGGCCTCCATTGAAATATCTTATGAACCCTTCATCCAATTTACTTCACACGTGGTTTCCTGGGTAGCAAGGTGAACGTAGGGTTTGGAATATGGAGCCGTTTGGACAGCGTTGGATATTGGATATTAGAAAATTTGAATTAAACTAAACGACAAACAATAAAGGTTGAGACAAAAAAACACTGCCATGTCTACCCTTCACAATAAAAGGTTACAATAAGGTTATGTAAATTTGTGTGTCGTCCGCATAACTATGGTAACTTATTTTGTTGTTTTCCATAATCTGAGCCAGTGGAAGCATGTAGATGCTAAACAGAAGAGGCCCCAGAATGGAGCCTTGGGGAACTCCGCACGTCATATTTGTACGCTCAGATGTATAATTACCTATTGACACAAAGTAATCCCTATTCTGTAAGTAGGATTCAAACCAGTTTAGTGCTGAGCCAGAAAGGCCAACCCAGTTTTCCAATTGGTCTAGTAATATGTCGTGGTCGACCGTGTCAAATGCAGCACTGAGATCAAGTAATACTAAGACTGAAATTTTGCCATTATCTGTGTTAAGGTGGATGTCATTAAAGACCTTAACGAGAGCCGTCTCAGTGCTGTGGTGTGGTCGGAAACCCGACTGAAAGGTATCAAAACTGTTGTTTATTGACAAGAAATGGTTGAGTTGTTGAAAAAACGCTTTTTCAATGATTTTACTTAAAAACGGAAGGTTTGATATTGGCCTATAGTTGGTCATTAGTGATGTGTCTAGATTGTTCTTTTTTAAGAGTGGCTTGATTACTGCAGTTTTCAGGGCCTGTGGAAAGATTCCTGAAAGAAGAGACATGTTCACAATCTGTAGAAGATCAGAAAGGTTGAATCCAGCCTCGTCAGTGTGAATACATTCATGCGGCTGGGCCGCTCCATCCATGTCCAAGATTCTCTGTAACAAAAAATACATATTGTGGATGGCTTTACTGAAAGCACACATCTACACTACTACACATACAGAACCGAGCCACCCCACCACACAGGTACCTGTGTAGCTTTCTGAATGTATCTATGTGGTACAAAAACATTAAGCTGTTTACCAAATTGCCTCATGAATATTTGCACATAAACACATTTACACAAGCTAATGAGTAACAAAGAGCAACGTTTCTGACTCAGTTGTACAATATGAAATTAAATATTTAAAGTGGGCAGATCCTTGACCTGTTGCCGCCGGCTCTCAGAACAAGCTGAGATCCTAAAAATGACATATTTAGTTTCATAATGAACTGCTTCCTTTCTCATTTATGAATCATGATAATACTGATCTGACAATTAATAGTGACATTTTGGTATTTTATCTAAGGTGATCATCATTTCAGCTTGTTGTGACATAAATCAAATTTGCCTTTTGCAACATACCCTGGACATCCTGAATTATTTATATATACACTACCGTTCAAAAGTTTGGGGTCACCCAAACAATTTTATGTTTTCCTGAAAAGTCACACTTATTCACCACTATACGTTGTGAAATGAATAGAAAATAGAGTCAAGACATTGACAAGGTTAGAAATAATGATTTGTATTTGAAATAAGATTTTTTTTACATCAAACTTTGCTTTCGTCAAAGAATCCTCCATTTGCAGCAATTACAGCATTGCAGACCTTTGGCATTCTAGCTGTTAATTTGTTGAGGTAATCTGGAGAAATTGCACCCCACGCTTCCAGAAGCAGCTCCCACAAGTTGGATTGGTTGGATGGGCACTTCTTGCGTACCATACGGTCAAGCTGCTCCCACAACAGCTCAATGGGGTTCAGATCTGGTGACTGCGCTGGCCACTCCATTACCGATAGAATACCAGCTGCCTGCTTCTGCTCTAAATAGTTCTTGCACAATTTGGAGGTGTGTTTAGGGTCATTGTCCTGTTGTAGGATGAAATTGGCTCCAATCAAGCGCTGTCCACTGGGTATGGCATGGCGTTGCAAAATGGAGTGATAGCCTTCCTTATTCAGAATCCCTTTTACCCTGTACAAATCTCCCACCTTACCAGCACCAAAGCAACCCCAGACCATCATATTACCTCCACCATGCTTAACAGATGGAGTCAGGCATTCTTCCAGCATCTTTTCATTTGTTCTGCGTCTCACAAACGTTCTTCTTTGTGATCCAAACACCTCAAACTTGGATTCATCCGTCCACAACACTTTTTTCCAGTCTTCCTCTGTCCAATGTCTGTGTTCTTTTGCCCATCTTAATCCTTTTCTTTTATTGGCCAGTCTCAGATATGGCTTTTTCTTTGCCACTCTGCCCTGAAGCCCACAATCCCGCAGCCGCCTCTTCACTGTACATGTTGACACTGGTGTTTTGCGGGTACTATTTAATGAAGATGCCAGTTGGGGACCTGTGAGGCGTCTGTTTCTCAAACTAGAGACTCTAATGTACTTATCTTCTTGCTCAGTTGTGCAACACGGCCTCCCACTTCTTTTTCTACTCTGGTTAGAGCCTGTTTGTGCTGTCCTCTGAAGGGAGTAGTACACACCGTTGTAGGAAATCTTCAATTTCTTAGCAATGTCTCGCATGGAATAGCCTTCATTTCTAAGGACAAGAATAGACTGTCGAGTTTCAGATGAAAGTTCTCTTTTTCTGGCCATTTTGAGCGTTTAATTGACCCCACAAATGTGATGCTCCAGAAACTCAATCTGCTCAAAGGAAGGTCAGTTTTGTAGCTTCTGTAACGACCTAAACTGTTTTCAGATGTGTGAACATGATTGCACAAGGGTTTTCTAATCATCAATTAGCCTTCTGAGCCAATGAGCAAACACATTGTACCATTAGAACACTGGAGTGATAGTTGCTGGAAATGGGCCTCTATACACCTATGTACATATTGCACCAAAAACCAGACATTTGCAGCTAGAATAGTCATTTACCACATTAGCAATGTATAGAGTGTATTTCTTCAAAGTTAAGACTAGTTTAAAGTTATCTTCATTGAAAAGTACAGTGCTTTTCCTTCAAAAATAAGGACATTTCAATGTGACCCCAAACTTTTGAACGGTAGTGTATATATATAAACACACACACAATGAGTTATCTTCTGTGCAGGATTTGTTCACTTGTCTTCACCCTACTATGCCAAGGTTTTGTTGAAGCATGTATTCACAAAACAATGTCAATGGTAAGGTCAATTACACAATGTGGACATTTCTGAAGTGCAGATGAGAAATGGATGCTGGACAGTGCATGTGCACATTAGTTACCTAGGTAACAACGGGTTCAACGTTCCTTCTACTATGCTGAACATATAGTACATACATACAGTACATTAAAAATATCTAGTGAACCTTGAATAACTCATACAGCAGCCTCTCCATTTGCTTTAGAACAATTACAAATGAATTAATAAACCTATTGGACAGATTGCAATGCCATTCAATAAGTTCATTGTCAGTCCACAGAGGATGGACATTTTTTATTTTGGATAGTGTCAGCGTTCTAGTGGACGTAAATGCACGAGTAAAAGGTAAGTTTGTTCATATTTCAATGAACAATAGGCAATGGTACAGAATCGCAGATCAGGAATACAAACAAAAGGTCTGGAAACACTGGAAACATACTGGAAACACACTGGGAAGGGAGACAGGGAACAAGTGAAACAAGGGGGGTATATATTCACACAGGTGAATCACATTATGACGGGACAGGTAATCCTAAAAGACGGGAAGACAAGTGTCAAGGAATGTAGACAAACAATGAATTTTAAAAGAAAGCAGGAAGTGCATGAAAAAAACAGAAAACTAAATAAGAGCGGGATGTGACAGATACTTGAATTGTCCTCTAGCACCAGCTTCAGGTAAGGTTGTCACCCTGACCTGAGAGGGGCCATCCAATTCAGTTGAATGTGGAGATTTATGGTCCTCAGAGGATAAACATGGGCCCTTGAACCTTCATTTGGGATTACTGTGCTTACAAATTTGGGTTTTGCAGGTGCCGGTTTTCAGTTCATTAGGCTATGTGTAAGATAGCACAGTGGAAAAAGGAAACATAACAAAGACTACTCTAAAATACATGGATGAATTTTGAAAAAAAATGGTAAATATGTAAATATTCTGTATAATGGCTGGCAGCTGAATACACAATGTATTTAAGATTTTTTTTTTTTTTAAACAACACAACCATGCATTTCAGGGTTTCAAGTTGGCTGGTTGAACATGCTTGAAGTTGGATCATGGATCATTCTTCAGCAAAGCAGCAGTTGCGTTATTTATTCAGTTTAGGAAATCCTACGGTCTCTATAAAGCTTACGTTAGCTCAGGTTTGCTGGCTGCAGTTGACTCCGAAAGTGAGTTAACTGCCCCACAATATGAATACAGTTTGATTGATACATTTTATTTCGTTGGTAACTATCCTTAGTACTGTTAAACATTCACACTACAGTGAAATCTCCAGTTATTTCCTTTAGATTTCACAGTAACACTATGATTTTTACAGTAGAATGCTTTAAGTTACATTACAACCTTGTCGCCATGATAACATCACAGTAGTCTAAGTATTACAGTTGAAATCCCAGTAGCCATAGGCCTGCCTCGTCTTTCTTTTGTCGTACAGACTTGATTCAAACTTGCTGAAAAGGCAGAGTAGAAGAAATGAGACAGGTGCTGCAGCAAGACGCCTGGCGTCTATCAAGTCTGCATCATCTCATGAGACCTCGTTCCTCCGCATACAGCACGAAGGACAGCAGATGGGAGAGGCCTGTCATCCTTCCTTCTACTCACTGCAGTCTGTTAGTCAAATGATCCACAGAGAAGACGAGAGGTTTCTTGGTGATTTCCCAGACACAGCTACCCCCAGAAAACTAGTGTTTACAGAGCTATGTTGTTCACAATGAAGGTTGATTGTCTGGTCGGTCTTCTATAATGAGAAGAAGACAAATAGGTAGTCCCTGAGTGAGACTAATAATAATTATAATGTACTTTACATTTGGAGCAAATCTCAAAGTGCTACAGTAAAGATCATAAAAGCATGGTATAAGAACATCAATGTAAAATACAAATAGACAGTGCAACGACTTGCAGGGTTAATTACAACTCATAAATTAAATGGTTTTAGTCCTTTTTTTAAAGTCTCAGTAGTTTGAGGTATGACAGAGAGAATCCATGGCAACGCCTTGCCCACAGCTTTGGCAAACAGATGTAATCTTTATCTTTACTTTTCCTTATTAAAACAGTAATCTGACAAATGGCACACAATTACCATCTGTTTATGTAAGACAGACATGAATTCATTTTAAAGTTGTGGTGTATTGTTTACAGTTTTTGTATTTTATTCCCATTGCAAAAGTAAATTGGGTCACGCCATTTAACCCTTGCATTGTCTTCACTTTCGACCCTCTTGTGTCCCTCGGGTGACTTATTTGGGGTTTTAAAAACAATTCTGAAATAAAATTTTACTTCATAATTTATTAACAAATATTGTCTTTATCTCCATTTCAAACAATTGAGATAACATATATGTTCAGGGAATGCAGTCAGTCTCTCCTAGAACACTATTAAAATGGAAGTGGGGTTCGTTTTTTTGTCATTGGGTTATAATTCATGTTAAAAATCCACTATAGAAAAAACATAAATGGTCATATCCAGAATAATGTTCTGAATTGAGTCAGGAATACATGTTTATCACAGGAAATAAAGTAAGGCCGTTGATTTTCAGGTAGAAAAAATGTCACTTGGACCATTTTTCTTCTTGTAAAAATTTTAAATGGGTCAATTCGACAATTCGAATACCTTACAAGGGTTAACATATTTAATATGTTGTTTTTTCTTTAAATTTTCTTTTGAGGAGTTGAGCCTTGTCATCATTGGATAGCCTTGCATGTTGAAGTTGGACATGATTTTCTACATGATTTGGAACCATTTACAAGCTGGCACATATATATATATATTTAGATATTACCATAAACCAGCCTCCATCTGCTTCTACACTGCTCTACATGTGTAGATATGGACAGTATATAAGCGTCCCTACCAATATTTCTTAATATCCAGGCTGTGCTTATGAACCATTCGTACATACAGCAATGTAATGCACTGTTCATAAGCGTTCCACAAATTTATTTCTGTATTCTGTATTGAATGCTGCTGTATAAGAGCGCTCAGGACCACATAGGGAAGAGGTCAGGATGGACGGACGGACGGACGGACGGACGGATGGATGGACGGATGGATGGATGGATGGATGGATGGGTCATAAAACACGCTTTCAAGCCAGGGGGTGGACTTTGCTTCCTTTCACCCAGGAAACACAAGTTCTTTCCCTGTGAAAAACTCTGTTTCTCCCTTTGCTATCAGCTGTCGTTGCAGGCCAAGAGTGCAACCCTCCACCACCCCCTTCCACTCCAGTCATCTACTCCAGCTGAACGGTCAGGAGCCTCCTTCGGTCTGGTCTTTGGGCTCCTTTGTCGCCACCACCGGTGTCTAGATTCCATCGGGGGGGTCTGAAGGTTCTCTTTAAAAAGATATACGAAATATTCGTATAGCAATGGAGTCTAATCGCCCAAGACTTTGTAGGCTACATTTTATTGAGCTGTACAATAAACCTCATTTGCACACAGTATCTACAAACATGTCTCTCCTGATTGAATTCCTGTAGGTTCTGATAGTTATTGGTTTTGGATTTGTTACATTGATGACAGAATATATTTCATTTCAAAATGTTATTATAAGCCACCCGTAGCAGTTGACCAGATTTGCTGGGACGTCTGTTGTGATGATTCATGTCACAAAACAGCAGCAACAGAGTGGACGTTTTCAGAGCTGCTGGCAGTAGCAGATGGTGAAAGGAGTGAATAACCCTAAATAAGAATAAGACAGTAAAGAAAATGTATAAATTAATGAGAAGCTTTCATTTCTTGTTATACCAAGCTGTCACACACACACAATGAGCCTTTATTACTGTGATGTACTGTGTATTAAACATGTCATTTCTGTGATAATTGATGTGGAAAGCATCTCTCCGTGCTTCTCTGATGACTTTGTTTTAACTACCCAGGCTGGAGAGACTCATCAGGTATGCACAGAGATTCTTGCAGCCCTTGACTGTAATTGTGCACAGTAAAATACTCTCTTTCAGAAGATAATTACAAGGATGACACCAGAATGCAGTACAGTAGTAAAGACATGTCAATAGGCTTATTATAGTACACACAGTATAGCGCTTTATAATGACTGACAATCACAAATATGATTATGGTTTGTAAAAAGCTCACATGAATGTCGTGTAGTTGCCACTGTAACGACATGTAACAGGTTAAGAGACTGTGTTGCAAGCATACGCCTTGCAAGGAGAGAATAAACAAGAATCAATGATCCTTTTGGGATTTCATGCTTTAAAGTTTATTGGGTGTGGAATCTGTCAAAACAGCTGTTATGTCCATTTCAATAGCAAAGCTCTGCTTTCATTTAGCTATTGATTCTGTAATTCAGGTGATGAAAGGTGGTTCAGTTTTAAGATTGTGAACAAAAACTCTCTTTCAGTTACTTCAGTGAATGCTTCTTGGCTTCGACTGTATCATTTATGATTCCATCTGAGTAGTTTTCACACGTACAGGATTCAAAGCCCGAGAGCTGCAGGAAAGGCAGCCAGTGGACCCTGTCATATTCTAAAGAACTTATTCAGAATTTGAATTAATGTAAAATGAATATTAATACGTCTGATGAAGTTAGTGTTCCTGACTTTCCAATGTGTAGAAAATCATTCACCAGAGAAAGTTTGGAAAGGGGTTTGAATAACAAAACAAAAAGAGATGATTACAGAGTCAGAGTTATTATTCAGATCACAAGCATTTCCCTTTGTTAACGAAGCTGGTTAATTATACGTGTGAGTCAGCAATCACGTCCCACTCCTACTGACATTTTACTCAAAACATGCCCTAAAGAGCAGCCATACTGTACATACGGTGGCCGACTGGGGCAAACGCCCTGCAACTTAACCCTTGCTTTGTCTTCCTGCCGACCGTGCAACTTTTTGTTTTTCTGGGTAAAAAATGTTCTTTTGTCTTTCGACACTTTTGTCGCTTTCGTGTTTCGTCACTCTTTCCGATGTTTTTGTCAATTTTTTCTGGGCTTTTGAAGCTTTATTTCTTTTTTTTTTTTTTTCAAATGCTATAAAATTCAATAAAACACCCAAATTTATTGAAAGTAATGAAGTGATTAATTATTTTGTTTGTGACAATTTGGTTAAAAGAAACCCAAATTTCTGATATAGAAACTTTTTGAAAATGGGTCAAATTGACCCGAGGACAACAGGAGGGTTAAAGGAAATTATACCTAATGTTTGAGTTAGAAAAGCAGAAATTAGGAATTAAAAGTTCAAAATTGAACAAAAGGCTAACAATGGAGCTGAATAATGGTGATATCAAAGGAATGAAGGCCATCCAGTATGTGCCAGAAAGAGAGAGAGAGAGAGAGAGAGAGAGAGAGAGAGAGAGAAAGAAGGTCTAATTTTAGAACCTGGTGATGAGATGTGCTCCATGTGGGACAGGGAGATATCAAAGGGATTGCATGCTGACTCTGTTGCCATGGTGATTTTAATTCAGCTTGTATGTATCTCTTAATTAGGAGGCAGGGATGAAAGATAGAAAAAAAAAAGAGAAGATGAATAACCAAAGTTATCATTCCAGCACTAGGAATCAATACAGTAGTTTGTGGCCAGTGAAGGCCCTCCAGATGTGGATGAGCGGGTAATGGGTGCACGTTCTCAGCGCTCAGGCTGCACACGTCATCATCCTCCAGTCCGTACATTTAATGCTAGAGCATCTGTTAGAGATTTCTGATTAAAAACTTATATAAAACAGAAAACAGCAGAAAAGAGAAAACACACTGAACTGGGAAATTGCTCTTAATACCTTTCCGCGTTGAACTTTTGAACTCCCCTAAGGACACAAAAAGACAAAATAAGAGTTTACTTGCTAAATGTGATGTGCAAAATAGCCGTTTTTCTCGATTACATTGTTTTTGTGAACGTTAACGGACAGAATTTGACTAATTTCACAGACCTATAATGCCATACTATGTAGGGAACACGTATGCTTGAGCTGCATCAAAACAATGGCAAAGCTGAGAGTAAGAAACTACTGAATACCACCATCGCACATACAGTACCTTGCATCAGCGTAAGAAACCACAGTGGGACAGAAAGTGATGGATAAATCCTGATTCCATTCACATAAAGATGCCGGGCTTTCCTTTTTACTTGAAAGAAGAAAAAAAAAAGCCTGTTGCAACTCATTTATCTATGTCAGATTGTGTCAAATTACAAAAATGGATGAATAATTGATATACTCATTAGCAGGATGTGACATCAAGTAGAGTTAATAAAACGTAATCTCTAAAAATGGGCCTGGAACGACATTCCCCAGCCCAGTAATTCATCATCTGGGTCCGGCTTTACATCATGCTATTAAATCAGTCGGGACTGAGCAATTATTCATCAAGTGAATTAACGAGCGAAAGGTCCCAGCTCGCTATATACAGAACACGAGACAAAGGTTTCACTTCAACATGTGGCTTCATGCATTACTTCTATGGCATCAAAACAGAAGGATTTATGGGCAAATTGAAATATTTTGAGAGCATGATTAGAATGAGTACATGAAATATTGACATGTATTGTGTGAAGGGTTTCCTCCTTGTCAATGTTGTCTGCTAGCAAACAACAGCAAACTGTTTAAATGCTGCTCTGTGGTGATATTCACTACCGACAGCTTCGATGTCGCAAAATCAATCAGAAATCATTTGGAAATCATTTGGAAATCATTCCTACCACAGGCAATAAAACTCTTTAACACGTCATCACTGGGTTCTGATAAGACTCTGAGACACCACAATACTGTACTAATGCAACCTTACAATTGGTTCATTTACATTTTATCATACTATTTAAGCAGTTGCACATTTTTGTATTCCCATCCTGTACATATTAAAATATTTGTTCTTATATTTTATTCCTATTTTTATTATTTCATGTACTGTATATTATATGTATGTATGTATGCTGCTGTAACACCATAATTTCCCACTTTTTTGGGATCAATAAATATCTATCTATCTATCTATCTATCTATCTATCTATCTATCTATCTATCTATCTATCTATCTAATAACCCATGATTTAAGTTGTTATAAGCTGCTGACCCGAAAAACTCAGCTTTTATTGAACTCTCAGAAGGAAAGCAAATACTATGTATTTCCAAAAATGTCGAGCTATTCCTTCAACACTACAATAACACAATATTCCAGGCAGTATGGGGTTCATTTCCATCCACTTTTGTGTAGTAATAAAAGTCTGGCGAATCACTGGTGAGGCTTTGTCTTTATCTTTATCAATGTCCGCCCACTTATAATATTGTAAAACTAGTTTCTCTCCTTCTCTTGGTGAAATATTGTTGTCATGGGGAAATTTAAACACATATGTATTCTCAACCATCACATAAAGAGGCTCCTAATGGCCTCTCAATGTCGCTTTATAGACACTGTATGTGTCTCCCCCAGGATGCCAGACAAGAACAGTGTGTTTTTCGCCCATATAACAAGCAGAATAATTGTCGCTCAAACTTTGAAGACAGCTAGCAGCACTACTCTTTTCCCTTAGGGGACTATTTACCTTATTACTTTCATTTCAACCCTGATATAATGGCACTTTGTCCCCAATGAACCTCCCTTAGTCATGCCCTGCTGCTCTGGGGGTCCCTTGTTGATTTCCTTTGCAACAATAAAGAAAGGCCAAACTAAACCAAACCAGGCTGAATTCAAAGGATAAACAATACCAGGCAGTCCCATGCTATTTCTCCCTCCAGCACTTTGACATTTTCAGATTGCTCTAAGGTCAGGTAAGGATCCCTCAGAGGAAGCCCTCAGTCAGTTGGGTTGATTGTAAAGGGGCTGATGTGTCTACTGAAAGCCTAAGACATTGGGTGCGGCAACCGACGTTACTGCGCAGTGCATTCTGGGACGTAAACGAGAGGTCGCTGTTATGTGAGGCCACAGTTACGATAGAGAACAAGAAAACCGATCTTACAGTTACACAAAAATAAGTTGAGAAGTTGATTATGAGAAGAAAATGTACTATACAGAGACAAACTTTGGTACCAGGAACATTTTTGTATAATTAGTCTGCGGTGTGAGTGCTTATACCGAGGCTTGGTTTCCATGGTTTTAAAATCTATGGAAGCCCACGTTCAGTTCACAAAGGGCTGGGTTCATGTCTTGGAAGCCTACAAATCATATGTGGTTTGTACAAAGATGTGTATCATCTTGCTTAACTAACTTACCTGTGATTAGTGAAACACACATCTTTACACAATATTAAATCAGAAAATATACAGTATGTGTGTGTCAAAACTCAAGGGCCAGCTGCCTGAATCTGGGCCCGTCACACATTTTGATCCAGCCCGCGTATCAATTTAGGTTTACAATAAATGTTGGCCCCTCCCTACAAGACGGGAAACTGTTTTTCAAACTGCAACTCTGAAATTTCTACAGAAGCAGAGTTTTCATATTCATTCATTCATTTCGCTTTTTTTTCTTTCCACATTTATGTTGCTCCTTTTAGCTGGGAGTCTGTTTTTAAAAATGAAATAATTCTTTTGCTTGATTTGCTTAACTTTATGATGTCTAAGAGACTTATTTTTTTATGTCGACAGAACTGTAAGTGAGAAGACTATATGAGACATGCAGTAATACAGGCAATTTTTTGACTTTTGCTAGATAAAAGCATGCAAATAATCTACACATCTGGCCCCTGATGTGATTTTCATTTTCCAGTGTGGCCCCTGGTGAAGTTGAGTTTGACACCCCGGGCCTAAAATGTAAAATGACATTAACGCGACTTGCTGTGGGCCAACGCCACCTGCTGGAATGAAGAGAATGTCTGCTTCAGAGTGATGTGTTGAGCCCAGTCAGTAGTCTTCATTCATCCACTCGTTAAATACATCATTTTCATCACAGATTTTCAGAACAATTTAACACAGGTATAGGGATTGGATCTCACGTGGAAGTAGTGGTGGAAAGAAACTGAGTATATTTACAAAAGTACAGTACCTAACTATTTTGAGGGTCTTTTCTATGGTACGTTATACTTTTACTCCACTGCACAAGAGGTAGAAAAATGTAATTTCCCCGTATCAATAAAACATAATTAGTATTACTACAGAAGTAGTAGTGGCTGCTGTTCCACAGTGAGACCATAATACAGTTAATAGGTGTATATTGCAGGGGGGGAGGCACAGGATATGTCCCCCCCCAGCCTTTAAAAGAGCTAGATTTATCCCCCTCAAAACACATGAATATCCCCAGCTCAAAACAATTACATTGGCTTGAGAAAGTATGTATTTACTTTATAACAGTTGATTAAAAAGAGGAATAAAAAAATGTTTTGGAAATTTATTTTAATACCTAAATTAAAAAATGAGGTAAAATCCAACCTTTAAGGACATCAATTTTTTTGTGAATGAATAATGTATTGTAAATAAATAAATGTTCTTATTTAAAATACAGGGCATAAGTATACATACCCCTATGTTAAAATAGAGGCAGGCAGAATTATTAAAGGCCAGTTATTTTGGATTCAGGATATTATGCATCCTGATAAAGTTCCCCTTTGAATTAAAATAGCCCCACATCATCACATACTCTTCACCATGCTTAGAGATAGGCATGGTTTTATTTCAGTTAGACTAATACCTGGTTTGATTTGCATTGAGAGATGATTTTATAAAAGTATCCCATGCCTATCTCTAAGCATGGTGAAGAGTATGTGATGATGTGGGGCTATTTTAATTCTAAAGGCCAAGGGAACTTATCAGGATGCATATATCCTGAATCCTAACTGGCCTTAATAATAAAAATCTGCCTGCCTCTATGGGAATTTAACATAATGTATACATGACCCCTATGTTAAATAAGAACATTTATTTATTTACAATATTATTCATTCACAAAGGGCATAAGTATTTACCTCATTTTTAATTTAGGTATAAAATACATTTAAAACATGATTTTATTCCTCTTTTAGTCAACTTAAGCATGTGTATAAACTTTAGCACCACTGTATGTATTTACTTTATAAAGTTGATTAAAACAGGGATGAAAAAATCTAAATTTATCTTAATGGCTTAATAAAAAAAAATTTGGAAAATCCAACCTTTTAAGGACATCAATTTTTTTTGTGAATGAATAATGTATTTTAAATAAATAAATGTTCTTTCTTAAAATACAGAAGGCATAAGTGTACACCCCCCTATGTTAAAATACAGGGGCATAAGTATACACCCCCCTATGTTAAAATACAGGGGTATAAGTATACACCCCTATGTTAAAATACAGGGGCATAAGTATACACCCCTATGTTAAAATACAGGGGCATAAGTATACACCCCCTATGTTAAAATACAGGGGCATAAGTATACACCCCCCTATGTTAAAATACAGGGGCATAAGTATACACCCCCTATGTTAAAATACAGGGGCATAAGTATACACCCCCTATGTTAAAATACAGGGGCATAAGTATACACCCCCTATGTTAAAATACAGGGGCATAAGTATACACCCCCTATGTTAAAATACAGGGGGCATAAGTATACACCCCCTATGTTAAAATACAGGGGCATAAGTATACACCCCCTATGTTAAAATACAGGGGCATAAGTATACACCCCCTATGTTAAAATACAGGGGCATAAGTATACACCCCCTATGTTAAAATACAGGGGCATAAGTATACACCCCCTATGTTAAAATACAGGGGCATAAGTATACACCCCCTATGTTAAAATACAGGGGCATAAGTATACACCCCCTATGTTAAAATACAGGGGCATAAGTATACACCCCCTATGTTAAAATACAGGGGCATAAGTATACACCCCCTATGTTAAAATACAGGGGCATAAGTATACACCCCCCTATGTTAAAATACAAGGGGCATAAGTATACACCCCCCTATGTTAAAATACAGGGGGCATAAGTATACACCCCCCTATGTTAAAATACAGGGGCATAAGTATACACCCCCCTATGTTAAAATACAGGGGGCATAAGTATACACCCCCCTATGTTAAAATACAGGGGCATAAGTATACACCCCCTATGTTAAATTCCCATAGAAGCAGACAGATCTTTATTATTAAAGACCAGTTATTACATGGAACAGGATACTATGCATCCTGATAAAATTCCATTGGCCTTTGGAATTAAAATACCCCCCCCCCCATCATCACATACCCTTCACCATACTTATAGATGGGGATGGCATGGGGAACTTTCCATAAAATCATCTCTCAATGTAAATCAAACCAGCTATTAAGATAACTGAAATAACACCATGCTAATCTCTAGGTATGGTGAAGGGGATGTGTGTATACTTATGCCTCTTGTATTTTAAGGAAGAACATTTATTCATTTACAATACATTATTCATTCACAAAAAAATTGGTGTCCTTAAAAGGTTGGATTTTCCTAAATTTTTTGAATTAAGGGATTACAATCAATCTCCAAAAGATGTTTTTTTTATTTCTCTTTTTAATCAACTTTAGCACGGGTGTATAAACTTTCTCAAGCCACTGTACATATACATCTTAGGGCTGCTTTTTAGGGTTGCCTTTCTCCAAAAGTTGAATCGGTCTCAACTTTATTACAGCATTGAAGGAAAAACAAAACAAAAAACGAATATTGAAACCATGAGATTGAAATTCAAACACCTACCCAACGATCAAATTTGTATAGTCAAATATTCGGATCCAGTCCTACTTCTTACCACTAAACACAATGATTTCAGACACAGGAAAAGGGTTTGATGCTCAAAAGGTTTCGAGGGAGGACCCCCAGGTCCCACCCCAAAGCTGAAAGTAAAATCCCCCCGATACAGTTTACTCACATTCACCATTGATAAATTTGACCATTGACCAGCAACAACAAAAAACTAAATTTTCCAAGGATTTAATACTTTTCATATTTGCAGTTCTTTTTTTTAAGATTATTTTTTGGGCATTTTCGGCCTTTATTTTTGACAGGACAGATGAAGACATGAAAAGGGAGAGAGTGGGGGAGTGACAGGAAGCAAAGGGCCGCAGGTCGGAGTCAAACCCACTGCATCGAGGAGTAAACCTCTGTATGTGGACTTGCAGTTCTAAAGCCTTTCTTTGAAATTGTCCCTTAACACACCAACAACTAATCTTAAGTCAGTGAAAGTCTGTCCACCAGAGGTGAAGAATACAAACTGGATAAGATCTGATCTTGTTACATAAAGTCAGGAATGAGTCCCAGTGTGTCATCAGATGCTGGTGAGACACAGCGAGGCGTTGGTGCCGCCAAATCCAAAAGAGTTTGTGAGGGCGACCCGTCGGCCCCAAGTGTGCCACGGCTGCGCTGTGCAGGGAACGTAATTCAGGTTGAACTCTGGCTCGGTGCGGTCCAGGTTGAGCGTCTGGGGCAGGACCCCGTGGTAGCAGGCTAGAGCGGTGAATGCTGCCTCGAGGGCCCCGGCGGCCCCTAGCAAATGTCCCGTAGCTCCCTTGGTGGAGGAGACAGCCAGGGTGTCAAGACTTTGCCGGAAGAGCCTCTTGATGGCGGCGTTTTCCGCCGCATCACCCAGAGGCGTGGATGTGGCGTGAGCGTTGACATACGTCACATCTGCCGGTGAGACGCCTGCATCTCTGAGGGCTGCAGACATGCATCTGTAAAGACAGGGGTCACAGTTAACTCAGGTGGGTCTCTACTGTGTCCCCTCAGCAGGCAGCTGAACCCACTGTACTGTACGGTACAATGTAGGGGTGGGGGAACAAAACAATCAAAACAGACTGAAAGATCCATGTTATGTTCTTCTTTACAAAGGAAATAAACGTCAGGCTGACTGACACGTGATGTCATTCTTCTTAGAAAACTATCAGTATTTAGAAATATCTCCTGATATATTGTCTCTATTCAATTTTGTTTTTTGTTAAAGGAAAAGGAAATCGCAATACTCAATACTATTATTCCCAATTTATACATTTGTACATTATTTCCTTTGTATTGTTTATTTTTACTTGTTGAATATGTGTTCTTGTATTCTGTCCTACTGCTGGACCAGCGCCCTAAATGGCTGAGGGGGGTTCCGTACCTTGCTCAAGAGCACCTTGGCAGTGCCCAGGAGGTGAACTGGCACCTCTTCAGCTACCAGTCCACGTCTTTTGGTCCGAACAGACTCAGAGACCAGAGACTCTCCGGTTCCCAACCCAACTCCCTACGGACTAAACTACAGCCACCCAATATTCATATAGCTGTATAGTGTTTATTCTTCTTTCTTTCAACCCCTTTTTGAAATGTTACTGTGTCCAATAAAATACACATTTGTATCTGTATTTCTGTGTAATGCTAAAATGATCAAACACTTAACTGACAAAAGAAAAGCAAGGACTGGAGGAAAGTGCAACAAATACACTAAATATTGTGAGGCAGAGATGTGTGTTTTTGTCTGTTTTCCTATGCTGCTAATCATCTTGTGACCCTTTGGAATTATCAAAACCCTACTCCGGAGGTTGGAAACTACTCGCCTTCATAAGTGACAGTAGTTTTGTGCCATTATATACAGTACATTATTTGAAAAAAATAAATGGAATCAGAAAATGTTGTCTTGTGCATGCTTAAAAAAAACTAAACTGAGTCACCTGAACGCTCCATCTCCATCAGCGGTGGGTGCGGTGATGTGGCTGGCATCCCCTGAGAGTCCATAACCCAGGATCTCTGCGTAGATCCTGGCTCCTCTTTCCACGGCGTGGTCCAGCTCCTCCAACAGGAGCACCGCTGCTCCTTCGCCCATCACAAAGCCCTCTCTCTCTGGGTGGAAGGGTCTGGATGCCTGCGTGGGGTTGTCATTCCATTTGGTGGCGAGGGCGCGTGCCCTGGCAAAGCCGGCCATTGACAGAGCCCCCACGCAGGACTCTGTTCCCCCTGCAACCATAGCAACTGCATCCCCGTGGGCAATAAACCTGGCTGCATCACCTATGGCGTGTGCGCCTGTGGTGCATGCTGTGGATACTGCATGGTTGGGACCCTTCAGTTTGTGTTTGATGCTTATGTGCCCAGCAGCCATGTTGACAAGGATGCGAGGCACAAAGAAGGGACTGACTTTTTTGTAGCCTTTTTCTTGGAAGGCAGTGGCGGTGCGAGAAATTTCATCCAGTGACACCATGCCCATGCCAACAGCCACCCCAGTATTGAGCTGTTCCTCTGGGGTTTTGGGGTACCAACCTGAGTCCTCCAGAGCCAGCTGAGCAGCTCCGAGGGCCATTACAGTGGCAGGTGACATGCTGTTGATCTCCCCAAGAGAGGCAAACCTCTCCTCCTTAAACTGCCCCAGGTTGTTTCCTCTGGGCACCAGTGCTGCCACTTTACAGGGGACAGTGGTGTACTCCTCTGAGTGAAGGGCAACAATCCCACTCTGTCCTTTAATCAGGTTGTCCCAGGGTAGTGCAGACCCTGTCCCCAGAGGACACACCAGCCCTATGCCAGTAATAACAACCCTCCTTTTGTGCTTTCCAGAGCTGTGGTGCCTGGAGTCTTGGTTTGGACAAACACAGACCGTCTTTTGAAGAAATGTCCTCATGCTTTGTGGTCTCAGCTGGAGTTTAGTCCAACATGATAGTGATAGAGCAGACATGCTGTTAGCTCTGTCAAGTTTGACACTGCGGACTGTAGCTCGTAGCTTTGGTGAATCCCCTCTTAATATCAGAGGAATAAATGCATAAAACCAAAGTTGCAATGTCCCCCAGATGCAACGGAAGTTTGTAACTTACTCGGCCGAGCACTACTTTAAAGTTATCTGTCAATTTTTGCATTTATAAAACGAGAAAACTAGCACATCCTTGAAACCAGTACAGATGCTAGATGGGATCCGCAAGACGTGTCAACGTCATAGAACGTGCCTCGTTGCCCGCCTCATTCTGCCTCGGATTGGCTTAACCGGGTGTTCTTACCGTATCCATAACCAATCCCCATTCCCCAGGCCTGACCATCGATCATTCTAGCAGATCCGATTTAGTATTTACCACTCTAGCTATTCTTAGGTAGCATGTTTGAACGCCAAATTTGTTTAACATGTGAATAATAAATAAAAAAATATAATTCAACCGACTGAGCAAGAAAACACATAACCGTGCCTCATGAAAAACAATTGTAGTCATTATTTATATATATTTTTTAAAGCTGCTGCAAACACATTTTCAGGCGTTGATAGGTCAGCTAAACCCAGGACCCATGCGTCTATGTAGCTTCTCTTAATACCAATACATCGATGTTATGTACCGACAACATCATTAGCATTTAAGCTAGCTGACATACTCAGACGCAAAACTGTAAGTACTTTTGGGTTGTTCAAGAAAAAACGGTATGGCTGCGTCACCAGCAGTGACAACATTGTGTGAAAATCCGAATGAAGTCTTTCTAGACGTTGCGAAGTTGTTACTTACATACGCGGATAACATTTTAAGGTAAGGCCGTGAACTTAACAACAAAGTAACAAACGTTAATGTCTATCGTGAGCAGTCTAGTGTAACTACCGCTAACATGGCTGTATGTTATGCCCCGGTATACAGTATGCAGTAGTTACTGTTAACACACGGAGTCAAGCCGAAGTCAGTGTTCTATCTTGACCTTGCAATGCATGAAACTCCTCACTTAATTTAGCTAGCTAAGTATCAATCGCTAGGGTGGGTTTTTATCATAGTATTGACTATCCAGGTAGCTGTTTTAAATTGTCTCTTCATTCACCTCTACCTCTCCCAACATTGTCTCTGGAATTCGCTGCAGTGAGAGAAAAGTTAAAGCTGTCATTTTTCTTTGAGTAGAGTTAACGTTAAGCATGAGCAGACTCGCATAAAATGACTTTTTGTGCAATGGTAAAGTATGGTATCACTGCCACATGTACAACAAACGACAACGCTAAATCTAATCTAATGACACCAATTTCTTATTAGATGGTATATTTTTGGTTTGTTTGTACATGTGTCTGCTCCGCCCCAGAGGAACTGGAGAACAGATCTACTTCCTCATTCATTATGATGTCACCTCCCAACAGGTATCCCAATGAGGAAAAGTACAGATCAATCCGCATAGGCAATCCTACTTTCTCCACCAAGCTGTTGCCCATCAAAGGTGCTGTGGAATGCCTTTTTGAGATGGGATTTGAGGAGGTAATTAATCAACTTTCAGGTGGCTACTGTAGTAACTTAAAGAGCCCTTATTTATGTTTTATTTGGATGTATCCCTTATGCTGGCCAATAAGCTTTTCAGGAAGGCGGGCCAAGAACTCAGACTGAGTCCGTTTTCAAAATTTCCTACAACATACTGCAGATGACTGCAGTATGTTTGAGTCTCCTAATAGAGCTCCAGCCAACTGAGAGTGGGGTCTGGGAGGGTGGACAGCAACCTCGGTAAACACACGCCGGCTGTCACGTCGGACTGTGGAGCTTCTGAACTCTGACACCGTTCGAGCAAATTTGCAGTTGTCGATCAGTTTTCATAAAACTGCCCATATTTTAACTCTACATAGTAAAAAGTCTCAGAAGTGAATCGAGTGATGAAATAGCAGATGAATATTGTAAAAAGTTTACAGTTTTTGGCCATGGCAATCCGCAGTTGTTGTGACTGTAGCGGCGCTTTGCATTGTGGGATACTGTAGGTGAGATAGACCGAATCAGTACGACATCAGGGTATTTTTGGCATACTGCAGATGTTGCTTTTGTTTGCGTACTGCATACAATATGCTACATTGTGGAGAAATCGGTACGCACTGCTAGTATAGTATGTGGTTTTGAAAACGGCCAGTGTGTTTTAGGCAGAGGATCTGCAGTATGAGAAACATAATATGTTCTCTAAACATCGCCGCATGTAAACCTAGTCTAGGAAAGCCCAAGAGTACAGACATGGTGGTGTATAATAGGGGCTCTTTAAAGCGTGTACCACTTGCTTCATTGATTAGAGTCTGCTTAGTTATCTGCCATTGGCCTAACTAAAGTAAGTATTAAATAGAGTAAATAATATCACACCACCTTTTTTCAGGCTGACACCCATCTCGTGTTCTCCAAGTCTGCATCAGTAGAGCATCTGAAGCTCATCAGGGAATCCATAGCAGCCGAGAGGGATCAGAGGCTCTGTGGAGGACAGCCGGTCCAACCGACTGCTCAGGCTGCCTCTGCAACTGCAACTGCCTCTGCAACTGCCTCTGCCTCTGCCTCTGTGAGCTCTGCTGCTGCATCCAGTCAGCCAGTTTCACCACCTCCATTACAACCTTCATCCTTGGTAAAGATTAAATACTTTTATTGTTCTCCGGGGAAAATACAATATTTTCACTCTGTTGTTTTCAGACACACTACACTGCTGGACAGGCACCCCGAGCCGTTGGGGGTTTGGTGCCTTGCTCAAGAGTTCCTCTGCAGTGCCCAGGAGATGAACTGGCAGATCTAAAGCTACCAGTCCACACTCTGTACTTAGGTTCATACTGGGACCAACCCAACTCCCTGTGGACTCAGCTACCCTCACAAATGCACCCCTCCCTGGGTTAAAGGGCAGAATTTGGGATTGAACATATCTTTAGTGTTAGATGTGATATTGTAGCAGTCAGTTTTTTTTTTACTAAGATCATATTTCTATGAAATTTAAAAATGTACAAGCCTTATGATGGTCATCTAATCTTTCTAATTTGTGTTGAAGCCCTGATTTGTGTCTATACAACATAACATACTCCGTTCTTAGGGACTTGAACCGCGACCCTCAGGTTCCAACCCACCTCCCCCACCCCTATGACTAATCAGTTGATCGACTAATCGTTTTAGGTCTACGGCGAACTGTAGGACCAGTATGGACCAGTGTGGCTCTCAGGTTCTAGCTCCTGTACTGTTCTACTGCTGTCAGCCTGGTTTACTCATCCAGTGGCAGTAATAACTGTTTATTTAGCAGCTCAGAATAGACACTAGTTGAAATATTCAGTATTTATATGTTTGCTGTATTTTTGGAAAATGGTCATTCCACTTCAGATGTGCTCATTGATTGCTATAGTAATGAATCATTATTCCATAAACAAATTGGGATTTATGGTTATGGATTAGGGTACTACATCATAAACCTCATGTTGTCCTTGTATCAAACTGACCCGTTTTCCTATATCAATGTTCTTTTTAATTCCCCAAAATAACATGATTGATTCCACACAACGCTCTTTGCCAAGTACAGATCTCTACTTTCATTAATTTTGGGGCGTCTTATTCAATTTTATATACATTTGAAAAAATTTAAGTGATTTTGACATAGTATTGATTAAAACTTGACATATTCCAGTCTGTGATTATCCATCAACATACATTCCTTTCATTTTAGTCTATTTTAGTCTAATTTTAACATTAGGTATAATTTCCAATAATTTTATTGATCATAAATTCCAAAAATAACTGTAAAACTAAAGTTAAGTTAGTGTTTCGTAGTGTTGAAAACACTGGAAAATTGGAAAAAAAGTGTTGAAAAATGGGACAAAACGTAAGAAAAAGTTAAAAACACCAATAAAAAGCGTCAACAAAAATTTTAATTTTCACTTGATGGGAAACCAACACGAGGGTTAAATTCATCTTTGCTATTAATACCATTTTACTATTTTAAGATGTTGGGAAGGTTTTGCAATTTTTCTTTCTAAGTCAAGCGAAGGGAGCAAAGAAAATATGACACTAGGAAGTGCCATAGCTTTTTAAAAAGTGGAACAACATTCCACCCGTTATACACTTCGTTCCCTACCCCGCCCCTTATACATTACGGTCCCTTACATCTCTGATGAACATCTGCGCATACCTCCTTCATTCAGGATACATTGTCATCCTCTGTCTACTTTTCATTATTGGTCTGTGTGTAATCTGGCTGTTTTCTTGTCTTTCTACCAGGAGAACAGTATGAGCTTTTTTGTGACCCTCCAGTCAAACTTCCAGCACGTGATGCTGTATGAAAACCCTGAGCTGCAGCAGAAAGCCAGGAGCCACATCCCTCACCACAAGCTGTCCTCTGATGCTGAACAGAAGCTGAAGGAGGCCAAAGAGGCAGATCCAGGTGAAGTTCCCTCACTCATTCAAAGAAATCCCACAATGGAGAAATTCCCAAAGTTGTGTATCTAGAATCACTCTGTATGCAAAGAAACACATGCATGTTCCTCTAAACAGTGATTCAGAGCGACCAACAGACTTCCTTTCCTGTTTGTAGAATGTAAACTTGGAATTGAAGACTTCCTGGTGCTAGAGTTGCTCAGATGGTTCAAACAGGACTTCTTCTCCTGGGTGGACTGTCTGCCCTGCAGCAGCTGCAAAGGCCCGACCCAGAACGCTAGCTCCCTCAGTCCCAGCACCGATGACATCCGCTGGGGAGCACAGCGAGTGGAGAACCACTACTGTCAGAGCTGCCGGCTCTCCACCAGATTCCCCAGGTGTGTGTGTGTGTGTGTTTGTTTGTGTGTGTTTGTGTGTGTGCGCATTCAATTTCTGTTTTATTTATTTATTTATAAAATTGTCTTTATGGTCCCACAACCTTTTTTACATTCAAGTGACCTCACTGAAGCACAAATATTCTAATATCCCAGTTTGTCCTGAAAACAATTATGTTTATAGATTGACTGTGCACATCAGGGCTGATGTTTTATAAGCTTATTTTTTTAAATTTTTTTTTGAAAAAACAAACCAGACGGACCACGCGTGATGTCTGTCTCTCTGACATTTTGGCCACTTCTTACTAGGGCTGGGTACCGAAATGCCTCTAAAGTTTTGACAGTGTTTCCTAGGTTCTACTTGGGCACCCCGCCCACATAGATAAAATCCAAATTACATTTATTTTCCCTATCAACGTTGTATTTTTTACAGACTACATATAACATTTGGGCTCTGGGTAATCAGGTATTTTATCTGCTGAATGTTAATATTGGCAAAAGAAAACTGATTTAATTGACAAAGCATGTCATTTGATTTAAATTCAACCAGCAATTTGTTGTATCTTAGAATACTAAAAGCAGCAGAAATGCAGAACTGAGTACATTTTAATGTTTATTTATCACAAGTAATATTATTATTGTGTTATTTAGCAACGTTGGTGCATATGCACCAATATATGCATATTTTCCTCATATCGTGCAGCCCTAATAACTACCCTGAAATTGCTTCATATGCAGCTTAGTGTCGCAATAATTTCATATGTATCATCTTTTAGTCTAATTTGTTTAATATGTAAATAGCTGTTTCTCTCTAAATTATCTGTTGATGTAGTCATTTGCTTTCAAAAAATAGTTCATAAACCTTCATTTGACTAGTTTATTACTAGAGATACACCAAATCCAGATTTTTCGGGTTGGGCCGAAAAGCGAATCCTCCTCCCATCCTCAGTCTGTTACCACAGTAACCACAGCCTCTAAAATAGTTAAATGTAACAACTTAATGTTGAATTCACATCGAAGGAAAGCACATTGCTAGCGCCAGATCAGTGACAATTTTGTTTGGCAAATTTTCTTGATAAAGGCATGCTGGGGGTTGAAATTATAAAGCTAACGTTAGCTAACGAGCAGCAGCCGGCCGTTGGGTCGCTCCGGCCCCACTGTAGGGAGACTCGTTAACTGAGAGAAGGGCTGACGGCCCGGGAAAGACTGTCTGGTTAACACCAGTCTTTAGCTGGGACCGTCCTTCCTTTGCTGTACTTGAAGTTGCTGCTGTCTGGAGATTCCTTCATGCACATCTAATATTCTTTTGGATGTTGTCATACCAAATGTGTTAACAGCGCCAATGTTGTGTGTTGTTTAGGGTCTTCGCCACCACGAGACAAATCGGCATTGCTAAAGAGAACATGTAGCTCAACTTCTTTTGACTGAACATCCTGCCAAACATAATTTTTTTTCCTGCTCATTTTCACTTTCTCACAGCCTGCTGCATTGAACGCTCCACCTAAGTAAACACCATCCTATAATCAACGGCGGCGGCGGCATTACGTCGACCAGTGTAGTGTGCCAAGTGCAAGCGTAGGGCTTGGTTCGGTGGGGAAAAATTATAAGGTTCAGTTGAAACCCAACCCTGTCAAAAAGCCCAATATTGAGCCAAGTCCTGGTTTCGGTTGTCCCCTATTTATTACTGAACCCAGCCTTTGCATCCTTTGCCACCCAGCACCACAGGTCAATTCTCAACCTATGAGAAACACTGTTTTAAGTGTCGTCATTCAATACCCAGTTTCAATACCTAAAGAAGAAATCCCATCAGCGTCAGTGAGCCAGTCAGCATGCTTTTACCAAGATTTAATAATGCCTGTGATTGGCTGTTACAACCGTTATACGTGTTAGAGTCACACAGGAAAACCTCTACATCACACAGAGACGGGCTAATGTAATAGCAGCTGAAGAATAAATTAAAAGGATTTGTGTTGTAATGTGTAATGTCATTTCTTTTTTGTGTATAATGGATTTTACAAAACTGGTCAAATTGTTTAGGAACTAATATCAAAGTCACAGTATCGTTATTAGTACCAGTTTTACATTTTTTTTTTTTTTTTAAAGATACCCAGCCCTACTTCTTAATCCTCTAATGAAGCAGGTTAGGACCTGCTTTTTAATATTAAAGTTAGGATTAAGTTGCAGAAAGAGGAAGGCATGTTTTCACTGCTTGTACATTTCATTGTTAAATCACTGACTTTTATTTTGCAGTACTGTTAAAGGGTAGTGTTTTTTTTTTAACCATGCATTGGTGACTAACGTGAACGTCAATCTTTGAATCTGGTCCAGTATTGAGCGGGAACACTGTAACCGAACCGACAAATGTGCATCATCAGTTTTTATGCGCTAAAAGACTCGGATTATTATTCTGTCTGACAACATTATGGAAAAGATCCCTTTCCATAATGTTTTTTGTACGTTTTTCATCTTAATTTACCTTAAATGAACAGCTTCGGAGTCATTGGAATGGTTGTGACTTTTTTGAGTTGAATGGTTGTCGTCTCGCTCCCCCCTAGCGCCTGTCAGCGATGTTAACAAATTGTTTTACGGCACTACACACACAGGCCTACATGTCCCCTGTTCAGGAGCCGGCTAGCTATAAGAACAAGGTAGCCATGGAGTTTTCACACTATCGTCATTAGTGTATCGTTTATTTAAATGGAGTCTGGTGGGTTTAGCGAAAACGATTTTTCATAGTTTCATTTAAAGAACCTTCATCTTACGCTTTAACACAATGTTGGACCTTTTGTAGGGATCCTTTCCATAATGCTGTCAGACACTTAGAATAATAATCTGAGCCTGTCAGTGGAAAAACAAGCACTTTTGTGGATTTAAAGCAAAGTTGGGCAAATGCCCATCAAAGATTGTTGTTCCCATCAGTCACGCAGACACAATAAAACTAAGTTACCCTTTAACAAATTCAAAATGTTAAGGTTTTTCCTTCCAACAGTCATAAAGAATATGAATGAATTTGACCACAAAAACACAGAATAATGATTTCTCTGAATTGTTAATACCAGGTACAACAACCCTGAGAAGCTTCTTGAAACCAGGAGGGGGCGCTGCGGGGAGTGGGCTAACTGTTTCACACTGTGCTGCAGAGCCCTGGGCCTTGAGGCCAGATATATCTGGGACAGCACAGGTATGTTCCTGACAGACAGATATGGCGTTCCATTTACCTCAAACTCCGAAGCCCCAGCTGGGAGTGGCATCACACCTGAGAGGAATGCGTCAGATTTTCATTGTTTTCATTAGCTCTAGCCCGGTTAGCCATTTCTAGCTTTGCCAGTTGATAACAACGCACTACGCTGTTTTTTTTTATGCATACAAACACCATAGCAACATGTCCGCAGATAGAATATGGACGATTTAGTGAGACACAAATAACGCAGAAGTGCTTTCAACTGTATGTTACTACAGCTTTAACTACTGTTGATGCATGGGGTAGCCATGTTGGATTTTGAGCTCCCGGTACTGCGAGGCTCTCCGAGTTCCAAGCTTTAAGTCCGAGGTCAAGGGGGCGTGTTTCCGACTTTGACCTCAGAAAATCCGACTCAAAGAAAGACTTTGATTAATCAAATGTGAAATATTAATCTGAATGTTTTGGTGTAATTATTATTCCTCTTTTCATTATTCTATTTACTGTTTTTTTGCAAGATAAATGCTGGAATAATGTTACAAATCAGTTTGTTTACAGAAATGTCCTCATTTCATTTATTCATTTTTTACCTTATTTAACATGACCGTAAAAGGTGCACTATTTAGCTAAATCGCGAATGATAATGGAAATTTCAGGCAGGACCACATTGTCAATAAATAGATTCATTCATCTGCAATTAGTATTTGGTGGTAACAGAGCCACTGTTCTGGGGCCTCCCCACACTTCCATGTGCATATGTGGAAAGCCTTGAGCGGGGAGAGCAGCAGTGCTGGATCCCCCTAGGGTACAGAACCAAGCAGCATCAGTGGCAACAGACATGACGTTGATTAGGTCAGACAACATGAATATATATTGTAAAGGAGGAAATCTATTTGGGAAATCCAATCAGCTGAGCCATCAGCAGGTGTGCTGGCTTCGGTACTGTCAGCTATGAGCTGAGATAATAGCCGAGCTTGACTCTGATCTGTCAGAACTTACGCTATGCTTCATGTTTGGCAGGAAAATCGCTATTAGATTATTTCCCTGAATAGGCCTAGTATATAAAGTGTATGAAAGGCTGGGTGAAAATGTGTATGGTTCTGTGTGATGTTTCAGACCACGTGTGGACAGAGATTTACTCGGTGTCTCAGCGCCGCTGGCTGCACTGTGACTCCTGTGAGAACGGCTGTGATAATCCTCTATTGTATGAGGTTGGCTGGGGGAAGAAACTGGCCTACGTTCTGGCTTTCTCTAAGGACCAGGTCAGGCAAATGGACACTACATACTACTACTACTACTACTACTACACTACTACTACAGCCTTTACTACTGCTACTACTATCAGTTGTTAAAATCTATACTGGTATCTAGGGCTGCACAATTAATCGCAAATGGATCGAAATCGCAATAAGGACTAATGCAATATCCAAATTGCAGGAGAGGCGCAATATTTGTTAAAAATATGTGCCAAACCATTCTGAATTAATATTGTGGTTTGCTACAGAGCCTTGCAAAAATCACACTATAATCATTTTAATTTCTTTCAATGTTAATAATTTTCAATGAAAATGGGAATAATGATACCAAAACGATCATTCCCTCCAATAATGTGAATCATAATCACAATCGAAATATCAGTCAAAAATAATCACAATAAGATATTTCCTCATATCGTGCAGCCCTACTGCTATCAGTCCTTTTAGTTTTCCTTTCATTTTTTTACATTTTTGTGATTTCTGGGAGTCAGTTAAAAAAACGTATCATGTCCTTAGAGGATAAAGAATGTTACACTACAGATTAAAAACCAACAATGTTTAGTCCGTGTCTTAGGGCTGCAGCATATAAGGAAGGAAAGTATATGTGCAATACAGTTGTTGAATATTGTGACAACAATGTTGCTTGTGTTAAAAGGAAATTAAGTCGTGTGTGTGTGTGTGTGTGTGTGTGTGTGTGTGTGTGTGTGTGTGTGTGTGTGTGTGTGTGTGTGTGTGTGTGTGTGTGTGTGTGTGTGTGTGTGTGTGTGTTTACAGGTGGTTGATGTGACATGGAGGTATTCCTGTAAACATCCAGAGGTGTTGTCGAGAAGGACCAGGGTTCAGGAGGCCTGGCTGCTGCACACCATTAATGGGCTCAATACCTCGGTAAATCTTAGCCCATTCACGCCCTGCACACAAGACTACTTTCTCTGGTGAGTCTGATGTAAAGCACTTTCCATCTGCTCTGATACCTAAGAGGCAGCAGTCCCTGACTCTGGCCAGGAAGAAGGAGCTGACAGAGAGGCTGCTTGTCGAGCTGGTGGAGTTTATTTCCCCCAAGAAACCCAAACCAGGAGAGCTGGGCGGACGCAACTCTGGCTCTCTGGCCTGGAGGATGGCACGGGGGGAGACAGGAAAGGCTGATACAGGCACTTCCACACAGGTACACTCTATTTTATATGGTGTTATAATTGAGCTTGCCCATTATCACCCTTGTGTGTGTGTGTGTGTGTGTGTGTCGGGCTGCAGGTTATGTGTTTACTCTGTGTGTGTGCGTGTTGTCAGGCTGCAGGATATGCGTTTACGTCTTGTGTGTGTGTTGTCAGGCTGCAGGTTATGTGTTTACTCCTACTGAGAAGGAGAAGAGCGACCGGTTACTGCACGTGTGCTACAATGCCGCCAAAGACCAGTACTGTCGAGTGTCCAACAACTCTGAGTTCATTCCGAGCTGGGATCAGTGTGTGTGGAGGAAGGAGTCCGTCTTCAGAAAGGTGGAGAATGACTGGCAGATGGTATGTTTATGGTTGGATTATAAAAAGAAACACATGTCAGTTTGAACACAATTTACATTTTCAGTGTTCTGTGGCTCAAGGAACTTAAAATGGTAAACTCAATAAAGGTCAATGTACTGTATAAAAATGTGTGGGTGTGGGTGTGTGTGTATAGTTGTGTATCGATACACAAGTATGGATCTTTTATTATATATGTTTTGGTCAGTTTGTCCCATTTTGCAGCAATAAAACTGATGTGAGATAAACAAGCAGAGAAATGTATCTTTTTAGATAAAACTGATGTTGACAAAGTTTCCTTTTGGGGACGTAATGTGAAATTGGGAAAAATGAGAAGTTGGAAAAAAGGTTATAAATTGCAATATATTTAAAATCGCAATAATATTGTATCATGGCATAACTATCGTGATGATATCGTATCGGGAGGCGTCTGGTGATTCCCACCTCTAGTATGTATGAATGAATGAATGACAATAGAGGAAATGTTAAATGTTTACATTAACTCAAAGTTACTTCTAACAGCACAGAAAAAGGTGACCAAATTGTATGTCTTTCTTCAGGTGTACATAGCTCGAACAGAAGGTTCCTCTATTGGAAAAATTAGCTGGAAGTTTGACTTTGCTCCGGCAGGAATGAAGATAACGTCTGTCTCGATCATGGCCAGTAGCCAGACCTTTCACTCTGGGAAAGTCTGCTGGCACTTGCAGGCAGGCCAGATTACTACAGAGTTCTCTGGAGGTATGGCTGTGTAATAGATATTTGTGTGTAATGGATAATTGTGTGACATGAATCCCTCCTAATGATTTTCCCTCCTGTGTTTGACCTTTCAGATGGGAAGATGCAGTCATTCCAAAGTCTTTCCGGCTCCTCCGAGTTCATTGTTGTAGCAGGACTCAGTGGTGGAGAAGAGGAGACGTCATGGCAACACTCTCAGCTCTTCAGACAAAGCTTGAAGGAGACGGAGGAGTCTTCATTTGAAATCCTCATCCACTTAGACAATGCTTAACAGTTGTTTTAATTAACATAATCAGGTCCCTTGCTTGACAAATAACTCCCTAACTGCTTTGAGAAGTTCTGAGCTAATTGTTTGGAAGATAGTTTTGTATGATGACAAATCTGTGTAATATTTTAATTTGTGTCAGTCTGCCAGGATGATTGAATATGCATGGCCTAATGATAAATGAATGAAGCATGGATTTTGGTCCAACCAATGTCACACATTTGACTGCTAGCAAAATAAAAAATAAGACATGCCGTATACAATATACAGGGTTTTAAAGAGCTAGACATAGCATTTGTAAAATGTGCCCTTCACTGTGAATGTGTCTGTAAATTGTGATACATGGAGAAATTCCACACAGCAAACTGGAGTTAATGCCCCTGTCAGCTCAGGTTGCTCCAGTTATGCTAGTAATAACAATTGTGCCATTTATTTCTGGCTATGGAATTTGTTCACCTTTCCATGCCCAGTTACATCCATGTGTATAATTATAAATTTAGTTTTGGTGTGATGGAAAGTGCTGAATGTTGGGAAATATATGGTGGTATAATAAAGATATTTTTGCAGTCTGGTAGTGGCTACGCCAATATATGCATTACATTATACAATGTGTGAGTAGGGTCCATACACAATACAGTCTATGGTAGGGTCTAGTCTTATAATGATGAAGCTAGTTTTTGCCGCCATCTTGCGTCGAAAAAATACCATAGGTCACTAAAGTGTTGGCTTTTGTATTGGTCAAAGTACCGGTGCCTTTGAAAAGCAGCCACCTGATTGGTCGGTTTATCTGCGAGGTGATTCGCCGTCTATCTTGCAGATGGCGGAGCCGAACAGCGGTAGCTGCTGCTAGCTAGTCGTTTTATTTCTAAATGAAATGTATTTAAGTGTATCGTTTTGAGAGCATTTTAGTTAAACTCCTATTTTATTCTCTCGAGTTTTCACATGAAATTGTAAGTCTTATTTAATACGCGCGTTTTGTACAGTATTTATTTGGCAGCAAGTAGCCCGGTTAGCATCTTTGTTGGAAGTTTAGGCCCATTGTGCCACCGCTTGTCGATTTTAACAATAGCCGCTATACACTCTCCTCTGCTTGTTTTGGCACATTCAAAGAATTAACTTTAAGCAAACGGGGAAAGACATGGACGATAAACAGGTGTGGATACATTTCAGCAACTGAGACATTCGTTGTCTGACGGACATTTAATCTCACTGGAATTGAAGACATTTTGCGAGGTGAATCACAAAACATTAGGATCACAAAGGAAGATGTCCAACGGTGCAGCAGGAAGCGGGGGTCTTTCGTGGATGGTAAGTTAATGACTCTTCTAACCATTAACTAACGATAACGCATGTACATGTACAGATGTATCATCTAAGCTGTGCTTTTTGTAACGCCTCAAAGTGGTATGTTCACCTAACACCGTCCACCGGTGGCCGTTAAAAAGCTTACGCTCGCATTTAACGTGAAATCTCCCATAGTGCCTCCTCTCCTCTCCTGCTTGTTAAAGAGCGGTCAGCTGTGCTCCCGGTTTAAATTCTGACAGGGTTTTAAAGGCCCTACCGTTAGCCCTGATGCAGGAACGGTTTTTACAAATATAGCTAGGCTAACAAATATAAAAGGCGCATGCCGAGACTGAAAACGTCTTGTCTCGCTATGAAGACCCCGGTACCACAGTTCATAACGTTGGTTAAAAACCTTTCTAAGTGAAGACGGATTCAAACTAATTGAGCTGTACCTTGTTTATTAATTACCAATGTTCAATACGCCGCGACCTTAACTTGTATAGCAAACCATGGGTGCGTTGTTGTTGTTGTTACGGTATAAATCCATGTTCTCTCAGTCAGTCTCCTATCTGGTTCCGCTGGTGTGTGACGGTCCCAGTGTTGACCGGTGAGCACCAGTAGAAGTTACTAAACCACTTTAAAGCCACTGTACCACCGACGTTACGTGTTTAACCGAGCGTGTCTAACGTACGCACACCTTGAAGTATACATGGGAGATGTGTACTATTGCCACTGAGCATGTTGTTTTTATGGCGTCCGGTTTCGACATTAGCTAGAAGTAACCAGTATCTACATTCAAACCCACTACTTTGTGACAGTAAAGGATTGCAAACTTGTGGAATATTGATATTATGGACAATTTCATCTGATCCAGTGAAAATGTAAAGTTGCATTAAATACATTTTGAGGTGCAATTTGTGATGCACGTTCAACTCTTACTGTACTGTTCATTAGGAGGTGCATCACGATCTGTGGGGTGAGTTTTGGACAGATTAAATATATTGTTTGTAACACTTTATAGATATTATTGTTGTTTGAAATTAAAATAAAGAGAAATTATTTTTTTTTTGGTCTGGCATATTAATGGTAAAGGCAAGTATATACATCATCATAATAATAATGATGAATTGTCTTTAAATATTACCGACATTTCACATCTTATGCTCACTTGATAATTAACCTTTACAAATGTTACTGTCTTATGGAATAGAGACATGGAAGACTTAAAGCTCACTTCAGTATGAAAGCTTTGGTGTGTAACTTTTTGATATTAATTAACGTCTGTTACATTCAAGCCAAATGAGTTGCTACACAGCAAATTAAGACTGTCATCTCCACACCACTCTCTCTGTATCTCTCAGTATGACTGTTCGGAAGATGGTGGCGACTTTCAGAAACCCAAGTGAAGATAATGACCTTCTGAGGAGTCCATCATGTTTTTTTAATCCTCGTGTCCTCCTTGGCTACTATCATCTGGGAGGGGAGGGGGTGCGTGATCACCAAAGGCTTATATCATATGGAAGTGCTGACAGTGTTGTTGCCATTACTTAGAATTCCTCACGGGGAGACCGCAACTACACACTATAGCTTTAAACACAACACAAGCCTTCCAATTCCTGTACAATGGCAACGGTAGTTTGCTTCTGTTGATTATGTGTCACCAAATCACAAAGCCACAGAGGTCTACAGCATCCCCCTGGCTTTGGCCACTGATAATCAAAGTCATTTTTTTATGCAGGCACATACATACATAGTTATACGTGTATTAATAACAGAAACAATTCTGCCAAACAGGAGGCTGCTAATGGCAGAGGTGATACTGGCAAGATGGAAGGGGCCAAGAAAGACAAGGCTGGCTCCAAGTTGTCTGTGGAGAGAGTGTACCAGAAGAAGACCCAGCTCGAGCACATTCTTCTCCGTCCAGACACGTACATCGGCACCGTGGAGCCCATCACCCAGGTGAGTCCAGAGGAACGTGCCTTCCGTTGTTGAGGATAGACTAGGGCTGCACAATGTATCGTTTTTATCGTCCTTGCAATGTCAACGGGCGCAGCAAACGCATCGCAAAAGGCTGCGACATGTCGCAAAAGCCACTCAGACGTTTTTTGTGTTAGTTGAAAGAAACTATCCGTAGAAAACTGCATTCAATTCAATGTTCAGTTTGTTCAATAAAATGTTGGAAATCATTTTTCATTCATTTTAAATTTGAATATGCAATTTGTTTTTTAGCAGAATACTGAAAGCAGCAGATATGCAGAACTGAGTACACTTTAATATTTGTTTATTTATCTCAATTAATGTCGTTTTGGTATTCAGCAACGTTATCACATATTTTCCTCATATGGTGCAGCCCTAGGATAGACTGCAGAGCCCCCAGACATGCACTGTAAATAATCAAAAGTGGTCATTTTTTACGTATTGGCATCATGTTACCGCTGGACTTTTCTCTGTGAAAGTTGTTCTGGTAATCTGTCTAATACTCAGTAATATTTTAGTAACTAGTCACATAAAGCTTGACCCCTCTGCTTTTGGGAGACTCCCTGTTGGGGCTGAACGATTTGGGGGAAAATCAAATTGTGTTGGCGATGTGGAAGAACTCAAATGTCTTGACATTTTAAACCAAAATTCCCCATTACAATATTGTAGTGTTGACTCGTGATTTCACAAAATCATTACACAATGACATTTTAGATAAATAATCATCAGTAATGTGGATTTAGTGACTATATTGTGCTCCCGGTCTCTGGAATTCACCCCTACCCCAACTCAGAAACATTGATTTAGCTTTTTTTTTATGGTCACTGCTACCCATGCATGGTCCACCCTGAACTTCATATTATTTGTATCTGTTTTTCAGCAAATGTGGGTTTTTGATGAAGAAATAGGAATGAACCAGAGGGAAATCACCTACGTTCCTGGGCTGTACAAAATCTTTGATGAAATTCTGGGTGAGTAAATCCACACAGTTCATCTTCCCTTTGGCACTGTAATCTGCACAGTTAACATGAAGGTTAATTTGTCATTTGAGATTGAAGGGTTATTATCTCCATAAACCCGACAGCGTCGTCCTCTGAGTCCCAGTCTGCTGCTGGCACTGTGCAGCAGCATTGATGTAGGCCTGTATGTGGAGATTAATTTCCCTCTGCGAGCTTGTCTTTGTGTGCCTTGTTTGCAGATGGACATTGTGGAAAAAATGAAAAGTTGACCGAGAAATCATTTTAGTGTTTGTGGCAGCTCACGGCCAAAGTTCCAGTTATTTTACATTTTCTTTTTCTAAACTGGTAAAGTGCAAGTGAGCTCAGTCAGCGCTCTTCAGCTAAATAAAGGTTGATAAAGCAGTTATACATCCATTTGTCACATGTTGGTTTTAAGGACTCTGTACAATGTGGGAGTAATGATGCCTCTCTAGTAAGGCGCAGCAGTGTAATCAGATATTAAATGATGCTGCTCAACACTGGGCCCGCAGCATGGGAGTGCTGTTGATGATTGCTTTCATATTCTAATGGCAGGTTCATTTTCTGGTTATTACTGCTGTGGCCTACCCAGGCTGGTAGCAGATATTTAAGGCATGCTCACAGAAAAAATACAAGTTACTCTTTCTTTATGTGTGAATGTGAAATTCTAATTCTTTAAACATTTTATGCCATTAAAGTGAACCAAGTGAGGTACATCATACTTATTTGGTAGCTTTAGTATTGATATTGTACTTACTTTTTATTTAGATATGATCACATTTGCAGTGAAGGTGATGTGTGTGTGTGTGTGTGTGTGTGTGTGTGTGTGTGTGTGTGTGTAATATAGTTTTGCCGATACAGTAAAGGTTGTCTCCTATCACAACTTGAGCATTTTACTGTTCCCAAGGATCTCATAACCCGCTGAAAAATACATTATCCTTAATAAAATACTTCAATCTTTTTACATGACCAGAAGATGTTTGAAATGATAAGCATTCGGGTGCCATTTCTACTAATCCATTAATAAAACATTATTTAGTTCCAGCTTCTCAAATCTGAAACTGTGCTGCCTTTTTCTCTATTGTTATAAATTAATTCAGTGTCTGTGGACTTTTGTTTGTCATACAAAACAAGACATTTGAAGACACCACTTTGGGATATGTGGTTTATTTATGTTTCTCTCTCCCCCCCCCAACAGTCAATGCAGCAGACAACAAACAAAGGGACAAGAACATGAATGCCATTAAGATCACCATTGATCCGTGAGTACAATGTTTCATAATATAATTTCCAAAAAGACTGTACTAAGTAGAGTACATACCTTCTGACAACATGCTGTATATCACCTCCACATTTTGAATTTTGACTTAACATGGATCATTTCTCTCTTGTCCCATGAAATGTGATGTAAATGTATTCGTGGCTTTAATGAGCTCATTACACCGTTACAAACAGGCCCTTTCTTTTCTCAGAGACTAGACACGTGCAGTAGATGGTTGAGGTCTGGCATATGGATCCAGGCTAAACTACAGTATAAAGAGCCTGAAATGCACTGAGCTATGTGTGGTTCACCTCCAGCCTGCCAACAACTTAAACAGCAGCGTGTCTAATGTCCCCTGCTGTATTAATGATAGCATTAGCCCTGCCTCTGCACTCGGGTCTCTGTTGCTAATGTGGCTTTATAGAGATGTTGGTGCTCCTCTCCACAGCTCCCTGTTTTCAGCCTGTTTGTGAGTGAGCATATTAAGCACTGTCATTATTTTGAGTCACCATAAATCTAACTGCATCCCATCATATCAGAGATAAGCTGGTGAGATATAATGCATACATTTTAAAGAGAAACTTTACACCCTGTTTTTGCTCGAACACAACCTCTGCACAATTTCACAAATACATTCACACCCAGACACTAGTCTTGCATGCTAGCTCTGTCTCCACAGTGCTGGGGAGTAAGGTCTGGCTACACCACACACACAGTACATTCTGGGATAGGAGAAAACCGCTTTGCATTTCTTTAAACCAATCACAATGGTCTTGGCCGGTGCTAAGCTCCAGACACAGCGGCGGTGGCTCTACAAAATAGTTTCAGGAAGGAACTTGTTTGGGTGGAAAATTTGCACCTGGAAAAAAAAGTGCCACATACAGTATTGGATGAAGTGAAACTGTTGACACAAAGCAACATGAGCTATTTAAATCAGCTGATACATAGTTAAACTTCATTGGCTCTTACCAGTGTATTGCTGTGTGTACTTTGTCCACAGCAATCCCACCAATCAGTCCCAGTTAGAGAGTACATGCTGGAAACATATTGTTTTTCAGAGTACAGGGGAAAACAGCATTACCACTCTGTTTTAATGCAATATCCTGGCCTGGCTCAGCTAGCTCAGACCAGAATATGTCTGGTTAGTAACCACCGACAGTTGCCCCCTTCAGAATGAATATTCCTGTTTTCCTGTACAATTCCAGAGGAGGAGGAGGTAACTTTACACTACTAGCATAATAATAGAAGTAGTATGGTTATTTATTACCCTGTACTTCAAGGGCATAAAGACATGACATGTTTTCCACAGTCTTTTCAGGACTGAATTTCTTGATTTTTCTCTTAAAAAAAGCAAATAACTAGAGTGGTAATACTGCTGCAGTGAAAGCTGTAGTGCTCAGAACTGAGTAATATTGTAATAAAATAACTTAAATACTGGGTCCTTTTACTATCAATCAACAAATTGCAAATTCTTTCATACTGGAGCCAATAAAATTGTTTTTTCTGATAGCAGAAATGAAAAATGTTTTTCTACAAAACCATTTTCTTCTATTTACCAAAATAACCAAAACTTCTCAAATGTGTCCTTTTTTAATTTTGTCTTAATACAAAAGAGCCATACAAGAACTTAGCCTAAATAAAATGCAGTGTAAAATGTGCATAATTATAGTACATATGCTACCGTCAAACTACATTTAACAGTACAACTGTTATATTTGTTTCATAATGACACTTCATGATTTTTTTATTTGTATTTTTGTGTTTACATGACAGAGTTGAATTCCTGAATATAAATAATAAATCATTTTAGTGCCGAGTTAGCATTGCAGACTACTGTTCATCCAGTCCCGTTATACCCATTCTAATCTGGTCAACCTATTTGGATCTCTGTGGTGACCAAGACACATATTTCAGATGTTCTGTGTCCACTATCTATTCATACAACCTCTCTAACTCATACCTACCTTTTTCTTTTGCCTCCACCAGGGAGTCCAACACCATTTCTATCTGGAACAACGGTAAAGGAATCCCTGTGGTGGAGCACAAGGACGAGAAAATGTATGTCCCCGCTCTCATCTTCGGCCACCTGCTCACCTCCAGCAACTACGACGATGATGAGAAAAAGGTTACAGGTGAGAGGAGACATCCTAACATGGTTATCAGTGAACATTGAAGTCGCAAACTGCTGCAATGCCAACTGATGTCCGCAATGCTAACTGCTTTCTGTAATGCTAACTGTTGTCTTTAATACTAAGTGCTGTCTGCGATGCTGTCTGTGATAACTTCTGTCTGCGATGCTAACTGCTGTCTGCGATGCTATCTGCTGTGTGCAATGCTGTCTGCGATGCTATCTGCTGTGTACGATGCTGTCTGTGATCACTTCTGTCTGCGTTGCTAACTGGTGTCTGTGATGCTGTCTGTAATTCTAACCGCAATGCTAACGGTCTGTCCACAGGTGGAAGGAACGGCTACGGTGCTAAACTGTGTAACATCTTCAGTACCAAGTTCACAGTAGAAACTGCCTGCAAGGAATACAGACACAGTTTCAAACAGGTGAGGATGTCTCTTCTGTTAAATATGTTTTGATAGTTTGATATAGTAACACCACCAAACAAACTATACATGGGTCAACTGTTCTTGGTCTGTATTAATTTAAATTAAGACCAAGGGTTCTAATTTAGATCTCTTTTGTGACTGAAAGCCGATCCTCGTTAACCGATCATTAACCCATAAGCAGGCAACGGAGTGCCAGTGCATCTGTTCGGGTGCTCAGACATACTTTCCCCATCCGCGGACAGCTGCGGACTTGTACCGGTCGTTCAGCCTTGATGTTTTGTGCATTGTCGACGACACATGTAGCCACTTTCCTAGAACCGTGCGACCAACACAAGTCAGCTGCGCTCCACATAGCATTTGTCTGGCTGTGTCTGCCTGCCATGCCCTGCGTGGCTGTAATTAATGTTTTTGTTTCCATCATCTTCCTCCATCTGAAAATGTACTCTTTGTTTTTGTGAAAAGAACAGCATTTTGACCTGCTTTGTACTGTAATACAGTACATGCAGATTCCTGTAAGAAGCACATAGTTGTGATTAGAAGCTGCCATTGTACTCCTCTACATCTTTAATTTAATTGTACTCACCCCAAGGGTATGGTCCTGTGTTACTGACATTAATGACTGATTTGTTCTTATTGTAGTAGAGTATCACATGTTTTCCATTGCCACGTGATATTTGAATGTAGTAATTGTTGTTTTATAGGGTTTTGACATGTGGTCATATCCGAGGTAAGGTTGTGTATATTATCACCTTTTTGTAGTTGCACCCCCCAGGGCTGTATGGGTACGATTGTTAAGTCACCAGGTGTTTCATAGCACTGATGTTTGGGAGAGGGACTAATTGCTAGGGCTGTCCCCAATTTTAAGAAATTCTTAGTCGACTAACACGATACAATTTTTGTTGTAAGTTAGTTGATTTAGTCGACAGAACTCAGTTTCTACTCAAAGAATCATGCAAAAGCACCACTTTAAATCTTAATACGTTTTCCAGTGATGCACTTTTAAGCTTCTTGTAAATAAGTTGTTTAGCATTAAAAAAAAAAAAATGACCAGTCTAGTTTAAGACTAAAACAACCAAATGGTAAACTAATTAAATAAAAGGGGGCAACTCTACTAAAAGCACTTTGGGGTGAGGGGTCTGAGTTGAAGATAATGAAGTTCCCCTGTATAAAAGAATTGATTACTTTTTTATTTTATTTTTTATAAAATAATCTAGAAGTTTCTACGACTTTCTTTAGGCAATGTATGTGTGTATGTTACCATGTTTTTTACTGTCCTCAGACGTGGCAGAACAACATGAACAAGACCTCGGACCCCAAGATCAAGTTCTTTGATGGGGACGATTTCACCTGCGTGACGTTCCAGCCAGACCTGTCCAAGTTCAAGATGGACAAACTGGACAAAGATATCGTAGCACTCCTTACCCGCAGAGCATATGATGTAGCCGGCTCCTGCAGGGGGGTTAAAGTCACGCTGAACGGGAAAAAAGTACCAGTAAGTCTCTTTCTCATCTCATTGCCTATTATTTTTCTTTGGTGTACTGTACTAGGTTTAAAGTTTGTGTTCAGGGTGAACTAATATGGGATTTGACCACTGTTAGTTCCAGCTGTAACAGACATGAAAATGTAATGGTTTGAATGCCAATGCAGTTTTCATAAGGGATTACTGAGTTTCTCTCATGTTAACACAAATACTGTTCACAGCCTTTAGTTAATTCCAGTTGCTTCTACTTTGCTGTTTTTTTTTTTATTTGCTGTTGAGCCACTGTCAGGGTAGTCTCGAAGGTCTGGGTAGTCCACACAACATTCTGGGATGGGAAAAAACGTGCTCTGGGTTTTTGGCATTTCTTTAAACCAATTACAAGCGTCATGGGTGGGGCTAAGCACCGGACGGGGCCATGGTGCCTCTGTAAAATAGCATTGGGAAGGAAGTTTTTTTTGGTGGAACACGTGTACGTTCAGAAGTAGTTTTAGTCGTCAACAGAAAACTCAGATTGGACAGATAGTCTAGCTAGCTGTCTGGATTTATCCTGCAGAGATTTGAGGACCAGGTAACCATAGTCCTCAGAAATCCACCAGAGGTTAGAATGCCAACACAGAGACAGAGGACGGGGATGGACATTCGGCAAAAATACATGCGTCCGTCAGAATTTCCCTGCAGCAGTCTATAACCGTGGTTATAGACTACTGTCACTTGAACACTTCCTTTCCCTGTGTTTTTCACATTAAAAACCCTACCAGCACTGTCTATACTTGTTTTTCAATGTGAAACATTTGATGAACAGTACTCACCTTCCAAAGACTGTGTAGAGAGAGGCACATGGTTGATACTGTTAAATTCAAATATGAATAACTAATAGTCATGAAGTTCAGCTTCACAGGCCTGAATGGAAGAGTTACTGTCGGTGCCAACAAAATTCAATACATAAAGTTTGAAAAGATACAGGCTAGTTTATGCTTACATATGCATAACACATTATAACATGTATTTAATTATATCGTCTTTTCTGTGACTAAAGGTCACTGGCTTCCGCAGCTATGTGGATTTGTATGTGAAGGACAAACTGGACGAGACGGGTGTTGCTCTGAAGGTGGTGAATGAGACTGTGAATGATCGCTGGGAGGTTTGCCTCACCCTGAGCGAGAAGGGATTCCAACAAATCGGCTTTGTCAACAGCATTGCCACGACCAAGGTATGTCAACGGTGAAAAAAGTGCTTCAAGTAAACAATTAAAAATGTTGTTTCTAACTGAGGGCGCACATGTTTCAGGGCGGCAGACACGTTGACTATGTGGTGGACCAGATAGTGTCCAAACTTATTGAAGTGGTAAAGAAGAAGAACAAGGCGGGAGTGACGGTCAAACCCTTCCAGGTAGGGTTATGTGTGATTCTTCTGCAACATTTGTTGTGTTTCATTGCAGGCGTGCGTTAATAAATGTAATTTAAATTGACCTTCCTGGGTGCCTGGATAGCTCAGTTGGTAGAGCAGGCACCCACATAAAGAGGTATAGTCCTTGACGCAGCAGGCCCGGATTTGACTCCGACCTGCGGCTCTTTGCTGCATGTCATTCCCCCTCTCTCCCGTTGAATGTCTTCTGCTGTCCTATCATCATAAAGGCTGAAAATGCTCAAAGATTATCTTTAAAAAAAATTGACCTTGCTCTGATTTGCATTTCAGGTGAAGAATCATATCTGGGTGTTTGTGAACGCACTGATCGAGAACCCCACCTTTGACTCCCAGACCAAGGAGAACATGACTCTCCAGACCAAGAGCTTTGGGTCCAAGTGCCTTCTGTCAGAGAAGTTCATCAGGGCTGTAAGGACACACTTCTCATTCCGGTTTTGACTCCTCATTCTGCTTTTTGCGGTTGCTGGTGTAGTATAGTTCAGGCATCAGACTTGAAAGGATTTTGTCTCTTTGTCACCCACAGGCAACCAACTGTGGGATTGTTGAGAGCATACTCAACTGGGTGAAGTTCAAAGCTCAGACCCAGCTTAATAAGAAGTGCTCGTCTGTCAAGTACAGCAAGATCAAAGGCATTCCCAAGCTAGACGACGCCAACGATGCTGGTGTGTTAAGTGGGATAACTTATTTTTGATTAATAATTAATTAAAACTTATAGTAAACAGAGCATGTGCAAAAAGAGTAGCCTGTGTTTGCTGTTTTTAACAGTAGTAGGTAAAATAATAAATAAGCTCTTGTTTAACATTCAGGATATTCTCCCTTTTTTAATCTTACAGTAAAGTTCAATGTTTAACCACATATGAACTCAGATGTATCAAATAAATCCTACAATTAAACAAATTAACATTTCATTCGTTATAACTGACGTTATAATAGACTCATGAGATATCTGAAACAATCTGGCCTGGTTGCCCAGGAGACCGTGTGCAAGAAGTTTTCTCAACGTGTTTCCATGAATCCATTCTTACACTGTTGATAGAGCTAGCCATGTTATTTTTAGATTGTAACATGACGCGTCAACGCAAATTATTTGAGTTGACGCATTTACATAATCAATGACGTTGACTACATCGACAAATCGTCCCAACCCTACCTGGAATGTCTACCTCTGACAGTAGGGCTGTGGTTGTTGCCTCTCAAGCTAAATCATAAATGTTGATGTGGAGTAGAGAACAGCGTTTACAGAGCACAATATTGGATCTGAAGTATTGTCAAAGGCATTACAAGGCTTCAGAGGCATTGTTTGCACATTGTAGGTATTACTTAGAAGGTTCCATAATGAAGAAAGTGAGATTTCCATGTTTAATATTCTGGCGACAGCCGTAGTTATGTTTTCAGGTTACGGTATCTATCCGGTGTAGGGAACTCTGTTGGTGTTATTAGTAACATGTGCCTTTCCTACTATGATAATACAAAATGTCTGCTGTAAAAAAGTTCTGTTATGTGAATACCAGCTGTTATCTGAAAATTATTAACATTTTACATCACAGCCATCCAGAAAAGCGCTCAGTAATTAGATTATAAATCTTTTCCACATCCATGTCCTAGGTGGCAAACACTCCTCTGAATGCACACTCATCCTCACTGAGGGAGACTCAGCCAAGTCTCTGGCTGTCTCTGGACTAGGAGTCATCGGGCGCGATCGCTACGGAGTGTTCCCGCTCAGAGGAAAGATCCTAAATGTGCGAGAGGCAACACATAAGCAGGTATGATGCTGGACAGTTGTAAAATGATGTGTAGGAAATAAAAGAAACACCATGTGACAAAAACAATTGTAAGGTTTTCTAGTAACTGTTGATTACAGATAGCTGCCAAGGTGAGTTAAGTTAGAATAAGTGGGTCTGAGCTTCATTTCTGAATTTTATTTATAGTATCAATTTATAACAAGAGTTATCTCGAGACATTTTACAAATAGAGTAGGTCACACTCTATAATTTAAAGGACCCAACCGTTCTAATAGTTCCCTCTAGAGCAAGCAACAGTGCAACACTGGCGAGGAAAAACTCCTTTTAGGAAGAAACCTGGGACAGACCCAGGCTCTTGGTAGGCAGTGTCTGACGGCCGGTTGGGGTTGAAGTGAAGAGGGGCAATAACAGTCACAGTAAAACCTAATGGAACAGTGACTAGAAATAGTAGTTTGTAGTAGTTCATGGCATAGCAGGGTTCTGCAGGGCATTACAAGGCACAGCAGTGCGTAGCAGGATGTAACGGGGCATTGCAGGACGTGTCGCAAGACCACAGCAACAGCTGCAACCATGATTTTGGAGCCTCCCTGATCCAAGGAAACCTGCTGGGGGGGGGAAAGAACATAAGGACTCCAGGGAATGACTCCCCAGAGCTCGGTTAGTAACAGGAAATGGAAGATTAGATATAGGTCTGTAGTTGGCTAAGACCTCAGGATCAAGGATGGGTTTGTTCAGCTTGACCGTGGTACATAACCTGTTAATGGAGACATATTGATCATATCTAATAATGGAGTGGTAACCACGGGTAACGCTTCTTTAAGTAGCCTCGTTGGGATGAGGTCTAAGAGACAGGTAGATGGCTTAGCTGAAGAGACCTTTGACATTAATTGTTGAAGGTCTTTAACAATCTAAGTATATGTCAGGTCTTGTCGTTCTTTCTAGTGTTTCTGTGTTTAAAGGTGAATCATAAGAAATTGAAGGCAAAAGGTGATGAATTGTATCTCTAATTGTTATAATTTTATCATTAAAGAAGCTCATAAAGTTGTCAGTACTCAGAGCTCTAGGAAAAGATGGCTCAATAGAGCTGTTACTATCTGTCAGCCTGGCTACAGTGCTGAAAAGAAACCTTGGGTTGTTCTTATTTTCTTCTATTAGTAATGCGTAATAGTCTGATCTGGCATTTCTGAGGGCCTTCCTATACATTTTCAGACTGTCTTGCCAATCTAAAGGAGATTGTTCCAGTTTGGTGGAACACCGCATACTTTGAAGTTTTCGCAAGATTTGTTTTAATTTGCGAGTTTGGGAGTTCTACCAAGTTGCTAGTTTCCTTTGCTTCATCTTCTTCTTGAGAAGAGCAACAGAGTCTAAAGTTGTATGTAGGCAGATCGTAGCACCATCTACAAATTAATCAATTTGGGAGGGACTAAAGTTAACATAAAGGTCCTCCAGTATTTTAAGGAACTATAGCACTATCAGACCAGCATCTAGTGTAGAATAATTTAATAACATTTATTAGAGAATGGTGTGATAAAGGATTCTGCGGAAGTCCTATTAAATCTTTAATTTGGATGCCATATATCGGCACAAGGTTGAGGGTGTGGTTAAAGTAGTGAGTGGCCTTATGCACACTCTGACTGAAACCAGCTGACTCTAGGAGTGAGTCGAAAGCAGTACTAAGGCTATCGTCAACGTCCACATGGATATTAAAATCACCTACAATAAGTATTTAGTCTGATTTAAGAACTACACCTGATTAAAAACTGAGAATTCAGATAAAAATTCAGAACCTGGTCCTGGAGCTCGGTAAATAACAACAAATATAATTGGCTGTAATGTTTTCCATGATGGATATTATTATAGATTAAGAACAAGGCTTTCAAATGAGTTACAATTTAGTTTAGGATTAATTAACAAGCTTGCAGTTCCCCCCCCCCCTTGGCCTGAACCTCTAGGAATTTGAGTATTATTGTGACTGGGAGGAGTGGCTTCATTTAGACTAACATATTCTTCATGGCCCAGCCGTGTTTCAGTAGGACACAAAAGATCAATTTGATTATCTAATATCAGATGGTTTACCAGTACTGCTTTAGAAGACAGAGATATAATATTTAATAGTCCACATCTAATTTTCCTCTTCTGTTCTATCATTGCAGTGGTAGTTTTAATTCCAATTAGGTTGTTGAGTATAGCGCCTCTTTAGTTTACCTTTGATTTAACCGATGTGAGTCGGGGGACAGACTTTGTCCCCATTTGTCTAGTACTGGAACCCAGAAGCAGACCAGGACAAGGTAAGTTGGAATAACAAGGTGAGTATTTATTTGTAGTATAAATATCGAAGCGGGTAAGTCCCTATTCTGGCAGGGGCTGAAATAGGAAGGCTGGAGTGTTTGTGCAGATCCCAGAATGCAACTGTGAAGTTGCTGGCCAGGCAGGCGTGCGTTTCTATCCAGGTGATTAACTGTAGACAGAGGAACAGGAGGCAGGTTAGTACCAGGCAGAAAGACTTTCAAAAACTAGAGGCAAGATACAAGAGCTCAACATACTGGTTAGGCTAACGGTCCGCAGAGAACGGAGGTCTGGTCACGGCTTATATGGAGCAGAAGGGATCATCAGGACCGGGGGGGGCACATCGCAGGTAACAGCAGGTGTGTGGAGTAGGAGAATCAGCAGGGATGTGTTCAGGAAACTCAGGACAAACAGACTTCAGGTTAGAGCAAAAGGAAAACTGGCTCAAGATGCTGGAGCCATGCCAGAAAAGGCTCAGGAATATCATATCATACCAAAACTACACGGAAATCATAGGATTTATGGATTATTGCGATAACAAAGAGTAAACTGATAACTGATCTTTACCAAATAATGCAGACCTCACTCCTACCAGATAGACCTCCAGTGGCATGAGGGAACCCATGATGACCTTCGTCTGCCAGGAGTTGCAGGGGGGGGCCGGTGGTCCAGTCAGTTGGACTGTCCTGTCCCTGTCTCCAGGTGCAGGTTTGTCTTTGGGGTTTCCTCTCCCAGCCACTGTACCCCCAAGTTAACCCACGTGGCTTTGGGGTTGCCTTCTTCCTCCTTCCCAGCCGTTGTGGTGGTTCTCACACCACCATCCTCCGCCTGCGCCCCCATTGGGGTCTTCACTATTTACCCATAGCTGGGGCTATTTACCCATAACTGGGACAGTGGTTGACGGGCATCAGGGCGTTTCTACTCACCGATGGGCCTGTATGCCACGTCTCTGGGGCCCACTGCTGCTCCGAGATCCTGTACAACTTAGCCTGGAACCACAAGGGACCAGTTCCCATGTGTGCCACGGGGAGGCGTGTACGAGGTCTTGGCAGTGGAGAGGCTATGCACCGGCAGAGGAGGCTTACACACTCGGCTCCTCTTTCTGCCCGGGCTGTCCGGTGGCAGTAGCTGGAAGCAGCAGGTAGCATGTAGCACGTAGCAAGCACTGACTACAAGCTCTACTACTCCAACACTACTGCACTGACGCATCACACGCCCTGCGTGCAAACACACACACACACACACACACACACACACACACACAAAACACGAGACAGACACACACACGAGACAGACACACACACGAGACAGACACACACACACACACGAGACAGACACACACACACACACACACGCACAACACGAGACACACACAAACACGAGACAGACACACAGTCACACACACAAACAACACGAGACACACGCACGCACACACACGCACATACACACACAGGCACAAACAGATACGAACAGACACACGCATACACACACAGGCACGAACACACACACACACAGGCACAAAGACACACACACACACACACACACAGGCACGACCAGACACAAACGCACGCACACACGCACGCACGCACACACACACACATAAATACACACTCGCACACGCACACAACACGAGAGACACACACACACGAGACAGACACACACAAACAACACGAGACAGACACACACACACACAAACACACACAAACAACACGAGACAGACACGCACACACACACGCATATACACACACAGGCATGAACAGATACGAACAGACACACACACACACACACACACACACACACACAGGCACGAACAAATACGAATAGACACACACACACAGGCACGAACAGACACATACACACTCGCACACACACACACGCACACGAGACAGACACACTCGCACACACACACACACGAGACAGACACACACACACACACACACACACACACACACACACACACACCACAAGTACAAATACACCTTTCCTCACCCAGGCAGAAGCCTCCTGTACCACTTCTTCCTCTTCTTCTGCTTTTTCATCACCTGGCTCTGCAGATCTTCCAGCTGGGACCTCATGGAGCTCTCTGTCCTCTCCCACTCCTGCTCCTTCTCCTGCTGAGTCTTCTTCAGGCTTTCTGTGGCCTGAAGGAGGGATGACCTGTCCTCCTTCCACTCGTTGAGATGACTCTCTAGCTGCTCTTCAAACCTTTTCTCAAGATCAGCCATGAGGTTCTTGTTGTTCTGATCCTGCATCTCCAGCTGGGCTCTGTGTGAAGCCTGGGATCTTTCCAGTATCGTCTTTCCCTCCTCCTGTTCTCGGAGAGCTTCCTCCATCTTGCTCAGTTTGTCCTGCAGCTCCTGAGCTTGAGCCCTCTCCATCTCCAGACAGCTCTCATACTCAAACTCCAAGTTTGTCTTACTTACCTTAAGCATCTCTCTCACCTTGCGAAGCTCCATCTTCTGAGCCTCCACTTCCTTTTTCATGACCTCCTTCTCTCCCTTCATCTGCTCCAATTCCACTTTCAGGTCTTCGGAAATGAAGTACTGAAGGTCCAGGTCTTTTAGGGCTTTTCGCAGCCTGTTGCTGGTTTTGACCATCTGGGATTTCAGATGCTCTGTTTCCCTGGGTGGGGAGTGGACACGTCGAGCCAGAGCCTGATCCAGCTGGGCTCTGTGGGAAGCCTGGGATCTTTCCAGTCTCTCCTTTGCCTCCTCCTCCTGTTCTCGGAGAGCTTCCTCCATCTTGCTCAGTTTGTCCTGCAGCTCCTGAGCTTGAGCCCTCTCCATCTCCAGACAGCTCTCATACTCTAATTCCACGTTTGTCTTACTTACCTTAAGCATCTCTCTCACCTTACGAAGCTCCATCTTCTGAGCCTCCACTTCCTTTTTCAGGACCTCCTTCTCTCCCTTAATCTGCTCCAGTTTGATGTTCAGGTCTTGAGCAATGAAGGTCTGCAGGTCCAGATCTTTTAGGGCTTTTCGCAGCCTGTTGCTGGTTTTGACCATCTGGGATTTCAGATGCTCTGTTTCCCTGGGTGGGGAGGGGACACGTCGAGCCAGAGCCTGATCCAGCTGGGCTCTGTGGGAAGCCTGGGATCTTTCCAGTCTCTCCTTTGCCTCCTCCTCCTGTTCTCGGAGAGCTTCCTCCATCTTGCTCAGTTTGTTCTTCAGCTCCTGAGCTCGAGCCCTCTCCATCTCCAGACAGCTCTCATACTCTAATTCCACGTTTGTCTTACTTACCTTAAGCATCTCTCTCACCTTACCAAACTCCATCTTCTGAGCCTTCACTTCCTTTTTCAAGACCTCCCTCTCTCCCTTCATCTGCTCCAATTCCACTTTCAGGTCTTGAGCAATGAAGGTCTGAAGGTCCAGATCTTTTTGGGCTTTTCGGAGCCTGTTGGTGGTTTTGACCAGCTGGGATTTCAGATGCTCTGTTTCCCTGGGTGAGGAATGGACACGTTGAGCCAGCTGAACTTTTAAGTCACTCACCTCCCTCTGCATCAGCTCTTTCTCCTGGCTCCAACTGCTGCCCTCTCTCTGTCGTTGGAGCTGATCCAGGAGATCGGCCAGCAGGTCCTCTCTGATGATCAGGTGAACTCTCCCCTCAGAGTCACCTTGGGTGAGCGTCGCCTCGCCGTCCTTCAGCTCACACCGTAGTTGTTCTTCAAGGTAACTGAGGTAGAAATTCATTCGCGGTTCAGTCTCTCCGGAGTTGAAGTCCATGTTTTCCAGTGTTCGTTCTCCTGTTGCAATGTGCACCGTTGGATTGTCAGTCAAACTGTCTCTCACACAAACTGCTGTCTGAGTGAATGTGTGTCAGAACTCAAGTTGGGTTCCAGTATTCATAGTGCGTCGTTATGGCAACAACAACATGTATTCTTATGTTTTCAATACAGATGGCCATTGAGTCAAGCTGGGATTCTATTGTTGCTATTGGACACCAGTTTGTTTATGTTTGAATATACAATATGAATGTAATGATTTCTGATGATTCCTGAAATATGGCAAAGAAAGAGCACTTTATGAAATATGGAAGGGAAAAAGATGGATGTCTTTGCACAAGAGCGGTATGCGCCAGTTAGGATGCCAGTTGGGACGCCATTTTCTCTTGTGCGCTCAGCAACTACCTTATTATTATTATTATTATTATTATTATTATTATTATTATTATTATTATTATTTAAGATGTGCATTTACCACAATAATTATAAAAGTTATGGGGTGCACGTCTCACCTTCTGGCAGGTGCAGGACAAATAAAAAGTAAAGTTAAAAAAAAAATGCAACACTGCTTGATGCTTTTATGTCCTCTGGTATATTAAGGACTAAAGTGAACATAAAGGTCAGATATTGTAAGGAATGGAATTAAACGAAATGCTGTTGGAATGTCTTCCTTAAATTTAGCAATAGCAATGTCAGATAGGCATCTAGTGTCTAAGAATTTATTTAATAAAGTTATTAGAGAATGGTCTGACAATAAAGGATTCTGCGGAAATCCTATTAAATCTTTAATTTGGATGCCATATATCAGCACAAGGTTGAGGGTGTGGTTAAAGTAGTGGTCCTGAATGGTCAGAATCAGGTCCTGGAGCTCGGTAAATGACAACAAATATAATTGGCTGTAATGTTTTCCATTATGGATATTATTACAGTTACAATTTAGTTTTAGTTTTAGGATTAATTAACAAGCTTGTAGTTCCCCCCCTTGGCCTGAGCTTCTAGGAATTTGAGTATTTTATTTATATATCTATCCATCTATCTATCTCTCTATCTCTCTATCTATCAGTACTGCTTTAGAAGACAGAGATCTAATATTTAATAGTCCACATCTAATTTTCCTCTTCTGTTCTATCATTGCAGTGGTAGTTTTAATTCCAATTAGGTTGGTAAGTATAGCGCCTCTTTAGTTTACCTTTGATTTAACCGATCTGAGTCGGGGGCAGACACCGTGGTTATTAGACTATGAGTGGTCGACTGGCCCAGTGGAAGCACAGAGGAGCGCATTGCACTGCACCTCTGATTATTAATATCAGACTTGGGTTGTCATGGTTTATGGCCGATAATAGGCTCGGTCAGATGTTTTGATATGAGAGCGTCTCTGTCCAAAGTGGGATGAATGTACGTCTCTCCTAATTAGACCAGGCTTTCCCCAGAACGCACTCCAGTTGTCTCCGTAAGCCACATCATTAGCTGGGCACCACCCTGACAACCAGCGGTGGAAGGATGACATGCGGCTGTACATGTCATTGCTGATCAGGTTTGGCAGGGGTCCAGAGAAAACTACCGAGTCCGACGTTGTCTTTGCATATGCACAAAGCAACTCAACATTAATTTTAGTGATCTCCGATTTGCGTAATCAGGTATCATTACCACCTACATGAAGTATGATCTTACTGTATTTACTGTTATCTTTAGCCAGCAGCTTTAGATGGGATTCTATAGCGCCCATTTGCATTCACACTGGTTGATCACTCACAAATACTTACTAAATAAACCTCACACAGACAGTGCACCATTAAAGAGGAGCAGAGACATACGTTAAAGCTCACCAACAGGCACAGATAAAGTGGCCTTTTAATAAGCCATACAAGCACAGCTTTAAGCATCACGTCACTCACTTCTGTAACCCAATCTTAATAAGAACATAAAGAATATAAAATAGGATGCTGTGTGGAATCTGCTTGTGTGTGACTACAGTTCAGAAAGACAAAATCAGGTGGAAGGAGCATAAAACGTGGACTCTGACCAATGAAAAAGTAATATGATGCAATTAATTATTTACCCTTTTGCAACACCTGAGTATGGTTGTTCATATGTTTATTGTAAATGCCTTTCTACCTTACCGGACAAAAGCGCTTTAGAATTTTGCCTCATTTACATACACATTCATACACTGATGGTGGCGGAGCTGCCTTGCAAGGCTCTGGCCTGCCCTGGGGTTCAGTGTCTTGCTCATGTCTTTCCCTCAATGGCCCATATTATTGTAGCTAAAGGGTTAAACATGGGGATCTATCATGTTATTTGTGTGCGGTTGGTTGTTGGTGATAATGCCCCAACATGCACTGCTAAATAAATTTGACGGTTAGTGTCATGGAAGGTAGGATGAAGTTGTATACTTCCCACGACTCTCTCATCCAGTAGATCAAAACATTGTTAAATATTTATTAGAAGTTTGAGAGTGCAAAGTACAAAGCATGATTTCCATCTTGTAGACTTTCAAAGAAGTGTATTGTTGAAGAACTGCATCTGACATACCGCAGCGCAGGAAGGAGAAGCAAAGAAGATAGAAATGATTTGTTGTGAAAGGAAAGCCTGGCCCTGCTACTTTATTAGATACCACCCAGTGTTTTCACTCAGTCATTATTCATTTGTAGGCAGCTGCACGCTCACAAATCCAACAAGGCCACCCCTTTGGACACAGAGCTAGACAGGAATTACACACATAGTACAAAGCCATGGCAAAGAAACATGTTTGATGATATCCTCGGATTCAGATCTTTATTGACAGCAAGACTTGGTTTGGTTTTGCCAAATAATTGAGCCAAAAGCAGCCAAAATCTGAGTAGACTGGAATATAATTTCAGTGGGAATAATCTGATTCAATTAATTGATTCAAAACTAATATAAATATACATCTTAATGGAGCTTCATTATGTTCTGCCTTGCATCTGACATTACTTTTTTTTTTTTTTTTTTCCAACAGATCATGGAAAATGCTGAGATTAACAATATCATCAAAATCGTTGGCCTCCAATACAAGAAGAGCTATGAAGACCCCGACTCACTGAGGACCCTGCGTTACGGCAAGATCATGATCATGACCGATCAGGTGAGCGGCCTCCTGGACACTCAAACAGCTTTAGTAGGATACAATCATTAATGGCTCAACCAGCAGTTCTAACAGTTCTCGTTTTGTCCCAGGATCAAGATGGCTCCCATATCAAAGGTCTGCTCATCAACTTCTTTCACCACAACTGGCCATCCCTGCTGAAACACACATTCCTGGAGGAGTTTATCACACCCATTGTCAAAGTAAGAGACACACACACACACACACATACTGTACAATTAGGGCTCCACAATATGTTTTTTTTTTTATTATTTTTATTTTTTTATTGTTACCACGTTATCAACTGGCCAAATAAACACAAATTGTGAAAGGCTGTGACGTATCACTTAAGACTAATATTTTGTCTTGTTAAAAGAAAATATCAGTAGCAAACTTCACTTTAAAATATAAGTATTAATTTTTATTAGTGGTGCCTTTTAAATTCAATGTTCAATTTGTTCAATAAAAGAAATTCTTTCTTTTTTTATTCACCAAGCAGTTTGTTGTATTTTAGCAGAATACTGGAAGCAGCAGAACTGAGTACACTTTACATATACACTCACCGGCCACTTTATTAGGTACCCCATGCTAGTAACGGGTTGGACCCCCTTTTGCCTTCAGAACTGCCTCAATTCTTCGTGGCATAGATTCAACAAGGTGCTGGAAGCATTCCTCAGGGAGTTTGGTCCATATTGACATGATGGCATCACACAGTTGCCGCAGATTTGTCGGCTGCACATCCATGATGCGAATCTCCCGTTCCACCACATCCCAAAGATGCTCTATTGGATTGAGATCTGGTGACTGTGGAGGCCATTTGAGTACAGCGAACTCATTGTCATGTTCAAGAAACCAGTCTGTGATGATTCCAGCTTTATGACATGGCGCATTATCCTGCTGAAAGTAGCCATCAGAAGTTGGGTACATTATGGTCATAAAGGGATGGACATGGTCAGCAACAATACTCAGGTAGGCTGTGGCGTTGCAACGATGCTCAATTGGTACCAAGGGGCCCAAAGAGTGCCAAGAAAATATTCCCCACACCATGACACCACCACCACCACCAGCCTGAACCGTTGATACAAGGCAGGATGGATCCATGCTTTCATGTTGTAGACGCCAAATTCTGACCCTACCATCCGACTGTCGCAGCAGAAATCGAGACTCATCAGACCAGGCAACGTTTTCCAATCTTCTATTGTCCAATTTCGATGAGCTTGTGCAAATTGTAGTCTCAGTTTCCTGTTCTTAGCTGAAAGGAGTGGCACCCGATGTGGTCTTCTGCTGCTGTAGCCCATCTGCCTCAAAGTTCGACGTACTGTGCGTTCAGAGATGCTCTTCTGCCCACCTTGGTTGTAACGGGTGGTTATTTGAGTCACTGTTGCCCTTCTATCAGCTCGAACCAGTCTGGCCATTCTCCTCTGACCTCTGGCATCAACAAGGCATTTCCGCCCACAGAACTGCCGCTCACTGGATGTTTTTTCTTTTTCGGACCATTCTCTGTAAACCCTAGAGATGGTTGTGCGTGAAAATCCCAGTAGATTAGCAGTTTCTGAAATACTCAGACCAGCCCTTCTGGCACCAACAATCATGCCACGTTCAAAGTCACTCAAATCACCTTTCTTCCCCATACTGATGCTCGGTTTGAGATTCTCTTGACCATGTCTACATGCCTAAATGCACTGAGTTGCCGCCATGTGATTGGCTGCTTAGAAATTAAGTGTTAACGAGCAGTTGGACAGGTGTACCTAATAAAGTGGCCGGTGAGTGTATATTTATCGCTTAAAAGTAATATCGCTATCGCCATATTTAACGTTATCGCATTTGTTCCCTTATCGTGCAGCATTAATTTTAATACACCTGTTAACACTATACTAAACTGCAAAATATGCTGGCAATGCTCTATAACATTAACCAGATTATTAAATGTTAAAGGTAAACTCTTTTACACATCAAAGTGTGTTTTCAAGTTAGTACTACTGCATTTGTGAATTGGATTTGATTTATTTAATTGCATTAAAAATTCCTTACACAGGAAAAGACATCGATACAATTGAGGATAAAAACACAAAGTCTAGGACTTATTTCCATTGTGGTCCTCAAACTGTTTCATGAAGCCTTTTGTGTCTCCAGAGGGAGTTGTGTGAAATCTGATTGTCCTTATCTGATGACACTTGAGTCAGCGTCAGTTGGGTCAGAAGACTACAAGTTTGACAAAGAAAACAATCTGGCGGTGTGGAGTTAGAACGTAGAGAATTTAGCAGACCTCGTAGCCTGCTTGGTTGACAGGATAAAAACTCAACTCAAGGCTACAGTAAAGCTGGACATCAGCGATGAATCTGTTGTTTGCAGGTAAACAAGAACAAGCAGGAGATGGCCTTCTACAGCATTCCAGAGTTTGACGAGTGGAAGAAACAGACAGAGAACTATAAAACCTGGCACATAAAGTACTACAAAGGTTTGATACTCAAGTATTAAACATATCATTATGTCATTATTAATTTTTTAAGTTCCTTCTGTAGTTATTTTAAAAATTCTACAATGATTTTCCAGGTTTGGGTACAAGTACAAGCAAAGAGGCAAAGGAATACTTTTCAGACATGGAGAAGCATCGCATAACATTCAGATACAGCGGTGCAGAGGACGATGCTGCCATTACCCTGGTGAGTTCAATGCTACAGTTACTTATTGTTCTCCCGTAGAGCAGAATTGGGAAAAATTTAGTCCCTGGTAATTGCACAGAAATTTTGTAAAACCAAACCGGCTCCCCAGACGCAGAGCGGAATGGACTTGCAGCGATCTTTTTGTCATTGAATCTATTTTTTCTGGAGTCACAAGCACAATTCTCGTTAGCCAGCGGACGGGTTTTCATTTGGTTTTGTTGGGACAATATTGAACCTGTGATTTGGTAGCAAAACAATACTTCCTTAGACACTTTACCTTTTCAACCAAAAAAAAAGCTTTTTATTTTACAGAAAAGGTTGTCAAATGGTAAATATTTTGTAAACACGTGACCGCACAAAAACCACGCTTTAATAAAATAGTCAAAAATTGACCAAATTATTATTTATATTGGAAACTGTATAAGAATAGAAGTTTACAATATGAGCAAGTAGTTAGTACTTTGATACTCTGCGCTTAACATATCATGGTCCGTACCAAAGAAATACCAAAAATACAGTATGCAGTTAAGGGAGGCTTAGCTGCTGTGTTTTGCTCCAGGCCTTCAGTAAGAAGAAGACAGACGACAGGAAGGAGTGGCTGACTAACTTCATGGAAGACAGACGCCAGAGGAGGATGCACGGCCTGCCGGAGGTTTGTGTGTGCGTGTGTGCGTGTGTGCGTGCGTGTGTGTCATAAAATGTCCTATGGCATTTAATTGGTCTACTTGCCACTTCCCTTAAGAACAAACCTCAAACAGCCGTAACAATTTACACACAATTGTCATGTGAACTCTTTTCAGACTGTTTATTTTCTATCACAGTACACTCTCAGATATCAGTTTGAAATGTCCCAACACAAAAAGCAATGATTGTAAAACTTTCAGATGGCTACTTTCTGTGCTCAAACTAATCTTTAAGTATGTGTGTTGGTGTTTTCTCAGCAATACCTGTATGGAACTAACGCCAGGCACCTCTCCTACAATGACTTCATTAACAAAGAGCTGATTCTGTTCTCCAACTCTGACAACGAGAGATCCATCCCATCCTTGGTTGACGGTTTGTATATATTCACCTCATTGCTGTGAACCATTTGGTGTCTTACATTGTTGTAAGGATTCTCCCTTTCCTTAAGCCATAGTGAAACACAAAAAGTCTTTTATTAAACTATCATGGTTGAAATCACCACTATTTGTTCTGTCCTTGGTGATGGATTGATGAGGGGTAGGCCTGAAACAGTTATTACATAATTGTCTAATTGTCTTTTTTTTTTAAACATCATTTTTGCTTAACTGCTAACATTAGCTAAGGTCTTAAGGCGTGTGACTGGTAGCTATTGATTTTGTTTAGATATGCCAAATTGTAATTATATAAGTAACTATTGTCAGACTATATGTTTTATAATTTCCATTGTTAGTTAGTGGCACCTGACTTTATACACATTCATAGCAACAAAAATAACAATGAGGGGGATACAGTTAGAAAAAGGCAATGTTTACCTCATAAGCTGTGTATTTGTGTTATTATATTATCTGGGTCACATGACAGTGGTATAACCAAAAGCTGCATCCTGGGATTCATTCAAAACTTTCATTTGTTTAAAATACATGAATGAATATTTTTAAATTGGACTCGAAGAGACAATTATATTGATAATTGCAATTATTTCTGGGACATTGAATTGTACAGCAACATTTGGAATTGTTCCAGCTCTAATGATGGGATGTGTTGACTGATCCAGGTTTAAAGCCAGGCCAGAGGAAGGTGCTGTTCACCTGCTTGAAGAGAAACGACAAGAGGGAAGTGAAAGTAGCACAGCTGGCCGGCTCAGTGGCGGAGATGTCTGCCTACCATCATGGAGAGGTACAGGAAACTCATTGTCTTCCAGACATCTATTAATGAGGGAGAGGCCATATAACAGTGGGGAAGATGAGTAGTTAGCCTGCTAGCTGGAGATTTTCATTCAAAATTCCATCCAGTGTAAAATAATGAATCTTGCAGTGAGTTAACGCTTGCTATCGTTTTTCCTTCTCTGCCATGTTTGCTTTGTTCCAGACATTTCATACTGACAACAATGTTAGCTTTATATGAGATAGTTTGTGGTTGGTATATGAATAAGAGATGATCCGATACCATTTATTGCTTACCGATAGGGGTGGAACGGTACACAGAAGTCATCCCTCGGTTCAGGCATCACAGTTAGATACAATTGAGGGGAAAAGCAAAACAAAAATGCAGAAGGCAATTTATTTTATTGTGCAAGTCTCAGGCTGTACCACCTAGTGTCATACAGTCTCTCCCCTGAGTGTGTAAAGTAAGATGTAAACAATGAACAAATAAGTAGCCCACACTATCTCCACACTCCATCTGGAACTAGGAAACAAAATAAGACAATCGGAGGCCGAGCTTCAGAACTAAGGTGCGGCTACAGATTAGGTGTCTCTAAGAAACGTGTATCTAACAGTAGTTCATGAATTAATTTGCACTTAAGTTTTATATATTTTCATACCGTGTTTTCTCCGTGTAAATTCATACATGGAACCGAGATGCCTGTGCCGATTTGCTTTCAATATGAATACGTGTACCGTTCCACCCTTACTTACCGATTTTGATACCTGAACTTGTGTATTTGCCGATACCAAGAACCAATCCACTACCAGTGTGTCCTATATTTAATTATGCTACCATTGTTGTTGCTCAGGTTAAACCTTTTTTGAAACATGAACAAACACAAACAATAAACGGCACAGAACTTTATTTTATTATCAAGTTTTACAGTCAGTCATGAAGGGAAAATAACATGAATAAATTACTTTTAAAGTAGATTTTCTTCTGGTATAAGTTAGGTGGTATCAGATCAGAAGAAATGATGGAAGCTTAAAACCTTTTTTTACTTTATCTACTTTTGTGAGCTAGTGTGTAGAGATATTGCAGAGATGCTCTAAACTGTTACTGACCCCCCCCCCCCAATTTCCCATTTGTCCTTGTAGCAAGCTCTCATGATGACCATAGTGAACTTGGCCCAGAACTTTGTGGGCAGTAACAATGTGAACATCCTGCAGCCACTGGGTCAGTTTGGTACTCGCATCAACGGAGGCAAAGATGCTGCCAGCCCTCGTTACATCTTCACCATGCTCAGGTAAAGCAACAATGAACAAAATACCATGATGATGTCCTTGGATTGAAAGTTGACATCTTTATTATGTCACATTAAGGCCTGTAACAATTAAGTAATTGTCTAATCTTTGTTTAACCAGTATGCCTATTGATGGTAATTGTCAGTTTTGTTCATTTCAGAAAATAATTCTATGTTTTGTGATAATAAAGAGGCGTGGTTTACTTCATAGACTTTGTTCTTGCGTTATTACATTATCTGGATCACAGGTATAGTGATATAACGTAGGATGTATCCTGCGATTCATTCAAAACTTTCATTTGTTTGCAAAAGTAATACTTTTTTTTTTTTTTTTTAAATTGGACTGAAAGAGATAATTATATTTAGTTAGTTGCAATTATTTCTGAGACAATTAATGAGTAGACAGCTCTAGTCACATTGTCGTATTTGGACAGAATCAGTTTTTTTTCCGAAACCTTTTTTATAGACTCCAAAGATTATTTTGAATGAGAGAGTCTCATAACGGCACTCTTATTTCATACAGTCCCCTTGCCAAGCTGTTGTTCCCATCGGGGGATTCTAACTTGCTCAAGTTCCTGTACGATGACAACCAGAAGGTGGAGCCCGAGTGGTACATTCCCATCATTCCACTGGTGCTAGTGAATGGCGCTGAGGGCATCGGAACAGGCTGGGCATGTAAGATCCCCAACTACGACCCCCGAGAGATCGTCAACAACATCAACCGGATGCTCAACCACCAGGACCCCCTGCCAATGGTAAGCAGACTCGTCAATCAATCAACCATTCGATCAATCGATCAAGCAGAGCCAAAAATGTGAATCTGTGTCAACTGAATGGATGACCCCGGGTTTCTGATTGACTATGGGTAGGGGTGTGTGATTTGATGATATGTTAACCCTGTCACACAGTTATAGTGTGTAGTTTCTGTCTCCTGAGAAACTGTCCCCCTGAGAAACTGTTTTGATTACATAAACCCCAACAACCTTCTGAACATAGTCATACTGAGAAATCCAGAAAGAGTTATGTGGAGTTTTAACTAGCCTTGTAGCAACTCATTTGGCAATGGCTTGAATGTAATGGATGTTCATTAATATCACACACTAATGGTTTAATGTAATGTGATACCTTAATTGATTGTTCCACAACTTTCTCACAAACTTAACAGCAAAAACTATGTAATGACAAATAGCCAATTAGGAGACTGTTTAAGTGGCATAACAAGACCAAGAAACGCCTTTCTTCAAGTTTTCAAAGCCATCAATCAGCCAGTGAACCAGCCAACACTGGAGGTTGTTTACAGGCAACACAAGCATAATGAAGTGACCTCACATTTCAGATCTTTGGGGCTAGGAAACTTGTGCATTGAATGTGAATCGTTTTACTCATGGTCTCCTTCAAAGAAAATTTGTAAAGAATCGTGAGTCTGAAAGTTCTTCTGTTGAGTTGTGCTACCCAGAATTTTCCATGGCTTGTTGCTTGTAATGGGATGCAGCCAGGAGACTAAATCTTTTAGATGAAAGTATATCTCTGTGTCTTTTCTGTCCCCAAACAGCTTCCCAGCTATAAAAACTTCAAAGGAGTGATCCATGAACTGGGTCAGAACCAGTACCTTGTCAGTGGGGAGGTGTCTGTCATCGACAGAAACACCATCGAGATCACAGAGCTTCCTGTTCGGACATGGACACAGGTACAATTCAGTTTCTTTTCTCTATAATATCTTATATTGTTTTTTATTACCTTAGATAGATCTTAACTGGTGTCCATATGAAGAACTGGAATATATAATAGTAATAGGATACAACAAATCCAATAAGATGTATGGTAAATCTTAACTGTGTTTTTTTTTTCTCCCCGTGTTGTGTGCAGGCGTATAAGGAGTCTGTGCTGGAGCCCATGCTGCAGGGCAGCGACAAAACACCTGCTCTCATCAATGATTATAAGGAATACCACACAGACACCACGGTCAAGTTTGTGGTTCGCATGTCTGAGGAGAAACTTGCCCATGCTGAGTCAGTTGGTCTTCACAAAGTCTTCAAGCTGCAATCCAGCCTTACCTGCAACTCCATGGTAAACCTAAATATATAAATATAAATCATAAAAAGCCTCTTCTGTCTTGAAATATGGACCGCTTGGCCTCACTGGTTTGTCCATTTCTATAAAAAAAAGAAGTGTTTACTACATTTTCTTTCTGTTGTCAATGGTGTGTCATTAACTGATTTTATTTATTTTTTTTACCAAAAATGCATCATAACATGAACAAATCCCCCCCCTTCGCTTGCATCATCATCACCCACCCAGACAAAAATCAAGAAAAGATGACACAATAACTACTATATTCCACACCATTCAAAAAAATGGACAATAGATAATAAACCAAATAACCACATGTATACGTAAATGACATTCACCGTACACCCATTATACATGCCTCTCCCTCGCACAAAGCTTCTTAGGAGCCTCTAGAAAGTTGTTACTTTCCCCATTTTCTAGTATATAGTACATACAATCTGACAAACCGTTTGTGTGAAACTGTGTCAAACGGCGCCACCCTAGCCATCTCACAGGCCCACTACTGGATTGATGGCACCCATTAACTTATTTTTAAACCACTTAATCCTCAGGTGCTATTTGACCACATGGGCTGTATGAAGAGGTACGAGTCGGTCCAAGACATCCTCCGGGAGTTCTTTGAGCTCCGCCTGCACTACTACAAACTGAGGAAGGACTGGTTACTGGGCAGCCTGGGGGCTGAGGCCGCTAAACTGTCCAACCAGGCTCGCTTTGTGCTGGAGAAGATCGAAGGAAAAATTACGATTGGTAAGAACGCTGGCAATCAGATTCCTGTGTAACTGTGAGTGGTTGAATATGTTCTAACCCATACTTTGTATCATAACAGAGAACAAATCCAAGCGTGAATTGATCCGCATGCTGGTCCAGAAAGGCTATGAGTCTGATCCTGTGGCTGCCTGGTCCAAGTCTCAAGAAAAGGTACCATTACAGCGGCTTTTACTGTACATATCTACCTCTGCATATACAAGCTCACACAGCAACAGTATGACCAAAATTAAAAATACATCAGGACCTATAACTAGAGCTGTTCCAATACCATCTTTCCCTGACTGATTCCATCACCTGCACTTGTGTATCAGCCAATACAGAGTACCAATGTGATTTTTCTCAAGAGCAAAAAGCAGCTCTGGGTGGTCTACCCGCATTGAACTCTGAAAATCTCCATTGACCAGCATGTGGTGGAAAGACTTTTTTCATGCATCTGCCACAGGAAGGCCTCTGGACCACATGGCATCTCTGGGCGCCTACTGAAATCTTGCAGCAAAGAGCTGGCAGAGGCATTGTGCCCCATCTTCCAGAAGTGTTTAGACATTCACTTTGCATCCTCTATCTGGAAAAAAACTACTATAATTCCTGTACCAAAAAATAATAAAAAAAAGGAAGCTGCAAAGAGAATAATGACTACCGTCCTGTAGCACTTACGTCACTAGTGATGACGTGTTTTGAGAAAATTATCCTACAGTTCTTGAAAACAGAGGTCATTTGTCTTTTAGATCCCTTTCAGTTTGCATAGAAAAAGAACAGAACCATCATTGCTGTGACACATAGTATTAACAGACATTTAGATGATTCTACCGCATACGCACACCTCCTATCCTAACCGTATACTGCAAGACCTTTTATGGATGATATGATTGTTGTATGGCCTGGCTAAGGGAAACCTTTGTGAAACAAAAACAAACATACAGAGAATGAATGCAATAGAACATTTATTTTATTATCTAGTTTGACAGTCAGTCATAACAGAATTTTCTTTGTAACTAAATTACACTGTATCAGTGCATAGGCACTCACTGATGCATTTTAGGCTGCACACCCCTAAGTCTGCACAGAGTTTACTATAGTTTAACATTTTCAATTAGTCTTTTGTTTCATCTTAGTTTTGACGTTTGCATTTCATTTTAGTTTAGTTTCAGATTTCAGAAATATTTAGTTTTTATACATTGTAGCTTTAGTTTGTTTTTGTTAGGCTCGTCTTAAGTCTTAGAAGTATGTAGCAATGTATGCATACAAAGTTCATTGTTTGAGAAATGCATAGGAAAGGCCATTGGGTTGATTGTATCATCTTCACGCTACTTTATTCTCAGATGTGAAGCAGTTAAAGCTTTTTGCCATCTCCTGGAATGGAAAAACTAATTAAACTGAAATGATAATCGTTCAGTTCTTTGACCAGCAATATAGTTTCTTAAACTAAAGTAACTTAAACTTGTTAACTGCTTATTTCAATTTTAGTTGCCGATAATGCTGGACGGCGTGTCAGTGGATCCAAATTAATCTTGGCAGAAGGTGGAGAAAGCAGCATTCTGTTTTATGACACAATGTTTTTTTGTCTTTCTCAGGCTCAGGAAGACGACAACCATGACGGCAACGAGAGCGACAGCTCAGTGGACTCCGGCTCCTCGTCGGGTCCAAACTTCAACTACATCCTCAACATGCCTCTGTGGTGCCTGTCTAAAGAGAAGGTGGAGGAGCTGCTCAAACAGAGGGACCACAAGGTATTATTAAGCAGCCTTTTATTAATTTTCTCATCTTTTGCACCATTCATTTTCATCTCACTAGACACCTGTCATGCACACATTGTATTTTATCTGAAAGTGTTGGGTGGTTTTCTCTCCAAGAAAGACATGATACTCACTGGTATCTCTTTGTGTATAAGGCTCTTATTGGAAAACTGCCATCTTACCTTCCAGAACTTCTGTTACTCAGAGGGACATTATCAGACTTGCTCGACTGACTGCCTTTTACTTCATGTTCAACAATCTCGCGCAGAAACTGATTTTACATTTTTTAACAAATAATAACACTTTATTAAAATCAACTCAGTTGTGCCTCTCAGAAGTTTTAGAAATCTGGGTTTAAATCTGCATAATTCTACTTGTAACTGCTTTACATAATTGTATTTTTTTGCATCCCTGTTATCCTAATTTATTCATCAAAGGGGTGGCAGTAGCTCAGTCCGTAGGGACTTGGGTTCTGATCTGACTCGGTGACACTGAAAATGAGAGTCTCCCCTCAATGATCTCTTGAGGATAAATAAAGTGCCTGCCTGTCCATGTGGGGATTGTAGCAATTACATCGATTTATTCGGAGTAAACCAATTGGGAATCAGACACCTAACTCTAACAATCAGAGTCATCACACTGTGATCCAGGACAACCGTTCTGATTTACGCTGTGTCCCAAATCGCACACTTCTGTACACACACTTGCTATTTTGAGTACATAGTGCTTTCACTCTAACGAAGTATGGCCAACAGCAGTGCACTACGATTACCCAGATGCTGCTGCCACATACCGGAAGCTACATGACCACCAGTGTATTGTCAAACTTGTGGAAATGGCAATGGAGGAAGCTACAGCCATAGCGATTGAAATGGCAAAAACCAAGCTTGCGTGTATATGGCGGGGAGTTAGGCATCCTTCCTCAAGAAAATGTTGCATTTTTCAATTAAAAAAAAAAAAAGCCATCTTCCCATACATTTTGTCTTTTTGTAGTCGTGTTGCAACTTTTTGTAGTTGTGTTTTTGGTAGTTTTGCGTCCCTTTTTATATCATTTTGGATGGTTATTATCACCATATTTCTCTTTTCTTTTGGGTTGTTTTGGGTCTCTGTGGTCATTTGGCGTCTCTTTGTAGTCAGCACCCAGTGAGTGTATGAAGTGGTGCAGATGACGTGTTGATTAACAAAGTGAATATGTGCTGATGTACAGAGAGCAGAGCTGAACGATCTCCAGAAAAAACAACCTGAAGATCTGTGGAAGGAGGACTTGGCCGTGTTCATCGAGGAACTGGATGTAAGTTTTGTGTTTCAGACACTTTTTAGTGTCTCTGCACTCAGCTGTGAAAGTTGATTGCTGATAGTTTACTTCAGGGCTTGATGTGCTTTCAGTTACTGTTAGCACGTTGTTGTGAAGTTGATAATACATGATTTTGGTCTAAATAATGTACACTTCCACAGCACTAAGTCCATCAGTACAACAAGAGTGCTGTCACTCACCACACTGATCTCTAACAGAAAAGCTGCTGAAATAAGTGTGTCCAGTCGCTTCTATAATAATAATAATAATAATAATAATAATAATAATAATAATAATAATAATCATTTTATTTAAAGGCGCCTTTCTCGGCACTCAAGGACGCCGTACAGGGTATACATACATAAGACATTTTAAAAACAGCAAAAAAAAACTATACAACAATAACAATGCTTCTACTTTGCAGTTGGCTTTTTTTTAAGCTTCAAATTAAACGGACATTAGCCATTGGTCTCAAGATTAAATTCCATTATGATGATCCTGTCAACGATTCAAATTGATTCCATATCACAATGAGTCTCCTCCTCAATATTATTAATATATATATTGCTGCACATGGTTTTCATCGACAAATTCAAGCAGTTAGATATATATGAGCTCCCCTTTTCATTGTATCTTCTCTTTAGAACAGACACTTCCTTCCACACAGCAGACAAATCTATATCTTATCTAGGTCCGCATTGCGATGCAATGATTCATTTCAACACCCCTATTCAATACTGGCTTTTATTTGATAATTTACTGTATTAAGAGGGTTATTTGTGTTTCCCTGTTGTACTATGTGCTTTGTGTCAATATGGTCATGCCTATTTGAATTTGTGTTCAAAGTTATGTAACTTGAGAATTTCTGCGTTTGGTCTGTCAGAAAGTGGAGGCCCATGAGCGAGAGGAGCAGAGTTTAGGGAAGGCCGTCAAAATGGTGAAAGGGAAGGTGGGCAAACCCAAAGCCAAGAAGCTGAACCTGGAGGAGACCATGCCCTCACTGTTTGGTCGCCGGGTAGAACCACCAACTCAAGCCATCAGATCTGACGCAGCCAAGAAACTGACCAAAAAGAAGAAGGTAACAACTGCTAATGTAATAGGCAAAAATAAAAGAGTGCAATCAGGAATCCAGGATTTGTTACAGGTTGTGTTTTTTTCTCTCAGAGTGACGTCGATCCAGCAGTGAAGCTGGAGTTTGATGAGGAAGGTTTGGGCGCTGAAGGAGCAACGGGAGAAATCTCTGTAGCCAAACCAAAGGCTCCACGTGTCAAGAAAGAGAAGAAAGAGCCCGGTCAGTACTTCTAATAAAACTATTTCCTTTTAGTTTTTCATTTTCAAAGATTTAGCATTTGCTATTTCTGTGCAAATGTCAAAGGATTGAATCAGCACAGATGGACCTATTTGTCAACTATAACTACCCAGCATTCTTTCTCCTGTCCAAAAATCAAACCAGACGTTGTTGTTGTTGGTGATGACTGATCGTTGTTTAGGCACATTAAACCACGTTACGTTTTTTCACGTTAGGACTCTTAAAGACCATGAGAACCGTGGGGAGTCAACCCACAGCCGCTTAACTGCCCTGCTGAAAATGTGAAGCAGAAATGCCCATCATAATAGGACTTTTGGTTCTATTGTTTTGACAGTTTTCAGTGGTTATGAGGAACAACATGAGAGAGAAATATGGTAATCATTGAATATAATTTAGGTAGGGCCTACTTTAAACCATGTTTCTATGTGGCATTTTGATCATAACCAAAGTTGCTAGGCTCATATTATTTCAACTCTGACCCTAAATATTTCAGTTGTAAAAATATTTCCAGACCTATTAACATTATTTATTTAGAATATTTTAGCCTGACAGAAATTAAATAAAAATAAACCCCCTCCCTCTCTCCTCCCAAACCCATCCCTACAACTAAATTTAATATTTATTAATTTCTTACTCACTTTAACTTTTATTCTTGTATTTGTATATTATATTTGAGCTGAAATAAATATATTTCAAAATATAATGACAATAAATGAACCTTGAACCATGTACAGTTTAATCAGTTTTATCAATTATTACATAATTATATAATAAATACAGTTTGAAGCAGAAATAAAATCTAGTATAGGCCACTTTTTTATTAAAATAAATGAAATTTCTTTGCTTGTAAATGTCTCCTTCCATTCCTTTTTATAAAAAACGCATTATTTGATCCATTTTCATTGCACCTCTAAAATTCTTTATGCACTCCTAAACATTTTTTTCTACTACTAAAAGTTAGTGTTGAGCCCTGCTGACTGTCAACAAACGATCTGATAATTTTCACTGTGTTGCAGGAGCGCCCAGAGTGAGAAAAACCCCAGGACCCAAAGGTGTCCCTGTTAAGAAAATAAAGAAGAGGAACCCCTGGTCTGAGGATGAGTCCAAGTCTGACAGTGACCTGGAGAACAGCCAGCCTGTCATCATCCCCAGAGAGACCAAGTCCCAGAGGGCATCAGGTAAAGTTATACTTACTCCTGATTTCCACCGGTTGCAGAACGGCTGCGGATCGGCCCCTCTGGGTGTCGGCTCCGTGCTCCGCAATCCGCCAACACCCACCAGGTCCGGATTTGTTGCGGAACGGCTGCGGCCATGACCGACAGCTGAAATCCAGAGGACCCACGACGTCTCGCGAGTTCACGCAGAATAGAACCACAAAATCACCACCAGTTAGTTTCCATCCAGAGAAGTAGAGGGGGAACAACTGTGTGCTGTTTTCAAAGTGGCGTGCAGGGAAATATGACCTGCCGTGAGCACTCTCTATTTTATTTTAAAATTTTACGGGATATTTTATTCTGTTTCTGTGCTCGACTTCTTGTCCCGTACTATCTGCCGTGTGCTGAATTGCTGTGGAGTTCTCCGGCAAAAATAAAAGCTCTGGTTATCTGCTCCGGAGGTCTGGTGATCGTCGGAGCTGAGACACAGCTGCTCCGCAATCAGTGAAAATACACTCACTGACTTTAATGGAAACCTAATGAATCCGCCACCGCTGTGGAGCGGAGCCGCAGACGTTCTGCACCCGGTGCAAATTAGGAATTAGTTTCATCACTAGCATCACTATCTGCAGCTATTTGTTGTCTAAATGGGTAAATCTGGTGATATTCTTTATTTTTCCTCTTGTCAATAAATCTCATTGAAGTACAAAAATTACAACAGCCTTCTAAAATATTATTTTATCAGTCATTTGAGATTTTTAATCCTTATTTTTTTCTTTTTCTTTTTTTTTTTTTTAGCTTCCTTGATGTTTTTTTTAACCATGTTTTTGTCTTTTAATATGTACAAACTCTTTGATATGACCCACCGTCGGCATGTTGGTGACTGAGTGGATTGTAACATTTCATTTAAAACCACTTCATGTGGCCCAAGGCCAAAAAACAACTTGTAAACTGTCTCTGCATTTCGTCAGTTTGATCAGCTTTCAGTGTCTGAGGGCTCACACTGATGCAACATAGCCGCAACACGTAACCGTTATTGTTCAGAAACAGAAGCCAGAGCAATAAAAAAATGTGACCCAGGCTTGGCTCTTGTCTTTCAGCTGCCAAGCCCAAGTATACGTTTGACTTCTCGGAGGAAGAGGAGGATGAGGCCGCCGACGAAGAGGAGAACGGCGAGAACGACGTGGCTTCATCTCCGATGAGGTCATTTAAAGATGACTTCCTGTCCTCTGAGACCAAGCAGCAATACAGCGACCATCATGATGATGACGACGATGACGAGATCGACGACTCCTACTCTGCCCCCCCAAAAAAGACAACGTAAGATTTAAGCCACAGCCAGGAGGTCATCGTAACACAATAGAATAGAGTGTTTGTAGGAATGTTGGTGTCACAGGGGCCAATGGCAGTCGTTGGATTGCAGCCCGCTGAGGCATCTGTGTGTGTTTGGGTCGTGTCTATATCCACGACGTTCCTCTTCCGGGATTGCTCTGTTAGCAATGGAAATTCGGCCGGATATCTGTTACCTTCCTCTGTCTATGTGTTGGCGTTCTAACCTCTGGATTTCTGAGGACTATGGTTACCTGGTCCTCAGATCTCTGCAAGGTAAATCCAGACAGCTAGCTAGACTATCTGTCCAATCTGAGGACTATGGTTACCTGGTCCTCAGATCTCTGCAGGGTAAATCCAGACAGCTAGCTAGACTATCTGTCCAATCTGAGGACTATGGTTACCTGGTCCTCAGATCTCTGCAGGGTAAATCCAGACAGCTAGCTAGACTATCTGTCCAATCTGAGGACTATGGTTACCTGGTCCTCAGATCTCTGCAGGGTAAATCCAGACAGCTAGCTAGACTATCTGTCCTATCAGAGTTTTCTGTTGACAACTAAAACTACTTCTGAACGTACACATGTCCCACCAAAACAACTTCCTTCCTTTGACTATTAAGCAGAGGCACCGTGGCTCCGTCTGGAGCTTAGCCCCGCCCAAGACGATTGTGATTGGTTTAAAAAAATACCAATAAACCACAGCAAATTTTTCTCCCATCCAGGAATTTTTTGTGTGGACTGGCCCCACCCTCCTCCGCAGCGCCGTGGAGGAAGGTCTGGCTCCACCGAGGCAGCGGATTCCAAACCAAAATTGTGTCACAGCAACATGATGCCAACGGTGTACATATTTTGCTAACAATTTGCCAAGCTAACTGTTAAAGGGTAACTACCGTTGTTTCCAACCCCCATGTTGCTATGTCTCTGTGTCTAAGTGACTGAGGGGAACACCAGTCTTTGACCTTGGTCCAGTATTAAGAGAGATCTCTGCAGTCGCCAGTGGAGAAACAAGCTACAATGGAAGTTAATTGTGCAGCTTGTATTTACCTTCACCAAAGTGTTCCTTCCTTAGATTAATATTGAGATAATATTAAGAGTGTCTGACAACATTATGGAAAGGATTCGTAAGGAGGTCTTTACACTTTTCACAGCTGTAGTTTTGGTTGAAATAAACACACAGTTCACAGATTTACATGTGAAAATATGTGTTGCTGAGCAGGCTTCTTTGCGACAAGCCGGTAGAATTGTTAGCGACATGTTTTGACGTTCTGCACGCAGAATATGAGCTGCTGCCATCCGGCAGGAGGGTCAGAGTTCCTCCCTGCACACTTAACCATTTCAAAACTCATTTCTCCCAGTGTCTACTAAGCTCCAACAGGCCTTGTTGTACTTGTGATCTCTACACTGTTACTTTATTTTTCGTTGATTTCATGTATTTATTTTGAGTAATGTTTAACTAATGCATTGCAGGACCATAGTATGGTCTGTTGTGTGGTATTGTACAGTATTATTTGTTTAATTTTACTATGGCTGCAAGCTTGGACAAGTTAATCTTAATTAAGTCTGGGTTTAGCAGAGCTGTTTCTGGTTAAACATATAGGTCTTAAAGAGGTTTTACAGGTCTATATCTGTAGGAATCCTTTTCATAATGTTGTCTGACACTCAGAAGATTAATCTGAGGAAGAAACACTTATGTGAAGGTAAATACAAGCTGGACAATTGTCCTATTAACTTCCATTGTAGCTTGTTTCTCTGCTGCCGACTGCAGAGATCTCTCTTAATACTGGTCCCATGTCACAGACTGGTGTTCCATCAGTCACTTAGACACAGACATAAACACAAAGGAAAACAGGGTCCAATTTGGGGAAAAAAAAAACATTTACCCTTTAAGTTCCATGTAGTCATGCAGAGACTTATCATAAAGTAAGCTATAGGAAAATCACGACCTTTTTATTTTTTTTTAATACAGAGTATGTGTATACACGGGAGAATATATTGGAGGCATGTTCGCGAGCCTGCTCTCTCTCTCATTGGCTGCCGCTCTGCAACATGTTGACTCAGTCATCTTTGGGAGAGCGGTGAACATCCTGGCACTTTCGCTGCCATCAGTGAAATTGGTTCATACCGCTGTTCTTATAGGGAATGCATTGAATCGCTCTGTTGGTATTTCAGCTGCCTGTGGGAACCCAGCGTAAGGTATCCATAATGTCCCAAACACTCAGATCTAAGCAGAGACCTTTGTTGCATGTCAGTCTTTTCTCTCCCCTGTCGTGTTCTGCCGTCTCTCTCTTCTGCCTGCTATCTAATAATAAAGGCACACAGATCTGTGGAAAAGAAATTCTGAATGCATTGTTTCTGCTTCTCTGAAGGTCTGCACCTGTAGCTAAAAGGCAAGAGACAACCAGCATCTTCTCGTCCAAGTCAGCCTTCTCAGAAAAAAGCAATGACAGTGGTGAGTACAAGCTCTGTGTAGTGTGTTTTTTTTTTTCCTTCTTTCTTTCTTTCTTTCTAAAATGTACTGCAATGTGGAACTGTGGCAACAATTCCCATCAGGGATTTTGCAGAAAACAATTGTTTTGGATTACTTTCAGGATTAATGACTTGATCTGTTATGGTGAAATATTTCCATTACAGTTTCACTACATATTTTTTCAAGGCCAGCACTCCTAAACCCAAATATTATCATATAAGACAAATACAACTTGAAGATTAAAGCTGAGATTAGAGACTTCTCTTAAATGAAAATGAATGAAATGACATGTTTGGCAAAAGGTGAACCCAGTCAGAGAGTGATGTGTAGAGAGGGTGCAGCAGCTGAGCGCCGGCCTGCCGTTTGTCTTGCAGATGGGTCCAAGTCTGACAGCGACGACGACATTGCGCCGGTGTTCTCCACTTACTCCAGCAGCTCTGCGTTTGACAAACTCTCACCAGCAAAGAAAGGTACTGACTCACCAGGTCCAACAGAGGGAGCCAAGGACCCCTTAACTGAAAGAGAGATGGAGCAGTGGCCCCCTACTGCTCTAAATATATTGTATACAATGAAGTTGCATCTTAAACTGGACCGGATGGATAGAAATGAATGGATATACTATATTATTTATATCATGTTTTAATGTTAAACATACATGTGGAAGGCTGTATGGCTACCATATGGCTATTTTAGTAACCTTATCTTCATTAATACATTGGATTTGTATTGTATATTTTCCGATTAATTAGAATTTAAAAAAAACTTTCAAGAAACATTTTATACATAATTTGTGCCATAAGGTTATTTAATTTAGTTGTATAAAATAGTTATCAAAAAAAAGTATCATTAGGAAACGGGTGTCAATGTCTCATGGTATCGGTAGCACTAGCCGCCATTTTTGAATGGTACCCAGCCCTACTTACAATGTACAGAATGGAAGGGGGAGCTTCCAACATGACTTATTGTGGTAGATAACTGGACATCCGTTCCATCTATAGCAGCTAAGAAGCCGTCGGATGCCGCTCCCAAACCTAAGAAGCCACCAGCAGCAAAAGCAAAGAAGCCTGATAAGTCCATCTGGGACTCTGACTCCGACACGGGGTCCAAGAAGACAGCCTCCGCTCTAAAAGGTACAGCACAGATCCTGTCTTTTCCTACAACAAATAAATAGTTAACAACAAATACGCATTGGCTCACTCTTTGTTCTGGTGGACTTTGTGCAGGCAAAGGCAGGGGGAGGAAGAGGAAGGGCTCTGGCTCTGAAGACGAGTACAGCCCAATGAAGAAAATGGCCAAACCTGTGGCCAGAGTGAGTATCTTCTATCTTCCATAGCTGCAACTGGGAACACTAACAGTTAATAGTATGCTCTCTATGGCCTGATGCTTGATTTTATATACTTTACATCAGTGTTGGAATGTACATACATGTACTGTAAGTACGCATTTACTCTAGTACTGTCCTTAAGTCCAAATGTTGAGCTACTTGTACTTTACTTGAGTCTTTTCTTTCCATGCCACTTTCTACTTCTAGTAAGAGAGAGAAATATTCTACTTTAGTTACTCCTCTACATTCATCCAACAGCTTTAGTTACTAGCTACTTTAGTTACTCCTCTACATTCATCCAACAGCTTTAGTTACTAGCTACTTTAGTTACTCCTCTACATTCATCCAACAGCTTTAGTTACTAGCTACTTTAGTTACTAGTTACTTTAGTTACTCCGCTACATTCATCTGACAGCTTTAGTTACTAGCTACTTTAGTTACTAGTTACTTTAGTTACTCCTCTACATTCATCTGACAGCTTTAGTTACTAGCTACTTTAGTTACTAGTTACTTTAGTTACTCCTCTACATTCATCTGACAGCTTTAGTTACTAGCTACTTTAGTTACTAGTTACTTTAGTTACTAGTTACTTTAGTTACTCATCTACATTCATCTGACAGCTTTAGTTACTAGTTACTTTAGTTACTAGTTACTTGAGTTACTCATCTACATTCATCTGACAGCTTTAGTTACTAGTTACTTTAGTTAGTAGTTACTTGAGTTACTCATCTACATTCATCTGACAGCTTTAGTTACTAGTTACTTTAGTTACTAGTTACTTTAGTTACTCATCTACATTCATCTGACAGCTTTAGTGACTAGTTACTTTAGTTACTAGTTACTTGAGTTACTCATCTACATTCATCTGACAGCTTTAGTTACTAGTTACTTTAGTTACTCATCTACATTCATCTGACAGCTTTAGTTACTAGCTACTTTAGTTACTAGTTACTTGAGTTACTCATCTACATTCATCTGACAGCTTTAGTTACTAGCTACTTTAGTTACCCCCTTTCATGTCTTCAGCTGACCTGTAAATAAAGGCAGTGTTAACCTTAATGGTTACCATAATTAAGTGTTTGATTGCCCTCCTGTGCAGAAGCCTCAGAAACCTCCGTCAGACGACGACGACGATGACAGCAACAGCCCGAGTGCGAAGATCGCTCGGTCCCGGGACCGGCCGGGCCGGGCCAAGAAGGAGGTCAAGTACTTTGACGAGTCGGACAACGGGGGAGAAGAAGACGATGACGACATGTTCGATTAAAGCAACACACTTTAAATACACTCTGCTTGTATGGAAGTTCCTCCTCCTCCTCCTCCTCCTCCTGTGTTCCCACAGACTTTTGTACATTTCCTCTTTCATTTTATTTCATTAATGGTGATGTTACAATGATTTTTATTGTGTAGTTGTTTTACACTTTTTATTATACATATACAGGTTTCTTTTTTTATGCTCATTGAAATGTTCAGTATTTGTCCCGAAGCGGCTTTTAGAAGTTTAGAACGCTGTGCTTTAGCACATTTTAATTGTTGAAATACTATGTAACTTTTTGAACATGAAGTTGAAAAGTAAACCATGAAATGTCCATGGTTCTGCCTGCCTGATTCTTTCTTAACTGAGCAGTATTACACACAGATGATTCAGGGGAAATTATTTCTACACAGTGAGAGTATCTGTGTAAAGGTTTCCATTGAATCACCAGTTCCTTACTGTGCTGTAGTTCCAGTAATGGGTTAACCTTAGAGTACTCTATATTCTCAACGTGCCACTTCTGGGATCGCACTGGAAATTCCACCGGATGTTGGATGTCCGTCCCCGTCCTCTGTCTCCGTGTTGGCGTTCTAACCTCTGGTGGATTTCTGAGGACTATGGTTACCTGGTCCTCAGATCTCTGCAGGGTAAATCCAGACAGCTAGCTAGACTATCTGTCCAATCTGAGGACTATGGTTACCTGGTCCTCAGATCTCTGCAGGGTAAATCCAGACAGCTAGCTAGACTATCTGTCCAATCTGAGGACTATGGTTACCTGGTCCTCAGATCTCTGCAGGGTAAATCCAGACAGCTAGCTAGACTATCTGTCCAATCTGAGGACTATGGTTACCTGGTCCTCAGGTCTCTGCAGGGTAAATCCAGACAGCTAGCCACTGGGCGGGGGTGTCCTCAGGCAGCACCAATGGGCAGCACATGTGAAAAACTGGGCTGGCTTTCTCAATCAGTGACGTCACTAATGGATGAATGAGGTGTTTTTAGGCAGTGTGTGGCAGAGAGAGATTTGGTGTGATTATTTTTATTTTATTTTTTTTATATCTATATAGCACACTAAAACACAGGAAAAATAAGCAGAATAGGGGCGTTATAATATTTTAACAAAGTGCCCGATCTGAATGCAATATAGAACAAATAAGCTGGCGGTAATTACTACGATGAATACTACATATTCACTGGATGTTATCAAGATCAGTCTCTCTCTAACAAGGTTGTTACCTGGGATGAGATATTATGGATATGCACACAAGAATTTAAAATAAATATATTTTATTACTTTGCCAGGACAGTTCATGGTAAAGTTGAACAGTATATGAACATAAAAAGCATATGTTAATGTACAAACAAAGACAATATTTAAAATGGAGAGCTGAAACAGATTGAAGCTCAAACTTCAGAGCAGCTCCTGAGGTCGTCGTTCCCCCCTCTACGGGAAGGCAGGAGGGGCTGATGGGGGGGAAATCCACAACAACCCCTGCCCCTCCCGCCATCGTGCCCAGTAAGACGCCATCGTCATGTCTCGTGTTAACACCACTATACAACACATGTGATTGGTGGTGAGGTTCTCTGATACGGATGGGGAACAGGCAAACCCCTCCAGGACGGACTACAACAGAGCTACTGCTATGATTGATATGGTGGTTCATGGCTCCTGTGTGAGGTGTTATGTATAGGGTCAGACCGATATGTGGGGCTGTTGTTATACCTGTGATGCTATGTTTTTGTGTGTCTGTCAGCATTAGAAACCAAAAATCCCCCGTCAGGGTCAGTATGGAATGAGTATAAAAATCTGCGTATGGATGTTGGTTGGGGTGGGGAGGGTGGATGGATGGGTCAAACAACAAAGGACTTTCCCCGTGTCAATGAAACATTCATTTTGTAACCCCACCCTCCATTTTTTGGTGCCGCATGTCAGTTAGACCAGACCCAGAGCGTCATAAAATGGCGCCAAGAGTCCAGACCAAGCTCTAAAGGAAAACCGCCAGCCTCATACTCAACTCAGTATCAACAAATTGGTGACAGTTACATCGGAATCAAGTCCAATATTACCTATTATTCAGTGAATTCAGTTAATTAAATGGAGTACACTTAGTTTGGGTGGTTTATTGTGAAAAATATGTCCCAATGAAAGTAGCTACGTTGCAATGGTGTGACTACAAGGCTAAGCTCTGTTAGCTTATTGCTAACTTTGTCTGTCTGCCGTGTGGTGGCTCGTTCAGAGCTTTTAAATAGCTAACAGCGAGTGTCTGCAGGTGGAAACTAGGTTGATAAAACCAAATAAAAAGTCATATTTCAGGCTTTAAACTCAGACCGAAGCATTAAAAGAGGCTAAAATGTTCCACAGGACTGCAGAGTCAGCTGATAATTCTCTATATTTGACATTGTTCCTACAAAAATACTGATGAGTGCAGCTTCAAGATATTTTCAGCAGAGCGCGGTTGTCTAAAACCTAAAAGACAAAGCCGATTGAGTGACATAGGCTTAAAAAAAGACGGTCACCCAGGCTGTTTTCAAACTGTTTCAGAGTATCTGAAGATCAGTTTTTCCTTTTGACTGATTACTGGCACAAAACGAAAAAAATAAGTCAGTTTTTCAAACCCCATATCGGTCAAACCCTAGTTCATTAGTTAACCTGTTAACCAAATAGCTGTCAAGTGATTGGGTTTGATTGATTGAAGACAGCTGATTGGCTCCCTGGCTGAGGAGGAGCAGCTCTGTTGTTTGACATGGAACAGGAACTGAACATGTTGCTGAGGTGGTCCATTTCTCCTCTTCCTCGTCCCAAATTATAAATCTGTGCGTGTCGTGTGGACTCCGACCTGGATGCCCAGATCAGTCCACCAAGTTCCGTTTCCTCCTCCTTTTTTTTTCCCAACACTTGGATGTGAGTTGATGTTCTAAAGGACAAATAACTGAGCATCTTTTCCACAGAGCTGCCAATCGGAATGCAAAGCACACACCATTTATATAACATCTCTGCAGTGAGCTAGATAGTAGAGTATTACAGTTACGTCGGTACAACATTCAACAGAAACGAACGAGAGTAATTCAGCATTGTGAAGTTGTTTCCTAGAGGAACAGATAAGAAGTCCCCGCTGCGGTCGGGCGCCTGAGGGCCGTCCTGACGCCACAGGGGCGGATGTGGACATTCTTCAGCTGTGAAGGTTTTCCAGCTCAAAACAAAAAAAAGAAAAACACCAAGATGCCTCCCTTCATCTCTCACCAGGAGAGCAAGAGAGAACCAAGGGAGAGCATGTCCAATGTTACATTGAGATTATTCCTTAACACTGCATATCATTCTTCTGACAGACTCCATGACATTGTTCACATTCAAACACGTAAAAAAAAAAAAATAATCTGAACCAGCTCTGGTTTCCCTTATGATATGTATTTCTTAGCAGGGATGGAATGCAGATGGGTTTCTCCTATGTGCTGCTGAGACCCAGAAGCCTTTGCTGCCCCAAAGGGCTTTCTTATGTTCCTGTTTCAACGACGTCAACACAACAGTTTCCCTATGGTTGTGCGGTGGTGGAAGATATTTGTGCCAGGTTTTGAATTCATGTCTGGAACTTAGTGTCATCAAACTGAATCATTTATCAGCTGCTGTTTCCAAGGATACAAATCAACTGTCATTTCTTTTTCTTTTTCTATTTTTTGGGGGATTTTATGACCTTTTAATTGTCAGGATGGCTTGAAGAAAGCAAAGGGAGAAAGATGGGGGCAGCAGAGGGCCGCAGGTCGGATTCGAACCCCTGGCCCCTGCCAGTAATCAGACTACACGGAGGGGGTCATGCTCTACTCTACTCTATCATCCATGGGGTTGCTCCAAGCTTTTTGCACTGTAACATGATTTGAACTTGGATTTTAATCCATTTGGTTTCATACCTGTATATCCAGAAGTCCATCCAAATTCATTTTTAATCAAATTCAAGACTTAATATACACCTTGACGGGAACTTTCAAATTCAGATAAACCAAATTCAATACCTGCTGGCACGAATATGGATGGAGTCACCGGTAGTGCTCGCGGCCTACAGTACTTCCTGTTTGAGTTCTAAAATAAAACATAAGTGTGAAAGCATTCCCAAAACTGTTTGGGATTACTAATCTCTGCGGCGGATTGCTTTTGTGCTTCGTTTCTTTAGAGCTGACCTCCTTGGGTGTGGAGGGTCGGCTGTAAGCCTTCACGTTGCTACATTTCAAAGGTCAGAGTTAGAGCTGGCTCCGAGTTCAAGACTTTTTAGGCACCAACCGAAATATTACATTTCAAAACCTAAGGAGTAACTCTCATCGGCGTCAGTGAGCCAATCAGCATGCAGCATGCTTCTACTGAGATCTAGCAATGTTGGTGATTGGCTGTCTAACGTTCCAAGACTTTTCCAAGGAGCTTTAACATGGATTTCATAAAAAATTGGTATTGAAGTCACGGTGTTGGTATCGGCACTGGTGGGTGGAGCCACGGGGCAGCAGGCTAGTGAGGGATCTGGGTCTAATAAGAGGATATAATGGAGTTTCTTATTGTTCCCAAGGCCATCATGTGTGCCCCGTGTAAGAGAAGCAGCTTTCTCCTGATGTCAGCTCATCCGATGCAAGGGACTCGGCCTGCTTCCATTAGATGAAGAGCTCAGAGAAGCTTCATCATCAGGAATCGCATTATGTAATAAAATGTCATCAGGAATCACATTATGTATTAAAATATAATACATATTTGCTTCATTATGCAATAATATCCGCATTTTTTAAATAAAAATCCTTCATGCAATATGTAAAAAATATATCATTTTTTAAATAAATTATTACATAATGCGGTGGCATTGTGTAATAATTAAAAGTAAAAGATTTTTTCAACGATGACATACTACTAAGTTAATAAATATAGCCAATTTCTCCATAATTGCTCTTCACATCCTAACTTGCATGCAACATGGTGCCTGTGAATGTGACAAGCCGCCGTTTTATTACATAATGAAGTGAAAATGTATTACATTTTGACTTTTTATGACATAATTGCGTTGTTACACTCCTTTTGCAGCATTCCACCGCCAAGTCTGAAGAGCAATGTGAGCGTTGGGCGAGGGTTGGTGGAGCCCACCCCCACCGTGTGCTTTCTACAGTAGTGTACAATCGTCCCGACCCACATGGTCCGGTCATCAGTGTGTTTTAAGGATTGCATTGCCCCCGTGTTTCACCGGTTCTAACAAGACACTTGAAAAGGGAAAGAAAAGCGGGTTGAGGAGCTCTGCTCATAAGGCCGTTAACAGAGCCCGTGTATGTGTGTGTGTGTGTGTGTGTAGAGCCCGGTCGGTAGCACATGCTGTTAGCCGTAGATACACACTCATTAGGTTGACATTTTGGCAATCTTTCCAAAAGGTCAAAGCTGCCATCTGTGGTCAGATTCAAAGCTCAAATACAACACGTGCTAGTTCACATAGAAAGCAAGAAGTTAAAGGAGTGTTACATGTGACCTCAAGCGACGTGGGAAAACGACAGTTTATCCAAACGTGGGTCTTTATTTTTGTAGTTTTGGCCATGATTTCTATCTATTTCTATCATTGCTGAGAGCTCAGAACTTGGAGACATCACTACAAATACAAGAAACCTAATTGGACAGATGATCAGACCGGTTGTAAAAAGACGGTTTTGAAGCCGAGTTTCCAGATCAGCTACTTTATGTGAAAGCAGAAGGTCGGTGCACTGGGCTGGGGATCCATGCGCCGTACCTTTAAGGTACTGACTGAAATAAAGGACCCAGTACCAAGTCGTATAAAAACCTTCTCCAGTCAAACTATACCTGCATTCAATCCGTTTTCTACCCCGGTCCAAAAAACTGTTTTTATGGTTTTGCACAATCACAGCAAGCGTTGTCAGTCGGAATGTCCTGATCCGATTCTTATTGGCTCAGATAATAAATCTGCATCTGTTTTTTTACAAAACTAACTAAGTTACAAAGTAACTAAAATATGTCTTAACCCTTGTGTTGCCTTCCCATCAAAACTGAAAATCAACGCTTTTGTTGAGGCTTTTTTATCAATGTTTTTAACTTTTTCTTACGTTTTTGTCCCATTTTTTTTTTTTTTCGATTTTTGTCATTTTTTTTATGTTTTCAAAACTACGTAACACTAACTTATAGGAAATTATACCTAATGTTTGAGTTAGAAAAGCAGAAATTAGGAATTATTGAGACTAAAATTAAAGGAATGGATGTTGATGATAATCACAGACTGGAATATGTCAACTTTTACTCTCAATACTATTTCAAAAACACTTCCATTTGTTTTCAAATGCTATAAAATTGAATAAGACGCCCCAAAATTAATGAAAGTAGAGATTTGTACTTGGCAAAGAGCGTTGTGTGGAATCAATCATTTATATAGCAAAACGGGTCAATTTGACCCGAGGACCGTTCTCTTTAGGATCCCAGCAAATCCCCAACCAAAGAAAACCACTTCCAAGTTTCCCGCTGGACAACGGAAACTAAATTTAGTGACGCCTCTTGCAAGTAATAGTCAATCTGTAATTTTCTTCTGATGTTTGTTTCCGGAATGGGGAGTAGGGAATCAGTTCTGGTCAACGGTCCCTTTCTCCATAAGGATTTAGATTATGAGCCACGATGTCTGAACCATCCGACCACGAGCTACGAGGTTGTGAAACTAAAGTTTCTGCTCCTGTAGAAGCTAGGCCTGAAAGCGTGGTGCTTTCCTGGTGGAATCACGGAAGAAGTGCGGAGAACTGGAGTAATCTGCTTCTGTAAAAAAAAAAATAATAATGTGTGACTAAGAAAGAAAGACAGACTTTCTTCTTGTTGCCAAGGGCTGGAAAGCTTCAAGACATCTCTGAAAGTCTTGGTTTGCTGAAGAACTTGATCGGAAGAAGGTAAACAGGGTTGATCGCCAACATCGGCTTTGATCAGAGTCTGGGATCAGGATCAGGACATTCCTAGATCTTGGATCTAATGCGACGTGTGACTGGCCCGTACAGTTCTACAATGCTTCCATTCACAAATGAAGTACTTTATTGGTATCAGCATCACTTTAAGGGTACTGGTATTGGTACTGATATCGATCCCGAGCCCTACAGTGCACTCGTTATATGGCTAATAGTCCAGCTACGTTAAAGACGGTCCAAGTTGAACCATGAAGTTGGTCTGTTTGGGTAATAATTTCACCTTTGTATCCTCTTATAATAAGTTATACTGACCTGATTGTCTCCTGCTTGTGTCTGTTGCCCTGTTTGACTCATTTTTAACCCTCCTGTTGTCCTTGGGTCAAATCTGACCCGTGTTCAAAGTTTCTATAGCAGAACATTTGGGTTTCTTTCAACCAAATTGAATTTTTGTATAGAATTATTCTGATTTCACTTTGGCAGTCTGTGATTATCCATCAACATACGCTCCTTAAATCTGATCTTAAATATTAGTTAGAATTAGTCATACTTTCTGCTTTTTTAATCCAAAAGTTAGCTATAATTACTAGGCTCCATGGGGTGTATTGACCTTAAAATCCAAAAGCAATAAGTGGAAAACTAGTCGTAAAAATGTAAAAAAAATACTACAAAAACTAACAACGAAGAGACAAAAACACAGCAGTTAGTGACAAAAAAAAGTGTTACATTTTTTAGAGTCGGAAGGACAACACAAGGGTTAAGGACGAGAACTGTAATTTCATTTAAAGTCAAAATGCAAAGGATAATTCTGGTTTTCTAGATCTTGTGTCATATTTTCTCTGTTTTGGCCATAATGTCCGTCATTGACTTAATCATCTTAATTGATCGCTGAGATCTAGGAACGTCACTAGAAGTAGTCGGATGGTTCAACAGACTAGTCAAAACTATTTGTAAGACAAAACAACAGAGAATGGTAAAATTATGATCAAGTTGTCTGTTATTGGCTATATAATACCCATCATTATCAACTGTCTGGTTTTACTTTGACCTACTATTTATATTTGTACTTGGTAAGTTAGTTATGTAGACAGTTTTCCTGTGCATTTAGCAACAATTTGGGTTGTTACTTTCACCTTTTGCTCCACTGGTTTAGATTATCTGGTTATCTGGTTAACTCCTTAGTACATTACTGGGATAAACCCTGACAGGTCCGCTCTCTGTGTGTTACCGTTGTCAAAATCCCTTTGCTACAGGAAACAATCTTCGAGCTAGCAAGCTAAAAAAATATCAAGTTTTGAAAATGAAGAACTAAATGAAGAACATTTGGATCGTGCCAATATTATATATGTCATCTCCTCTCTAACTGGGACGTTTTGGGACAGACTGGTGGGATGTCTGTGGACAAAGTCCACACGGAGATACTCTGGGAAGAGATAATGAGGTCTAACCATGTATCAGCTGATTGAAATGGCTCACCTTCCTGTGTTGTATCAACAGTTCACTTCAGTTAATATTGGATTGGAAATTTAATTTTTTAGGGTGCAAGTTCCTTCCTGAGACTGTTCAGCAGAGCCACCGTCGCTGCGTCTGGAGCTTAGCCCCGCCCAAGATGATTGTGATTGGGTGGCGTAGCCAGACCTTAGTCCTGAGACAGGTCTGGCAATGCGATACTAGCTTCTTTACAACCTGCCAGAACAAAACTACAACAAAATAATGACCAAAACTACAACACAAAAGACCAAAATTGTAATAAAACTGGATTGGAGCGAGGCTGAACTCAAAACAATAAAACACACCCTTGTTATGAGCGCCGGCTTACGCTAGCTGTCAGCTTGCTGTGTGGAACTGAAACGACGGAGTCAGTCGGAGTCAGTACGCTGTGACTCAGCATCCCTCTTCTGGCCTCCGGTTCCACGGACTCACGTCACACGAGTGCTGAGACGGGGGGTGGCAACGTGCCAGTCTAGAAAGAGACAATGTGGCTTCATGACGTCCGTTTCAAGGATTTATTTCCATCTCAGTTTAGTTGTTGCTGTGCCAACATTTGTCTTCCTCTGTATCCTCTAATACATTAGTTTCCCTGGCAATGAGACCTTCTTTTCCACTCAACAAAATCTTGTTGAGTGGAAATGAGATTAAGAAATAGCAAGTAGCATACTGTGTGCAGCCAGACATCTTCCTCATAGAATGGACACTTAAATATAAGCGCGATGCCGTAGGGAAACAGATTTTGCAACGGAAACAAATTTTGGCACAACGTTGGCGTGTTAAAACGTGTTAAACCTCTCAACTGACCAGATGATAATAATAATAATAAAGTGCGACACAGTTTGAGTTGAATCACGGTCCAGTTAATAACAGGGAAATGGATCCAAAAAGAGTCCTATGTGATCACAGCCTGCTGTGGAGAACACTCTGGCATCTATCAGCAGCCTCATCTTCCCAGTTGGTTGTGACAGGGAGGTAAACTGACTCACTGAGGAGATACAGCCACCAGATGACTTGATTTCATAGACCGGCTCGTTCGAAATCTAATCTCATTCGTCGGGTCTCGGTGATTCATGTCGAGACCGAGACTTAAACACACGACGCCAGTCTGATGAGTGTGTATCAAAGGCTTCGGCTGCTGTGCTTCTCTCCTTTGAGGAAACAGTTGAACAGACTCGGCTGTCGATATGGAGAGAAGCTTTGCATTCTGGCGGCGTGGATGTACACTCATTCATGTAGAGACATGAACCGAGAAGAAAAAAAAAAACAGTTTTTAAATATAGGAGCAAATATAAAATATTAGACTTCCGTAATGTCTATATGCAACAACATTCTAGATAACATTTTGAAGGACTTACAAGTAGTCCCGCTTTAAACCTTGATGTATCGCCTCAAAGATAATATTTAAGACAATGAAAAAGCACCACAAAATTCATCATAGAAACAGAGATCTAACCATACAATGGTATGTACAATGTACGGATGCCAACAATACGAGAAATGAGAAGACATGAGGACAGGGAAAGAGAGACAGAAAGAGGAGTAAAACCACTTTTCCAGCTCCCGTCATGCAGATAAGAATTTACACAGGAGACCTGAGGAGTATCATCTCTGGCGGCTTGCGGTGGGGGGGGGGGCCACGCCCTTCCTGTCCCAGAGACACCTTCCAATTAAGAGCTCAATTCTGAATTATACACAAAGCACTGATCCTTTTGAGGCCTCCGTGTTGACGTTTTCTTTTTAAGGAAGGAAACTTTAGGGGACATGGGGGAGAAAAAGAGGACCAGGATGTAAAGATAACGGAATACCAAGCAAAGGAGTGATGGTAGAGGGGTTATAGAGGGGCTGTTCCTTCTTTGTGCAAAGGAATGTCAGAGAGAGCCTCCTAGGGCTCGTCGCTGGGCGGCGTGGCCGTAGCCGCCTCGGTGTCCGACTCCGGCGACTCAGCGGCGTCCTCGTTGGGGCTGCCTTTACTGCTGGGGCTGGCCCCCGCCTCTGCTGATGTGCTGCTGCTGCTGCTGCTGCTGCTGCTGCTCTGGCCATCTTGGCCCTCCGAGTTCTCCAGCATCTCCTGGATGAGCGGCGGCATGGAACCCGGGATCTCCATCTTCAGAGAGATGACCCGCTCTGCTCCTGCAAGACCATGATGACGGCACAATGTGAGGATTCAAATGAAGAGCATGGAAGTTCATTACGGACGTTGGAGAAGTTCTTAAAATCCTAACTTATGGTCTACTTTTTTCTGACCTTTTAACATTCATGTAGAGTTGTATTTCTGATATAAGTCCCACATTCACTCTACTTCTAGCTCTGTGTTGGTCTCCACCACTCCTGAGAAAAAATATCTGGCAAATGAAATTCCTTTTTTAAACTCCCCAACAATATAACGCCCTACATGTCCATCTGAAATGATTAGCAGATTCAAGATTTAGTTGATTGGCAGAACTGTCGGATTGTTTCCAGATTTTTGGGTATTAGTACTTTTACTTAATTGAAGGATCTGAATACTACTTCCACCACTGATCTGCAGCAATCAAACAAATACATTCAACAATATATGCCTCTTTAAGTCTTATTGCTGTTCATGCAACAATGACCCTTCCGTCACACACATTAAAGGAAGTTAAATTAGAGACTTTAATGTGGGGTTTTCTGCTTGAAGACTGACAGAAGAAGAAGAGGATAATATAGAAGACTTAAGGTTTTTGAGCCAAACTTGTGGCAGGATGTGGCTATATACCAAACCCTTCATGCCTCAGTGTGCATCAAATGAAGCAGTTGTTGAATGCTCTGACACTGTCTCAACAACCCTTCCATTCCCAAGTGGCAGCAGCTATTTCGGGCACACTTAGTTCTGGAAGTAAATGTTTTTTTGTTTTTTTTCTTTTCTAAGACAATTACAGGTGACTCACAGTTGGAGCACCGAATCCCTCCTGTTTGCATCGTCAGAACAAAAGATCATCAACTGTGTTAGGAACCCTGGATCTGGTGTTTGCTTGTGAACATGAAAACTTGAGGTGAGAAGTACTTTGACTCTAAGAAAACTAGGGCCCGGTATCATTGACCCTTAAAGTGATACTGATACCAATACTTCATTTCATACCCATCATGAATTGCAGCATCCAGGAACACTGAACTGACAAATCGGTCAAATAGATCTGGGTACAAAAAGGATCAAATGCAGTAATCGTTCGACTGGAGAGGTTTTCATACTACTCGGTACTCAGGAGGTAATCAGTGACGAAACCCAGCCTTAAAGAAAACTGCATCTTAAGTAACATTTATTTTCAGATTCTGGATCAATTTTGGAAGTAATTCAGCCACAGGAAACGTTAAGCTAAGATCTGCTGCTCTTCTTCGCCATAGCAACGGTGGTCGAGGCCCAGTGTTTGCAGCAGACCCAGACTGCCCATATACAATATGGAGAAAATCAAATATCACAATAATCATGACCAAATAACCTCAGTGTCGATATTGTAGGGTGGACTATTCATGCTTTACCAAATGTTATTTACACAAAGAGACTTTTTATTATAAAAATAATAGACTAATTATCGGAAATGTTGAATGTGGGAAAAGAAAAATAATTTTAGTTTTCCCTTAACCATGCATATCCACACATATTTATATTTCTACTCTGATATATATATATATATATATATACTTTGTGCACCTGTAACACAGAATTTCCCTTCGGGGATCAATAAAGTATTTCTGATTCTGAATAGTCTGGTAAAGAAAATGACCTCACTTGACTCTAACCCATCCTTTAAATCCAGGAAAAGAGCACTTACCATATCACAATATTACCATATCCAAAATCTAAGACGAGATCTAGTTTCAAATTACAATATCAATATAATATTGTTATATTGTCCAGCCTAACATGACAGTAAGTTCCGTCCTACCTTTAGCGCTGATGCTGCGCAGGTCTGTGATCTTCATCAGGGTTTTGGGGAACATGTGCGGTTTGCTAGGCCGCCGCTTCCTCACGTAGATCTTCAGGGCTTCTAGGAGCGGTTCCTGGAGCTGGTCCACCTTGGAGGGCTCCTCCAGGTCCTGACGATCTAAACACACACACACACACACCAAATATCGTTGTCTGTTATTTTGATGGCAGAGCCTGCAGCAGATTCTTCCATGACACTTTCAGTTGTTGTGCTTCCTCTCTTCTTATTTAGTTTTGGCCTACGTTTTTCTAATAGAATTTTGACAGCTTACCTGTGTCTAAAAGCCAGTCTTGCATAAAGTACTTGATAGCAATACTTTGGTAGTAAAGTAATCCGATGATTAGGGAAATGTAGCGGAGTAAAGACACTTGTTTAGGAAATGGGGGCAGGGCTGTCTGTTATTTTGATGGCAGAGCCTGCAGCAGATTCTTCCATGACACTTTCAGTAGTTGGCTTCTCTTCTTGTTTGGACTTGGACTTGTTTTTGATTCCTTGTGTTTGGACTCAATTTCTTTCAATTTTATTTTGTAGTGGAACTCCGACTTAGTCTTGGAGTCCATTGGTGTTTAGGAAATGGGAGGGCTTAGTCTTGAGTCTGGACTCAAGATGCTTTTCTGTTGGCTTGGACTAGTCTTGGACTCGGTGGTGTTTGGACTCGGACTTGTCTTTGATTCCTTGGTGTTTGGACTCGGACTTGTCTTGGACTCGTTGGTGTTTGGACTCTGACTTGTCTCGGACTCGATGGTGTTTGGACTCGGACTTGTCTTGGACTCGTTGGTGTTTGGACTCTGACTTGTCTCGGACTCGTTGGTGTTTGGACTCTGACTTGTCTCGGACTCCTTGGTGTTTGGACTCTGACTTGTCTCGGACTCGTTGGTGTTTGGACTCTGACTTGTCTCTGACTCCTTGGTGTTCGGACTTGGACTTGTCTCAGACTCCTTGTTATTTGGACTCAGACTTGTCTCGGACTCCTTGGTGTTTGGACTCGGACTTGTCTCGGACTCCTTGGTGTTTGGACTCTGACTTGTCTCGGACTCATTGGCGTTTGGTCTCGGACTTGTCTCGGACTCCTTGGTGTTTGGAATCAGACTTATCTCGGACTCCTTGGTGTTTGGAATCAGACTTATCTCGGACTCCTTGGTGTTTGGACTTGGACTTGTCTCGCCAAATATTGTAGTTGGTCTCGACTGAGTCCAGAATTATATGCTTTTGTTCTAAAGTAACTTCCTGTGATGAAGCGCGCTGGTTAAGAATCAGGTATTAGTTTAACTCATTATGAAAATCTGCAACAGGTCTGGTACACGCCGGGCTGCATCACATACAGCAGGAGACCTCAACCATCAGGTAGCAATCTGTTTCTAGACACAATGTCAGAGAGCACTTTGTTCTAGGAATTCTTCAGGACAAGTGATGAGTTCAAGAACAGGAACATTTCCATTTTATATTTTAAGTAAATAATATGGACTAATTTGACCCTTTCTTTTCACGATCTAGACTGTCTCTCATTTGGACTCTGCCTTGACTTGGACCTTTTTGGACTCGGTTTTGACTCTGAGTCCCGACTAGTCCTGGTCTTGGACTCGACAAAAGTGGACTTGATTACAGCCCTGTGTGGTGGAATAAAAGTAGATGTTAAGTAAAGGAAAGTAAAGATACGTCAAAACTCTACTCAAGTACAGAGTCAGACAACTCCCGTTTGAAAGGGTTAATACAGCACGAGAACATTGTGTTTGGCAGCCAGGCTCCGACAGATTGGGTATCCAGGAGATATTGGGGAGTGATGATGAAGTGGCTTCCCCCTGGCCGGAGCCTGCAGGTGGGTGGGGCTAACAGAGCACTCACCAATACGAGTGCAGGGCAGCGGCGCCATTGGCGAGGAGCTTAGAGAGACCGCCAAATTGATGGGGTGTGTTCGGTAACTGATACAGACTAAGAAACTTGTGATTTTGCAAGTGCAAGTTTTGCATACCCTGGGGGCTTATTCCCCCTTTAACTATGACAAATCCATGTCTTGGGCTTTATCTGATGCAGACAAGCTTGAGGCTAAAGCATGTATCACAGCTGCTTTGATTAAGAAGGAAGAGTTCATCTCATTATGTCAACTCATTTGGTGCAGAGGAGAGACTGCAGAGATGGTAACAATGAGATAACTTGAGCAGAAAACTCATTTGAATTCCTTTTCTTTTGAGTCGTAGTGTTAAGCTCTGATAACTGGAGGTTTTAAAGTCTCCAACGGCAGACGAGCAACAGCTGAACGCATTCAAACTTATCAGCCGACGTGCTGTTCCCAGCTATGCATCTATTCACAGACCACATTTCTGCACACAGTGAATATTCGGAGGACTCAGTGGTCAAATGCTCCAGCGCTTTAAACCCCCGTCAAATCACGTATTGGACCTTTTAGTTGGCAGTTTAATTTTGGCTCCAGATTTCTCAGACTCGTTGTACATTTATCATGTCCTAAGATATACACATATACTGTATATATATATTTATAATTATCACAGTTTTACGACACACATTAAGAAACATGACAGATTACGTTTCTGAAATTGTATTTTGATTTCACGTAACGGAGACATAAATTAATTGATTGATGTTTATAGATTTTTCTTGACGTTATTATACATCATATTCAGCCAGTGGCTATGTGTAGAAGACCGAACTTAATTTTATTTCCATCACATTGTATGCTCTAGGTACTTTCAAGTGATAATCTTTAATTAGGTTCCACAGTAGTATAAAATAAACTGTAATATATAATGTTGTAGATATTAGAAGTGAATCGTCTGTGACACATGGTCTGTTGAATACACACACACACACACACACACACACATACACACACACACACACACACACACCACCACCAGGCCATAGGGTGGCAGTGTTTGCATGCAGATCAGCAGCTGCTGGAACCTGCAGTCAAGGTGTGTGACTGACTTTAGATGCAAGTAGAGGTGTCTCGCGTTGTTCCTGGATTACGCAAGAGCCTGTAATATTTGCAGAGGCTCTGGGGATTGGGTATATATTGTTGGAAAAAAAAAAAAAAAGCCCCTATGGAAACGAAAGGTAGAGGGTGGCAGATAGGAAGAACTGTGCAGAGACTTGTGTGTTAATGTGTGTGTAGCCTAACATGAGGGAGTTAGTCATGCTTCGGGTATGTCGGTGGAAAACAACCAGAGAAGTCTTATTTCCTCTGTGAGGGCAATTCAAACATTCCACTCAGCTGACTGACGCTGCAGTGATATACCTGTATACCCCCTCCCCCGCCCCTCTTTGTTTGGCAGTCAGGATAGTGTTGCCTCACCGATAGCAACCTGTGGTTGACCTGGTTTCAGACTCCTGTGGATTCCGGCTTACTTTCATCCCAAACTGGGCTGTAGCTCCACTCAATATTTATCTGGAGAAATCAATACGGGCTGACTCGGTTGAATGGAGGAGCAGTCAAGCATGGTTTGAATCTGGAGTGGATCACTTTATTCATTCCACTTGATGTACTCCAAGACAACACCATCAACTGTGTTTACATCTTTAAATCAGAATTGATGCTAAATGTACGATGTAATCAGGCTGAAAAAAACCTTTAACTTGACATTTGACAGAATGAAGGAAGGTTGTGGGATTTTTCAGAGACATTGATGTTCCATGGGTGACGCTGCAGATACCTCATAGGCCTACTTTTTTACATGTTTTCCAACCTGGGGATCAGGACCCTCCAAGGGGCCACAAGAAGATGGTTACCATGATACTGAAAAAGAAATAAAAGCCTCGGCCTACATTAGCTTTCTAGCTAATACCGCCTCCTTATCTAGCATGGTCACGTCGTGTCCTGCACCCCAGGTTGTTGAACAAGCTACCAAACCAAATAAACCTATATTTTCTCAAGAGCAAAGCTAGCTAACTAACTAGCCATTAACACTTGTTGTTAACAGAAAACTCTGATTGGACAGATAGTCTAGCTAGCTGTCTGGATTTACCCTTCAGAGATCTGAGGACCAGGTAACCATAGTCCTCAGATTGGACAGATAGTCTAGCTAGCTGTCTGGATTTACCCTTCAGAGATCTGAGGACCAGGTAACCATAGTCCTCAGATTGGACAGATAATCTAGCTAGCTGTCTGGATTTACCCTGCAGAGATCTGAGGACCAGGTAACCATAGTCCTCAGATTGGACAGATAGTCTAGCTAGCTGTCTGGATTTACCCTTCAGAGATCTGAGGACCAGGTAACCATAGTCCTCAGATTGGACAGATAATCTAGCTAGCTGTCTGGATTTACCCTGCAGAGATCTGAGGACCAGGTAACCATAGTCCTCAGATTGGACGGATAGGCTAGCTAGCTGTCTGGATTTACCCTGCAGAGATCTGGGGACCAGGTAACCATAGTCCTCAGATTGGACAGATAGTCTAGCTAGCTGTCTGGATTTACCCTGCAGAGATCTGAGGACCAGGTAACCATAGTCCTCAAAAATCCAATAGAGGTCAGAACGCCAACACAGAGACAGAGGACAGGGACGGACTTCCAGCGGAAAATGAGGGACATCCGGTCCTGACCCCTGTGAGACTTCCCCTTATGTACTGCTAATGTCGGTTTCAAGGCGATACAGGTAATTAGCTAGTCAGCTGTAGCACATTGAAGGTCATCATCTGTGATTTCAGCTGCTAAATGATGTGTTCCTTATTCTTCAACAACACTGCTAACCCAATCCCCGAAGACCCTTTTCATTGCCCTTCCCTTTGTGCCCCGGTTCGCTCACCTCCGGAGATGAGACAGATGGCGCTGAGGAGGCCTGTCTCCGTGTCGTCCATCTCGATGGGCAGCAGCTGGTTGGCAAAAGTGAACACCAAGTCGGTGAGAGGCCCAAAGCCAGCGTTGTGCATCTGCGTCCGGTTGAGGGTCAGCCCATCGGAGAAGGTCATGGTGTCCTGGTCAGGGGTGTACCTCGTACAGATGCGCAGGATCTGGCATGGAGGGAAGGAAGGCCGGGAGAAGGATAGTCAGCAGGGATTTAGTGGACAGGAAACTTAAAGTGATCTACAGTTGGTGTTGAAATTTAGCAGTTTTTAAATGGACAGACTGACAGACTTAGAGCCCTATCTTCCACTCGTGCAGCGCGGCGCAAAGAACAAGGCAGTTGTTAATTTCCTGTTCAGCGGCCACGTCAGTTAATTAGCAAATGCACCTGCACCCATCTTTGCACCCATGGGGGTGCTGGTCTTACAGGGAGGTGTGTTCTGGGCATGCTGGTCTTACAGAGAGGTGTGTTCAGGGGCATTCTGGACCGCAGAAAGTGATCTTGCCATTGACCAACAAAAACCTGGTCTAAAGTCAACAACGCAGCATTACATTGGTATTTTAACAGTACATTAGTAAAATGCGACACTCTGATTGGTTGATTGCATGTTACGCCCAGAACACACTTGATTAATGAAGACACTAAGGACAACCCTTTGGGACCATGCGCCTGGGCGCACGGACCCTTTTCCCCCCGTCAAACTAGCAAAAGTGGATTTTGACACACCCTAAACGCACCTGCACCAGGCGCTTCATACCGTGCCCTAAGGTCCTTAAAATAGGACCCTCTGGGTTCCCTTCCAGGCTATTGTCAGTGTGGACAATATTCCAGAAAAGCACTTAATCATCAGTTGTCAGGTTGAGTAAAATCCCTTTGACTGATTAGACCACATGACCATGTACTTTTGGAAAATCTGCTTTCAAATCCACGTATTAATCATTCATTTATCATGTACAGTATTAATGTATCAACAACTAAAACCAGTTGAAGAAAACAGAACAAAGGGATTGTTGCAAAACCCGGCAACACCAGACAATTTTATTATTATTATTATTATTATTATATGTAGCTTATGTTAGGTTTAGGAACTACTTTTAAGATTGTGATTTGGCTTTAAATTTATTAGGTGACTTCACTTCCAGTTACGCATGTCAAGCAGTACTCAAGGTGGTTCCATTTGTTCCGGAAAGGCACACAAACGCCGGTCTCCTGGGTGAAAGTATTTGTTTGACCCATCCAACACCCCCAACCTGCTTTCTCATTTGGGGCTCTTACACTTCCTGCTTTGCTCCCGTCACAATTATTATATTATAAATATGGGTCGTAAATGCTGATTTTACGAACAAGGATAGTCCGATCAAAGCTTTTGAAAATTTAAATTTAAAGCTCTACTAATACATATTTTTACATTTTTAACTGATTGAATAAATATGTGTAATGTGCAAGGTGTTGCTCATGGTGACAAACCCGAAGAGAACTATCTATCACTCCTGCAGTTTCCATCAGGAGCATTCAGCCTCTTTTAGCTCATTGTTTAGATTTTTCATTTTTATTCTTTCCAGCAGCTGTTTTTTATTGAACAAGCTCTGATAAGCCTAACCCCACTGCACACTAGCTGCCCAGCACCAAACAGGAGACAGACACAGCCAGCAACAAGCAACTTAGCAGCTAAACAGCCGGATGGTTTTCCAACGAGTTGGTGGAGACCAAAACAGAGCTAAAAGGAGAGTGAATATTGGACATGCTAATTCTGCTCTGTCTACTTGGTGTTTAAATTATTTGCCATGATAACGTAACATGAAACAATTGACGCAGCTTTAAAAGTGAGAATTAAAAATATGCATGTGGAGGTGGGCGTGGTCTGCAATCAGCTGCAGTGTAGAGAGCTGTGAGGTTAGTCATAATCAGAGCAGGGCCAGGTGAGATAATTAACTCAGCTGATTCTTGTTGGACTAATTACAACTCTCCCTTTATATGCAGTCGTGTGCTGGCCCGTCAGATGACTGCAACGCCAGGCGGCTGTATTTATACATCACATTTCAGCAACAGGGCAATTCAAAGTGCAGGAACTAAAACATTAAAGATCAGTTAACACACACACACACTCCCAGAGACAGACACTGGGCTGTGAGATACTGTTGAGTTTGTTCTTTTGTGAGTGACGGGCTGCGCGCCTGACAGTAGCCAGGCAGGCAGAGGCACATGGTTGGTGGTTGTAAAGTTCAGTTAAAAGCAGTGAGCAGTCAAAATAAATACTAATGCCTGTAAATTGTCTTGTCTTGGCTGTGATTTGTGCCGAGGGTAACTCACAATGGCAGTGAGACCTGCTACAATGCACGTGTGTTTGTGTGTGTGTGTGTGTGTGTGTGTGTGTGTGTAATTTGAGAAAATCAAGCCTTTAACCCGATAAGGTTTAAGGGCATTTATAGATGTCTTCTTGAATTCTCCTAAGGGTTTTTGCATATAACCTGACCCCAATGTGCTTCATATCAACGTGCAGATCAAAAAGCTTTCTGTAAAGTGAGGCCCAAAATTGTTCCAGATCAATTTATAAAGAGATAATTTGGCCCAAAAGCGGAAAGCTTTCTCAAATCTCTTGTGAAAACATACCTAGACAAAATAGTTTTGGTACTTGAAATGAGCTAACAAAAGTCTTGGCTTCACAAAAGTAGCTTAATGTATTGATTAAAATTATAAATTAGTCTAAAATGAACATTGCTTGGACTTGGCGGTGCGTCTGTTGTTCTCAGAGGGCCAAAAAAACACAAAGTGGCCTGCAGGTTTAACCACTTGATTCACCATTACAACTCCTTATGTAAATACTGTATCATAAAATTCCTTTAACTATGTAAATACCGTGCATATCCTTATATTTCTTTATTTATATTTCTATACTTCGTGCAAATGTAACACTGAATTTCCCTTCAGTATCAAGTATTTCTGATTCAGATTGATACGCATATGCGATTGTCATGGTTTTAATTTTAACAGTGTTATTTACCGTAGCCATGACTGATTACAATCTGCAAAACCTGGGAACAGAACCTGGTTCTGTACCAGAACAAGTTTAACAAGTTTCCAATAAAAGAGCAGCACAAGCACCAAAACAATGACCTTCCACGCTCTCGAACAGAATAACCTTTGGGTCTCCTGCTGCGTGCATGTGTGTGTGTGTGTGTGTGTGTGTGTGTGTGTGTGTGTACGCCTAATGAAGTAACCGATGGTTGATGTGAAGCCTACAGTAGCCTTTGAAGCTATTTGAGTGGGCTGGCTCTGACAGTGAGTGGCAGGCGTGTCTGCAACATGAAACAGAATAAAACATGGCTACTGGCGGTGACTCGCACCGGCTGGCCAGGCCTGCGCTTACACACACACACACACACACACACACACACACACAGTGTTTGATCTTCCTCTGACACTCCCTCACCCAGCCCCTGTGCACAATATCTACGCCCTTCACCAGAGAAATGGGCTGCTGAGTGGATGTTGATGGCTGAGCAACAGCCTGAAAGTCATCACAGCCGGCCTTCAACTTCTCACCTCTGTCCCTGGGAGTTCACTTCACTGCTTTGTCACATCTGACAAGTACGACCTGGTCAATACACACTCCAAAAAAACTTCTATTAATTCACGGCACTGCCACTGAAACTGCGCGAGTTAAAAACACACACAATACTGTGTTTGAATTCATTTATCCAAGTTGTGTCCAGATATGATTTTTCCCTACTTTGCATTTAAACCACACATAAATATGCATCTTCATGCATAAATCTTTGTTTTTGCAATTACCTCGCCAAAATGCAGATCAACCTGTACCTTCCTGTCTCATCCACCTGGCTGCAGGAAACGTTTAATAGTTTGTAAAAAGGTACCTTTCCATTACCCTTTAATAATTTACTAATACTAATATATTGATTGTGCATATCAGTAACAAGCCAGCAACAATATTAACATTTGGGTTGGCAGGTTGACCTTTAGTCCTTTAGTGTTAATCTGTTGTCCTTGTTATAACACTGTTTGTTAAAGAAGTTAGAAAAGTCTGCAGCTTTAAATGTTGAAATATTTTCTAAAGGCTTTTAGAGGCCCTGACACACCAAGCCGACGTCCTGGGGCCAGTGGCTACAACGGCCAGCTGTGGCGTTGCCTTACATCGGTCCTCGCCGCTGGTATTCCTGACCAAAATGTAGAACTGGAAGGAAATAACTCTCCATACCAGCAGGCAAACGGGGAAATGGGATATTGTTGCTATGATACCCCCAACAAACAGGCTCCTCTGGCTGAGAAATAAAGCATCAACTAAAAACAGTAAAAGTAGAGGCCAACCAGGACGTACATGAAGAGTGTGAGCCGAGTGTGACATGTCAACAGACAGAGGTATTTATTGGAAGTCTAAAAACCCAAAAGGATGACGCTATGTGACAGGAGTTAATGAAATCAGTCCATCTGGGAAAAAAAAAAAAAAGAATCTTGATGTCATCCATCAATGACACCACTTCCACAAATTCAGCCTGGATATTTCAGGGGTTAACAAGCTCAGCTAATTAATAAATGGTTTATTAAGACAGCCCTGTCAAATACATTTTGGGACTCTCAGTTAAGCAGGTTAGTATGTTGAGATTGCATGCTGCTCAGCAGTACAGGTTATCAAATACTGGCCTAGTGCTGGTTGTGTAAGAACAAGCAATAAGGACAAATTCTGCTTTCTTTCCTTCTCCTGTGACGTGTTCTAAGCCGATCTGTCATCCATTCTCTCACACACATCTCCCTACAGTGGCAGCGGAACGGCTGCTGACTAGTTAGCCAATGTTTCACATTTCACCCACCCAACATGCCGTCATCCTACACTGGTACACTGGTTACAGAAAATTAACTAAATTGTCAATCATCTGGCAATAGCAATGTGCTTTCCTATCATGTGTCGAGCGTGTGAAACATTAAGTTGTTACATTTTACTAATTTAGAGGCAGGCTGGTAAACCAGCTTAAATGCTAGGGGGCTTATTATTTAGCAGAGAGAGAGGTATATTACGGTCTTTATATGAAATATCACGGTATAGGAAATTAGTTTATTAATGTTAGTTACTTTATTTTGTCATTTTTAGGTATGTAGAGATCTTTTAATGTTGTTGGAATTAATGCACCTAAAGAAGTAGTTATGTATAACTTGTTATTGTACGTTTGCCATCTTATAGACATAATGTGCAAAAATAGTTATTCCAATAGTTTGAACCAGTGTGTTTTTTAGAAAGAACATTCAAACATCATTTTTGTCCAGTTTTGACAGCTCTTATGTGATGAAAAATGAAAGGAGCCTTGTGTCTGCCTCTCAGTCGTTTGTCTCCCTCACTCTTGTTTCAAGCTGAACAGCCAATCAGATAAATAGGCTGTTGACCACATGACCAAGCGGTTCCTTTGCCTCTAGCTCCATGATAACCTAAGCTGTTAAGCTTGTCTACTTCATGCTCTAGCTTCATATTTAGCGTACAGACGTGAGTGGTATGTGCATAATTATGTAGTCTAATGTCTGTCAGCAAGAAGCTAATATACATGTTTCACAAAATTTTGAACTATTCCTTTAATGTGCTGGACATACTGGGCAGGCATACCTAGTTACTATGGTTATTGGTGTTATAGTTGTCTCAATCAAAGGCCAGGTTTCTGAAGCCATCCTGAAACTACCAGTACTGAGCGGTAAACTCAGAATTATTGGACACATAACACGCCTGTCATGACTTTCTTTCCACTTTCTCTTCCTTCGCCTCCCTCTGAGCAATGGATGCTAATTTAACACCCCCTTCCGAAACCCACAACAGCCAAGCATGGATAAGGGAGACAGAAGAGTCAGGGAGACAGCCATTTGCCTTTTTCCATCTCATTACTACATTAGTACAGTACATCGCTCCACTTAACATTTAACTAAATGACAAACAAACATTGAGGCTGGAAAATGTTTCTGTTTGTCTAATCTAATCTCTGCTACAGACAGCTACTCCGCATGAACAATCAAAATTGACTGGCGGGATCAATTCATTGGATCTTCCCTACCCCCATTGGCCGGCTGAGCAGGTCATCCAGTAAGCTTTGAGGATTGGTCTAATGGGAGCTGGGGCTTGAGGTCAAACCCACCAATCCCCCAGAGACCTGAGGTTATTGACTCACCACACAGTCTAAACTAATGAATGGATTGTTACACACCCAGGAACAACCGAGAGAAGAGAGAATACATATTAGAATACAATGAAGTACAAAACTCCCTGTATTGTGTATACATAACTGTATTTAGCCACTGCTATCAACAGTTCTGAGATTTCTTTTTAGCTCAGTACTGAATATTTGAGAGTTTACTGAAGAAGCATCTACACTGTATCTTTGAGTTATTCTTTTAAAGGAAAACTGGTTCACAGTATAATAACTAATGCACATTATAAAAGGCAGGAAGAGACTGGGACTAATTCTTGTGGCCAAAAGACCGAATCACTGTAGCTTTGCATGTTCAGACCTTCCTCCACAGCGCTGCAAAGGAAGGTCTGGCTAATCCACACAGCATTCTGGGATGGGACGAAAACATGGTCTGGTTTATTGGGATTTCTTTCAACCAATCACGATCACAGTGCCTCTTTGTACCTCAACCAGAAATATCTGGTATCGCGAGATCTCATGGGACGAGATCTCGCCACACATTAAATATTCTTCAATGGGGAGAATGTGTTGATGACGTGTAATCTGAAGGTTTTTTTTACAAGGTAATGGATAATTTAGTGGAGAAAACCACATCAGACACAAATTGTTATTCCAAAGGAGAGTAGTTCTACTGTATGCAGGAAAATAGTTTTCAGTTTTAGTGTGCATTTAGGCCTAGAGCATTCTCAAAATAACAATCTAACTAACTAAACTAACTAAATCTAATTTTTTTTTAGTGTACATAGCCGCTTGTTGGTAAAAAAAAACAAAAACAAAGAAAACATGCAGATTCCAGCATGCCAGACACTTAGCAAATGCACCACAATGCAGCCACTTCAACCACAGAAGGACAAGTTCAATTCCCTAAACAACAAGTTTATTCCTACAAAATAAAAGCACCAACACCCACCAGAATGTCCAGACAGGCAGCTTTCAGGAGAGTGATCTGGTCCGCGATGGTCAGCGCTGTGAAGCCAGGCACGCGTTTGGCAAATTCCACGATCTTGATAATGCACTTAGTGGCCAGCTCGCTGAACTTGTCCCACAGGCCCAGGTCCAGCCTCACACGGTGGTCTGCACTCGAGTTCTGCAACACGCACATTATGCAAACACAGACAAACAGAATACGGCATCAGGCAAAGAGGCAGCTCTTTTAGTCATTGCACAGACTGCTGCTAATGATCTCCTCAGTGCAGCCTCCTCACTCTGCTCCATATGTGTCACCCTTACATACAGTAAATAAGCTCCAGAAGACCTGAGCGCTCAGAAACACTGGCAGGATTGTTGTTGTGAATATGCTGAGCTGAGCCGGGCCCTGAGATAAGTGCAACGCTGTCAGTGGGATGCTTCGGTAATGATGGTATGCAGAAACAGAGCGGTGACAGGTAGCACCGAGTGGTTTGAAGCCAGAGGTGCCATTAAAACAGCTATACGGTCCAGAACCTACACAAACACTGGAGGGGAGCTGGGACGGGTGGAAGCCAAGGGAGCGAAGAAGACATACGCACAGATCGCAATGAGTGGAAAAAGTGTAAGTAAAAAGTGCTGTAAAAGGCATTGAAAAGAGAAAAGTATAGATGAAAGGGAGGAAAGTTAAGTATGTAAGAGCAGAGAGGCATTGTGGGAGGGCGGAGGGAAGAGAAGCACAAAACCAGGGAGTTTTTTTCATGGGAGGTGATGTGTAAGCTAAGATTGATGCATCAGTTTGTTGATTTTATGACAGCTGGTGTAATTGTTTGTTTGTTTGTTTGTTTGTTTGTTCATGTTTATTGTCCCCATGGGGAAATTTTGTTGCAGTAAAAATCAGGTCTCGTGGTATTAAAACACATAAGGAAGCAGGAGGAAAAAACATAACACATGTACATTGCCACTCATACTGTAGACCAAATAACTAGAGGAAAAAAAGGGGGTAGAGTTCCAGACCAGCTGGAAGAGTGAGAAATCACAACAGAAAATATATCTAGCATTGTACAGGACCTTCATTATTGAGGAGTTTAATGGCCTGTGGGACAAAGGAGAACTTGGATCTGTTTTTTTTAAACAAAGGAGCACGGTATCTTCGTCCTGAAGGTAGCAGTTCAAATGAGGAGGAAAGGGGGTGCTTCTGATTGCCCACAATACTATTTGCCTTTCTCATTATTCTGCTTTTATATAAACTTTCCATTCCTGGGAATGAGATACCCGATAGTTTGCTGGACGTTATTATTATTTTCCTAATGCACTTTTTTTGTGCTTCCACTACGGATACATTCTTTCTTAGTCTCCCTTTGCCAAACCTTCCTCCACAGCGCTGTGGAGGAGGGTCTGGTTAGTCCACTCAACATTCCTGGATGGGAGAACAACCTGCTCTGGTTTATTGGCATTTCTTTAAAACAATCCTAGTCGTCTTGGGCGGGGCTAAGCTCTGGACGGAGCCACGGTGCCTCTGCTAAATAGCCTCAGGAAGGAGCCGTGTCCTTCCAGAGCTTAGCCCCGCCCAAGACGATTGTGATTGGTTAAAAGAAATACCAATAAACCAGAGCACGTACTTCTCCCATCCCAGAATCCTGTATGGACTAACCAGACAGTCCTCCGCAGTGCTGTGGTAGGTCTGGCAATGCGAGACTACCCTCTCCTTGGTTTCATTTTGTTCGTGAAGGAGAACCCGGAAATGAGTGGGGGGGGAAATGCAACGCTACCAAGCCACGGTCGAGCCGACCAATCACAGTTGTTGCGGTCTGGGTCGCCGCCATGTGATTCTGACTGATTAACTCGGTTTAGGGGAAAGGTGGGTCGGAGCGTAGATGGGACTCAGGAAGAAGTCACGCGATGCAAGTATACCTGTACAGGTATACCAATACCAGTATCACTATCGCCACCGATACTGCATAAAACCCTGGTATCAATATCGGGAAGTACTGGAGTTTATGCACCGATCGCATACCACGTAATAAAGCCCTAAAGAAAATCTAAGTTAAAGTAGTTTATTTATGTTGTTTTTCCATTATAACTGACTGTCAAACTGGATTAAAAAAGTTCTGTGGAGTTCATTGTTTGTGTTTCTTCATGTTTTACAAAGAGTTCAACCTGAGCCAGACAGATAACAAAGATAGAAATCATATCAAATCCATACAGTTATAATAGTATACAGCTGTTAGACATCATATCATCATACAGAGATAGTAGTATACAGCTGTTAGACATCATATCATCATACAGAGATAGTAGTATACAGCTGTTAGACATCATATCATCATACAGGGATAGTAGTATACAGCTGTTAGATATCATATCATCATACAGAGATAGTAGTATACAGCTGTTAGACATCATATCATCATACAGAGATAGTAGTATACAGCTGTTAGACATCATATCATCATACAGAGATAGTAGTATACAGCTGTTAGATATCATATCATCATACAGAGATAGTAGTATACAGCTGTTAACACATAATAAGATATATGACACACTGGTATCGGATCAGTACTCGGTACCGTTCGTTACGCCAGTTAAAGTATCAGTAACGGTATCGGACCATCTCTAGTCCAAACAGAACCACAGTCCTGGGAGGAGGTCTAATCAGCCAGGTTAACTCTAAAACACCTGTGTGGGTGTTCAGGGCTCCGATTCTTTACTCCAACTGATCCATTAGCGAGATCTTATTTTCAACAATGCGTTTTAGAGTGCGAGGGGGAGAAGAGAGAGGGAAAAGAGGGAATGAAAAGTCTATTTGAAGTGGAGCTAGCATGATGGACAGATTCAGATAGAGAGAGGGGGACAATGAGCAGCAGTTGGGGAATGGTTTGGGTGTAGCGAGGGGAAAAGCCGTAGTGTGGCGGCTGATGGCGGCCATGGAGCATCTGATGATCATTTGTTTGTTCTCTGATGGTTTACATGGAATAGCCCATCTGTTCCACATGAGTGAGTCTCCACATGTAGCAAGGACACAGCACACACACTCGCAGAAGAGGAGGTGACACACACCAACACTTACACACTCAGGCGGGATGGGTCTTTACACAAGCTACTGTGTATACACTTTGGACCCCGGAAAAGCCAAGACTGTGGTTTCGTTGACCTTTTTAAAACTGGAAAAAATGTAGTTGTTTGTTAAAAAAAAAAATGTAATCAAGATATGGACTAACAAGTTCAGGTGAAACTGACTGCTTACTGTTCTAAATTAATTAGCTAAATTAAATGTAAAAGAAAATCCGAACATGGTTTGTTATTTCCAACACTGTGCCTTGTCCCTGAACACAACTGGATGGCGCTGACACACAAGCTAAGCTAATGAAGCTACACTGCCCTTGGAACTGACTTTGTTTCACAGCAATCATCTCTCATCCCATTCGCTGTTCGAGTCGCTACTTCAGGCTACACATGTGGGGGGGGGGGTCTGTTGTTTGTGAAAGCCTTGATATTGATTTGGGGACATTGACGTGGCTGATACTAGCTTGTCTCGTTGGCAAACCTACTGTCTAATTATACATACTGTTTGTCAGCTGTGCACAATGATATTGACTTTGAATCTTGCTAGCATAGCATTAGCCGTCTGACCTGAAGGGTCTTACGAGCTCAGTGGACTAGAAATATCTCCGGTTGCCAAAGTCGTATCTAAGGTCCCTCCTATTCCTTGAGCAGTGGACAGTGTTTGCAATGCATAATAACCTTATGGGACGGAAATGATTGTTCCAGGATTAGCTCAGACTGCTAAGCTACCTGACTACAGGAGACATTACCCCAGACGGCTAAGCTACCTGCCTACAGGAGACATTAGCTCAGACTGCTAAGCTACCTGACTACCGGAGACATTAGCTCAGACTGCTAAGCTACCTGACTACAGGAGACATTAGCTCAGACTGCTAAGCTACCTGACTACAGGAGACATTAGCTCAGACTGCTAAGCTACCTGCCTACAGGAGACATTAGCTCAGACTGCTAAGCTACCTGACTACAAGAGACATTAGCTCAGACTGCTAAGCTACCTGACTACCGGAGACATCAACACAGACTGCTAAGCTACCTGACTACCGGAGACATGAGCTCAGACTGCTAAGCTACCTGCCTACAGGAGACATTAGCTCAGACTGCTAAGCTACCTGACTACAGGAGACATTAGCTCAGACTGCTAAGCTACCTGCCTACAGGAGACATTAGCTCAGACTGCTAAGCTACCTGACTACAGGAGACATTAGCTCAGACTGCTAAGCTACCTGACTACAGGTGACATTAGCTCAGACTGCTAAGCTACCAGCCTACAGGAGACATTACATCAGACGGCTAAGCTACCTGCCTACAGGAGACATTAGCTCAGACTGCTAAGCTACCTGACTACAGGTGACATTAGCTCAGACTGCTAAGCTACCTGACTACAGGAGACATTAGCTCAGACTGCTAAGCTACCTGACTACAGGAGACATTAGCTCAGACTGCTAAGCTACCTGACTATAGGAGACATTAGCTCAGACTGCTAAGCTACCTGACTACAGGAGACATTAGCTCAGACTGCTAAGCTACCTGACTACAGGAGACATTAGCTCAGACTGCTAAGCTACCTGCCTACAGGAGACATTAGCTCAGACTGCTAAGCTACCTGACTACAGGAGACATCAACACAGACTGCTACCTTAAAATGAACAATGTTTTGTCTGCTTAGTCCATAATTTCAGTGTAATGTTTTATTTTATTTGATACTTTATTACAATTCAGTTTTATTTATAGTATCAAATCATGACAAGAGTTAACAGATAGAGTAGGTCTAGGCTACAGTCAACAATTCTAGTTATTCCCCCCCAAGAGTATTTAGTGCGACAGTGGCGAGGAAAAATGTCCTCATAGGAAGAAACCTTGGCCAGACCCAGGCTCTTGGTGGGCGGGTCTAAGTCACTGCCGGTTAGGACACAAAGACCCAGATACAGATATACAGATTTTTTATTTGACATAGGCCTGTTTAATGGGTTTATGGGTTCATAATGTGTTTTGCTATGTTTCTGCCTGTGGTGGTGGTGGGGGGTAGATCAGCTGCTCACCAGCTTAATCAAGGAGAGTACATACAGGTGTGCCTGGTTAGGTCCTCTCAGCAGGGAGGGGCTGGGAACCCCTAAGGTGTACAACAATAGGTAACATAGTTCTGCACTGAAAGACTTTTTTTTTTTAAATATATGGGGTGCCCACTGTTGTGAGTGCATAAATATGTATAAAACATAATGGCAGCAGTAACTGTTGTATCTAAATGTAATGGTATTTTCAGAAACAAAGTGTTCATGTTGCTTTCTGAGGTGAGCTCCCCCTTTAATCAGCGGTGCAGGTGGTAGGGGGGCTGAGAAGTTAAAAGGGCCTCCAGAAGAAGGGGGAGGGAGACAGAACTTGGCAGCTTGCTGTGAGTTATTGTTAAGTTATTGTGCCTCAGTTTAATTTAGTTTTTGTTATGTCCTGGGTTTATAATTAATAAACACCACAGTTTTTGCACAGATCCAGCTTCCTGTCAGCTTCTTAAAAATGCTTCTTTTAAAATTGTGGATGCTCCACCACCTGAGTTTGAATGGGCCTGACCACAAATGAAGTTCCCTCATGTGACAAAATCAAGTTCTTTGCATTAAATTGGGCATATAAGCAGATACCGACGTAGAGTACATGTGCTATAGCCTAATATTGTATCACTCTACTGGGTCCCCTCTTCCTGATTCTCCATTATATAGCAGGGCAAGAGCTTCCGCATATAAACAACCAACATATAACAATATAAAAAGTTTGGTTCGTGCCATGGCCCTGGCCTGCAGAAACGTGGTGATATGTATGGAGTGTACACAACATGATGACTCGGGGGAGGTGGAAGCAAAGCTGATGAGACATTGACAAAGAGTGCTTGGTGTCTCCGAACAAACTCCTTGGACATTTCCACTGTTTATTCAGCATAAACAACTAGTGTAAAACAAATAATCTCCAGTCAATCTGGATTTAGAGACAGAGAGAGTTTTCTTTGTGTATTTCAGCCAATATTATTGATACTACCAAACTCATTCTTCTCATTCTTTTGCAATGTTAATGTTGTATAAGCAGATAAATAATATATAGAACTGACTGACAAAGCAATGGCAAAATAAAGCCTTACATAACTGAAGTATATCAGAACTCAGACAAAGGGAATATTAAAGCTGGACATAAATAAGAAAATAAGTCTGCAGCATCTTAAATTCCCGATTTTTAACTTTAACTTTTAACAGTTAAACCAAGGGAGCGTACACATGTCTGCTGTGCAGCCGTCGGGAGGATACAGCAGAAGAAAAAAAACAGACTAAGATTTTTGTTAAAGCCGGTCAGTTATGTAATCTTATCTATTTCTACTGACTATGGCATAACTTGTCTTTGTGAATGTTGTTCTTGTCAGGGTAGAAAAGGCTCTGGAACAGCATTCAGAGCAACAACTCAACACTGGAAGCGGGACTAGGGAAATTTATTTACCTGGTCTTCTATTTATATATATATATATATACACATATATGCTCAGTTTTTCTACTGAGTTTTCTACTCTTCACTTTCGCTGTTGTGTGCTACATCATGTGAGAAAAGGCAACTCCGTACAATGTCAAGAGTTCTGAGAAAACTTTAGATATACTGTATTAAATAAAACTGAACATCTAACTCCCAACACAACCCTGACATTTAGAGACCAAAAGAGTCTCACAATGTCAAATTCTTATTTAATTGTTTCATATTTTATCATTCAGTTTAATCAGTGTGAAATGATATCCATCAAGCGTATTACACATTGACAGAAATAACATTTTATTGCAGAAAAACGGTCATTTATTATCTATTGGCCCAAAAGTAGTCCAATTCAGCAAATAAAATACCACCATATATGAGTTTTTTTAAATTGTGGAACGTAAAATCTCCCTGTTCGACTTTGAACGTTAACAGTCAACACATGATCTCTGGACAGTGGTTTGGAGCCCAGGCTCCTAATCATGTGCAGGATGGTGAGCCAGGTGTTACCGTCCAACATCCCTGAAGCCGTTGAACGAAGCTGCTGGAAAAGTGACCAACTAATATGACAATATTGACAATAAGTACTCAATTTGTTGGCGAACTTGCACATCAGTCTAAGCCCATGCAGCCCAGGAGTCTTTCAGTGTGAGAGCACTTACATACAGTAGCCCAGTACACAGCCTACCTAACCAATTTAGTAGTAGTTAGTAGTATTTAGTAATTTTTTAGTAGTATTTAGGAATTTCAGCAGGTTTTTTTGTGCGGTTTTCAGCATTTTTGTCTGTTGTTTCCAACATTTGTTTTTTTTCTATCATTCTTTTGTTGCCCTTCAGACATTATTGGTGATGTTACTTGTTTTTTTGTGCTTTTTAGAGCTATTTTGACTTTTTCTGCATTTTTGTCATTTCTACTGATATGTGTTGCCTTTCTGATGTTATTGCTGCGGTTTTGGGATGATATTTTTTTTTTTTTTTACTAGTTTGACGTGTTCATCTTTGCTGACGTTTTTGGTGCCTTTGTCATTTTTTTCCTTGTTTTTCTGTCTCTTTTCAGATGTTCTTGTCGTCTTTTTTTCTCATTAACTTGAACGTTTCTTTCCTCATTTGGACTGTCGGCGCCCCTAGCATTTGTCTGGACTGCCTGTGCCACGGGCCCTCCCTGGCCACGTGGAGACACAGTGGAGCGAGCTGGAGCACAACATCAATCCGTTTGAGGTTGTTTCTGGGAGGCAGTTAGCACCACAGCTGCTGGACACTGTCACGAGCAAACAATCTATGGTGGCAAACCAAGAGAGAGAGAGGGGGATATAAAGGGAGACAGAACAGCAAAGAAAGAGAGAGAGATCATTAAAGATGATCTGGGGTTAAGTGAGAGGCACATTAGGGCCATGCTTAAATCACAGACAACGAGCTGCAGTCGACACAACAGCATTACAGACGCACATTCCATGGATTGACACCCGATTTGAAAGAGGCAGTGCCGAGACGTGTATGTGTGGGGGGGGGAGTGTATGTTTGCACAATGCACATACTATGTTCGGTGGGTGGAGGTGGCTGATATTAAAGCAACTTATCTTGCTCTCCCCTCTGGGTGGAGAGGGAAAAGGATGAAAAAGGCCGAGCTGACGAGGAAGGAGGGGGATCTCGGTCAATTACACAAGTCCCATAATTCAATAGAGCGAATCTGGGAAGTTGCCGGGGAATTCTAATGTCATTTAAGAACATTTATCTAAACAAATTAGACAAACTTGCAGTAGAAAAAGAAGAAGCAGGCGGTGTAGAAATGAGCGCTCGGCAGTACATCGGCAACGCTCGTGTGTGTGTACAGATGCAGAAACGGGGGAAAGCAGTAAAAAGCAGCCGGCACCTGTGACGGATAATAGCGACGGGCAAACTAATATCTCCAGGTTGGGCTATGTACTGTACAGCAGCGCCGCCGCCGCCGATGCTGCTGCCAGGAACCGCCGGGGGCCCCGGCGAGCGCTAATGTTTTATTTTGTATTTGAAACTGCCATACTCGTTTTTCATCACCATCACTGTCAATGAAGCGTTATTCATTTGTTGAGCTAAGCCCTCTCACACGCGCAGCTATCGCCACTAACCCGGCAATGAACTCCTAAATCACTGCAGACTAGGATTTGAATATTTCACCACATAATTGGAGCTTTAACCTAATCTAGGGGCGCGGGAGCTCCTCTTCTGTTTCCGACGTCGAGGACTCAAAAGGCGCATCAGGATCCAATCGCTTGTAATAATGAGGAACTTCTCACAGTCTGTGAGCAAGCATAATTACCACTGATCCAGATTAAGGCTTTATCTGAGGCCATTCCAACAAACAGCAAACACTGGCTTATATCATAACCGGGGAGCAAAGATTTTTGCTATTATGTCCTGCTAATTTCAGCTATGGATTTTGACTCAATGCAGAATGTTTATTTTGTAAAACCAAGAAGTGTCTCGGGGGAGTGGGAATGGGATGAGGGTGGAGTAGAGAGGGGTTATAGTGATTAGGAGCTTTTTGTTGGGATTGTAAGGGGAAAAATACACAGTTACGGAGATGGGAGCTTATACTGTATATACAGCATGTAAGTTTGATCTCTTGTTTATGGGAAACGCACGTGTGTGTATGCGTGCGAGTGTACACATGCATGTGAATGTACTTGGATAAGTGTATCGCATATTAATGTGATCACATGTACTGTATGTCTGTGATGTAATGGGTACTGTGGACCCCAGGACGAGTAGCTGACTGCTACTGCATCAGCTAATGGGGATCCTTTCAATAAAGGATCCCCATTAGCTGATGCAGTAGCAGCTAATGGGGATCCTTTTAATAAAGAGGAAGGAGGAGAGATCTCTTAGTAGTTTAATGTCAGGGATTTTCAGCACGGCGGCCTCACAGCAACAAGGTAGTAGGTTCCAACCTTCTGTGCAGTTTGCATGTTCTCCCCATGTCTGAACGGGGTTTTCTTTGGGTGCTCCGGTTTCCTCCTCCTCTACCAAGGGACTAAGGTGCATCAGCTAGGTGGGTGCTGGTGTAGCGTCTATAATAAAGGACTATATAAATGTGATGAATAATGAATGAATGACAGCTAACAGCTACACCGTATGACAATTTGCTCCGTTTTTGCATCTCTTACCCATCTCGGCTGAATTACTTTCATCACAGCAGCAAGAGAGACATTACTGTCACATTATGGCTGCTCAGCGGATATGTTTATCTTTGTATAAACAATATTTGACATGATTGACAGGTGTCATGAGATTTACAAAAACTAGCACCGCCAAATCGTATCAAACATACATCTCCTCCCCCTCCCGCTCTCTTATACTCTCTAACAGAATACTGTTTGAAGAGCGTTGGTGTCAATCACAGCTCACTCGGCGCCGACTGTAATCTATATGTAAGTCATCTTAAAAACAAACACATTAGACGCTGTCAGCTGCCTGCACCATGCCGCCATGCCTACGAGTCAATCACAGCGTCGCTATCCCTGCTTGCCATCAGCCGTCCTGCAGCTCCAACCATTTGCCTGTCAAAACGTCAAAAAACTCAGCGTCAACTACTCGCTCTAGAGTTTTTTTTATGACCTCCAACTTTTGCACAGAGTCATGACGAGTCTAGAAGCGTCTCTTGGGGGAAAGAGAAGCTCATTGTCACTCAGATGAGGGGACAGTCCTGTACAGGGTCGGCCGCTTTGAGACTGGACAAGCAAGGCTTGATGTGTCCAACTGACGAGATTCTTCTTCAAGGTCCTGCGTGGATAAGCATCCGCCTCGCTATCTGGCCTTTCATGGGTTGTTAGTTTAGCTGTTTGAGGTTTGAGGGAGATTCAGGGACAGCACAGAACTCTCAGCCTTGACGACGGCACATGACTGGGATGATGAAACCTTCACAAACCCAGACAAAGCATTCTCGTCACCCCTCTTAGCTATTCACCTCCGTGCCCGTTTCGATTCACGGAAGCAGATAATGATTCGTTGGGTTAGCTGTGTTTATCCCACGGCTGGGTAGCCTTTTTAGGCGCCAACCAAAGTGCTTCCTTAGTATCGAGTATCGGAAAAAGCCTTGTCATTCAATACCTACGGAGTAAATTTCATCAGATTAAGTGAGCCAATCAGCATGTAGCATGCTTCTACCAAGATGTAATAATGCTGGTTTGGCTGTCAAACATTAAATGTTGCAAAGCCAAGAAGCCAGAACAAATTCAATGTTACGCGCTTGCGTAAAATGGATTTTATAAAAATCTAAAAAAGTATTGAACGGTATTAATATCGGTAAGCTTGAGATAGTGTCTGCCACAACCAGACTGATGGGAAGGTGCCTGGCTGCTGTTGGCAGCTGCAGCATCTTCCAGTTCTAATGTCTCCTTTTTAATTTCTCCTGCTGCTGTTGCAACATATGAAAACTGGAATAAACAAAGCTTGCTATCATCTCGGGTCCGTCTCACCAGTGGCTTACCTTGCACGGCAGCTGGATTCTCGCGTTCTCACGACCTCACGCGAGAGTGAAAGAAGAGGCTTGTTCAAGATGAATTCCCCTCGTGTGCAAGGTGGATGAGAGCAGCCGGGGGCGGTGACAAAATACGCTGTACAACCGGACAGTTTATACCCATCTCCAGCAGCCTTCGGTCTGAACAGGAAGTCACAAGTTTATATAGAACGTCATCATGTTGACTCAATTCTGATGCAATCAGCTGTTTAATTGGGCGTTTCCCAGCATACCCTGGGTCCGCCTGGGTGGAAAAGCAACAGAGCTGCCTGCGTCTCAAACCTGCGGCCGCCTTGGTCTCGTGAGATTATCGTTGCCAACGTGTGCATGACGCCAGAACGAGTCGGGATCAAGTCAGACAAGCCAGTGATAGATTCTGCACAGGCCTGGCTGTGAGGTTTGAGGGTTTGAGGGAGGTTCAGGGACAGCACAGAATTCTCAGCCTTGATGACGGGACATAACAGGGATAATGAAGCCTTCACAAACCCAGAGAAAGCCTGGCAGGCCTGGCTCATCTCAAACCATCCTATGGTTACATGTTTGTGTCCAACCAATCAGCGCCTGGTGAGTAGCTCCTGGCAGCTCCGGCCGTGGTTTGGGTTGTTTGTTCAAAACAACAATGGCGGCCGTGATAGACCAATGGTTCATCTAATCATCTGCCAAGTATTTTTTAAAAGTGCCCGACCATTTCCAAACAGTTTCCAATAATGGCTTCCCAGATGGTCCTCACAAACCATCTGACACGTCAGGTCAACCAGAGGCAGCTGGAAGTCAAGATGTGTGTTAGCTGTTAGCCCTTAATGTCCAATCAATAGCTTTTGAGAGAAGAAGAAGTGGTGTTGGTGAGGATTTTCCTCAACAGTCAGCAATGTACATCTGAGCATTAGATGGGGATTTAGAGTACAGTACAAGAGATTGATTATCATTATGAGCTCCGCACTTGCAGCTAGATTGCAAGACCAGATCAAAGGAGCACACGGTGCCATCAGTAAAACAGGGTTGTGAGGTCAAAGACACATTGTAGCACTGTTACGTTTATGATTTTTACAATCACTTTTGTGACTCTGCTGTATAGAATTATGCTTGCAGGAAGTGCAACAGGACAGCGAACTCACCGTGGTGTATTTGCCAAGCTGGCAGAGGGAGGGGAAGGTTTCTTGATGGGCCTTACGGATCTTTTCAATGATGTTCTCTTGCTCAGCTGTCAGCTCATAACTCTCTGCCAGCTCGGGCTTTGGGCTCTCCTTCTTTTTCTTATTCCGGTCATTTCGAACAGCTGAAGGAGAACAAAGGATTAGGATTAGCGTCAGCCATGACTTGCAAACGGATGACTCAATCATCGAAGCAAATGTGGACTTGAAACAAGATAAAAGACAACTTGAGGAACAACAGAACTTTGTCGCTAGTAGGCATTCTGGTTACTGAGATATGCAGAAAGTTGTCAAGTGAAAATATATGTGAGACCTTACATAAGGACACAAAAGTTTTGAAGTTGCAGTCGACTGTCAGATCAACCAATCTCTGTCAGCTTAGTGCCACTGGCAAAGTCATTAAAAGGAAGAAAACAGAAGTGTCTGTAACAACTCTTAAGGCTACACGAATGGATTGTGTGATTTATTTTTTTTTTTTTTTTTTGTGGCTCAATTAATTAATTTAGGTTATCAATTAACTACCTTAAACTGTCCTCAGAGCTATTTTGATGCATTTTTATGTGGCTCATCTGGGTTAAGTGTATATATAGTACACAGGGTGTAGGTTTGTTTGTAGAGGATGGAGGGACAACACAAAGTCACAATTCTGGTGTACTTTTTACATAAAATACTTATATTTTTATTACGACCCATATTTACATTTACTGTTAGGTGGCGACCTCTATCTCAGGTTGGTGGGTGGGGTGGTAGTCACAGGACTTCTTGGCCCAGGAGAGTGCTGTTTGTGTCCCATTTGAAACTCAACGATGTTATTTTGACTGCACGTAGCAAGCGTAACTACATCCCTTTGCACATCACATGTGCAATTACATCATGAAGTGATGTTACGCAACACAGTTTTACCCAAACCACAATCTTTTGCTAAACATTACCAAGTAATTTTGTGGCCTAAATCTAACCAAAATGTAAACAAATCTTAATGCTGACTATGTGTTTTAAACTGTAACCGTTGTGTTAGATGTGAGGACGTGTTGATCTCCTGCCACTATTAGGGGCGCTAATTTCTGGAAACGCTCCTGTGGGTTGTATTAGAGGGTAGAAACATGACCATATGTGGTCATATGGTTTGGAGAACTTGGTGGCTTTCATATGGCGCTCTTCTACCTAAACGGACAAAGCACTTCACAATTTTCCTTTTATTTTACCATTCAAATACATTCAGACGCTGATGTTGGCTCAGCTGTCATTCAAGCCATTGGCCCGCCCATCGTGAGCAACTTGGGGTTCAGTGTCTTGCTCGATGACACGTTGACATTTGGACAGGAGAAATTGGGGATCGAACCGCCAACTAATGTAATTAAAGGAGGACCCGTAGTTGTGTAGATGCTCACAGCACAGGTGATGTGATACAGTCTTACAGTTGGTGGCCAAGATAACTAACAAAGGCAGGGAAAGAGAAGACTACTAGCAAGTAAACACACATGTAAAATAAAATTCTTACAAAAACTGGCTTTGAATGTTTTATGAGAAAGGAAATGCATTCAGCTTGTTTTTTAAGCAAGGACATGCACAATGCATTTTGGTGAGAAAGACATTTGCTACATAGAAATAGAAGGAGATCTATTGTAGCAAACCAAGGGAAACAAGCCAGCCAATTTAGCACAGAGCTTGGCTCCCTAAATTCAGATTTGGGGGAGGTAATAGAGTTCAAGTGTTCAAGTGCTGCAGCCACCAGGCACATGGCACTGGTCACACCTGCAGCCCATCAGTTAATCAGGGAACGTATAAACTGAGCCAGTTCCAATCCGAGCAAAAAGGAGAAACAAAGGACCAAGCGGGCAACCCCGCTGGGGCTTTCAGTAAGGGAAAGGACTGACCTCTCTCTGCTCTATCCTCACAGGACAGTCTGTTTTGAGAGAAGACTACAAGATGGCCAAAGGTCCCCGGACGGGAAGAATCCTCTCTTTAAATGATTTATTAAAAGGCACTATGTTCAAAGCTAACTGTCTCTGAGTGTCCTATTTATACAATAAATCTTGCCTCCCAAGTCCCCTGGGTTGCCACAAGATGAGCTTATCAACTGTTATTCATCAAATGGGATTTTTTTCTCCTACGGACACTGAGAGACACCGTGCCTTGCAGTGATACGCTAAATGCAAAAATGCTATGAAAAAAAATCCGAAATTAACCACTTAGAAGAAAGTCTTACAGCACCACACAGGCAGGAGCTACAACAAAGCCCAGGTTGTTGTGTGTAAAGTGCACCCTGAGAAGCCACAGAGTCCTTTGTTTCATTAGGTAAAGATCTTTTGAAGTTTAACGCAGGAGAAGATTCAAACAATCCAACTAAGTTTATTACTCAACACAGCATGATCATCCCAACATCACACATCTCTGCTCAGCGGCACACACCCCTTTAGAATAATATGGAGTAGAGCTGGAGGGAAAGAGCCGGGCCCATTGTCAGGGTGAGACACCCAAGAGACCTTCCTTGGCTGACAACACTACAATCACAATCTCTGCCCTAGTTTACAATAAAGCCCTTTTATATTCAAGCACTAGAGCTAGCTCGTGATCACATATTGCACTTAGGTGGTTGAGTGGAGGCCAAGGAGGTTTATTGCTGGTACAGATATATATCCTAGTGTTATGCGACTGTGTAGAGCCTCAAGGCGTTACACCATTTGTAAGAAAGCCATCATTACTGTTGTTAAAATGTATTATTATTTGTTAAAACTACACTAATAGATTTTTATAACCACAATGGATCAACTGACAATGCGTTATATGAGTCACAAAATGGTTTTGTCAAATAAAAGATAACATAACTGTCAGAAATTCCCAATATCTTGACAGAAGATAGGGGCCATGGTTAGCGAGTTAGGAGACCACACAGTGTAAGAATATTCCGACAGCAGAGTTTGAAGTTTAATCTACAGACAGACAGTTAGCAGGTGAACATGAGATATAAAGAGAAGGCCACATGTCAACGTGTCTCTGAGCAAGACACTAAACCCCAAGTTGCTCCTTGGACTCTGTATGTATAGCTGTCCACTGCTCCTAATACCTAGGATGGCTTAAATGCAGTAATATAATTTCACCACATTGTACTGTATGTAAGTGACGATTAGGTATAAAGTTTGATCCCTTTGAAATTTAAACAATAGTTGCTTTATATGCTTTTTTTGTAATTTTTTAAAAAGTTTGTAGTGAATCTGCTGATGATCTGATTGCGTGATACTTCTGAAATGTTAGACCACACATCATGCCAGTTGAGATCCCTACTCAGTCCTGGGCAATCATGTGCCCAGAGCTTCTCAATAGGAAGAAGGCCAGATATCACTGACAACTGATAAAGCCTGGATACCATACCACAGTTTTTAGGCTGCACAATAAATAACTTAGGTCTCTGCCAGGGAACACTGTGTGCCTTGAGTGCAGAAAAAAGAGGAACGTGGTGGATTAAATACGTTCTGCAAGTCAAAAAAAATTCTTTTAGACAATGAAGTCCCCTCTGCTCCCATTGTCGAGCTGTTATCGGCCTCCCCCAAATCAGGAGTGCTGTATTATTGAATATCTAGCTATTTGGCAGTGTGTTTCAGCCAATCTCCAAGTCTTGATAAGATGTGAAACAATGGGGCCAAAGCGTAACTGGTAACTGGTTTGTTAGAAACGTTGGCAAACAGGACATCATGGAGTGACTAAGGATCTGTCATAACACTTTCTAAGGTACGCCAGCAAACAGACGTATCTGGATTAAACCACATGTGGAGGGGCCTCAACACAAAGGACCCAAAGTAATGTTTAAAGTTGGAAACAGAAAAACCACCATCCTCTCTCCTCCTCTGTAGAGTAGACATCTTGACTGCGGACCTTTGCCTTTCCAGATAAATTTGGATACCGCTGATTATAATTTCTGCCAGTAGCTAGCAGGAGGAGAGAAAGGTAGCATAGAGCTCACAAAATTAATCCTGGGTAGAACATTCATTTTAACCACTGACATACGGGCTTGAATAGACATGAGGAGACATCCATTTTTCCGTATCTTTCAAGATGTTGTTCAGAGCAGCAGAATAGTTATGTTTAATAATCTGGTTCAAGCAGGGGAAGATCTCACTGCCCAAATATTTAAACTGCTTAACAATGGGGAAGTTGTGAGGGAGAGACCGAGAAATCTGCAAATAATGAGAGATGATGCTGTATACCCCGAGTGTATATCGGTGATACCATAATGGATTGGCGCATGGCTTGAGCCAAAGGTTCCAGAGAAATGACAAATAATGCTGGACTCAAGGGGCAACATTGGCGGGAGGATCTAGGAACTGGAAGTAAAGAGGAGGTGCATGTGGTTAAGACTCTGGCTGAGGGATTAGAATACAAAGCTTTAATCTTACCAATGAAAGTGTTACCAAAAGCCCATCACCTCTAAGACTGACCATAAAAATGGCCACTCAAGTCTGTCAAAAACTTTCATTGCATCAAGAGAAAGAAGTGACATTGGGGTCTTGCTGTCCTCCACCAAATCAACAATGTGGAGAAGGCATCTAACCTTATCTGGTTCTAGTCTTGTTTTTATGGATCCTGTTTGGTCAGAGTTCACTAATTTTGCCAAAGGAGACTCCAAACGACGGGCTAGGAGCTTTGCAAAGATTTTTATGTCAGCGTTAAGCAAGCTCAGAGGTCGATAGCTCTGTAGGATCCTTATCCTTTTTCAAGGAAATTAAGGCAGTGTTAACATTCCTTGAGAATTCACCCTTTTCAATAGAATAGTTAATCATGTCAAGAAGGACTGGACCTAACTGTTCCCAAAAAGTTGTATAAAATTCAGTTGGAATCCCATCAAAGCCCGGTGATTTTCCTTTTTGCATAATCTGTACTGCCAATCATAATTCTTCAATAGAAATCCATCTCTCCAAGCTATCTGATTCCTCTGCTGATAACTGAGGCAAGTCAAGCTAATTTAACCAGCGGTCACAGTGAGATTTATCCAAGGTAATCTCAGATTTGTACAGATTGGAATAAAATGTCTGAAAGGATTTATTTATTTTGAAAGGGTCTTTTCAGATTTAATAGCGGCAATATCTGCTAAATAATCACAGGACCTGAATCTCATAGCAAGAAGGTGACTAGGTCTTGCGCCCTCAAATTAATAGCGCTGTCTTGCTTTGTGAATTAGGAATTCACATTTCTGTTTCAGAACGTTGTTTATTTCCTTCTTGACTAATGATCGTTCTAAAGCTATCCGGTCAGTAAAATTAGTTTGTAACAGTTAGTGTAGCCTGGTGAACTCAGCTTCAAGGTTTTGCAGTTTCAGTGATGGAGCTTTGTGCGCATTAGAGCAGAAAAGTATGGTGTTGCTCCTACTAAAACCTTTTATCGCATCCCACGATATCGTTGGGTCTTCTACAGAGCCAACATTAATTTCTGCAAATATTTGGAATTCTGCAAAAAGCTGAGTAATATACCATTTATTTTTCAGTAAACTAGTATTGGGGCATCATCTAACCACACATTGAGACAATTCGGCAAAGGAGGTGGCGCAAAGGACCCCTTTATAATGCCATTGGGAGAAACACCGCTTTATCAATTGAATGAAATAATTGAGGGGATGCGAATAGAAAATCTATCCTGGAAAAGGATTTGTGTCTACCTGAGAAAAAGGAATTATCCTTACAGGTGGAACTAACTGCACACCAAATATATATAAGCCCCAAACTGGTGGCCCATGACTTCAGAGCATTTGTAGCCTGAGCCTGGTCCCCAGTGGCCCTGCGTTTGACCGATCAATATTGGGGTCCCACACAGCATTGACATCTGCACCAACCATAAAAGAACAGTCCGTTAACTCCAGCATTTGATTAGTGAGCATATTAGTCATTTCTATCAAAAATATTTGGCGCATAAGCTGACACAAATGCAATTTTTCTGGCACCAAACTCTGTTGTGGAAATCACAATCCTGCCTGTATCGTCTGACCAAGAGGACAACACTTTAAGTGGGAGGTTCCATTTGACAACAATGGCCACGCCTTTTGTTTTGGAGCTCACTGATGACAATGCAGTTGTATGATAGAATCTATTGGCTGAACGGCTGGTATCCACCTGAAGTAAATGTGTCTTCTGTATTAATGCAATTTCGACATTTCTCTTTCTTAGTAAGCCCAGAGTGCTGGCTCGTTTATGAGGAGCATTCAGTCCACCACAAGTCCAAACTAAAAGTGAAAGATCACCTATTATCAAAAAAGCTGCATTCTAAATGAAAGTATGTGTAGATCTTGCTACTGCTTTTCATTTTGTTAAATCCTAACTATAGTGCATCCAAAGTTAAGTCCCTCAACATACAAAACATGTAAAACACAGAACAAGAACATACAAGACAGTGTAAGACCCATTCAAGTTAGCAGAACGCTGGAAGCCGGAAGTAGCTGGGTCGGCCAGCGGAGGTCTCTAGTGCCCCTGGATTATGGGCTGCACAGTGCACAAACAGCGCCGATCATTCGGGTAATTTCATACGAGGGAGTTTAACTTTTTGGGCTTCTCGGCCACTTAGCAACTCTCATAGGAATGAACGGGGCTCCACCTCCAATACAGTATCCAGATTTTATTATACATCCATGGTGCATTGCCATGAAAATGTATGGGCTGTGTACACGCATGAACAAAAAAGCAGTTGGAATTTGTGTTTTTAATCAAGCTTGGGCCCAAAACTGCTGCCATGGTTCGGGCTTGGGTTGGGCTTAGACACAAACTATGCTGGTTCATACAGGGCTGGGCCAGCTGGATAATGGTAAATAGGCAACAGTTTGCTAACACTTTACAAGGTAATAATAATTCAGAGTTGTGTTAATGGCTGTTTCAATAGTTTAAGTGGCTAAAACAATCAAATTAATTTAAGTTATTTGTGATATGGTAAAAATAATTCAGTTTTGCTTTTCAACATCATGGCCATAATGAGTTAAATCCAGCCTATACCATCCTCATGTGTCTAATTTTAGCTTAATGCAATCTATATACTCAGGTTTAGATACTAACGTGTGCTTAGGGATAAATCGACATATCTCCATAGAGTGTGATGATCACAGCTGGATGTTCTGACCTCAGACAGTGAATTATACTATGCTATGCTAACTGTTTAACTTGTCTTTGTGCTGTGCTAGGCTAAACACATCCTGGACTGGAGGCAAAGAGATTAAACTGATGATCTAATCTTACTCTGGGTAAAATTAATGTTTCCCAAAATGATGGCATAAAGAGCTTTAAGCACAATGCCCACAGCTCCTGTCGCTAATGCTAACATATAACTGCTACCTCTCCCACCACTACCATCAAGACTAGATGTAAATTGTTGATGTTCAGAGCAGTTATGATATTGACCGTTTATAGTGCTTTTCTCCATAATCAGGCATTAATCCCAGAGTCAATCTCAAATGTCTAATCTGCTTTGCCAAGAACGCTTTATATCCTTGAACTAATCTCTCCTGATTCAATTGATGCACAGAATTCAGTAAAGATATCCAAGTATCATCCATACAGCTGGGAATATGTCAGTCCTTTCAAATGCACATATACTTCGAACCAAATCACTCACAACCAGGGAGTCCATATGATGTATTTCTGTTTAACTTTGATATATTAAGACATATTACACCCACATCTCATTCTCTGTCTCCACATTATCGGACGTCTCACAGCATCAAAATAAAAGAGGTCAATATTATTTTCAGTTTCAGCGAATTATGCTGTGTGGGTCTGCCGAGGCAGATTACTGTCACTGCTGAGAGGCAGCAGTAATGTGCTAACGTTAATCGGTCCATAGATTCTGACCTACATCCACGACCTATGTCCATTATATGGGGGTATGTATATGTACGAGACTTTCCACTAAATCAACAGTGATTATATCCAGTGAGTAAAGCGAACCTTAACAGTGACAATATTAATTACTTAATTAGAAAAGACTAGTATTACCATTGGACCTCATGTGATTTAGAAATTACCCCCACGCCTGTGTTTCATGTGGCGCATTCACACTGGATAGTCTATATTTTACTCCAATTTACTGACATTATCTACCTGATATGATAATAGGGCTGTGTCAAAACTTTATTTTAACTTATTTTAATTTATAATTGCCAACGCAGCCAATACAACCCGAATCACAGAGATACTGATTAACAAGGGACTAATATTATTGTGACTTGACAAATTACAGACATTGCAGATTCCCACAGGATTAAGATAACAGACAATCAACTAGGCCCCGGGTACTAGTGGTGAATAGGGCTTAAAATGGTATTCAAATAACAGCAACTATTGCAAATTCCACATGCAGTTGACTAAGATAACATGACATTTATCAACTAGAGCCCCTTTAAGGTACTAGTCCGGTGCGAATAGGGCTTGTAAATAAATAAATGTTCTTATTTAAACAGGCAACTATACATACCCTATGAAATTCCCATAGAGGCAGGCAGATTTTATTATTAAAGGCCAGTTATTTCCTGGATTCAGGATATTACATCCTGATAAGTTCCTTGGCCTTTAGAATTAAAATAGCCTCATCACATACTCTTCACCATGCTTAGAGATAGGCATGGTTTTATTTCTTAGACTAATACCTGGTTTGATTTGCATTGAGAGATGATTTTATACCATGCCTATCTCTAAGCATGGTGAGAATGTGATGATGTGGGCTATTTTAGTTTCAGTGTAGGGCAGCGGAAGGGGCTGGACTGAGAGGATAGATAGCTCTGGGCCTCCTTCAATAAGATCACCGCAGCAGCAGATGAAGCAGACATTTTTAATAGTGATTCAGAATGAGCGTTAGAAACCATGCCACACATCTCTTGACAGTGAACTAAACAGACGAAACAAGTACTCTATGGTCACATAGTGTTACTATCAGTTTTTACTGGTATGTCTTGCTTCATACCTGGTTATATTAATCTTCAAAGATTTCAAATGAAACCAGTGATGGGAGAATTGATCCTTTAGGCTTTATAGTTTCAGTGTAGGGCAGCGGGAGGGGTTGGACTGAGAGGATAGATAGCTCTGGGCCTCCTTCAATCAGATCACCGCAGCAGCAGATGAAGCAGACAGGGAAATAGTGATTCAGAATGAGCGTTAGAAACCTGCCACACATCTCTTCAGTGCACACAGACAAAACAAGTACTCTATGGTCCATAAGTTGGCCTATTATTATACCAGATATGGGAATTAAAACAAGAAATGGTCATGGAAAAGAAAAAGAAATGAAAGTGATTAAATTAAGTAAAATAGGCATACAAAATACTGTACTTAACAAAGAGCATATGTGATGTGAAACATGATATATCATGTCAAAAAACACGTACTATACACACTCACCTATTAAATGCTGTTGCCTTGCAGAGGCCATACTATAAAATATCAATTTTTAAAAATTCACATCAGTCAAACCATACTTAGGACGATTGAGTATGCCACATATTAAATAAAAAAATGGGTTCATGGTTGTTGTTTATGGTAAAAAATATAATTTAAGATTTACATAAATAGGCTCAGGATAAACTACTTCAATAATGTGTATCGAGACTGAGACAAGACTAAGACTTAGAAGGTAACACATTTCAAATTAGATATAAGTTAAGTTATTGGTTGCATTTGCAAGTTTTAACACATAGGCATAAATCAGACAATGGACAAGCAATTTAACAAAATCCCTGCAGTTGTAGTCTTGAACGGTCTTGAAATAAAATCCAGAGTCCTCTAAATCCGAGACAAGACCGAGTAAAATGCGGTTGATTCTGAGATGAGACCAAGACCTTCAAAAATAGGTATTAAGACCGGTCTTTAGACCAAGACCGATCTCGAATACTACAACACTGCTGTAGTGGCCACCTCTTCTTTCTGTTTGACATGTCAAATGTGTGCTGAGGACATCAACTGATGTGTGTCAAATAATGCATCGCACTGCTTTAAGTGACAAACTTTATCTCAAAGTACTGTCAGATAGAAACACACTGTGTGGGTGACATACTGTATCTGTTCTGGCCTTGTGCATAGTTCACTATGCATGTGAGTTTTGACTTAACTGAGGAATCTCAATCTGGCAATCTGGCTTTCAAACTGACATTTAAGCTGCCATTGAACTTTATCAGAAGTGCTTTTTGAAGGCTTTAGAAAGTCCAAATTCCTACCTTCATTGGCCATTTGTGTGAAGGTGAGAGAGTCGGCAGAGTTTGAACTTCTCTCTGAAGCTCTCTTTTTTTCATTCTTCATACAACTATTTCTGTCACTTTTCATGTGAACAATCGAGTGCAACATCATGCATGTCTTCCAGGAGGGACTGTCTGGAAATGTGCACCATTATGTCCAAATTTAAATGATATTGTATCTCCCTACTCTCAATGATGGCCAGCTTTTCACTCCGCCATTTGTGTGGCAGTTTGGACAACACAATGTGTGAATTAGTCATTTTTGAGTATAACCCGAGCATCCAACCTAACTAACATATCTCTCCAAGGTGAGTGATGGAGGATTCTCTCAATGTCATGGCCCAAATGGCACAGCAAAACGGCATCAAAACACCAGCTGTAAAGTGTCATCTAAAAGAGCCGCGCATGATCTCCTGAAGCTAATTCTGTACAAAATGCTGCTGTTAGTGACTTCAGCAGCAGAGGACAGACAGTCAAACCCTGAGCCTCTCTCTACACTCAGAAAAACCCTGGAAGGAGGAATAGTCCAGGATAATGGTATGGAAAGGGGGATATAACACAATCTGTTCATGTGTGTCTGTGGACGTCATTTGTCATAGTGTTGGTGACAAACTGTGTCTGGCAAGGGGGGTGGGGGCCCACACAGAGGCAGGCAAGCCACACGATGTGATTTAGGAAGACAGCGACGTGGCAAGTGCACCCCCACCCACCCAGGGCAATCAATTACCACTGCGCTCCAAGCAAATTACTGCGAGCATGAGCAGATACATCCAAATGATGCATTGGACAAGAGGTCATGAAAATATATGGCTTTTTAATACCCACAAAAGGGCAGGGGGGAACCAATCCAGTGCAGGGACTCTCATCATTATGAAGTGTCTGCAATCACTACTCTTGACATCCACATAAAAAGCATCGTTGCTTTTTTTTCTTTGCTGGGCTATACGTGTCTGATTGACCCCTTGCACTCTTTTTTTGGTGTAAAATTCTGTCTTCTTGGGCCTTGCATTGAAAAAAGGAGAAGGGGCGGCATGTATTTCAGGCATATGTTGTTTAAAAACCCACCAACTGAGTTGAAATGTGAATTTCCAACAGAGAGAAAATATGAATTTCCCCTTACGGGATAAATAACGGCATCTTCTTAGTCGACTAATTGTGTTTTAGAAATGAATGAATTTTGTTACGAAGGGCTGTTGTCATTCCAATTATGGCTTTACCCCCCTAGTCTGGATCAACAGAAGTCCATTTTCTTTTGTGGGGTGCAAATTTTTCATGAAAACAAGTTATTTCCTGAGACTATTTTGCAGAACCACCGTTGCTGCATCCCACGCATATTACAATTGTGATTGGTTTAAAGAAACGCAAACGACCCAAAGCATTTTATTTTCCTATCCCAGAATGTGTGTGTGGTGTAGCCAGACCTGTTGTAGCCAACTCCACAGCGCTGTGGAGATGGAGCTGGCAATGCAAGATTTTTACTGGCCTGACTTGTAAATGGCTAAGAGACTTCTCTTTGAGTTAAGGGTTGCAAAAATTACACATTAATGTGTCGGTTTATGTGGGTTTATCAGGGGCTTTTTTAACTGAAAGCAGCTGTTGCTGGAAATAAAGATGGTGAAAACTTTGAGACTGATTGACTAATTGTACCAGCGCTACTTTGAATTCAACATGTTTAACTTTGAGTTTTACAATCCACGCCAAGTTTTGCCCATCTTTTCTTTCACTCAATGAAAATATAAACCCATCTCACATAAAGGCTGCTTTATAATTCTATAATTCTTATAATTACACATTATACATCCCCAACAACCAAGATGTACCTATCTGGTGCTTTAACTGAAGATGATGATGCTCGGTATGAAGGTTAAAGGGTTTTTCCAAATTTCAGTCCAATTTGAATACAGACACATTATTACAGTAACACGTAACATTTCCAGCTTTTTTGGTGGAAACAATACAGGTCATGGTGACAAACTATCTTAACATGATGCAATTTGAAATGGGGTCTTTGACATGAAAACAAATGAACACATCCTCCACATACCATCTGATTCCAATCAAAACTAAAAGGACTGTGATTAATGCATGGAAGCCCTCCACCCAACAACATCTGAAGTGCTCTCCAGAGTGTTAAACCAAGGGATGAAGGGTCACTGAGTGGAGTTTAGACATGCTGTCACAAAACAGTGGGCATTGCTACTAGTCAATGAGCAATGTCTCACCCACTGTCTTTTGTCCTCTTTATTTCTGTTTTCTCAGCTGCCCCTAGCCTCCTGGTGCAGCATGCCGATACCGCTCTCTACTCTGCAGCTTTATAGGGATGCTGTATGGCTCGGCGGCAGCAGGCGTGGATGGCGGCCGTTTTGCGATTGGCCAGCCATCTGGGTGCTGCCAAGCTCTGCACTGTGTCTCTTTGAGCAAACAGATGCAGCGCTAAATAAACACTATCTATCTGGAGCCGCGTGATGCAACCTGGGCCGCTTGCCACAGCACTTAACATGGCAGATCCCTAACACTAACCAGGTGGGTGTCGAGCAGCCATGATAATTCTTCGCTGCCACCAGAGCATTGAGTTTAAGCTAATTGTTCTGATGGGACAAGGGGGTGGAGGGGGGTGGGGGTTTGTCAGATGGGAAACCTGCATTGTGAAAATCTGACCTTGGAGCAGGAATGAAAGAGGCATGTATGCAATTTAGAAGTGATAAGATTAGTCTCACTGCTGGTTCCGAAGCCTTTTCCACACAGATAAGATTAAAATGAGAAGAAACATCACATCAATAGTTTGAATAGTTTACCAGCTGATTCTGGAGCTTTGCAGGATAACTGATCTTATGACTGCCTTTTTACAATTATAGATTGTGGTCTAAACCACAAAGTGTTCTGAGATAACTTCTGTTATGATTTTTTGAAACCATAAAAAATTGAATTGGATGTTTGTCAGAGTGCTGTAGTAGAAAGTCTCTAATTATCTTCCAGGTGTCTCAGGCCATTACACGCTGCATTATGTCATAAAGCTGCTCAGGTATTTTAGAAATATGGGTGATCACAAGCAACAACCAACACATTCTCACGCCCAACTCATTACATACGGACGCTTAGTCCGGATCGCTTGACGTCATTTTCTCAACATGCAGGGTATGGTTAGGTGTAGGCAACAAAACCACTTGGTTAGGTTTAGGCATTTCAAATAACTGGTTAAGTACGACTGAGCAGTGAGATGGGAAGGCAAAGGCTTTACGGTTATGGTATTGGGGTGAACTTGAGAATGTTCAGTTAGAATAAGTCCACGTTAACTTTTGGGTTCACCCTGGACATGGACAGCCGTCTCCTGGCTCAAAGTCCTGTGTTGTTTATGCCTGACTCCGTTGCTCCAATTTGGGCTCCAGGCATAGTTTACCCACAATTTAAACCCATGGATGACAATCGCACCTCCCAAATTTTGGACTGTTCTTTTAAACAAAAGTTAATGCTTTTCTACGAAATTAATCCAACTGTAAATATTGAATATGTAGCAATATATAGGACAATTTACAACAATCTTTTTGGCTTTCAACAGCTAATTTCTTTTCTCTGCCTTATCACAAGATTATACAGACTATCTGGGGCCCATGGAACTGAACACACACACACACACACACACACACACACACACACACACACACACACACACACACACACACACACACACACAGTGCATGTCTTAATGGTATTCCTTCTCCTTTTCTTGATCTGCAGATTCACCAGATTAATAATGGATCACATCAGTACTTTCAGGACTTTATGAGACTCGTGATCGCTTACCACTGAAAACATACAAAGACACAACTTGTGTAATGACGCATTCAATCACATACCTGCTGGTGCAGCATACCACCCACCCCACACACACACACACACAAACAATGCTCTCTTTGTGTTTCACTCATGTAGCAGTTGTGTAATCTCCAGAAGCACATGAAAGTCTAGTGTCCAAAAGTAAATAAGTATATAAGTGAAGCTTATTTGTACAGCACGAATCACAGACAGTCACGAAGTGCTTCACACGCAAAAGCAGATGCTTTCAACACTACTACTTTTCATTGGGAAATAACTACCGATGCCATATTCGCTTGAATAACAAAACTTTTCTTTGCCAGCCATCTGAATACCATCTGAAGAATCAGTCAGTCAGTCGGCCCAACGTTCTGGGGAATACCATATATCTTAGCAACTACTGACCAGATTTCCATGACAACTATTCATGGCCTACGGAGGATTTATCATGATTTTGGTGACACACACAAGCTATTTCAAATTCCATTGCATCAAAAAGCGCTGCTTGGTTAGGTGTATTTGGCGTAAAAGTATTCATTAGCGTCATATCTAGACGCACTTGGTCGGGACGTACGTTTCCCAACTGACACACTGGACAAGAACGGGACAGTTAGGTTTAGGAAAAGATGGGGGGTGGGGTTACAAAATGGACATTTCAGAGACATGCGGGACAAGAACAGGACATCTGGTCTCTTGGGTGACAGCCCTGTGTTGTCTAACCCATCCACCCCCAAACCAATCTCCTTACGTAGATTTGAGGTCTTTTAAACTACTCTCTACCATTGTGGCTCACTCACCAACCGTTGATAAGCTGACCCCTCCAAAATGAGTCTGCATTTAGGCACTTCGCTTGAAAAAGTCAATAGATATCCCTCATAGTATCTGCCAACAGATTTGGGACACAATTGCAAACCCTTTGGTCCCTAGAGTCAAAGCAACTTCCAGTCAGCACGGTCTTTCGGTTGTCGACGTTCAGAGCAGGATGCTGAGGACGCCAGCCAATCACCTCCATCCATGGATATAGGAGAACTCCCTTGGATGGAGCCAATCACATCCATCCATGCTTATAGGAGAGCTCCCTTGGATGGAGCCAATCACCTCCATCCATGCATATAGGAGAGGGAATAGCTCCCTTTCTTTTCAGTGGCCCCAGTGGGTGGTAGGTAGGGGGTAGCCTGAGGATATCAAGACATCATCTTTTCTATGATTCCTCTGCTGAGGTGTGAAGCAGTATAAGAGAAAGGATTGCGCCCCCCCCCTCCCCTGAGGCTTATGGAGCATGAAGTGGACCTGAGCTATAAATGCTGATGCAATCAAAGGATGCCAATAACCTGTGAAATGCAAACTGTTCCTGTGGATGACAGTGGGGCGGGGGGGGGGCATTGACAGCAGCCAGTCACAGCTGTTTTGCTTTTATCTGTTTATGAAATGGTTTCTTAGATCCTACTGGGTGGATGTTTGACAACTCTTTGTGAATGACGCAACTCCTCCGCGCTAGCTGAAATATTAGTATAGAAACATATATAAGATGGACCTACGGGATACGATGCATTACCATATGTTCTCTCCTTGCTTCTATATTGTAACATATAATATGCAAATTACTCTATATTGGGGTCTTGCTGCCATTTTGACCAATAATATGATAACTCATGACAGTGTGCAGTATGAACACAGGTGTTGATGCAGCCTGTTTTAGAGAGAATTTAAAAGCAGGGAAATGGTAATTAATCCTGGAACGTGTTGGTATTGATTTTTTTAGGTAAAAAAAACAATTGTTAGATTTTATTTTTTTATTTTTTTTAAAGCTCATAATAAAAATGTCCAATTTAAAAAAATACCACTTTGAATGTACGGTGGCATCACAGGCATCACTGTATTAGCAGGTCAAATGTATTTAATATCCAATTCTCTCCTCACACTCTATTACACTTTTTATCAGTGTGCACTGTAAACAATGCTGAACACTGTTTAATGCAGCAGAAAATATAACATCGTAATGTGTAGGGATGTCAAATGTGGGTGAAAAGACTTTGCAGAGTAGGAAAATGTGTAACTAATGACATGTCCCAGTGAGCCAGCATGAAGAATACCAGGACCCTGAAACTGAAGGAATTCAGCCAATATTAATTTTATTGTCTGTGTTTTTCCAACGCCACATGTCCAAATGTCTTCTGTGGAAAAGCCATCTCAGTTTAAATAGAATTCACCTTTAAAGGCCCTGAAAACCTCACAGGGGTTCTTTCTACAGTTGGTCCTTTTTTATGAACACAGTGATGTCCTCAATACATGCTATACTGCAGAATGTCTTGAATAACTTTTTGGTTTTAATAAAGTAGTCTAATATGTGTAAGGTAATGCAGAGGTGTGGATTGAGTTCCCCATGACGTCTCATCATATAATATCACTTTGGAGCCAAGCATCAAGACTACATTATTTTGGGATTGTCTGCTCCTAAGGTTAAGTCGAGTTGACTCTCCAAAGAGCTGTGTAGGCGACTAAGTGGACGTAAAGCTGGTTATTTTCATATTTCTATCTGAGAAATACACATTCAGCAACAGCCCCAAAACCCATGCTGCATTTTATTTTTTAACAATTGAAATATCACTGTAAAACATAAGTTAAAGAAAATGATTGCACAGTTGTTTTCAGTGTTCAGCTAGCTAGACTAACTGGTAATTATTTCAAATAATGTATTCATGTCATATTCATCATAAGTAAAAAAAATATCATTATTCCCTGAATTGTGTTCATGTTTGTTTGGAAAAGCCTCTGAACCAGCAGACCTGTGGATAGTAAAGCCATGTCAATATTTAATGCCACGCTGTGTAAATTGGGTCTGACACTCACACTCTTTGGACATTCCCACTCCGAAGCACTTCTGCAGGCGGCAGTACTGACAGCGGTTTCTCGTCACCTTGTTGATAATGCAGTTCTTGTCCCGGTGACACGTGTACACCATGTTCTTCTGGATGCTTCGGCGGAAAAAACCCTGAGGAAACAGACAGTGGGGGGTGGGTTCATAAAAAGAGGACTCTCACAACGTTAACCTAATTTTCCCTCTAATCTTCTGTAGCCGCCTGTTTTCAAAAACCTCCACACAGCTCCATTGAAATTCTCCTGCCACTGGATATCATAATGTCACGGCAGCCTGTATAACAATGTGCAAGATGTGTTGTGTTTTCTTTGCCATTAAGGCTGGAAGAAAAGAGAGTGTGGATGGGTCCCTGCTGGGAGCTCTGTGGAGCTTCAAATGCTGGATTTAAGCTCAGAAACAGAGTACAGAGTACTGAACCTCAGGGTATCAAATGAGTGAGATGGCTGGTGCTGCATGGAAGAATAACTGAGGACTCTGGTTCAGCTGTGGGGGGGGGCAGCACGTCTGAAGGTGACACTGAGCTTCTGTGGAAGACCAAAGCTACTTCTCTTTCAAAAGAATGATTTCATTGTAATTCAGCAGAACAGCAGTTAACAGGTCTTGGGCTCTTTCAAATGTTGAAGAGATCTCATGAAATAACCAAAACCATGCCGCTCCAACAACACTTGTGGCAGTCAAAGAGTTGTGTTGAGACACGGGATCATCACAGTTTGAGGGATTCCCATCATGCTCAAGTAATTATCTCGTACTCTAACATAGCTAAAATGGACATTTTCATTTTTATACAACACTGTATCACCGTGTCACTGATACACACACTGTGAGTTATCATATCATCGGTCAGAATGCCCAACGAGCTCCATATATATATATATATATATGGCATTTTACAAGTTAGAATATAGAACCAAGGCCACCATGTGGCCTAAGGCATCAGTCAATGTAGGTGTGAAAAGTTATCCGTTAACGAGTAGACAGCATTGTATCTGTCAGATAAGATCTCATTGGAAAATGATGAGATGTGGGGATGATCATTCATCTGAGTTAGAGTTGATCTAACTACAATTGTGTTTATTAAATAATCAGACACTAAATGGCCGACAATAAACCTGTAGCAGGGTATATTCTGGGAATACTGCCGTAGCTCATGGCAAATTTTGGGCAGGATTAACCCTACCCCTACCCTTCTCATCATTGGGGGAAAATGGCAGGTGAAAGTGAAACCAAAACTCAAAAACCAGTGCTTCAAAATAACATTTCCCTTAAAAGTTGCAGTGTTTTTAAACCTGCCATAGGCTATAGAGTCTGATGAATGCCCTGCATAATTTCTGGTACAGTATTCACTTCCATTTTCAGACAATTTGCAGTAAAAATTGCAAAGTAAACAGACAAGAGAGGACTGCACAAAGTCAACACAGTATGCACACACATTTTAAAGCTCATTGTGTAGCTGTGACGCTTGTGTCGGTCCAGACAAACGAGGCTGAGCTCTGCTACGTCTGTTGACAAGCAGAGTGACAGAAAGCAGAGGAGCATCCAAAGGAAGCGGGAGTCCTCACTGATTTTTCCCTCTTGATATTAATTTGCCGTTGCTCTGGGGTCTTTTGCAATGATCGTCCATCACCCAGGTCCTGTTTGCACATGTTTGAAGGCGCTTGTGCCTGAGGAGCTTCGTTCAGTTAAAGGGGGGGGGGGGTTAAAATTCCATTTACCGTTGCTGCCTGTGACGGATGGGACCTTGCCTTTTCATTAGTGAAGCAGGATGCATGATGGGTAACAGATTAGATCACAGGACTGAAACGGCTGACTCTGTAGCCCATCTCGCCCCGGCCACGAGCATCCATCAACCTCTGGACCGCCCCCCCCCTTTCCCCCGTAGCACAGACACTAACTGAAGGCAGCCAATTGCGTGTCAGCCTTGATGACACGTGGTCGGTCCGAGGTCACCTCCCCTAAGTTGGCATTATTCATTTTCTTAATAGAGGCCTTTATCCTGGCTGATGTTAGCCCAGCGTGTTCGTGGACATTACCTGGGGGGGGGGTGTGATGGATGAGCATGGAAGCGGCCTGCATCGCCATCGGCTGCCGTATAGGTGTGTTCAGGTTGGGTGCAGAACCCAAGGCTACTCGGGTACTTATGTCATTCAAAGCTGAGCGCATGCAGGTCACTTAGCCTTGGCAATGTGTGTGTGTGATGCGTGCTGTACAGTGTGCTGGGGGGGTTAAACTGCTGCTGCAGTTGGCGTGCTGTGCACTTGCTGCAGACTGTTTGCCAAGACAGATTTGCATTTTGTGAGCTTCAGCTATTTGGGGAAGGTTTGTTGACAGTTCAAGGCCTGAACTGCAATGCTTCTCATTTCAACTTTCCTCATCTGCATTATTGATATTTAGTACATTAAATATATAAATATATATCTGACGGGGAAAGGGAACAACATTTTCTGGCCTGACAAAGTTATGTGTACTCTTAGAGTGAGTTGGTTCAAGTTGTCTTTGCAATGTGAGGTGAAGCGTTCCCAAACCAGGCCAGATCGAACCAGGCCTAATAGGTTTTCTATTGAAAAAAACAGTCTTTCAGAGATGTTCGGCCCAGTAGGTCTCTGCATTATCCAGAGTAACAGGGACAATATTTCTACAAGAAGACCCTACTATCAACTTTTTATAATGCCATGCCCAATGCTGTGAGAAACAGAGAATTCCATTCAGCTCCATTGTATCAAAGTGGAGACCCATAACTCCAAACCAGCGCGTGCAAATCCAAAACCATCGCTCTTGATAACCAAGCTGAATTATTCTTAATATTTAATTTATCGAATCCAAAAAGGATCAAATGATTATGTGTATGGGGAAATGGGTCGCACGTAGTGAGAAACCCAAAGAGAATTATCAAACCATTATATAAATATAAGAGGCTGATATTATATATATTTACATTTCTGTTGGCAAAACGCAATCAATAATATCATATTTATTTTAAAAAGAGCTTAATACATAGCTTGATGTACACATGAGGCTGACAGCAGAGCCAGTATGTCACGGTGTCTTTCTGAAAAAATGAAGTGTATCCCTGGCACTTACTTTGGACATTTTGAGACAAATTGCTACTAAAGAACTTTCAGGATTATAAGTTAAATGGAAAAAACTACAGCAGCACTAAGCCCCGAACGCAGCGTCGGTGCCTTTGTGATATAGTCTAAGGAAGGAGCTTGTTTAGGTGGAACATGTGTACAAAGGGAGACGAGGTCTGGATCTAAAATCACTATCGACTTTAATGAGAATTTTAATTAACCCTTGTATTGTCTTCCCGCCGACCTGCAAATTTTGTTTTTTCTGAATCAAAATTTCAAATGAAAAATCTTTTTATCAAGGTTATGGTCATCTTTTTGTTCTTTCCAATGTTTTTCATTTTTTTCAGTGTTTTCTGAGTTTTTTCAGACTTTTTCTGAGCCTTTTGAAGTTTTTTTTTTTTTTTTTTTTTACATTTGTTACTTTTTTTTTAATACATTTTTGTAATTTTGTTTGGTATTTTTTTCACACTTTGTTTTTACATTTGCTAACATTTTAGTCACTTTTATTGACATTTTTCTTTTTCTTTACATTTGTCACACACAAGTTTGTTTATCAATAATTTTCTCTCCAAATGCTATAAAATAGACAAACACCCAAATTCAATGAAAGTAGTGACCTGATTATTATTTAACTTGTGAGGAGCGTTGTAGGGAACCATCCACATTACTTTTTTGGACAAAAGAAACCCAAATTACTGATATAGAATTTATTTGAAAAGGGGTCAAATTTGACCCAAAGACACCAGGAGGGTTAAAAAAAAAGATAAATATAATTTGATTGTCTGTTCCTCCCAAAATAGAATTGGAGTTTAGAATGCCAACACAAAGAAAGCGTAAGGTGAGGGGAAATCCGGCGGAACAACAATGCCATAAATGAAATTTATATAAGGCTACATTTCCATTGCTACATTTTGGTTTACACCTTGCATACACAGACCCCCAACCGGAGACATGTGGAAACACTTCTGATCCGTTTAGGTTGTGTTGCTAACGGAGACCTTTGGCAACACCGACCCCGACGCCAACGTTTAGCCACCTGATTGGATCATGAGGTCTCATTCTCTGAGACCAAGCTACTAACGTTACCGTGGCAACTACCAGCAACAGGCACAATACACACTATATCCTGTTTACCCCAGTTTGCACATGCCCAGTTTACAAGAATGTTGTTGAGATATTTTGGTTTTGAACAGAGTTCTTCTGATGGAGATAAAAAACACTTTTTGGCTCAATACTCTGTTTAAAAACCCAAAGTTAACAATGTAAATGGAGTCTAAGTAAAGTAGTATATATACTGAGTACTGAGGCTGTAGTCTCCAGTGGTTTTTTAACAGTAGTAGTAAACAGACACTACAAGCCTCCGGGGAAACACCAGTGTCTGTCACTCACACAATCATCACATCGGCTCTTTTGATTGCCTTGATTTCATTCTTCTTCCTCCCTCTTTTTTTCTCATATCTACTTCCCTTTTTTTCTCTACCCTGCGTCTCTTCTGTCTTCCTCTTTTCTCATTTCATTCCTGTCCTCCACCACAGGACACAAGTGTTGACCTAGTGTCGACTGCTCTGATATCTGCCAGCGCGTGTCCTGCAGGGTTTACTTTTCTGAAGCTTATGAATGTGCAACCAAAGGACACCCTTGAGCTGAGTGTTGTACAAAGGTGTTTACCTAGGTAGAGTGCAGCATGGGGGGGGGGGCAGAAGGCTGCTGTTGGATTAAATAAATGATAGGATCAGAGGTTTCAGCTGTGGGGACACGCTGAGAAGGTATCACACCTCGAAACACAAGGACGCCGGGCTGCTAAACTCAGTTTACCCTCCTACCTGTTCAACCATATCACTTCTTTGAGGTATTCTCACTACTTTATTTTGAAGCGCCCATATTGTTCTCATTTTCAGAGTTTCATGTTCATAATTGTATTTTGAGGTTGTACCAGAATAGATTTACATGGTTTCATTTTCAAAAAACACCATATTTTTATTGGCTTTCACCTGCTCATACTATTCCACCGCTCTGTTTTGAACCTGGAACTTTCTCTGAGTTATTAGTTGGAGGCGCAGCAGCGCTGGGGGGGGGGATCTCCAGGAGACGGCGAAGGGGGAAGCGCGCTGGTTAAACTGCGACAGCGGGGCTTTCACACTGCGCTCCCCTCCATCCACCTGGGGAATGGCTGCTCTTTGGCCAACAAAATGGATGTGGAATCCTCCCTTTGCACTATGCTCCATAATTAAAATAATAACTATCATAATTATAATTTACTCCTGCATACTTTGCACTTTTATGGCACTATTATCTCAACCTGTCTATATTGTTCCGTTTATAGTGTGTATATATTAATGAGTATATATTAGTGTGTGTGTATATATTAGTGAGTATACTGTATATTATTGTGTATATATTTGTGTCTATATTGTGTGTGTGTATATATATATATATATATATATATATATATATATATATATATATATATATATATATATATATATATATATATATATATATATATAGGGCCACTTGTGGAATACCTGCACAACAGGGACAGGAAGTAGAACAGGGACAGGAAGGAAGTAGTTCTTTTGGAGATTCTGGTCAACTAGTGGCTGTTGGAGCAGTGTTTAGCCATTGAGAACGAGCTAGCATGCTACGGTTAGCCACCTCGTCTCTAGTGACGTAGAAAGCCGTGCAGATGTTGGACAGCTCAGCCGGAGACTGAAGACATTCAGAAACCGGATCTCACTCAGAACACCATGGATGAGTTTTTCTCCAAGTGTGTATGTGTGTGGAAGCACCAAAGACACAAAATAACACCCCAAATCCCAGAAAAAGTGAAATTTTTTTTTTATTATTTTTTTTTCATAACATGGGCACTTTAAAGCAGCTGAATTACTTAAGTGTCAAAATTGTACTTCTTTACTTTAGGACTGTAACATCCACCATAAACAACCACGGATTATTAAAGCAATCAAACACATCCATGCTTATGAGAGAATAAATTTAGAGCCACTAAATGTTAGAGCTTCCGTACGCATTTTAACTAAACTCTAATAACTGTTTCATATCTTGCATCATACATTCTATGTACAAAATGCCCGTTTTAAGGACCAGGGACATAAACCCTGGTCTCCTGAGTTAAAGTCCTGTGTTGTTTGACCCATCCACCCCCCCCCAACCAACCTCCTTATGCAGATTTTCGGTCTTTCATAATACTCTCTACCGCTGTCTCTCTTCATCCCAAATGACATGAAGCCCTTAACTTACATGAACCCCTTAACTTACATGAACCCCTTAACTTACATGAAGCCCTTAACTTACATCAAACCCTTAACTTACATGAAGCCCTTAACTTACATGAACCCCTTAACTTACATGAAGCCCTTAACTTACATCAAACCCTTAACTTACATGAAGCCCTTAACTTACATGAAGCACTTCACTTACATGAACCCCTTAACTTACATGAAGCCCTTACCTTACATGAAGCCCTTAACTTACATGAACCCCATAACTTACATGAAGCCCATAACTTACGGTCCATGAAGCCCATAACTTACATGAAGCCCATAACTTACGGTCCATGAACCCCATAACTTACGGTCCATGAACCCCTTAACTTACATGAACCACTTAATTTACATGAACCACTTAACTTACATGAACCACTTAACTTACATGAAGCCCTTAACTTACATGAAGCCCTTAACTTACATGGAGCTTTCACCGGTAAGCTCCAACAGTCATACATACTCTTTGGAGGCATTCCCAAACAATAGAGGCCATGTTGGTTCCTGGAGCACACAGGCACTTCATGCTTAACACTGGAACACATAGCTCACAACATTTAACGTTGTGATTTTACTTTTTATTAATTATTCTGTCATGGTATGTTACCTCCTGCCCTGACGTTTCCAAAAAACTATTCTGAACAAGCCTACATTGCCATAACTATATAATACAGATTAGAAAAACCATATAGATATTTTTGGGTTTTTTGTCTACGCCCCCCCCCCATTAGTTGACAGGAGTAGCGCTGATTAACCTACTCTCCTCCCCACCCTAATGGATGCATTTGCATGATGGCCATACAGCATGTAGTTTAATTACAAAATAAGAATACTGAAATTGATTCCTGATTCAGCATTTGTTTCTAACGTGTAGGTTTTACACTGCAGGTTAACAATATAATAATTACACAATAAACAAAAAGGTTAAAGACTTAGGTAATCGTTTTTAGTTTCTAAAATGGGAGGATTGTTCTGCGTTGAGTACCCTTACCCTTTTAAAACTTTAGAATCTAAGTAACATTTTAAATACAAGACTTTTAATTGTAACGGAGTATTTTTTTAAAAGTGGGGCATTAGTACTTTTACTTATATGAAGGCTGTGAATACTTCTCCCACCACTGTGATAACCACTCATACTGTACAGCGCTCTTCATACCTGAACTCTCTCTATTCTATGTGGAGATAAGGCCATGTTGAGATGTAATGTCAGGGCATCATGGGACATGGGCCCAGCCACCTGGGAGACGAGGCCACTTCCCCCTGGACTGATAAACTGCACCTTAACCGAGATCATTATCCAACATCTTGTTATCTTAATGGGCCGGAGATAGGGTGTCAGAGCGACGGCCGCGCCATCTTAGGCCTTCTCATTTACAGATTAAAAAACGAAAGTGCCGCCCATTAATTATGTAGCTACAATCCAACCCCTTGTCCACCTGGCCTCCTCCTCTTTCTCTCTCCCTCTCCCCCTTTTTCCCTCTCTCTCTGTTCCTGCCATCGACTGGCTGTCCGGCTCTTTGGACTCGGCTCTTTGTGTTGCCTGAGCATTCAGTACAGCCGAGGAGGGGGCGAGGCGGAGCGGCGGATTAGCTTTCGCTCTTAATCGTGTCGACATCTTATCACTGCCGTGGAAAGTGGAGAGGACACAGGAGACCCTGGGGGGTTCCAGAGAAATGAGTAGGAGAGGTAGAGTGGAGAGTAGGAAGGGGGTATTTATCCCGTTTATCCAGTCCAGGCTATTACTTACACCTGCAGTTCACTAGAAAGACACAGCAGAGTTCAGGAAGGGGACTGAGTTAAAGAAGGAAGGACTCCCTGAATGTTCCTGTCCCATTTTTAGGAAAATGAAATGAGAAGAAGTCAATAACTGCATTAATTATAAAACTCCAGTTTGTTCTGTGTTTTAATGTCAAAGACACACTATAACGCAGGGATACTCAATTCATGCTGAACTGATTGAGCTGGGGGGGGGGGGCCCACAGACCATTTTCTACTTCACAATGAAAATGGTGATTGATTCACACTGGGAAGGCCTTTTTTTATACTTAAACTGTGCTGTTGTTTTGTTAGAATAATTTAAAAGGGCCTTAAATATTCTCTTGGAAAGATTCAAAGAAATCATTTGTTACTAATCTTGCGACCCCCAGGTTGGGAACCACTGTGTGGAAATGTCCTTCATTCTGTCTCTTGAGACAGTATTATTAAGTATTTGCATTATTCACCATTTGGTATATGAGGGTAAGATAGTCTCGCATTGCCAGTCCTTCTTCTACAGCGCTGCGGAGGAGGGACTGGCCTTCCTTTTAACCAATCACAATCATCTAAGCCCGGGACGGAGACTCTGCAGGAAGGAACTTGTATTGGATGTAGTGGGTGTAGAAAGGTGAGCTCTGGAATTAAAATGGCTGTTGAGAATTTCACTTAAACATTTTTCGGTTAATATAATTCAAATAGTTAAAAATGAATACTAATCAAATGCTCCAATTACTATTTATTTTAGTTTTAATAAATGGTTTGGTTACATTAGCATATCTCTCTCTTCCCGTCTTGGCCTACCGGTACGTGAAAATGCAATGCTGTTGTCGTGTGTGTGTAATGAACACACAGTCAGCGGGACTGAGCAACGCAAGGCATTGTGGGATCTTAGGGCACGGAGCTAATGTTACGGTAGAGCCCGGGTAGAGAGGGACTGACAGGCTCCAATTGAGAATCAAAAAAAGCATGGGAAATACTGTTTCAACAACCTGTTGTCACTCCCAACTTGTAACACTTAATACCACAAATACGCAGCCTATGTAGAAAACCACGCCTCTTTATTATCATAAAACATTGTTTCTAACTGTGTCCCACCTTGTTATTTGTGTTGCTATGAACATATATAGGTTCAAGTGCCACCAACTAACATAGCTTTAGTTCAGCAGTCCGACCAGCAGTCACTTAAATAATTACAATTTGGCATTTCTAACACAATAAACACAATAGTCATATTATTCCTTAAGACCTTAGCTAATGTCAGCAATGTTAGCAAGATACTGCGATTCCATGCAAAAAAAAGACATATAGACAATTAAATTATTGTTAAGGGCCTACATGGGCCAAGTTTTTTTTTTTTTTGAAAACACAAAACACAAAAAGTGATGATGTGTTTCACCTGCTGTATCAACAGCAGGACAAGAAAGGAAGGAGCGCACAAAGACCGCCATTGTTACCGTGGCAAACGTGAAACCTCGCCAGATAAGGCACAAACAGAGCAGCAGTCAACAGCTACAACGCAGAAAACAACTGAAGAGACTCTTCTCTTCTGTTTCTCCTCCTCCTCTCCACACCCATCCCCCATCCCCCATCCCCCGAAACCCAATCAGTGCTTATCTGTCCATCCGAGCACCTGAAGTGCACAGATGGACCAGGAGATACAGTAGAGATTGAAAGGCGAATCAGGGGGAAAGTAGAAGGGAGAGGGCAAAAGAAGAGGAAGAGAACAAGAGGAGGAAGAAGAAAAAAAAGGAGTGATAGCTTGTGAAAGGCCTGAACAGAGGAGCTGTGTGACTCACCCAACCTGCTCTGAATAGCTGCAGAGAGCGAAGCGAGAGGCATGAAAAGACAACAGGGCAGAGAATGAGGAGGTTTCAGATCACGCAGTCCTCTGCTAACAGACGCCCCACTGTGGCCCCTATTGTTCAGGTCACCGCTCGCCATTCAGCGCTAGTCTTTCACCGCCCCCCCGGAGTGATCAGAAGCCATCTATAAGCTCTCTCCCTCTCCAATTGGGAGGCCTCCGTTCCTCTTCACTTACACATTAATACACAGCACACAGAGTCCGACCTGTTGCTGACCTATCCCATCCAGCACAGCCAGGCCCAGACTCCCAGTAACACGAGTGTGAATCCAAAGTGAGGAAATGTTGTCAGGCCTTCTTCAGGGTGTGCGTCCAGGATTTGGTTGTGGGTAAACAGATATACCAAGTGAAACAAGTGACAAATAGAGAAGGGTTGAAATGAAGCTGCCATGATGCACACTGACTACCAGGAAAGGAATGAGCTCGTTTGTACGTAATTTGATCATCAGCAGCTGAGTTCGGGGCAGTATGTGTTTCAGTCAGACAACACCTGGTTGTCTCGTGCTGACTACACACACACACTGTTTGGTGGGACTTAGTCTACATTGACCAAGTGTAATTTCCGGGATTGTTCAGGTTCTCCCGGAACTTCCGCCGGATGTCCCTCATTTCGTCCAGATGTCCGCTGGTCTCTGCATGAATCCATAACAGCTACCTAGACTATCTGTCCAATCTGAGGACTATGGTTACCTGGTCCTCAGATCTCTGCAGGGTAAATCCAGACAGCTAGCTAGACTATCTGTCCAATCTGAGGACTATGGTTACCTGGTCCTCAGATCTCTGCAGGGTAAATCCAGACAGCTAGCAAGACTATCTGTCCAATCTGAGGACTATGGTTACCTGGTCCTCAGATCTCTGCAGGGTAAATACAGACAGCTACCTAGACTATCTGTCCTATCAGAGTTTTCTGTTGACTATTTAGCAGAGGCACCGTGGCTCCGTCCGGAGATTGTGATTGGTTTAAAGAAACGCCAATAAACCAGAGAATGTTCTTCTTCCATCCCAGAATGCTGTGTGGACTAGACCTTCCTCTGCAGCGCTGTGTAGGAAGGTCTGGCAAGGCGAGACTAGGTGGGACTTTATAAACGGGCAGGACTGGACATTCTTTTAAAACTCCCATATCATAAAAAGGGAGATTCTCATGTCTGTTTTTGATTTAAAAACAGCTTGAGGTTCTATATAAATACTGTGAAAGTATCAAAATGCTTAATGAACGAAGAAATGCACGCAGCCCATACTCAGAAACTGAGTTTAAACAAGCCGTCAGCTATTCTATATAGGCTATATATGTATGTAGAAAGTGCCAATACAGCGCTGTTACAGTCATTCCCAGGCTGCAGAGGCAGTGCAGAGACTCTGAGAGACTTTTTTTTGGGGAAGTGGGGCTTAAAGAGACAGGCGCTCAAACGGATCGTTTCAGACAGAGGGGTGATTGACCTTGTATGGGTGTGTTGGTTGCTGGGATGTCCGATGAGAAGTGTAGGCCTGTTTTGTGGCTATGGGTAAAAGAAACAAATGCTGAAATCATTTTTCTGCAGAAACATTGCTCATGGCCTTTCGATTCAATAAAGACCTATTTTTGCACCATCCGGTCTCCATCTGGTCTTTGATTTGACAAATTGGCTTAAGAAAATCCACAACATGATAATAATAACATTACCAACACATTCTCACTCGCTCTGGGTTGGGACGTACTGACTGACATGTAGCATGAGAACGGGACAGTTAGGTTTAGGAAAAGATGGAGGTGGAGGTGGGGGGGTTACAAAATGTATCTTTCAGTGACACGCCGGACAAAAGTCCTGTGGTGTTTGACCCATCCACCCCCCCAACCTTCATCCTAAGGCAGATTTACTCTCTACAGTTAGATAAAGCTGTGGGCCATTGGATCAGGATCATACATATATGATCTATATCTATAATCAGGCTGCTTCCTTTTCTCGTCATCATCCTCGTCCACCAACCCAAAATCCGTTTTGCAAATCACGTGAAGTTCTGAAAATACCGTATCAAAAATCCTTCGTCTTTCATCTTCTGTACCACTATTATACTTATTTGCCAATAACACATTTGTCCATCCATCTTCATCCGCTTATCCGGTATCGGGTCGCGGGGGGAGCAGCTCCAGTAGGGGACCCCAAACTTCCCTTTCCCGAGCCACATCAACCAGCTCCGACTGGGGGATCCTGAGGCGTTCCCAGGCCAGGTTGGAGATATAATCTCTCCACCTAGTCCTGGGTCTTCCCCGAGGCCTCCTCCCAGCTGGACGTGCCTGGAACACCTCCCTAGAGGCGCCCAGGAGGCATCCTCACCAGATGCCCGAACCACCTCAACTGGCTCCTTTTGACGTGAAGGAGCAGCGGCTCTACTCCGAGCCCCTCTCGGATGACTGAGCTTCTCACCCTATCTCTAAGGGAGACGCCAGCCACCCTCCTGAGGAAACCCATTTCGGCCGCTTGTACCCTCGATCTCGTTCTTTCGGTCATGACCCAGCCTTCATGACCATAGGTGAGGGTAGGAACGAAAATTGCCTGGTAGATCGAGAGCTTTGCCTTCTGGCTCAGCTCCCTTTTTCACAACGGTGCGATAAACGGAATGTAATACTGCACCAGCTGCTCCGATTCTCCGACCAATCTCACGCTCCATGGTCCACTCACTCGCGAACAAGACACCAAGGTACTTAAACTCCTTCACTTGGGGTAAGGACTCACTCCCTACCTGAAGAAAGCACTCCATCGGTTTCCTGCTGAGAACCATGGCCTCAGATTTAGAGGTGCTGATCCTCATCCCAGCCGCTTCACACTCGGCTGCGAACCGATCCAGTGAGTGCTGAAGGTCACAGACCGATGACGCCATCAGGACCACATCATCTGCAAAAAGCAGCGATGAGATCCTGAGCCCACCGAACTGCATCCTCCCCGACTACGCCTTGATATCCTGTCCATAAATATTATGAACAGGATTGGTGACAAAATGCAGCCCTGGCGGAGGCCAACCCTCACCTGGAACGAGTCCGACTTACTGAAAAAACCCGGACACAGCTCTCGCTTTGGTCATACAGAGATTGGATGGCCCTGAGAAGGGACCCCCTCACTCCATACTCCCGCAGCACCTCCCACAGTTTCTCCCGGGGGACCCGGTCATACGCCTTCTCCAAATCCACAAAACACATGTAGACTGGTTGGGCATACTCCCAGGCCCCCTCCAAGATCCTTGCGAGAGTGAAGATCTGATCCTTTGTTCCACGGCCAGGACCAAATCCGCATTGTTCCTCTTCAATCCGAGGTTCGACTATCGGCCGAACCCTCCTTTCCAGCACCTTGGAGTAGACTTTACCAGGGAGGCTGAGAAGTGTGATACCCCTGTAATTGGCATACACCCTCTGGTCCCCCTTTTTGAAGAGGGGAACCACCACCCCAGTCTGCCACTCCTTAGGCACCGTTCCAGACTTCCACGCAATGTTAAAGAGGCGTGTCAACCAAGACATGCCCTCCACACCCAGAGCTTTCAGCATTTCTGGACGGATCTCATCAATCCCTGGGGCTTTGCCGCTGTGGAGTTGTTTGACTACCTCAGCGACTTCCACCAGGGAAATTGACGACAATCCCCCATCATCCTCCAGCTCTGCCTCTACCACAGAGGGCGTGTCAGCTGGATTTAGGAGTTCCTCAAAGTGCTCCTTCCACCGCTCTATTAACTCCCCAGTTGAGGTCAACAACGTCCCATCCTTACTGTATACAGCTTGGATGATTCCTTGCTTCCCCCTCCTGAGGTGGCGAACGGTTTTCCAGAAGCACCTTGGTGCCGACCAAAAGTCCTTCTCCATGTCTTCTCCGAACTTCTCCCACACCCGCTGCTTTGCCTCTGTCACGGCAGAGGCTGCAGCCCTTCGGGCCCGTCGGTGCCTTGCAACTGCCTCCGGAGTCCTCCGGGATAACATATCCCGGAAAGACTCCTCCTTCAGTCGGACGGCTTCCCTGACCACCGGTGTCCACCAGGGTGTTTGTGGGTTACCGCCCCTTGAGGCACCTAAGACCCTAAGACCACAGCTCGCCACCGCAGCTTCAGCAATGGAAACTTTGAACATTGTCCACTCAGGTTCAATGCCCCCAGCCTCCACAGGGATGCCCGAAAAGCTCCGCCGGAGGTGTGAGTTGAAAGTCTGTTGGACAGGGGCCTCCTCCAGACGTTCCCAATTCACCCGCACTACCCGTTTGGGCTTACCAGGTCTGTCCAGAATCTTCCCCCACCCCCTGACCCAACTCACCACCAGATGGTGATCACTTGACAGCTCTGCCCCTCTCCTCACCCGAGTGTCCAAAACATACGGCCTCAGATCAGATGAAACAATTATAAAATCGATCATTGACCTTTGGCCTAGGGTGCTCTGGTACCACGTACACTTATGAGCATCCCTATGTTCGAACATGGTGTTTGTGATGGACAATCCATGACTAGCACAGAAGTCCAACAACAGACAACCACTCTGGTTTAGATCAGGGAGGCCATTCCTCCAAATCACGCCTCTCCAAGTATCTCCATCATCACCCACGTGTGCGTTGAAATCCCCCAGCAGAACTATGGAGTCCCCTACTGGAGCCCCATACAGGACTCCATTCAAGGTCTCCAAGAAGGCCGAATACTCCAAACTCTTGTTTGGTGCATATGCACAAACAGTCAGAGTTTTCCCCCCCCATCACCCGCAGGCGTAGGGAGGCAACCCTCTCGTCCACCGGGGTAAACTCCAACGCAGCGGCGCTCAGCCGGGGGCTTGTGAGTATCCCCACACCCGCCCGGCGCCTCACACCCTGGGCAACTCCAGAGTAGGACAGAGTCCAACCCCTATCCAGGAGTACGGTTCCAGAACCGAGACTGTGCGTAGAGGTAAGCCCTACCAGATCTAACTGGTAGCGCTCCACCTCCCACACAAGTTCCGGCTCCTTCCCCCACAGAGAGGTGACATTCCACATCCCCAGAGCCAGCCTCTGCCGCCCGGGTCTGGTCTGTCGAAGCCCCTGACCTTCGCTACTACCCATACGGCAGCGCACCCGACCCCATTGGTTCCTCCCACAGGTGGTGGGCCCATGGGCTAGAGGGAGAGGTGCCACGTAGCTTTTCGGGCTGTGCCCAACCGGGCTCCGTGGCAAACCCGGCCACCAGCGCTCGCCGACAAGCCCGCCGTCTGGGCCTGGCTCCAGACGGGGGCCCCGGACTTCCACCGGGCAGGGTCCCTTGATCCCTTCCTTGTTTTTCCATGAGGTTTTTCAACCATTCTTTGTCTGGCCCCTCCCCTGAGACCACTTTGCCATGGGAGACCCTACCAGGAGCACAAAGCTCCAGACAACACAGCCCTCAGGTTCATAGGGACACACAAACCTCTCCACCACGATAAGGTGATGGTTCCCCGAATACAAAAAACATTTGTATTATACTAAAAAATGATGTTGGTCATTCAAGGCCCTTTTTTAAAGTCTTAATAACCACAACGTTGTCGGTATAGCGGACAAGATGTTTTCAATGTTGGGGGACTTGTCCGTGCAAACACAGCCTCTCTCTTTCTTTCCTTTGAACACCTTCTTTAAAAGGTCGACAGTGTGATATTTGTACATTTCCCAAAAATCTGTTGATATCTAAGTAATAATGGCTAAAAGTAGGTGTATTTCTCCTCCCTACCCCAGCCTTGCGAATTGTTGGCTAGTTGATTGATGAGAGAAACAGCAGATTGCACTGCTGGGGGAGGAGAAGGATGGCGTGGCGTAACAGTCGTATATATTTCCCGTCACACCTCTGCGCCGCGGACCCTCTCTGTTTGATTTTTCTCTCTCTATTAGCGCTCATGCTTCTTTTTATGTTGTACAATGTTGACAAATCACATTATGGAGTGCGTATTAGCACCGGAGGGAGCTGTGTAGATTATGGGGACAGGCAGAGAAAGAGCCCGGCAGATCCATGTCCTCTTTTCACTCTCTATCTCTGTAGTAAACTGTCAACTCAACTGGGCTCTTCATCATCACCGTCCTGCAACAGTGGGGAGTAAATAAAGACATGGGAAGGCTTATGAGATGTGAGGAGGGGGCTGCTGGGAAAGCACTGCTGTGTATAAAGGCTGGGGTGTAGTGGGAAATAACAGGAAGGGTAATTATGAGCAAAGAACATTCAGCAAACCATCACCAAGAAATTTCATTTTAGCTTTTTTGTATGTAAATGTCAACTGAATGTGCACATTGATAAAATCTACATAAACCAGTATCCACAGAAGCAGAGAAATGTATACAGTACACACTCTTGTTTCCAGATTTACACTCTGGCATAATGCATACCAAAAGAGATTATATTTTTAGTCATGCTTTCATGTTTGTTTGTCTGTTAGTCAGCAGGATATCTGAAAACCAGTGTGCAAAATACTTTCTGACAATGCATGCTGTGCACTCTCAACGACAACATAATAACACCACAATTATTCATCCATTCTTAGTGAGAAATGGAATCAGAAAAAAAAAGAAAATAACATTCAGTTTTGCAAACACATACCCACCTCCCCACACCTAAAAATTTGATCCGCAATTATCTCTAAAGCTACATCCACACACACGTTTATATATACTATATTTTTAATGGCGTTTTAGTACGAAAACGATCCCCATCCACGTAAGAGTTATAAAACAGTTTCAGAACTATCCTCCGTCCATACTAACACGCCTGAAAACACATATCACAGACCATAATCACGTACATTGGGCATGCCAATAAAGTAACCCTAACCCGTACATACACCATGGCAAATTCCTCCCACTTGCTTGGCAATAACTCTGATTGTGAACGTGATTGTTCAAATGAGATATTGCTGGAACAGAAGCTTTGTCAGTGACGGGTTTAACCACCATTCACGTCAACTATTTCACTTGTCTCACTCCTTGTAATAGTTTGACAAAATCAATGCATGTACTTCATCATACATTAACATCAGCTTCGTCATTCGTGCTTGACAATCACAGCTGCTTGGCTATCAGCTGACTTGTAACACTCAATCATATTCATACAGCAAAGCCATTATAATCTGACACTTCTCCCTATTACGCCAATGTGTTTAAGTGGGATTAATTAATTGATAAATTCAACTGCATAACCATTTGCTAAAGCTAGCAAATTTCTTGCCATAGGTGTCTGACTGAAGTGGCTCTATGTAGTGGCAGATAACGCAGGCTAAGTTAGGGTTAGTGCCCGACGAGGTAGTCTGGCGGTGTTGGCTTCGCCATTGTCCATTAATACCTGATGATGGCCACCTCATTGGACAGTTACCCTTAACATAATGGACCCCTCAACAAGCATTAACCTGCTTATACCGGTGTCCCTTGTCAAATAACATCTTTTAAGACCATTTATTTAAGACCTTTGATGTGCCTTTAACGAATTTATAGCAAGTCTGAATGGTTACACTACAATATTTGTATCAATGTACTTTTCTGTGTGGAAGGTGGAGCATGCATTCTTGTTGTACATGATGCCCGTTATTTATGTCAGGCCCATAGGGTTAGGTAAGCGTTTGCTGGAAACAAAGAAACGCTTTATTAAAAAAAATATCTGGTTTGTTAAGAAATCCGATTTGTAGGTGAGTTCATTCATCTGTTCCATCCCTCCTGTGAGTTTGAGAGGGCTGGGAGTTCAGATAGAGAAGTGCTTCGTTTCCAGTGGGAGCCTTCTGAATTGTGTTTTATTCAAAGAGGTTATGGTCCCCCGCTTGTCAGACCAGTTCCATCAAACTAATCCTGCTGTGTCAACGCCTCAACAAGTGAAAGAGGGAGGGGGGTTTGTTCACGGCTCAAAGTTTTGTCTTGGTTCCTAAAGGCCTGTCAGCGCTGGCGACACGCGTACAGATTCAAGCCGTCTTTCTTTCTGGACATCTCAGAGCTTATGCAAAACATGTTAAGATGTCATTTTCTAAAGGGTTCTGCATACATTCTAATTCCTAACCTTACCTCCAGTGGTATTATACAGATAGTTCTGCTTTAAGTTGTCTGGGTTTCAAGATATCTCTCTCTCTTTCTCTGAGATCTCTTTATTCCTCAGAGGCTCAGATCATTGAAACATACATAGAAGCACTTTTTCCAGACATGGACTAAATTACACAACATTACTTTTTTTTTTTTTGTCATCCAGCCAACAACATACATGTTTTTTTATGGCTTTATTGAAATAAGACTAGAGAACCACAGAAAGAGCTACAATCCTCCCGTGCATATTGCCACCTGACCCTTCCCCTTGGTACATTTCTCACCAACTCCATCATTTATCGGGGAATTCTGCTGCCTATTTTATCCGCAGCAAGTCCTCCAAATTATCCAACGATATAGGTTGTGTATTCCTACCTGCTAAAACAAGCCATGGGGGCCTTTCAAAAATAAGCGCCCCTGGAGGTGGAAAGAAATAAAACTCATGTTACATCACTGCATCACTGTTATGTTACATCACTGCCGTAAAGAAGGAAACTCCTTAACTAACATTTTCTCACTTATACTGTGCAGTTCGTTCAACTGATTTCATTTTGTTTGTGCTTAATAGATTATAATTCATTTCCACTTGTTTGCTGGTTTTGTCCACTTGGGGCATCAGGACAGGATTTAAACAAAACACAAACTTTAGCAGCTTGGGAAGTTAGCATCTTGTTAGTCTCGCATTGCCAGGTCTGGCTAGCCCACACAGCATTCTGGGATGGGAGAGAAACATGCTCTGGTTTATTGGCATTTCTTTAACCCTTGTGTTGTCTTCCCATCAAAATTGAAAATCAACATCAACAAGAAGAAGATACAGCGGCAAAAGAGCAATCCCGGAGGTGGAAGGTTGTGGATATAGAATAGCAACTTGTTAGCAAACAGTTGCCTATTCACACATCCGGCAGTGAAGGAGGCACTTTATCATTCATTTGGAGTCTTGTTTGTGTCCCGATGAATGTAAGTCCAATTTTCACTCTCCTTCTTGCTCTGTTTTTGGTCTCCACCAAACAACTTGTGAAATTCGCCAGCACATTAAAGGCACCAAGTGCATCTTTCAAAGGGGCTTTAGATATGTTTTCATGGGAACAATTTTCTGGTTAAGAAATAATCCTATGGAATCTGTAGACATTGTGCGCTCTGAGCAGGGATACTGGTACTGGAAAGTTGTTGCTATTGATATAAGATGACTTTCCCAATTTGTCTTTAGCCCTTTCAGTTTCTTCTTCTGTGATAAATGCAGATGCTCTTTATTGGGAGCGAAACATTAGCTGCAGCAAATGATGCCAAAATACGACGGTTTACAGGTAGACGCATATCTGATAGCCAGTTCCTCGTGCTTGGAAAGTAAAATATACTTCAATGGAGTCTAGAATATGCTACTTATATTGGAGCCGGTACAGAAATCATTACAGGAACTTTAGCTTCCTGGGACAATTGGTAAAGTTTTCAGAAGGACATTGTGAAAGGTGTCAAAGGAACAGGACGTGTAGGGGTGACTGAATGTGAAGGCTGCCTCAACTTGACTTTGGGTCAACACAGATGAAACTGTCATCTGCTCCATATGCATGTGCTTCTGGAGGCCCATATGCCTGCACCCAGTTTTAACAATTCAAATCAGCTTGGTGCACACAGCGAATCTGTCAAGGCCGACCCGCACACAACTCAGTCGTAATAGAATCAAACACTGTTAAAAGTGACACTACCAACTGTATTCATCTTGTTTTTCCTGCTGTTCTTTGTGCCCTTGGTCTCCTGTTAGAATAATATTCGGAATGAGTGACGATGGATGGTAAGTCCCTCATCTAAAAATGTCAAACATTCTTTAGTTCCAGCTTCTCAAATGTCAATTTTGGTGTTTTTTTTCTGTTTTTATGAATTTTCAAATTGCTTAAATTATATTTCTATAGTTAAGGAAATGATCATTCAAATAATCATTTGGTCTGTAAGATATAAAAAAATAATAAATAGGAAGAAAACAAAACAGCCAAGACAATGGGAATGGAATGGTGTTTGTAATGCTGCATTATTTCTTGTGTTTGAGGAAGTGTAACAGAGTACTGACTGATGTTTTCCTTTTCTGACGTTCTTTGTGTAGTTAAACTATAGGAAAAATAACAAGAAAAAATAAATGAATGAAAAATACACATTACAATTTCCCAGATTGCAATCTTGACGCCTTCAAAGGTCTTGTTTTTTTCCGACCCACAGTCCAAAACCCAAAGACACTCAGTTTACAATCATAGATTCTTGCATGATAGTATTATCATGCAAGAAGCTGGAACCAGAAACTATTTGCCATGTACCTGCTTGACATTGACTTTAATGATTAATCTACTTTATATTAGTTAACTGAACTTATTTTTCAGTAATATATAATATAGCATTTTTTACAGAACAAAGTCACAGATGCTTAGCAGACTTCGATAACTTCATTAGCCACAAACCATGGCAACAACAATGGTTTCCCAGCCATCACTTGTTTGTGTCCCCCAAAAACATTTCATTGTGTCTCTCCCACTACCAGTGCTTCTAAAAGCAATGGTGATCAAGTGACGGTATTGACGCAAAACGTCTCCTTTAGCGTCTAGCCCTTTACCGTTTTTTTCAGACGCACTCGGTTGGGACACTTTTTGATGCTCTGGGTCCGCCATAAATGCACCAGATGTCCTTCTTTTCGGCCAGATGTCCGTCCCCGTCCTCTGTCTCTGTGTTGGCGTTCTAACCTCTGGTGAATTTCTGAAGACTGTGGTTACCTGGTCCTCAGATCTCTGCAGGGTAAATCCAGACAGCTAGCTAGACTATCTGTCCAATCTGAGGACTATGGTTACCTGGTCCTCAGATCTCTGCAGGGTAAATCCAGACAGCTAGCTAGACTATCTGTCCAATCTGAGGACTATGGTTACCTGGTCCTCAGATCTCTGCAGGGTAAATCCAGACAGCTAGCTAGACTATCTGTCCAATCTGAGGACTATGGTTACCTGGTCCTCAGATCTCTGCAGGGTAAATCCAGACAGCTAGCTAGACCAGCTCTGTGGAGGAAGGTCTGGCAAAGTGAGACTAACTGACATCCAGCATAAGAATGGGACAGTTGGGTTTAGGGAAAGATCGTTGGTGGGGTTACAAAATTCAGTGACATCCAGGACAAGAACGGGCACGTACCCCGTTCTCCTCGTTAAAGTCCTGTCTTGTTTGACCAATCCACCCCCAACCAACCTTCTTAGATTTTGGGTTGGCTTCTTGCAGCGCTTTTTCTTAAGTGTGGTCAGGTTGGTGAAGATGTTTCCTAAATGAAGATGTTTCTTCAGTAGCTTGCTTTTTTGTCTATTTGTATGTTTTCTTAATTTGCAGTGTTTTGAGCTTCAGTGCCACCTTACAAAATACTTCTTCCTCCTTCCATTTTGGCTTATTCCGGAAAACTATACAGGTACAGAGTTAAGGTTATTATTATAGTCCTATAATATTAGGCTAAGCCTGAAAAGGATGTCAGACTGACTGTACATGTGGTCTTTCACAGACTAATTAGGCTATAGATGTAGCTGTTTTTATGGCTCCCACATTTCGTCACACGTTTGACAGTGAAGATGCTGTGCATCATTTGTAATTGCTGTCTCCTAAAATGTCGCTGGAAGGAACGAGGATGTCCCATTTGGTAAATACATTGCCCCTGTCCGTGCATCTGTCACCGGCATCCCAGGTGGGTGGAAGTGGAAGACCGACTATGGAGGCACAATGGAAAGCATGGAAAGCCGTTTTTACTATGTAGTTCACTATATTTCCTGTCAGCCATTTTATTTGATTCCCAATGTAACCAAAGAAAGACATGTCTGTGGTATGGGTGATTCATAATAGTCAGAATGTTCAATATACTGCTTAAAGTAGAGCAATGGAAAACACAATTCAGTATTAATAAACAAGTCCATTTAAAAAGAATGATGTGCTTTCTAAGAGTGGGTCATTTTAAAAGGAACTAATATAAGTAAAAGTGTTGCTTGTCTTTAGATATGACAGTTCTGATATCGTCTGATGGCTGTATACAAAGAGCATCATGTTTCCTGATATTAACTTGGATTACTGCCATTTCTGGGAAAACATCCTATCTCTGGATTGTCCCAAATTCACATAAATGATTAGATGTCTCTGTGAGAGCTGAGAAAAACAACCAATGTTTCCACACCTAGTAAAAGAGTTATCTACAGGGCCGGGACTGGCTTTCTGTGCATTGGGAATTTATTATATTGCTGCATATGTGCAATCATGTTAATCTGCATGAAATTTCTTTATCATGTGATTCACACACACACACACACATATATATACACACACACACACAGTCTTCTTTGAGTCTATTTGTAGCTTTAATTGGCACATTAACTGGCAGTAAAAGGTTCTTCGTGCTGGCTAAAAGCCTACAGCTATACATTATGCTTGGTTGCATCTACCCAATAGAAGAAGCTTGCCCCTCGCACTGCAGACAACAGTGCCTTCAACATGGAAAGAGAAATACAACTCATTCCACAAGGAAAAAAAAAAACAAATATATATATATATATATATATATATATATATATATATATATATATATATATAATCCGCTGCTTAATCCTCATGAGGCAGGATGTTACAGTATCAAGGCCATTCTGCAACGAATGGAACTATTTTTACATCAGGGTTCTGGACTGAGTGGGTAAATGCCATGAAACCATATTGTCTGTTTTCTCAGAAGCACTTTGTTCACCACCTGCATCTGAAATGAGGCACGCAAAATGTCCACTCAGGCTGCCCGGGCCCATATGTGATCCAATGATGTGATAATGATTCTTCACTTATCTGTCAGCTTGTTGTGCCTAAACTAAGCTGGGGTCTACATCCTTCATACTACCCTAAAGCTATAGTGTAGTTTCTGTTGTCCCCATGAGGAATTCTAAATAATGCCATGACACTGTGGGCGCATCCACATGATGCAGGTACCAGGTAACCATAGTCCTCAGAAATCCACCAGAGGTTAGAACACCAACACAGAGACAGAGGAAGGGGACGGACATCCTGCCAAAAGACATGCATCTGGTGGAATTTCCAGCAACACCGGACCAAACCCTGAAGTGGAACGTCATGGAAATAGACTAGCTGTACAGTATGTCAGCTCATTTGGCAACGGGTTAAATGTAACAGACGTTCATTAATATTAAATACTCACACATCATAGCTTTAAATGGATGACAGAGCAGTGAGGTCAAAGGCCATGACAGACCTTTAAGATGAGGCTTATACTGGCGCATAAGCATCATGGGAGCCCGCCGAGAACTTATTTTGACCCGGAGACTAGTGAGTGAGCTGATCACCACCTCCCTCTGGGCCAAAAGCTCCAAAGGATTCCTGACATCCCACCGCTTCAATTACAGCGGCTGGGAGGACAGAGGACATGACAGCACAGTCTGGCTGCATGGGGGACAGTGGTGGAATGGAACTGAGTACATGTACTCAGGGACTGTACTTAAGTCCAAATGTTGAGGTACTTTACTTGAGTCTTTTCTTTCCATGCCACTTTCTACTTCTACTCCGCTACATTTCAGAGAGAAATATTCTACTTTTTACTCCTATATTCATCTGACAGCTTTAGTTACTAGTTACTTTAGTTACTAGTTATTTTAGTTACTCCACTACATTCATCTGACAGCTTTAGTTACTTTAGTAACTTGTTACTTTACACATGAAGATTTTTGCACACAAAACACATGTAGTTTATAGAAATGCCATCTTTTATTATAAATGAATAAATAAATATTATAATTATATAAATGCCCAACAATATAACGACCTACAAGTCCAGCCGAGATGATAATCCCATTAAACACTTTGACAAATCGTTGTGGATCGTTTCCAGTTTCTAAAGTGTGAGGATTTTTCTGCATTGAGTAATTTAACTTTTAATACTTTAATTTCCCTTATGATACTTACAAAAATTTTACTAAAGTAACATTTTCAACGCAGAACGTTTACTTGTTACAGAGTATTTTTACAATGTGGTATTAGTACTTCTTTTTAAGCAAAGGATCTGAATACTTCTTCCGCCACTGTTTGAGAGAAAACTGCATTGACTGGGAAGATATCATCCAGGCTGTATACAAGGAGTACATGTGCACTTCTCCAGAGGGTATTACTGTAATCCGTTACTTTTCCCATTAAGTAATGTAAAGTTTCAATTTTTTAATTTTCATCTGTTTTACATAGGAAAGATGAATTGCTTTTAAAGCTACAGCAGCCTCTTCACTGACATGCAGGTGTGAGCTGTTGCCTAGCAATAGCTGCTGTACTGTAAGTGGGAGAAGACAGACAATCGCTGGCAGAGCAGATGTTGGAAGGAATTTCTAAAAGTAGAAAATTTGAGAATAGCAGACTGAGATGACGAGCTGTCATGTCTTAAAGGAACAGTTCACCCAAAGTTACTAAAAACCCATTTTCTCACCCTCTTTGTTCTTTATCCCCGCTGTTCCTGTAGTTGTACTTTGCTATTATTTGTATAGTTTTTCTGCAGCTAAAATTATACAACTGAGGCAAAGAGTCAGAGTTGTGTTGCTCAAAGCATTCAGAGATCTGAGAGATCATATCAGAGATGGGGACTCGAGTCTGAGACTTGGACTCGAGTCGCACTGAAGTCGCACAACCAGTGACTTCAGACTTGACTCAGACTTAAGCTTCCAGACTCGTCAACAACCTGTTTTAATGCAATTATTATTATTATATTATTGGAGTTGTGCCTTTTGTAGTATTAGTGTATTAGTTTTGCTTTCAATAACTTCATAAACAGTGGCAGTAAGCCAACAGCTACATGCAGGGTGTGTGGCACCAAGAGAAAGGATGCTGGATCAACAACGGGGAACTTCATCAGGCATCTCCAAACGCACCCAGATAGGTCAGGCACTTGGTAATGTGAAAGAGACATTACATTTAGCATATATCGTCACAGGTAATGTGAAAGAGACATTACATTTAGCATATATCGTCACAGGTAATGTGAAAGAGACATTACATTTAGCATATATTGTCATAGGCAACAAGCTAACCATCGCAAAGTGTTGGGCTAATACTAGGAACAGGCTAATTGTATCTTTATAGTTGTATCCATATGATGTGATGGACTTAGGTTCCTATTTCACCAGGTTCGAGGGCTAGAGTGATGTGGTAACTAGAGCCCATAAAATTATCATACAACTGATTTTGATACTGTACTGTATGGGTGCTAGCTACAGGACATGCTTTGAATTAAAAATATGTAACAATACAGCGTTAGGGACCAATCAGACTTGGACTCATGCTCAAAGACTTGAAACTCAACTTGTATTTCCAAAAAATGACTTGTGAACATCTCTGCTAATTACCCTTACAGGCATGTAGGAAAATATGTTTCTTTTGTAAATTGGGTGAACTGGCTCTTTACTAAAGCACTGAGGCTCTTCTTCTGTGTCCACACACTGTCACATGATGATATATATTTAGATAACTCAAATGAAATGTCGCCTTGGGTCTAGACCTGGCGTCAAAGGGTCCTGACCAAGCTCGTGGAATATGAGACCAAAGGGGAACAAGAGGTCAGGAACTCTGTATTTTTTGGGGGTACATTTCGGTTGAGAGGCAAGGCAACTTTATTTTTAGAGCACATTTCAGCAACAGGGCAATTCAAAGTGCTTTACATAAAACATTAAAGAGCAAATTAAAAATGGCCATGAAAATTAATAAATAAATACTAATAAATAAAAGTTACAGTGAGTAAGAAATGATTTTAATTAAATGGGTTCCATTTATACACAGTGTAAAAGGCCGTCTTTCTCCCTTTGAGTGGCCTCTGTTCCTACAATTAATTCAGCGTAATGTTTTAGTTCAGTGTTTTAGTAAAGTTGCTACTTTATCATTTGACATAGGCCAGTTTAGTGCGTTTATGGGTTCATGATGTGTTTTGCTATGTTTCTGCCTGTGATGTGTGTGTGTGTGTGGGTGGGGGGGGTAGATCAGCTGCCTCAGTTTTTGCCTCAGTTTAATTGAATTCTTTGGTATTTCCAGGGTTTGGTGCCCTTTTGTCTCAGTGTGTTTTTTTTGTGCAAATAATACGATACATCTTTACACGCATCAAGCTTCCAAATTCCTTGTATCTGAAAGCATGCTTGGTAATTAATTTGATAATTTTATGAAATGCAATAACAAAAGTATTACAAAGCAGGAATTTCCTTTGATGGTCAGAAATGTACTTCACAAAAGGCCTCCAGAAAAAAATGAAATAGGTCAACGTATAATTCAGACTGCGTGAATTAGTTTCTTAGTTTGGTATCAAGAGGTATGAAGAAACCTTGAAAATAACGGTCCACCTCTACACTCTCTAGTGTCTAAAAATAACAACTCAGGTTGAAAATGCCCTTTGTGTCAGCGCCACAGAGAGAGAACACAGTGTTACAGTCTGAGGAGGTGTGGGGTCCTACCTTGCAGCCCTCACAAGCACTGACACCATAGTGGTAACCAGAGGACTTGTCCTGGCAGACGAAGCAGGGCTTGTAGATTCTAGGTGGGGCCGGCGGGGACGGCGGGCTGGGGACCAGCTCCTCAGAACTGGTGCTCTGTGTTTCAATGGCTGCAAACAAGAGAAGAAAGAAGATGAAGAGGCTTGGTTTCAATTGGTAATAGACACTGGTAGTAGAATTAAAACACATTTCAATATATAACAAATTGTGTTCCTAAAAATGTTAAAGCCCCAGAAAACCCTCCTTTAGTATCAGCGTGGTCTCGGTGACCAGAGCACGTAGCAACGTCGCGCACAAAACAATGTCAGATTATTTAAATGAAATGAGCTGGTTCGACCATGGAGATGAGAGAAATATGCAGCAGTCCAGAACACAGGACCTTCTTCCTGGATTTGTTCTTGCTGCCGCCCCAGACACATCAGACCAATAACAGAGGGGGAACATTCTTGCGTGATTTCTTTTGACACATTGCTGCCACGCTTGGACTTTTCCAGGTGTGAAACCAAACCAACCCAAGGGGAAATTGCTCCAACTTTACAAACTCAACTGATTCAGACCAAAGCAGAGAAACTATAGGTGTGAAAAAGCACTAAGTTGCTCAGTCAGACAGATGATAGGTCCATCACTGTGGAGCAGGGGAAATCCTCGGGATCAGTTATAACCATATCAGTGATCTCTTGAAATGTGTTGATATCATCAGGGTACAATTTCACATCTTCCAACACTGTAGTTTAGGTCCAAATACATGCAAAACTAATGACATTTAGCTAATTAGCAAAAGTTAGCACGCTACTAAGATGCTAAACCAACACGATGAACATGAACATGCTAAACATCTGTATTCAGGAGTAACTGAGCACATGTTAGCATGCTGATGTTAGCATTTAGCTCAATGCACCACTGTACAGCCTCATAAAGCCACAAGGATGCCCCATGAGGTTTTCTTGTAAATGAACATTTTTTTCACTAAAACACAATGTGTTCATCCTTGAGATCTAACAAATGTGTTAAATGCATTCCCTTACTTACAAAATATTTTTAAAGTCATTAAAAAAGCTCGCTAGCAGTGATCTTCTTCACTTTCTGGGTTGGCACATTGCTTATTAGTTGTGCTTATTGGTGTGTTACCGTGACCACATGCCCATTTATTAGTTATTTGATGCTATTAAAACTGTGTGAAACTTCAGGATAGACTGCTGTGATTGATTAACAATTGGTCTGAAAGGGTGTATAGGCGGGATGGCAGCGCCTGGAACTCACTTTTGTACAGTGGGAGGAAGTGGAGACACACCATCCATCTTTATATACAGTCTAGGGGTAACATTTGACCAAATTGGACACATTAAACAGTGTTGTTTTTGGGAGATGTGCTCCTAATTTGCATATACAAAAGCACAAGCAGTACTTCACGATATTGCAATCGTAACACACCTGGAAGTGAAAATGTACCAGACTTTGAATCAATGCAAAGACCATACCACTGTCCATATGCACACAAAATGGACAACAGTCTCTCCAGCGTCTCTACTGATTAGATTACTTTCTTCCGTACTTCATCAGAGTAAACTCAATTACTGATGGTAAGGGACAAGCTCTTATAATTACTGGACCCTCGTCCTTGCATGGAATTCCCTGGCGGTTTAATCTAATCTTCTGCTACATTCACCCTGTGTGACTTTTTGCGCACGTTGAATTTGCAGTTTTGCATTCGGAAACTTCAGTTGCTCAAGGGTAGACTTAACAAGTCTGCGGCACACACAGTGCTGTACGTGAGGATAAATGTTAATGTAATAAGGGATGAGAAAGTAAGATGATCACCAAGGTTAATTAGAATGAGATGATTCATATATCTATCGATTCTAGCTCTTATCTGGGTATGAGGAGCAGTTTGAGCAGCAAGGAGAAGTCTCTGTGACTCGTTATGAAACGGTGACACTGCATCGACTGCCTAAAAGTTCGGCAGACTTGCATGAAGCTGACACAATGGTGCTGCGTTAGGATTTGGAAAAGTTTGCTGGTCTGAATTTCAAGTGGTATTCATGATTGGTAGGGAAAGACAGCCATGTTACTTCTCCATTCTTCAAACAGCTCCAGTGCGACCTGGTTTCAATGATGAGGAGAAACAGGTCATCTCACTGCTCCAAATGGTTTCCCTGTGCTGTTGGCACAAAGCAGTCCGAAGCAGCTTGCACATAAAGCAGATGTATGGTGAGACACAAAACTGGAGCAAAGCCAGAGGTCTAATACACAAAGCCATCTGATAGGAGGGGGGGGGGGTATATGCTATTGCATTTTGTGTCTATGCAAGCATATAACTAAGACAGAGTACCAGTGCAAATAAATTGGGCTGGAGTTTAAGATTGCTTTTTTAAACCTAACTTTTAGGAATAAGAACATATTTTTCCTTAAAATGTGTTCATATAACCATAGTCTGGGTCAACGGAGGTACTTTTCAAGGATAACGCCTCACATCTCACCTTGTGCTATTTGTGTAAAGAAGCCTTTTGGATGTGAGGCAAGCATCTTCAAGAATTTCTAGCGAGTCTAGTTGCCTGTGATTATCAAAAAGAACTATATCTAGCTAGATAACCAAAGATGTTCAATCATGGATGGATAATAAGAACTGGATACAGCGTTGGAGGCGGAGCCCAGTTTATTCCTTTAAGAGTCGCTCAGTGGCGCATGAAGCCGTCATGGAGCCAAACTTTACCCTCCACCGACCAAGTGGGCTACTTACGGTTTATCACTCCTTCACTTAAATGGGGATAAGATGATTTAATCGTGTGGCTCTCGTAGACTTTCAAAATGTTATGCGACTGACTGGAGTTTTGATAATAAAACAATTGTGATTGTGGCGTGCAAAAAAATGTATCCACCGATTGACAGACATCTGCATATGGGAAAAAGTCTATGGGAAAAACTTTTTTGGGCCAGAGGGCATCATGTGACGGACCCGGAAGTTGTAATTCCACTGTTTGGACACTATGTTCAATTTGCTTCAAAGCCAGGCACACTTCCTGGGGGCTTGGGTTATATACCCAGCCCTATTTTGAAGTATCATTTTTTCTAAGGTCAGTAATTGAGATTCTGTTTCTTCTGCGCATGTGAACAAATCTCATGCTTTAAGTCAGTGTAAAATGCAGTGGTGAAGCTCTATAGTTATGCCCTTTTATCCATTCTGCATGCTTTTGAGTATGTTCCATACACTATTTATAGGGACAATGTGTATGGGATGGACAGTGCACCTGTCATTGGATGTTGATGTCCCTGCTATAGGACCAAAAGTCCAAAGCCAACAATAGTCAAGTCACAATAATACAAAAGAGGAGACAAGCCTTAGATCCTCACAGTGAAGAAGCTGCAACCATGAACTGTAAAAATAATGGGTGTAGCATCAGTGAAGTCTATCTCTATCTCTCTATCTGGTCTAGACCTACTCTATCTGTAAAGTGTCTTGAGATAACTCTTGTTATGAATTGATACTATAAATAAAATTGAATTGAATTGAATTGAATTGAAGTCACCCATTTCTATGTGGGCTGCCATTTTGAAACCAGGAGCCAGGTCGTCAACATCTTGATATTTTGGATCCATAAGTGACTACATAAATATATAATTTAGCTAAATATTGATACAAGAGCAGAACATCTTCACAATAATTCACATTGGACATGTCCTCTCCTCCATCACTTGTTTAACAAAATCCTTTGCTCCTAATCTCTGCTCTCCTTATTCAGTGTGTGTGTGTGTGTGTGTGTGTGTGTGTGTGTGTGTGCGTGTGTGTGTGTGTGTGTGTGTGTGTGTGTGTGTCCGTGTGCGGTGGCGGGGTTGGGATGCATTGATCTTGTGGATAAAATGAAACCCCAAAGCAACCACACACACACACACACACGCACACGCACACACACACACACACGGTACCATCCCCGCCCGGTATCAAACATGGTGTCAACCTGAGATGAGGATGTTTGACTACTGGAGCACAAAAACAATGCATATTAGCCTTCTTCCCCAGGAGGTGTGGCGTACTTTAACATACATTGAGAGAAAAAATACTTTTGTTACTGCTATGCCGTCGGAGCATTTGTGATGGCTGGGTAGTCCCACACTGGGGAGAGGCAGTGCCAACAATTCAACCCCGCTATTAGAAACTCATGGCTGTGTTCTGGGAGGAAGTGTGACCACCTGCAGACAGATGGGACGCATAAACGTGGATTCATTACGAGCGTGTGTGTGTGTGTGGAAGGAGGGGGTGGGCAATAGGTACCTGTATGCAGGCGTACAGGCCCTATCATGTGCAGGAGAGCCTTTTCCCATTTTCTGCGTGATTGAACTTTGATTCGACTTCCCCGCATGTTAACATACACAGAAAGCCCCATTTGAGAAATAAATGCTGGTGACAGACAAGCACGCCCGGTGATTCTGGCTTAAGAGCAGGCAGAGAAAAATGAGTGCCTGCTGAACTCTTAGCCCCTGGCTGAACCTGCCGCCGGGGTTGAACAGGAAAGCACACAGGCTGCAGGCAGAATGACGGGAAAGACAAGAGAAAACACCTCCTCTGATTGGCCCGTCCACTGGGACAGAGCCTACTGACACCAGAAGCACGCCCATATACAGCTCAACAGTGAGATTCCAGTAGTTGAAATCCCATTCATTTTCTAGGATTTTGATTATTAGCCGTAATGTCTAAACCAGGCATATTGAATGTTTTTTAACCAAGGACCCCTTTTACTGAAAGAAACAGAGCATGGACCCCCTACTGCATATATTGTATGAAATGAAGTTGCATAATATACAGGGCATACAATAGTGTGTAGGGTGGCCTAAAGCCTTTATACAGACCTTTTTAGTGAATAGAATACTAAGCTATAAAATAATAATTGTTGACATGATGTTATAAATCATGTTTTCATGTTAAGCATCCATGTGGCACAGTGAACCCTTATGGCGTGTTCCCACGATACAAAGTCAATGCACAGACACGAATAGGCGATTGAAAAAAACATTCACAGAATTTAAAATAATTTGGTGGCCCAACCTCAGTAATTCCGTGGACCCCCCTATTAAAGATCCTAAACCAGCCCAGATAGACTGACCACAAGTCCGTATGAATCCTACCTAGTTTTAGGAAGAGCAATGTAATGCAGAAGTACTACACTACCGTCATATATAGCGCCGTCTCTAATGGGTGAAGCTCAGTGGTGTAGTCTAATGTATTGTAGTGGGTATACTGCACTGTATATGTATGGGCCAGGATAGGGGGCCATATCATAGTGGGAGGTCTGGTTGTCCTCCCCTAGGAATATTTTGAGTGTCAAAGACTTAATTTCCTGTATTCTGATACACTTTTATGCACCAACCTTTATTTAGCCTATGCCAAGAAAAAACCCCAATGACAAAATATCAAACTAATAATGCAAAGTATGTTGCTGTGTGTCATTGTGCATTTTTAAGTGGGTTTATGGAAATCCTGGAGTTTTCTTAGTGGGTATACTGCATATACTTGTGTATCACGTAGACTGCACCACTGGTGAAGCTCACTGTTACCATGGAAATGTTTAACGCACCCACAAACCTGCGTCTATTATCTGGTCAATAATCGTTTGCCACTTTCAACATTTTCTTTTGCGCCAAATGAAATGTTTTATGGTCCTGATTCATCTCGTAGCTGGTTGGCTTGGTTTCAGGCTTAAAACTCTTTCTAGAAACATTTTCTGAAATGTCAATGGAGAGAGTGAATGGGGAAACTCACTTCGGGAACCAGAGCCCTTTTAAAAAGATGTCGAGCTCTATAACATGGCCGATGCTGTCAGTGTGAAGGACGAACTCCGAAAAAACACACAGCACAAAGTATGTGTGAACTTTAAAACTTTGCTCTCAAATTAGAATGAGTTGTGATTGATGACACAAAGACATGATTTGATAATCTCCTCTGCATCATGTCTGCATCTGATAAAGGCCCTGGACTGGATTCATCCAATGTGTCACAGTATCAAAAATCCAAAGTCAAAGTGATGCAATGCAACTTTTAAATGAAGAAATAAAACAATGTTGCTCTCAAAACTGAAATGCTCATTAGCAACAAATGCATCCTTCATCTTACGGGGTTTGTATGGGGGTGTACAGGCCGAGCTATGGTGAGGGCCGATCGTGTGGCTGTTCGTGTGTCGGCCATGTCTGAAGTCTTTTTAGCAATATCAAGATGTCAGCCAATAGAGAACCGTGTTACGATTGTCTAGAGCTGCAAAGATTAATTGATGACTCAATTAGATGTTAACTATGAAATTAAGGGGTTAGGGGGTTTGGGATTAAGGGCTAAGGGTTAGGGGTTAGGGGTTTAGGGGTAAGGGTTAGGGGTTAAGGGTTAGGGGTGAGGTTTAGGGGTTAAGGGTTAGGGGTTATTTTTTATTTTATTTTATTTTTTATGTTTTAATTTATTTATTTAACTGTTGTTGTGTAAAGCACTTTGAATTGCCCTGTTGCTGAAATGTGCTATACAAATAAAGCTGCCTTGCCTTAAGGGTTAGGGTTAAGGGTTAGGGGTTAGGGGTGAGGGTTAGGTGTTAAGGGTTAGGGTTAAGGGTTAGGGGTTAGGGGTGAGGGTTAGGGGTTAAGGGTTAGGGGTGAGGGTTAGGGGTTAAGGGCTAGGGTTAGGGGTGAGGGTTAGGTGTTAAGGGTTAGGGTTAAGGGTTAGGGTTAGGGTTAAGGGTTAGGGTAAGGGTTAGGGGTGAGGGTTAGGGGTTAAGGGCTAGGGTTAGGGGTGAGGGTTAGGTGTTAAGGGTTAGGGTTAAGGGTTAGGGTTAAGGGTTAGGGGTTAGGGTTAAGGGTTAGGGGTAAGGGTTAGGGGTGAGGGTTAGGGGTTAAGGGTTAGGGTTAAGGGTTAAGGGTTAAGGGTTAAGGGTTAGGGGTTAGGGGTTAGGGGTTAGGGTTAGGGGTGAGGGTTAAGGGTTAGGGGTGAGGGTTAGGGGTTAAGGGTTAGGGGTTTGGGGTTAAGGGTTTAGGTTAGGCCTAACCCAAAAACAAAAAATTACAGTTCTGGTGCCAAAGAAGAAGAATAAAGCCAGTTCATCTTGGATCTGTAATGCTAAAGACCCGAGTCCCAAATGTCTAGAGCTGCAAAGATGAATCGATTAGTTGTCAACTATTAAATAAATCTGCAAACATGTTGATTATTGATTAAGTCAATTTTTTAGGAAAAAAGTTCAATTTCTCTGATGTCAACTTGTTAAATGTGAATAAGTTCTAGTTTCTTCTCTCCTCGGTGTCCTCTAGGGATCTGGGGAACACTGATCTTCATTTTTTACTATTTTCTGACATTTTAGAGACCAAACAACTCATCCATTCATCCAGAAAATAATCCACAAATTAATCGCCAATGGAAATAATTGTTAGTTGCAGCCCTACTATTGTCAAAAGTAATTCTTTATGTGTTAATAATTATTCTGGAAAAAATAACGTCTGTGCCCTGAACTAACCCTGTGGGCCGACTAGGGGTCATGGGCCCCTTGTTGAATATCTCTGTTTTAATTCCTTAGTTGCTGTACAATTGTGAGCCTGTGAATAGTTTTCTGGTTCATAACTGTTAAATTACCTTTATAGTGAGGAAACATATTCAAGTATGATTTAATATTGGATTTCGTGTAAGCGCAAAACTGACAGGAAATATTCCAGGAATATATTTTAATGAGATTGGATGACCTTGCTAGTATTTAATCCAAATTGAGGCTGGGATTAACCCTGTGAGGACAAGAGACGCCCCGGCAACACTCAAAAAGCAAACATCAACTTTTCTGCTGGGTGTGTTCTGAACATTTTAATATGAAACACATGGGGATCAGGTTTTATATATATATATATATATTTCTCTTCAAAGGGTGAATTTAAAAATATATGTAAAAATGCCGTTAGACCTCAGAGCGTTTAAACACCACACAATAATAATAATAATGATAATAATAATAATAATATGTGTGCAGAACGTTTCCTTGCTTGCTCAGACTTTAGCCACAGATCTAATGCAATAGAAAACGGTCATTACCAGTAAATTGTCTTTGGGCTCTTGGCAGCAGCCCTCAATAAATATACAGTGGGCGCCAAAAACCCGAACCCTGACACTGGTCCAGCCCAGAATGGGAGCTGACTAAGGTAATGTTGAATTAATGTGCAGAGCTGCAGCGTCATCTATCCGCTCTGTGTGCCCTCTAAGCTCTTATATCCAGTTCCCCCAGTCTGAAAGCACTGACATGTAAAACTCTCCCCACATGGTCCCCACCACCAACAGATGGCAAAGAACCCCAAGCAAAGTCTGTCGCAGGCAGCACACAGGCCATTTAACACAGTGATGGCGCACTCCAAATTAGGACCGCGATGCTTTTCTGCTGCAGATAATGCAGGGAGAAGGTGCACTCTTAATTTTAGTTAAAATAGAAATCAATTGAAAGCAAGAACCATGAATCACAGTGATCGGGTTAAACACGGCAAATGATAACAGATCTGCAACAAGCCAGGAACCGGGAGAGAAAAGCAGCAGGGGGGGTGGGGAAAAAATCTCAAATCATGGTTTTTTTTTTTTAAATGGATTTGTTTTCATGCCAGAATTGATATTCTTTATTTAAAAAAAAACATTGTTTACCAATGATTCACCTAGTTGTTGTCTGTTTTTACTGTAAAATCTGTTCCCAGCGAAGATCCATGTTATGTTCTTCTTTACAAAGGAACTCCATGTCAGACTGACTGACACGGGATGTCATTCATCTTAGGAATGTCTCATGAAATATTGTCTATAGAAGTGTATTATTTGACTTTGTTTTTTTTGTCAAAGAAGGAAAAGAAAATCACAAAACTCAATGCTATTGAATCAAAATGCAATAAATGAATACAAACCGCGATACAAAACAAATGTATCGTAAAATATCATCCCATTTCTCTAAAAGAGCAACAGTAACAAAAGATGGATGAAGAGAAAGAAAGCTCCTCGGGGTGTTAAGGGGAAAGCTGTGGTGATTTCGGGGTGGGGGTGGGGCAGTGGGCATATCCTGGGAGGATTAGAGGAGTATTACTCCCAGTCGCTGGATCCAGCCCCTCTCCTCCTCCCCCTCTCCTCCTCTTCACCTCCCCCTTTCTCTCAGCTGTCGCTCCATCAGTGGTGGAAGGAGTATTCAGATGTTTTACTACAGTAAAACTACTAATACTACGTTGTAAAAAAATACAGTCCCAACTACAATGTTACTTCAATAAAAGTGTGTAAGTGTCATGAGAGAAATGTACTTAAAGTATTAAAACATTGTAGAAATGATCCAATCAGCTGTGTGTTTAATGACATCATCATCTCAACTGCATTTATGGGCCGTTATATTGTTGCTAGGTTACTTTATAATAAACATCCGATTATATAAACTACATGTGATTAGTGTGCAGGAATCTGATCAGATGAATGTAGTGGAGTAACTAAAGTAACTAGTATCTAAAGTAACTAGTAACTAAAGCTGTCAGATGAATGTAGTGGAGTAACTAAAGTAACTAAAGTAACTAAAGTAACTAGTAACTAAAGCTGTCAGATGAATGTAGTGGAGTAACTAAAGTAACTAGTAACTAAAGCTGTCAGATGAATGTAGAGGAGTAACTAAAGTAACTAGTAACTAAAGTAACTAGTCACTAAAGCTGTCAGATGAATGTAGCGGAGTAACTAAAGTAACTAGTAACTAAAGCTGTCAGGTGAATGTAGTGGAGTAACTAAAGGAACTAGTAACTAAAGTAGTAGTAGTAGTTGTAGTAGTAGTAGTAGTAGTAGTAACTAAAGCTGTCAGATGAATGTAGTGGAGTAGAAGTAGAAAAGAAAAGACTTAAGTAAAGTACAAGTACCTGAACATTTGGACTGAAGTAGAGTACTGGAGTACTGGAGTACTGCAGTACTTGTACTTGGTCCTGTCTCAGTGAGTTTCCTGCAGCTTGTCTCTGCTGCCCAGGCAGAGGAAATGGTCAAAGTTCAGCCAGAGTACAGCAAATTCGAAGCAGCTTTGCTGTGCTCTCCGATGCGTTTTCCAGAGCGGAATATTATTTTATTATATTATATAGAAGAGCTTCAAACACTCAAGGAAAGGACAGTAACAATGAGGAGCAGTCATCGGACTTCATGTCTGCTGGGGGCGGACGAGGAGAGACGATCTGCTTTTCATCAGGAATTCTAAATCTATTCCGCAGAAAAAGACTTCTCAACTCTCAACTCGACTTTATTCCTTGATTATACTTATTATAATCGGTAGGGCTGAGAGGGTATGTTTCTTCCGCGTTTGATTATTTCACAATACATGGGTGCTGATTGGATTTGTATTGTCATTTATTGTGATTCTATCATTCTATCATTCGATAGTATTGAGTATTGCAATTTGCTTTTCCTTCTTTAACAAAATCAAAGTCAAATAATACACTTCTAGAGACAATGTGTCATTCCTAAAAACTGATCATATCAGTCAGTCTGACATTAATTTCCTTTGTAAAGAAGAACATAACATAATAATTGGTCACAAAACAAATCATACCAAAATTTTGGGGGATTTAAAAGCACGAGGAATAGTTTTGAGACAAGTAACAAATATATAAATAGACACAAGGCCATATAAGTATTATTATTAGTTAACTCAATTTCCACAACACAGTCTATCTTACCTTTTTCCATAATAAATATACTTAAAGTGCAAAATTGCAATAAGGGAAAAGCAGCCACATGTTCAGTTTTCTATTAAAAATTATTGCGTGTGGCCGGGTTGGCTCAGTTGGTAGAGCAGGCGCACACATATAGAGGTTTACTCCTCGATGCAGTGGCCGCGGGTTCGACTCCGACCTGTGGCTCTTTGCTGCATGTCATTCCCTCTCTCGCTCCCCTTTCATATCTTCATCTGTCCTGTGGCAATAAAGGCCTAAAATGCCCAAAAAATATAATCTTTAAAAAAAAATGATCGGGTTTGGGTCTAAAGATTCCCAGGCAGTCCAAACAGCCCCCTGCCCCCCCCACCCGTGACCTCACTGCGACCCGAGGGGGTTGCAGCATTGAGGTCAAACTACACGTTGACGGGCGGCGGCGAACACAACAGGTGCACGACGCTTCACAGCTTTGATACAAAGTGAAACTAAGCCCTGAAAGCAGACGTTCTGCGTTAGGCGCACACACACACACACACGCAGCATTTTATTTATCTGCAATGCATTGCTTAAAAAACTGCCTGTATATTTGACGAGCTCGTGGAATTTTTATATGATATCCCTATGACACTCACACATGCCTTGGTCCTACGTATTCCATTTGATGAAGACAGAATATGGCAAAACTGTATTTGAGTATTATGGTCCATATAAATGGAATAACCTGCAGATTTTAATGAAATTACCTGATTCCATTTAATCACTTTAAGTGTCTGTATTCTGAATGTGCATACATGTCCACGTTGACTTAACATTCTGTAACTGTATATCATATTTTGCTGTGTTCACTGTTAATGTAATTTGTATATGGCATGTAATCAGGGTGTCATTGGAAATGGTTTGCCCCCCCCTGAATAAATAAAAGTGTTAGAAAGCTCGGGAAGGATCGTGAGGAGAGGAATAAGGTTGTTGGAATGCGAGAGGCGTTTTTTTGGAATCCACAGGAATTCGTGGCCTTAACAGGCCCAGCGCCGGTCTGACTTTATTCTGTCAGATGGAACTGGACTCACAGTGTAAAGCAGAGATATGGAACAGGGGGGCCTCCGAGTCGGTGCACGGAGGCCACCAAATTATGTCAAAAAAAAATAATAAATAAAACATATACTTTTGGAAAGTTTATTTGTTCAAAACTTGAAATGTCTGAAGCTATACATTCATATGTATTCAACACTATATCAGCTAGTTAAGATGTCCTATTTGTGACAAAAAAACATAAAATAATAACACACAATAATTAACAAATATATGTATATATAACTAGATTCAAATGTTTTCAGAGTTGAGCATGCTTTTTAAAGGCTACAGCTATGACTATGAAAGAAGACCAGCTGTGATGGAGCATTTAAGACAGTTCTCTGAAGGCCGGGATCTGTGCAGATACCCAGCGTCAGTGTGGGACTCAACATGCCTGGCATCAGAGAGTACACCGCCCCCTCCCCTCCCTAACCCCCAACACCACCACCCCTACCCCTCTCCGCCTTCCATTTCACAAGCTTGCTAAATTAGCTTGTGTGTGCAAGCTGTGCTAATGACTTTTCATGTCCATATCAGAGGCGCTTAAGCCTGGAAGACAAAAAGGCCCCAATTAAGCCAGAAGACACATCATCTGTAGAAAAACCTATCATGCTGAACATTGCACTCTGTCTTTTTAAGTCACAATATCAAAGGGCTGCTCAGTTATGGAAAGAAATCATGATTAATTAACAATTATTTAAGAGGACAACTCATTATAGTTAAAGTTGCAATTATTAAAGTTAAGGAAACTGTGAAAATGTGTGACACCTTCAACTGTGAAAAGCCACTTTTGCCGTATGAACACGAGTTCATAGTTGCAAAGTGTAATGTGCAAAATAATGGTCCCAACCCCCGATCATTAAGAGCTGAAATTCTGATTAACCGTACAGCCCTCCAATATCAGCGGCTGTGTTAATAGACGCTCACCTTTCCACCTTTTTGTCTGATAGCTTGTGGATTTGTTATGATGAGATATAATGTGTGTTTCTTCCCACAGCGTGGGGATCATGTGCAGCCATTCCTCAGCCACAAAGCCCATTTCATGTTTGTGAAGGAGGTCCTTGATCACTCTTAATTAGCATCTAAACTGGAAGAGGAAGTGCATTAATGGTTGGCTCGTTGTCAACGTGGCTAATTAAGACCCAGGAGGTTTCCATTATCCCGAACAAATACATTAATAAAGCAACATTTGACTAACCCTGAGAGGGGATTTCTCCCAAATCAAAGCCTAATTTGAACAGCGCCTTCTTCAAACAAGGAACGGGAGCACGGTGTCCGGGGAGGGCACCAGGAATATTATGGGGGTTGGGTCAGCACCAATCCTTACTGACTATGGTTACCTGGTCCTCAGGTCTCTGCAGGGTAAATCCAGACAGCTAGCTAGACTATCTGTCCAATCTGAGGACTATGGTTACCTGGTCCTCAGATCTCTGCAGGGTAAATCCAGACAGCTAGCTAGACTATCTGTCCAATCTGAGGACTATGGTTACCTGGTCCTCAGATCTCTGCAGGGTAAATCCAGACAGCTAGCTAGACTATCTGTCCAATCTGAGGACTATGGTTACCTGGTCCTCAGATCTCTGCAGGGTAAATCCAGACAGCTAGCTAGACTATCTGTCCAATCTGAGGACTATGGTTACCTGGTCCTCAGATCTCTGCAGGGTAAATCCAGACAGCTAGCTAGACTATCTGTCCAATCTGAGGACTATGGTTACCTGGTCCTCAGATCTCTGCAGGGTAAATCCAGACAGCTAGCTAGACTATCTGTCCAATCTGAGGACTATGGTTACCTGGTCCTCAGATCTCTGCAGGGTAAATCTAGACAGCTAGCGAGACTATCTGTCCAATCTGAGTTTTCTGTTGACGACTAAATCTACTTCTGAACGTACACATGTTCCACCAGAACAAGTTCCTTCCTGAGACTATTAAGCAGCGGCACCGTGGCTCCGTCTAACCCTAGCCCTAACCTTTAACCCTAACCCTAACCTTTAACCCGTAAAGGATCATTATTTTACTCCTTCAATAGACCTATCTATGAGTTAAGGGGCCTTATAAAGGGCAAGTCCGGTACAATTTACCCTCTGACCCCACTGTACTTCAGGTCTAATCAGCTGTAGAGCAGCTTCTTAAAGCTGCACGTGCACAGACTTTAACCAGCTGTTTCACAGTGGGCCCCAGCCTGGCTACGGCCCACCGGCCAAGTTTGGCCCCAGGAAAATCAAATAAACAATAAATACAGAAAACAGATATAACACACAAAATAACTGTTGCATAAGAAAACAACAAGAGGCTAGGGTTAGCCAGAAGAAATATGTTGCTGTATTCTCCTTCAGGATTAATAATGTATTCAAGCTTTATTGTGGGAACTGTCCTCTTTCAAAACCTATGGAAATAACGAGGTGATATAGGTTCTTATTAATCTCTTTATGAACATATTTTTCTATACTGCTCTCTTCAGTCTGAATGCTTTCACGATTATATTTTAATAGTTGATTTATCCCTTGTGTTGTCTTACCCGGTCGGCAACGCAACTTTTTTTGCGTCAAAATTTAAAATGAAAACTGTTTTTTCAACCCTTTTGTTGTTTTTTCTCTCCATTTTTTTTTTTTTTTTTGCCGTTCTTTCCACTTTTTGACGTTTTTGAAGCTTTGCCCAACATATTTGTCACTTTGTTCAACGTTCTTTTATCATTTTCTTTTTCAAATGCTATACAATTGAATGAAACAACCACATTTAATGAAAGTACTGAACTGATCATTGATATTTCTTATGAAGAGCATCGTAGGGAACCATCCACATTATTTCTTTTAAGAATTTGGTTGCACCGAGGACAACAGGAGGGTTCAGATTAGAGTTAATGAATTAAGAAGGCTTAGGTGCTGTGCAGGAGATTAATTTCTAAGGGATGTTTGCCACTAAAAATTAAAAGCACAGATGTTATAAACAAAACGCCATTTGTAATAGACAGAGAATAAGCCGATTTTGAGTTCTTCTGAGGCTTGACCACAAGAACGTCATGGAATATTAAATGATAGAAAATTATAATTCAACACTTTATGGAGTTATGCACTCGGAAATGCGTGTGAGAAATTGGATGGTATTATGGAACAATTATTTAGGCAAAATTAAAGTAAGCAGGAACGAAATTTTCCGTTTTCTTTGGTTTGACCATTATAAATAATACATGTGTCATTTGTTTAAATCCATTTTGTACGTTTTATTATTTTCATGCACAAGCCGGATGAACAAGTTTAACATCACATTAGGAAATGACAGAGCGCTCATTGTTGTAATTTTATTATTGGTTCCAAAAAGCTAAACATAATTAGATCAAATTTGAGCTTTTATTTAACCTTTATTTATAATAATTTATATCTCATCCTCAAGACAGACCTGTTAAATAGTAGACTGTCAAAAAATTCACCATATTCCATCATTTAAATCATTTTTGAAGCCAAACCATAAATGTGCTGCGTGTTCCGGCTCATGTGAAGGTTTAGTTTTTTTGCTGTCGTTGTCACGTACAATAGTAATTTAATATATTTAGCTTTTGGACAGAAAAAAAACCTTTTAAAGCTGCCCCCTTGCATTCTGGGAACTTGTGATGGGCCCTTTCTCACTATTCTGACTCACTATTAATTTCTTTTCTCTGAAATGTTGCTATTGGAGAGTTTTTTTTCAAAAAGAGAAAATAGTCAATGTCATTTGCAGGTAAATATATACAGTATATGCATAGGCATAAGTTACAGGGGAAAAAAAGACAAAATAAAATTCCTTTTTCAACCCTGCACTTGGTTTCTTGCTTGGTTAACGTGAGAAATCTGTGTATTAACAGTTAAATGTTATATTTTAATTTTTACATTAAGAATGACCTAACCTGTGGTCTGACAAATTGTCCACCATGGACGTTGGTTTTGGGAGATTAACACTTTCTTTTCAACGTTTGTCGCTTTTTACGACTTTTTTTTCATGCATTTCTTGTTTCTTTTTCAACATCTTGGACATATTTTTCGACATTTTGGCACTTTTTTTTTTTTACCATTGTGACCATTTTGTTGCATCTTTTGTCATTTATTGCTTTTTGTATTGATTGCACTTATTACATTGAGTACTTTTACTTTTAATACTTTAAGTACATTTTCCTGACGATACTTACATACTTTTACTAAAGTCGCATTTTCAATACAGGACTTACATAGTGGCATTAGTACTTTTACTGTAGTAAATAATCTGAATACTTCAGTCTCCTTTTAACTTACTGTTGAGTCAGACAGACAGAGAAGCTTTTTAAGACATTTTAGAATTTTTCCCCTTAAATTTATTGTCACTTTTTCAACATTTTGGGCATTTTTCAACGTTTTTTAATTTATTTAATCTTTTTTTTTTTTTTAAGCTGTTGCTTTTTGTTCAATGATTCTCTCCAAATGTTATGTATTTTCACTGTAGCTACACATCATTTCCATTTCTGTAAGTACTTCTGTTATTTCACAGATTTTTCTCTTATAGTGTAGGCTATGGGAGACTTTCTTCATCACACCCTGACCAGGATAAAGGTGGCGGCTGTATGTTTTTTTTGCACTTTCCCTCCTTTGATAACAGCCTCTTTTGACTGAGCGCCCTTGAGCAAACACTTCCTGAGGAGTGACAGCTGGAGGCTGCTCGTTATCACACGAGTATAAATCACAGAGCGGCAGCAGGGCGCCGGGGAAAAACAAACTCTGACAAGTGCCTGATGAGCACACAGTCAGTGTTGGACACACATCAGGATGATAAAACATGTTTTACTATAAATATGGAACCCGACCCGGTACTCTCTGTACATCAAGATCGCCTATTCAACATCATGATAAGTGGATGTCTGTAGCCTTTGCTGTTGCCCAAAATCAGATTTTCTATTTTTAAATGGACAGAACGCAGTGCTCCATGAGTGATCAAGACTGGACAGATGCACTGCTGAAAATATAGCTAAACTAGAAAAAGGAATCAGAGTAGGCCTACTTTATGGAACACCTCAGGGAAATTTGGGGGATTTTTGGATTTGCTCCCTGTCAAATTCAAGGAATATTAGGGTAAGAAAAGAGTGAATCAATAAGTGTAGAAAGTAATATAAAGTAGCACAGCTACGCTCTAAGAAGTGAATCCATACAGTAACAGAAGAGTAACGGGGAGCTCAGTACCCGGACTTTGTCCTGGAATTAAAAACAATGTGTAGCTACAGATAACATGCACAACACTTCCTGTTTACTCTCTCAAATCAGCTGCACAGCATGTTAACTTCTGAAAAATTCCAAAATTCCCAACAAAGCGACAACAATAATCTCCCAAAGCGAACTTTTGTGGCCGACTAAAGCTGTCGGAGGCTGATAATCTGCCTGTGAAAGACAAAAATTGCTGCTCTGTCTGTTTTTGTTGATTATTGTAAATAAAAATAAATCCAGTAAATATGGTACACAGGAGCAACATCTGCACGGAAATGAATTTACATCTTGTCCTAAAATTCCAAGCCATACAACAAACCTATTGCTCCTATTATAATAATGAGTCCATCCTCATATGAGTTATAGACCTGCAAAGATGAATCTAACCATTAACTATTTTGATAATCCATTAATCAGTTTGTCATTTTTTTCTAAAATGTAGAATTTCTCTGATGTCAGCTTTTTAAATGTGATGTTCTAGTCTCTTCTCTCTGTGACAAACTGAATATGTTTGAGTTGTGGACCAAACTAGACATTAGAGGACGTCATATTGGGCTTTGGGAAACACATCTGTCAAATTTTTCTGAATCGAGAAAATAATCATTATAGCTGGAAATGTCTTTCTACTTTTTTTTCCACGTGTATGATTCGTTGTCACGCAGCTGGACCAGAAGCAGGCAATGGCCAATCCAGAGCGCGAGAGGTTGACATGGTCCGATCTCAGGTCCGCGCTGGACCATCTATCTAAATCAGTGTCAGAGAGCGCGCCCCCCCCCGGCCTGCGGGCCGAGGAGGAGGTGTGTAACCCCGCGAGCCTGCCTGTGTTTACCCTGGGCATTCCTCTGAACTGACTGATCTGAGAGCAGCCATACATCACCAGCTTCCACTGCTCGGGATTTATGACGGCGGCGCACCCCCTCTGGAGTCAAATATGGGGTTTTAGGAGAAAGTTCTGGATTCAAAACAAACTCTTTTCTCTTTTATTTTTTTTTTATCACACAAACTGACACTAATCACCCGTACACCCCTGTGTGTATTTAAGAATTATTTCAGATTCTTAAATTTTCTAAATTTTAAAAAAGACTTTGGGGCACTTGGCTACCTCTACCGGCTGAGCAATCGCCCCATAAACAGGGGCCGCGGGTTCGATTCCGACCAGTGTTCTCTTACAACATATCATCCGCGTTTATTTCAGCTATTGTCTTCAGCTGTCATATTAAATAAAGGCCTGAAATGCCCGAAAAATAATAGTTATAGTAGTTATATATATATATACACACAAAAGTGTCCCCACAACTACATCACCATTGCAGTTGGTGTGAATTGAAATGCTCTGATCATTATCACACCTGGAGGCCCTTTATGGCAACTTGTTGTGAACCATAGGGACCATGGATCAGCCTGCACCGGCCCCTCGCCCCCTCGCCCCCTCGCAGCTTTCAGTGAGCCAGTAAAGCACAGAAACAGCCAGCAGCAGCAGCAACAACAAGCAGAGATGGAGGATGAGAAGTTGGGACCTACAGTGTGCGCTCCGCCGGTGCTGCCACTCTCTGTGCGCCAGTCCGCTGATGCACGCCTTCAGAGCCTTCTCCTGCAGCATGCACGAGGACGGGCTGGATGTGTAGAAGTCCAGCATCTGCCCGGGACTCACGGCCAGCACGTCCATGCAGTCAAACATGATGCCGGCGCGTCGTTCAGCCACAGTCTGCTTGTGCGTTATGGAGAAATATCAGCGGCATAAAGCGCACACAACTCCATCAAACTCCGCGGCTTCCCCCTCTTCTTCTTCTTCTTCTTCTTCTTCTTCTTCTTCTTCTTCTGGTTCTTGGCACGACAGATTTCGCTCCTCTTGTTCTGCTTCGTCCCGCACCGGAATCATGGATTTTCTCGGACTAAAAATGCTCCACGGCTCCTTCTAAATGCTCATTTGCCATTTTTTTCTTCTCTCGTGTCCAGTTAATGCAGCGCCAAGGACATGTGAACGGGACTCATAATACTACTTCTTATGTGATAATAATAATAATAATAATAATAATCATATAATAACATCCCCGACGTGTTTTCATTGACTCGCCCCGTCCCGGTTCCCAGCAGCCAGCTGTGTGTAACGCGCTACCGGAGCTGGAGGATATCTTTCTTTTTCCTCTTACCAAAAATAACACGGACGGCGTTTTTTAAAAAGCACACGTTCTCCTCTCCGATGACGAATGGGTTATCCGTCCCCCCGTGCAGCTCATTTCCAACTAGTTTTGCCAGAGAGAATGAAAGATTGAATTGCCTAATATATGCGAGTGAACTTTGTATGAACCCTTCCGAGGCTGCTGGCCTTCAAATGACCCAGGCAGGCAGGCAGGCAGGCAGGCGGCTGACAGCACTGCAGCTCCGCAGCGCGGAACAAGGCGGAGACAAGAAGCGCAGGCGACACACACAATAATAAAGATACCCCCTTTTCTTGGAAAGTAACAAAATACACCACGGTGCCCAAAATTCGAAACGATCTTTTATTATTATTATTATTTTTTAATAAGTCCTACTAGATTTCTGAATGTGTGCGCTGGGAGGCTTTCAGTGAGGGAAAAGCCCCATTCTTACAGAGAGAAATGCCCATGGCCATGTGTTTATACAAAAAATTATGATGATATGTATGATAGTTACTAATAATAAATAAATGAATCAATACATTAAAGTCTGTGAGTGTAATCCTTAAGTGAATTATTATTCTCAATTTGTTAACTGATGGAAACTTTATTTTCCCATTCCTGGAGCATCCTGTTTGGCTATTGCTCATCACTAGACCTTCCTTTACAGGGTTCTGGAGGAAGGTCTGGTTAGTCCACATAGCATTCTGGGATGGGATGAACACCTGCTCTGGTTTGTTGGGATTTCTTTAAACCAATCACAATCGTCTTGGGCGGTTTCTCTGCTAAATAGTCTCAGGAAGGAAGTTGTTTTGGTGGAACATGTGTACTTTCAGAAGTAGTTTTAGTCGTCAACAGAAAACTCCGATTGGACAGATAGTCTAGTCTAGGCTACAAAAACAACACTAATAGTATAATAGTTACTAATAGCATATCAATAATTTAATAAATAAATCTGTGTGTCATTCTAAATTAAATTATTTCTCAATGTTTATTAACTGATGGAAACGTTATTTTGACATTTCTGGAGCATTCTGTTCGGCTTTTGCTCGTCACTCAAATGACACAAAAGACAGAATCCAGATCTATAAGCTTTGTACAAGATTCAGAGACTCCCCTGAATTTCATTTGGTTCTCGGTTCTTGTCATCGGTCTGTTACGTAAGTACCTGCCGGGTCAAATTCCTTAAGTTTTGCTTAAATTATTATTATTAAATGATTGTGCCTGTTCAGCAGTCGCAGCCCCCCCAGCCCCCCACCCCACACTCTGACATCTCTCCATTAGAGCATATTTGGACTGAGCATGTGTGTGTATTTCAGGCCTGCGTGTAATAACAACAGAGTGTAAATTGTAACTTCCCAATAGGGGATCAATAAAGAGTATAAATTAAGTATAAATTAAATGAATTAATTCCCAGGGCTTCATCAAAGTCACTTCTGTCCAACCTGCTTCACCTGTTCCTCTTCTGAACCCTCATCTGCAGAAACCTTGTTCCGCTGCATGCCAGCTTTCACATTCAGCCCCAGAGTTGGTTCCACGGACCGATCCTTACCACAGGGCCTGAGTTCCATCCAATGTACATTACTGGGGGCCAAGGGCCCATCCACTGGAGCCACGGTGTACACGCCTCAGTTGGAATTTAGCCAGGACAGCACTTGGTATGGAACTGTCAGCCACACGTCCTGAATCTTTTCTACATGTAGACCAACAGACCCTTCTGCAGAGCACTCTGCCACGACAAGGGCCAATGGCTTCGTCCCCGGGCCTCCGCATGCAGTGCCATTTTCCTCTGTGCATGATTGTAAGCTGCCTTAAACTGCTGTAGATGCAGATGGTTCCAACCATGTCCAGGAAGTGCTCCACCCATCTCCTCTTTTTCTCTGGGGGCAGCATCCTTAACAGTTCATGAAGGTTGCGATTTAAACACTTGCACTGTCCGTTTCCCTGGGGGAGATCAGTGGTGGTGTAGCTTCATTTCATACAACCTTGCACAGAGTCCTTGTCATCGCTGCTTAAAAAAACACCCTTCATCTGAGTGAATTCTTTGAGGAACTCCGTACTTTTGAATCAACTTCCTCACCAAGACCCTTACCACAGTCACAGCTTTCTGATCTTGGGCTGGCACTGCCACTGTGAATTTGAAGAATATATCTGTAAGCGACCATCGCTTGATGGCTCCAATACTTTAAAATCCATGGCCCGTACCACCAATGGCCGAGATGCCAGCAAACTTCCCCACTCCGTTACCATTTTTGGCAGTGGGGCCTTCGCCACAACACAGCACTTGCATCTTTGGCAATAGTCCTCAATCTCTGCATGCATCCATGTCCAGTAACATCTGGCCCAAACCAGCTGAAATGTCCTCTCCACGCACTGATGCCCATGACCACAGTGCATTTGGCACAGGATTTCTGCACACAAACTGTGGGTAAGCAGCTGCTTTTGACGTCCCTGTCTCGAGTTCAGTATCTTTCGTTATAGCACCACTGCCTCCTCCATAGTATTCTCCCACTGCTGCGGACCTCCATCCTTTGCACGTTCTGCCTGGGTGGGTTTCGGTCCTTGCCTCCAATACTTCAGGAACGCTACAAACACAGTATCAGCCTGCTGCTTGGAAGCCAAAAAGTCACTAGCGTGTATTGGGAAGTTTGATGAGACCCCCATATTATTCTTTGCAGCTGTGTACTGGCCTCGTACCCCGGCTGCAAGAGTAGTTTGACAAACCCCCGGACCATTGGCTCTCACATACTACCTTGACAACCCGTTAGCATTGTATTCTGCTTCCCAGGCTGGTATTGTAGCTCAAAATTTAACTAGGCCAGCCACCCATCTTTGCTCCATGACTTTGCGGTCACCAAATGACTTAGTGGATTATTGTCCGTCCCAGCAGCGAGTCATGAAATGTATCTTTAAAGGCCCACTTAAGGACCAGTAGCTCCAACTTCACCGCTCTGTAGTTGTCCATATTTCCCTTAGAGCGCAGCAGCCCTCAACTTGCATAGGCCACCGGCTCTCCTTACCATCCTGTGACAAAACTGCCCCCAGCCCATGATGGCTAGCATCAATCTCCAGATAGAAAGTCTAGGGGAAATCTGCATAGGCTAGCACGGCAGCTGAGGTGAGCCGCCTCTTTGGTACTTGAAACGCACTCTCACATTCCGGACTCCACAATTGCTCTAAGGGGATCCCACTGGAACTGGAGCCATGGCCCTTGCTCTTTCATGTGTTTTCATGTTTGTTTTCCACAAACCTCTTGTAATATCCTGCAAAGCCCAAAATGACAGAAGCTCTGCAAAATTGTCAGGACACCTCCACTCAGCCACAGCAAGAATTTTCTCTGAATCGGTTGCTACACCCTTGGCAGAGATAACAACACCTTACGTCAGAACCGTAAACGTTTTCTCCACTTCACATTCAAGCCATGCTCCCAAAACCAGGACAGCACCATTCGTGCGGCAAGTCAGGTGCTAACTAAATGATACAGAAAACACCACCACATCATGCAGGTACAGCAGCAAGGAATGGAAGTGCTCATCACCAAATATGCACTCCATGAGTCGCTGAAAGGTCCCTGGTGCATTGCAAAGACCAAATGGCATGCAATTAAACTAAAACAGACCCGAATTGTGTGCGAAATGCATTCTTCTGCCAGTCACTCTCTGATAACACCACTTGGTTGTAACCACTTGCCAGGTCAAGCGTTGAAAACCACTGGGCACCTCCTAGTGCATCCGATGAATCTTCAATTCTAGGCAGAGGGTACGCATCCTTTCGGGTCTTGGTGTTGAGTTGCCCAGTTTCAAACTAAGCCACCAACACGCCTATACAGCAGCCTCATGCATCTTTGAGAAATGTTGGCTAACGGTAGCCCACCCACCCCAGCCTGTATTATGGGAACCGGACCCACCAGTGCCTCAGCTAACTTGGCGCGATCACCCAGTGCCGCCCCTGAACCCACTTACCTCCTGTCAGTAGTTTGGCCATCCACTACAGAGGGAGAAAGATTCCCTGCTGCCCCTGGTTAATCTCTCCTCCTACTGGTCTTGTACCAGCAGCCCCCCTACCATCAGCGCTAATTGTTCGTGCTGGCATCCCCCCTACTTGCGTCCCACACCCTGGCATCAAAAATAAATGGGTCTACCTGGTCCGTCATACCTGGGCTCCTGTCTCATAGCATGAAACCTCCCCTGAAGCTGTGGTAGCTCTTTGGCTAGAGCCTTCATTTTCTCATCCTGTCTCCTCATAGCCTCCATCAGCTCCAGTATTACGGGGTCCAGCCAAGCCCCAGTCTAACACTCTGTCGCAGTAGCTTTTTGAACTCCCTATGCAACGTTACATCTGTCACATTTTCCGCAAACTGATGTTAAATTGACTCTTCCCCACGCAATTTATTACCCCCCATACAGCGGCTCACCTCTGCAGCAAGGGCAAGTTTGGCATGAGAATACTCTCTCTGTCTTTTCACTAGACTTTCCTTTAACGCCCGATCCTCATCCTCCAAATCCTGCTGCAACATGGCGAGCCCACCCGAGAAAGCCGGCAGCATTTGGCCGATGCCAAGCCCTATGCCACTGTTTCTACAAATACCACACAACGCTATAACCCACTCGCCAACATTAAGACCCTGCTCACAGCGCCAAATGTAATGCGTGTGCAGGTTAATTAAAGATGAATGCCAAAAACTATTTCATCAGCAGGCAAGAGTTTTATTCAATTCACAACTTCAGTTTGTCTTTGATGGCGAGACGGGTTAGCAACGTTAACTACCTCCAAACAGTGGCACAGTTCTTAACACTCCAACTCCCCTGGTCTAGAATCTTTGACTGTATGAGATATCCAGATGAGACTCACCGCGTCACCGCACCTTCACACATTTTATGAAGCTTAATCAATATACAAAAAAACATTTCAAAAATGTACTTGAAAGTAACGCAATAGTTACTTTCTGAAGTAACTAGTTACTTTTATAATTTGTAACTGAGCATCTAATTTAGTTACTTTTTGGAAGTAACTAGTGTAAAAGTAACTTGCCCAACACTGATTATAAATGCATCATGATTAAAAATGATGTATAATTTATATAATCACTGATGTATTTAACATGATGTGAATAATATGTAGGAGGTTCAATGGAGGAGATAATTATTATAGGATTATATTAAAGAAACAGATCTTTGATATTGGGCATATATTATACAGTATATACAGTGTATATACAATACAATGTGAGTCATGTGGGAGTGAATCTGCAACAACTTTGCTAAGAAGAGTAAATGATGAAATGGCAGAGCTACTGTATATGATGTGTATACTGTGTATGATTCAACTGTATATGATGTGTATACTGTGTATGATTCAACTGTATATGATGTGTATACTGTGTATGATGGTGTTTACAGTCCGGGGGGGGGACATATTGGCAACTCACAATGCTTTAAATCAGTGTGCAGTACCAACAGCACTCTAAGTCACGCAGGTTCACATCTTATTATCATTAGTCCTTCAACATCTGCAACTGCAGCTTATAAGTTTTGTTGTTACAGCTGCATGTAAGCATAATTAGACAAATGTGTCTCAGCCAGATCATCACAAAGACTGGCTACGGAAACCGATTCCGAAGTGGAACAATCATCAGTCACTTCCTCTACATGGATGACATCAAGCTGTATGCCAGAAATGAGCGAGACATCGACTCACTGATCCACACTACCAGGATCTACAGCAACGACATTGGAATGTCGTTCGGACTGGACAATTGTGGTTGCATGGTATCAAAAAGAGGGAAGATGATCAGAACTGAGGGGCTCAAACTACCAGAAGGCCACATTGCAGATGTTCAGGATAGCTACAAATACCTTGGGGTGCCACAGGCTAACGGAAACCATGAGGAGGCAGCAAGAAAGACCGCCACAGCCAAATACCTACAAAGAGTGAGGCAGGTCCTGAAGAGTCAGCTGAATGGGAAAAACAAGATCCGAGCCATCAACACATCCGCCCTGCCAGTCATCAGATACCCCGCTGGTATAATAAACTGGCCAAAGGAGGAGATAGAGGCTACTGACATCAAGACGAGAAACCTCCTCACAATGCATGGAGGGTTTCACCCCAAATCCAGCACCCTGAGACTGTACACCAAGCGTAGAGAGGGAGGCCGAGGGCTAGTGAGTGTCAAGACCACTGTCCAGGATGAAACAACGAAGATCCAGGAGTACATCAGAAAGATGGCCCCCAAAGATGAAGGGCTTAGTGAATACCTCAGGCAGCAGAAACCCGAAGGTAAGGATAAGGAAGATGAAGAACCATCCATGGAGGGACCAGCCGCTGCACGGCGTGTACCACAGACAAATAGAAGAAGTGGCTGATATCAAGAAATCCCACCAGTGGCTGGAAAAGGCTGGACTGAAGGACAGCACAGAGGCACTAATCATGGCAGCACAAGAACAGGCACTCAGTACAAGATCAATAGAGGCTGGGGTCTACCACACCAGGCAGGACCCCAGGTACAGACTGTGCAAGGATGCCCCTGAGACAGTACAGCACATAACAACAGGGTGTAAGATGCAGGCAGGAAGAGCGTACATGGAACGCCATAACCAGGTAGCTGTCATAGTGTACAGGAACATCTGCCACGAGTATGGGCTGGAAGTCCCAAGGTCAAAATGGAAGACACCTCCTAAGGTAGTCGAGAATGACCGAGCTAAGATCCTGTGGGACTTCAAGATCCAAACTGACAAACTGGTGATGGCTAACCAACCAGACATCGTGTTGATCGACAAACAGCAGAAGAAGGCAGTAGTGATAGATGTGGCAATCCCAAGCGACAGCAACATCAAGAAGAAGGAACACGAGAAGCTTGAGAAATACCGAGGGCTGAAAGAGGAGCTAGAAAAGATGTGGAAAGTAAGAGCAACAGTGGTGCCGGTGGTAATCGGAGCACTGGGGGCTGTGACCCCCAAACTGGGAGAGTGGCTACAGCAGATTCCAGGTAAAACATCAGAGGTCTCTGTCCAGAAGAGTGCAGTCCTAGGAACAGCTAAGATACTGCACAGAACCCTCAAACTCCCAGGCCTCTGGTAGAGGACCCGAGCTTGAGGATGATGTGATGTATGCATGGTGTTAGTGTGTGATGATTGGGGCTGGCTGGCTGGGAGTATCTGTTTTGTCGTTTAGTTTTTTGGTTAGTTTTGCCGTGTCAGTTTTCTGTTGGCTCCGCCTTTGCCTATCTTTGTTGTTTGTCCTCGCTCTCCACCGCCTGCCTTCCCGAACCAGCTGACTGCGCACACCTACCCCCCATCTACTCATCATCTCTGCCAGAAATCATCTTCAATCAAGCTCTGTTTTTAAACCCCGGATCTACTCATCTTTCAGCCACACGGGTGACTCCAGCTCCAAGTGACAACTTTATATTACGTACCTATATCCGCTTGTCCTTATTTAGGTTGTGTCTTACCCTCCTTGTGGTTGCAGCCTGCCTTTCCTGCCCTAGCAAAATTGTCGTTCCCCCCAAGTATTTTTCCCTGTGTTAACTTCAATAAATGTGTTAAGAGCCTTGCATTTGGGTCGGTTCGGTCCTCAAATGTCACATATGTGTGAACTTGAATTTCCAATTGGGGATAAATTAAGTATCTATCTATCTATCTATCTATCTATCTATCTATCTATCTATCTATCTATCTATCTATCTATCTATCTATCTATCTATCTATCTATCTATCTATCATGCAGTAGACATACAATAAAAAATTATTTAAAATTTTTTGGAATCGGTAGAGCTTGAATTGCGATTTGAATATGAATCGATTTTTTTTGCCCACCCCTAAGAGGTAACGTTAACGAGAGGCACATTTTGTTTTTGCTACTGACGAATTAATACGCATCAGACTCCATGGGCAAGGTTTTTGTGCAGGACGGATTTTTAGGAAGACACACAAAAATTTCCCACACAGTGTCAAATATTTAATTATGTTTTAACAGCTGTACACTACTGTCCCTGTATGGATGTGATATGATGTCAAACAGCTGTATACTACTATCTCTGTATGATGATATGATGTCTAACAGCTGTATACTACTATCCTGTATGATGATATGATGTCTAACAGCTGTATACTACTATCCCTGTAAGATGATATGATATCTTACAGCTGTATACTACTATCCCTGTATGATGATATGATGTCTAACAGCTGTATACTACTATCCCTGTAAGATGATATGATATCTTACAGCTGTATACTACTATCCCTGTATGATGATATGATGTCTAACAGCTGTATACTACTATCCCTGTAAGATGATATGATATCTTACAGCTGTATACTACTATCTCTGTATGATGATATGATGTCTAACAGCTGTATACTACTATCCCTGTAAGATGATATGATATCTTACAGCTGTATACTACTATCTCTGTATGATGATATGATGTCTAACAGCTGTATACTACTATCCCTGTATGATGATATGATGTCTAACAGCTGTATACTACTATCCCTGTAAGATGATATGATATCTTACAGCTGTATACTACTATCCCTGTATGATGATATGATGTCTAACAGCTGTATACTACTATCCCTGTAAGATGATATGATATCTTACAGCTGTATACTACTATCTCTGTATGATGATATGTCTAACAGCTGTATACTACTATCTCTGTATGGATGTAATATGATATCTAACAGCTTTATACTACTATCCCTGTATGATGATATGATGTCTAACAGCTGTATACTACTATCCCTGTTTGAGAGAGGGGAGGTGAATCTTGTCAGTGTCCATTAACTTAAACATGCATTCAATAAAGTGCCCATATTATGCTCATGTTCAGGTTCATAATTGTATTTTGAGGTGGTACCAGAATAGGTTTCAATGGTTTGAATTTCTAAAAACACCATATTTTTATTGTACTGCACATTGCTGCGGATCCTGTTTTCACCCTGTGTGTTTAGGTCTCTGTTTTAGCTCAAGAGTGAGACATCTCACTTATTTTAGCTCCAGAGTGAGACATCTCACATAACATATAACACCCCAATAACATCTCAAATCCCAGAAAAAGGGATTTTTTTTCATAATATGGGCACTTTAATTCTTCATTAATTATTCAAATGAAGTTTCCTTGAATTTGAGAGGCACATACATACATCTACTGTGTTCTCATAAAGAATGTATATGTTGAAATAGTGATCCTAATAGAGCTTCTTCTCTGTCATATACACATGATAACCATCAGGGACCTCTGCACCTTTTCCATGTTCTTCATTTAATGCAGAGAAGAGATGTGCTTTACAGTTTTTCTCAATCGCTTTGGCACCATCTTCGAACGATCCTTTATAACCATTTGGTTTTTACTCATGACCACCGTGCACATGTTGCATATGTCCATGTACTGGGAGCAGTTAACCAGCAACCAACAAGAGCGATGTTTCCATTCTCACACTGTGCCATTTTAACAGCCGATGACCAATTAGGACATACGTTCTGCACGAGAAAAAAAATAACTCTCTATAGCAGCAAGAAGTGGTAGTCTGCATATCCAACTAATTCCACTCCCAGCACGTTCAAAAGCGGTGATATGTCAATGTAGCATTTCCAATTTGTTTCCACTGCCCCCAAATGGCCAGAAACGTCTTGAAATTGAATATTTTTTGTTATTCTTTTTTCTTATTTGAAAAGTAAACAAGTGGGAAAATGTAGCTATTGATTAGAAAATGAATTATTATTGCTGATACTTTATGTCAAGAGGGACCCAAAAATCACAGCTTTAATCCAGAAACAACAGCATCAGATTCAAACCTACTCAAAAATATTTGAATGTATGAAAAACAAAGTTCTGTGTGTACACCCAGTCTCATGTACACCGTGGATATGGTAGGATACAGCCGCCACGGTAGTCTGTGCTGGTGGAATAATGCAGGCTGCGATGGGGTTTGCCACATGGGGGGAACCTCAAAAAGCGGGTCTGCAGCGAAAAGTTGAGACCAACTCAACTTGAAATGCAACCAAACGTTCCGCTGCGGTGGGCAATCATGGAACCGCCAATCAAACTTGTCACTGTGATTTGAGGCGAGGTGAGAGTCCCGGACAGGAAACATCACTAAATGACATGTTGTCTTCTCGTCGACCTTTGTTTTTTCTGGGTTGAACTTCAACATTTTGTTGTTCTTTTTCTCAACGTGTTTGTCACTTTTTGGACGTTTTTAGTTATATTTTTGTTAATTTTTTTGTCACTTTTCCCAATGTTATTGCTGTTTTTTTTTGGTCACTTTAAAAAAAAAAAAGAATGGTTTTGTTGATTTTTATCCAGTGTTTTTGCAGTTTTGTGTCACTTTTTTCAACGTTCTTTTGTCTTAGTTCTGATATAGACAGTTTTTGTAAATGGACCACAGGAGGCCTAAACACTATGAGGGTAAAAACACAAAACATAAGCACTGAACTGCCCGGGACTCGGTGTAACATCTGAATGTTTCCTGCAACAGCAAAGCACTCGCTATGTCTCGCTCTTCTTCTCCTCTCCTGGGAAGTAAAGCTGGCTTCAAGTGCTACAAGTCGGAAATCTATGAACCATCTGACGGAGAACAGCAATTGTGAAATATAACGTTGACTTGTGCTACATTAGGGGGGATGGATAAATAACACAACAACGCGTTACATCAATGGTCCGTTTGTTAAGTGACACTCCCACACCGCCGCTACAACCCTGCGGCATACCGCCAAATGGCTTTTTTTGGTCTGAGGGCAGCTTAAAGAAGGCAGTTTGAGAGGGAGAGGGCGGCCCGAGCGCTGCACAGCACACTGATCCCCACTGAGCTCATGAATATTGCAGAAGAGCCTACAGCAGAGCTGAAACAGGAACCCCTAGACCCCCGCCCCAGCCTCCACCCCCGACACACACCAGCTGACCCCCTGCAGTTCAGCCGATGTAACAGTAACCCCTGGACACACACACACACACACAAACACACACACAACCCCGGTCAGCACGGGTAATGAATCCACCTGAAAATCCACCTGTAATTAGAAGGTGATAATGAACCCATCCATCAAGATAAGCCGCTTTTTGGCATCAGTGCTCCGCAGCTCGTGGCCCGACGCTGCCAAAACTCGCCAGGCTGTGACAACACACAGCGTAGCTGATCATTTAATAAGGCCGGGCAAAGCCTGACAGCTTTAAGGACGACACACACGCAGCCGCATGTATATTTCAGTACAGGCAAGAAAACCAGCAGAAACAAAATGATTGTAAATTATTCTAATAAGCGTTCCCAGGTTCAACTAGAAGTAGGTAGAAGTTGAAAAAAACATCCTGTCCTTTTTATCTTCTATTTTTTTTACCTTAGTAATATACTGAACTATTTGATTCTTCACTTATTTACATGTATACATACACATACATGTCATGGAGGGATTTACAGTAAGGGCCGTAACTAAATAAATTATTAAATAAATAAATGCATAATTGTATAATCAAACGTCTTAATGTGTATATTTGTGTGTATACATTTGTAATTTTATGTATAGTTTTATTTATACTTGTTCTACTCTTATTTATACATTTCCTTATATGATTAACATTTCATTCATATATTTAGTTATGACCTTTTAATCCCTCCATAACATGCATATTTACATACTTACATGCACATATGCACATGCACACACCCACCCACTCAGTACTGAGCACCTAATCTGCTGCTTCAGGTACATTTTAATTTCCCGTTTCATCTCCACAACAAACCCTCATTTCATATCATATTCATGAGTTGAGCTGAATTTGGTCCTCAAAATTCATCTGTGGGTCAATCCCCGTTCAAACTGCTATATTTAGTTACACTTGCACTTATTGCCTATTGGTAATTTAATTGAAGCTGCGTGGCAGAAGCAACTATATTTTCCACTGGGGTTGTGTATCAATGCCAAAGCGTGCATGGGAATCATGCCTTTGTGGAGGCAACGTGATACACACAGTGAAATTGAAGATTAGGATTAATTTAAACAGTGGAACATTTACGGATTTAAAATACCTTCCCATTTCACAATTATTTTTATCGTATTAAAAATTAATTGCACACAGATACATGCAGTTTCAAAATGTTTCTATTTGCGTGGTATATTTGTTATATATATTTGTATCAGGTATGTGCAGAGAGGTGTGAGCAGGCAGAAGATCAACAGCTTTTATTGTCACTACAGTTAAAGTGGAACCATCAGTGGATCATTTAAAGCCGTTTTTTTTTGTTAAACCAATTATAACGAATAATAACGAGGCACGTGTGTACAAAACACGGTCAGTTCTCCGTCAAATGTAGTTATTCTGTGGAATGAAAATATACATTTAATGGATTCATCTGTCATTTTCTATGTATAAAAACAGACGTAGAAAGACCCTGCTGTCTAAACGGGGTGGAGATGGGGCAGTGGATATAACCCATGTCTTTGGTGTGGGAGCCGAGGGTTCGATTCCCACTGTGATACATCAACCACTTGACACTTAACCCCTAGTTGCTCCATGGGTGTGTGACCTCTGACATATCTAGCTATTGTATGACTCTTTGGATAAAAAGCTAAATGACATGGAATGTGGAGTTGAGAAAACTCTTGCTTTTACTGTAAATATGGCAATCATTTCTGTTTTTAAAAATTTCTTGAACACACATAAATGGCCAGATATGTATACTTCATTGACATGCTGAATTTTTTTTAAATATTTGATTTGATTTATTGGGCTCTTCATTAGCTGGAGCCATAGGTGCAGTCCACCCAAAGCTTGTGCAGCTATACATTGCAAAAAATATATTTGACTGTATTACTGAATTTTGTTTTTATTTTTTATATTTTTTGTCATTCTTGCAGCATTTTCCAACATGTGTGTTGCTTTTTACAACTTTTCTTGTGGCTTTCTCCACATTTTGTCGACATTTTGCCCTACAGAATCAGCAAAATCAGCAAAGTTATCATATGAACTATATGAACATATACTGGTATGAAAACCAGTAAAACCGCTTAACGGGTCAAAACTTATTGTGAACCCAAACTGATATGTGGGGCGCCTTGAGTTTGACACGGTCAAGTAAAAATATACAAGAAATAAACATCTGTACACAAGGTGCTGTATTATTGTGGTCCAGGTGGCTCATTCCGAGAGCTTTTCCTTCTCTGGAGGAAGACTGAACAAAGTCTGCAGAGCCACAGAAAACACATTTTATTCTGAAAATCACAAACCAAGCAAACCCAAAGGGCTGAAAATACTATTTTATCCTTTTAAATGAGCCCGGAGTTAGCTGGTGTCAGGGACTGCTAAGATGGCGCCGGCTGAAATCCCGGGGAGCCGCCCACTTTGAGCTTCATTTTGGCTTTTCAGAAACCTATGGGTGATGTCACAGAACTATGCCCATAAGTACAGTCTATTACAATGTTTCAATCTCACAGTATAACAGTATAGGAACAAGAGAAAGAGTAGAGAGCAAAAAGCTAGTGAGTGGGTCATGGCTGATGTTATGGAACAGGTAGAGTGGATCTTGGATATTTTATTTTTTACAGAAAAGCTGATGAAGACTGTTTTTTTTTTAATTATAAATAATACAAGTAAATGGGTTTAAAAAACACATTCACTGTGCAAATTCTGTTGTTGAACCATTCAGAGGAACTCTGCATGATCAGCATCTTATTTGCATTTTCTCCCCATTTATGTCGTGGTGCATTGCTAGATTTTATGTTGGGTCACCACCACAAACTGCCAGTCAGTAGAACACATGAAACTGGCAGCAGGATTGCTCCATAGTGCTACTAATACTTCATAGCGTAGCTTTAACAGTCCAGCTGGAATCAGAATACACTTCACTAAGTGTCAGGAGACTCTGTGTTTGGTTTAGTCGTCATCTGATAACAACAGGAAGTCAGTTCCAGTTCTGCCATTCACCAGCTCCGTGTGACCCCCTGACCCCACTATGTGTCCTCTTCCTTCTCGCTCTGCATAGGCCTACGGCACAGACAACAATACATTTCAACTAGAATAAATCACAGACTCAATGCTGTTAGTTGATGGACAGCTATTTCACCTCCCTAATCTACTACACTCCCGTAAAACGGTGTAAACTATGATTGAGAAATATCCGTTGAAGGTCTTTAGCATGAAAGGTGACCCATGCCTTTACAGAGAATGCTTTCCATAGTCCTGGGTCATATCAAGAATCATTATAAACACATTGTGACTTCATGATGGCTATAATCACAAGATAACATCAAACACACACACATCAAACTGTGTGGGCTCAAACTCTTCGTAAGGTGGTCAATACAATCAAGAAGAGTGAGATAGTGCTTACATATGCAGAGCAAAACTATGAAGCAACATGCTCTAATGACAGCCACATAAAGCCACAGTGACATTTTTGTTTTCATGAAATAGGTGATGCTAGACGCTTGGTGACGTATGACTGGGCATGACAACCAGTAATAATAATTACAAAAATATTACAGTTTCACGGTATTGTAATTATAGCTTTAAAATGTATTATTTTGAAATGTCTGGGTGAACACACCGGCAGGTAGAAGGGTTTCTAAACTGCACTTCCTGTTCTTATACCGCAGGAATGGCATGATGGAAACCCTTAGTGTTTTTGAAACCGTGACTTTTTGAAACCGGTAACCTGCCCATGCCTACGTATGACTCTTGCTAACTAGGGAGTACGTTATCATATTTAATTCAAGGAAACATATTTGTACTATCCACTCAGCAGAGTATGCCTCTTTTGTAGAGCAATTAATCCCACTTTATAATATAAATATGTGCGTCTTCTATAAACCTAGGGAAAAACTGGTACTGATAATTTTCTGAATTTATGTGTAATTTATTGCACCAAAAGCTTTTTTATGGAAATGACAAACAAAGCAGCTCCACAAGGTAACAGTAACAGTGTAGAGATGTTAAAGAGCTATAGGTCAACACTGTAGAGTCCGTCAATCACTCACTTTGGTTCATGCTTGTGGTTTCTTCCGTAATGATATGGCCATTTGAATTCCTTGATTAATGTTGTTGTCACTGCTGCGTTTGAGCGGCTTTCGGGAATTACGTTAAGATCGATGGTTTCTATGCTCAGCTGTTTCCAGCAGGTCAAAATGATGCCCTGCTGTGTGAATTTAAAAATGCAAATGATCATCCTAATGAGACAACAACGCTAATGTGCCTATCATTAAGCGGGATTCAGGACGAAGAAGACTGTGGGAGGGCGTAACATTCATGTAGAGAGATGTAGGCTGTGTACATGTCATTGAACTGTTCTTTTCTATAGACACCATGTTTAGTCCGTCTGATAGATACTGTAGGGGTGAAGAGTTTCTGTATCTTTGGGCATACGGTCATTTAACAGGCTGTAGGAGGAGGAGGCATTAAGTGGTTGTAGTTAATAAGAAAACACTGATGGGGTGATGGGTCATGTAATCAGGTCATGTCAACAAAATGGCAGCATATGTGGACAAAGACACTGGCCATGAGGTAAGTGTTATAGTGTTCCCGATTATGATATTTTAGAGTGATTTTGTTTTAGAAAATAATTATTTAAGGATAGTTTTACATGTTCTTGTGGCTATTTTTTAAATGATCTTCTCACAACTTTGATAATTAGGCATTGAATGCCTGTATCCTGGGGGATACATTGCCCATTAAAGGGTATGAAACAGATCACTCACAGATACAGTTTTGAGGCCTATTCTCTACAGATATTGAAGGACAAAGGTTTGCAACATTGACTACATTTGTATTTTACTCTCAGATATGTATTATTGATGATCACCCGTGTACACGTTTTCAGGGAATTTCTGTCCGCAGGACAGTGGATGATATGAGGTATGACAGGAATGACCCCTTCCCTATCCCGTCCTATCAGTGAAAGGCCCATGCAGGGTGTTCCGGGATGGGAAGACATCTTTCATGGGTCAGAAGTGCAAAGTGAGGCTTTACCTTTACCTGTTTTCTCAGCTTCCATTGCCCATATAATATATCTGGTGTGGTGCACCACAGGGAAGAAAAAAAAAGGAAAAAGGTGTTATAAATATCAGCACATGAACTGTTTAAAAGTTATGGAATGGTACATTTATAACCTAGCATCTTGGGAGATAAAGTTCTGTTTTTTTCCAATTTTTTTCTAATGTTTTATGTAGCTAATTAATTGTTTATGAAATGCTTTTAAAGTTGGCATGAGAACTATAATAAATAGAATACAATGCAAAATGTTACCGTAAATGGGCAATGTATCTCAGGAGATACAAAGTGTAACTTAGAAAATAAAACATGAACTTGTGTCATTGTTTTGGGCTATTAGAAAATAGCAATGAATATTTTTTCCATCAAATTTGTTTATGCTTGCCCCTTCCAAACTGTATGTCCATAAAAATCACCAAGATTAACTTGCTTGTAAACTTCAATGTCAAGTTAACCTTTTACATTGATATCAGTGTCATGTCTATGTGATGAGTCACTTTGGGCTCCACCAAAGAGGTTATGAATTCTGTTCACTTTGTCTGTCTGTTGGTTGGTTGGTTGGTCTGTCTGTCTGTCTGTCAGCAGGATTTTCAATTAAAAAAAAAAGCGTAGAAGCTTTTGACATGGGCAAAGGAAGGAAACTCAGAAAAATGAGTTCCTAATCAGATTTCATGGCTTTCCTGATTGGTTTCCTTTGCTCCTCCAGCTACCAACGTTGTCTTCAAATGCTCTGAGCCCTACAATATAAATCATCTTCTTTGTGGCGTTTCAACATTATGACTTAAATTCATCCTGGACCCTATTTTCCCATGCAGTGGTGTCTTCGAGACTGATGTGAACAGGAATCCTTGAAATTGGTCCAGTACTAGTTCTGTTTTTTGCCTTTGACCGGCTCAGATTGTTAATCTAAGTGTCTGACAGCATTACAGAAAGGATCTTTAGAGAGAAGAAACTTTTTGTTTTTGTCTTTCATAAAAGAGTAAAGGTACAGGGTACAAGCGGCCAAAATGGGTTTCCTCAGGAGGGTGGCTGGCGTCTCCCTTAGAGATAGAGTGAGAAGCTCAGTCATCCGAGAGGAGCTTGTAGTAGAACCGCTGATCCTTTGCGTCGAAAAGAGCCAGTTGAGTTGGTTCATCTGGTGAGGATGCCTCCTGGGCGCCCCCTTAGGGAGGTGGTCCAGGCACGTCCAGCTGGGAGAAGGCCTCGGGGAAGACCCAGGACTAGGTGGAGAGATTATATCTCCAACCTGGCCTGGGAACACCTCGGGATCCCCCAGTCGGAGCTACTTGATGTGGCCTGGGAAAGGGAAGTTTGGGGTCCCCTACTGGAGCTGCTGCCCCCGCGATCCACGGAAATGGATGGATGGATGGATGGATGGATGGATGGGTAAAAGAGCAAAATCCTTTCTGTTTAACCAAAAACTCGCCAAAGCCACCAGACTCCATGTAAATAATCTGTACTTTTAGTGTGTACACAGCAGCATATTTCCACATGTAACTGGGTGAATTAAGTTTATTTTATTTCAGTTTATTTCAACCAAACCAGAGTGGAGATTGTTGGAACAATTGTGTTTTTGTTGGAACAATTGTGTTTTTGTTGAGCGTGTGAGCGTTTATGATGATGAAAATTAATGGAGCCTGGTGTGTTTATCAATAGCAATTTCCATGTTAAACAAAAAGGATCTTAGTCTTTAACTAAAAGGTCTATCTCTGTAGTCAGTCTCGTAGAATAATAATCTGTCTGTCAGTGGAAACATGCACTTTTTGTGGACGTAATTGAGTGTGTGTAATTGCCCATTTACGTTACATTGTAGCTTGTTTCACTGCTGCCAACTGCAGCAGTCTTCGTCTTCTTAATACTGACCCAATGTCCAAGACTGTTGTTCCTATCAGTCACATAGACACAGCAAACATTGGAAAATAGGGTCCAGGTATTAAAAAAAGTTACCCTTTAAAGCTCATGAACACACCCAATTCAGAAGAATAACTTCCCAACTTAGGAAATGTGACCGTCCATGGAGCGCTTGAATGCACCGTTGGCCTTGGCGAAAGGTCTTCACTCTCCAAAGGCAATTAAAGTTTATTTGATTGTTTGTTAAGTTAAAAGTAACAATGGACAGTCATTGGTTATGTGTCAGCTGTGATTTGTGACCCAATTGTGAAAACTAGAGAGAGTAGAACAATGTCTGATAGCGTTGGGTAGTGTTCCAAATGTTTGTCTGGAGAAAGGTGGCGGGACAAATTCATTGGACCTGTCCTTATCTTAGCATTGTGAATGGACACAGGGAAAAACAAGTACCTTTGCAGCTCTGTCCAAAAGGAAAAACTTACACCTACTAATGCATCTCAAGTTTAAGTATTGGCTTTATATGAAAATATGGTATCAGTATGGACTTGAGTACCTCTGTCTCTGTTTTATTGCCATATTTAATTACATTCTTATACTTTCAATAGCCTCTCTCACATCATGAACACGTTTTGTGTAGTAAATACCTTTTTTGTAAATTACAACTTTTGGATTGAGACACGCTTTATTTAAGGAGACACCACAGGTGAATATGATAAAACATCTCTCCACGAATCAGTTGATTACCCACCTTATACCAACCAACCTTATTTTATGAAAATAGTTTATCGAAATGTGTTTCTGAAAACGTTTTAAGCGATAAATAGGCCATGCAGTTGCTGAATCTGCCTTTTGGTCAGCTTTGAGAGCTTTGAGCCAAGCTGCCTGCTCCTTATTTGCATAAAGTCGGCTGGATTTCATACAGATGAGGAGAGGACAACTCAACGCCTTTCTTCTCCAAAGTCCCCGCGACGACCAGGTTGGACAGCACGGCTGCTCCCATACACATGAATGGTGGGAAATGACGCTGACAATGTATACACAGCTTTTAAGTGCCCGTATTGTGAAAATATCACTTTTTCTGGGATTTTGGGTGTTATTTTGTGTCTCTGGTGCGAAACAAAAATACTCCTAATACGTCCCTGAAACAAAGCTATTATATATGATGCATGTTACATTTCCGCTGTTTAGAAACCAAAGCCCTTTCCATATTTTTAATTCAGTTTTTGAGGGTTCTTTGGCTTCTTCTTCTCCTCCGGGAAAACACAACCGGGTGGGATACGGGAGTAAAATATAGGGTACATTGTATGTACACTCAAATTAGCAGTGCATTGTGGGTATTTCATAGAGGACTATATAGTGAATGAAATTTACTGCAGAGAATTCAAACAACACTACAAAATGGCGAACACACTAAACAGACACTATTTCCATGATAGAGAAAGCTTTTGAACACAGCTTAAGTGAAGAAAAAATAACCAGCTGGGACACGTTCAGACCTGAAAAAACGTAGCAACACAGATTTTTTACTGATGCACGGGATTGCAGCCACGTCTCTGCTGATTGGGTATCACTTGTGAAACAGCCATTAAACCAGAGACACACCCACCAACCAATAGGAAACATGTCTCAGAGCCCGTTGCACCCCGTTCAGAGGAAACCTGTCAAGGAAACCGTAGCAGTACGGTGCACACCGGTTTGACATTGAACGTGTTTGGTTTGTGTTTTTCTGTATGATTGTCTTCAGGTGTGTGCTTGTGCTGCCCCCCCCCAACCAGCTGAGGCTGATCAGCTGTAACGAGGGAGAGCAATAGGTTGCCACACAAAGCTGAGCGAGATCAGAGAGCTTCAGTGGAAGCCAGAGTCGAGCCAGTGAACCATTGTGCCTCATGTCTTGTGTGCAGGATGTTTTTTTGATCATGCACAACAAAACATGCAATAATTAAATCCCCCTTCCAATACAATGGCTGTAGAGCCACTCGGCCAGCCGTGCCTAAACACTTATTCACAAACTTCAATGGAAAATAATCTCAAAATGAAATAGTGGTGTCAACAAAAAAACACAGAGATTTCAAGCCAGAGAGCTGAGTTTGCCTCGCGGTGAATGCCTCAAGAGGGTTTTAATCCAAACCACAATCTTTTATCTGACCCTAACTATGGTCATGTGGTGCCTAGACTGTCTTCGCCGCATGACGCTCACTTTTTCTCAGCTACCACGGCCCCAGAAGGACGATCATCTGGCGGTGCCCTGTAACCGGCTCACAGTCCCCTATTGAATAGAATTCAATTTCAATTTGATTTTATTTATATAGCGGCAAATCACAACAACAGTTATCTCATTGTGCTTTTCATAAAGAGCAGGTCTAGACTGGACTCTGGGATGTTATTTACAGAAACCCACCAATTCCCATACACAACTACTAACTGCCGTTGATACGACGGAGCTCTGTCGTGGCTATATTATTTGGTCTATTGGTGAACTAGCATTGATCAATTTGGGGGGGGGTGGTAGATATACACATAGATACTTATATTTTTCAGTTTTTTTTTAGACTTGGTATATTTATATTTATCACTCTACATGCTCTGCACACCCATATAAGCATTTATTTATTTTCATTCATATAACTAATATCTCAACATTTCCACTGTGTTTTTAATACTTTTTGTATTTTTTTTTTAAGCTGTGAACTTTGCACGTAATTTCGTACTACAATGTACGGTGGTATGACAATAAAGAAATCTTGAATGAATGTTGAGTCAATGTGGTGGAAATAATGAAACTACAGTCTGAAAGAAGACATGTTATTGAAGCAAAATAGCCACATATCTCCTGTAGTGTTGCCCCTTTAAAACAAGTCATTAACGTGGTATTCAAATGTCCAATTTCATAACTACTGGTGTCACTCTGCAGTTATAATGTAGATGTTTGACCAGCAAACCTATAAACAGAAGCCCAACCACATGCATTATTATATATTTATTTGGCTGCTGTGTGGGAGACATGGATCAACAGATGTAATAAACCACCTCTACCTCTCTGCTGCACAGTTAAGACACTGAAGTGCGCTGATTTCGAAGCCTCCCGTGGTCATGACAGGGCATTTCAAGTCAAGTGCACATTATTGTCTGCTCAGTACAAGACAATAGCTAATAAACATTGACTGTGCAGGGCTGATTGTGATTGGTTAAAGACGTGCACCGCTGGCCAGAGGTATGAGAGAGAGACCCATTACAAACTAGAAGGCAATAAAGTGAGCTCATTTACTCCTAACAGCCTAAGTACCCTCAGCAATGGGTCCCCAGCTGGATATTTGGGTCGATGGAGAAGCAGTAATTACACTTCTGTCTAAGTGTCTTAATGTGACTGCCTCCATTGTTTACTTTTCTGTCTCCTACAAAACACTGGCTGACAGATCATTTTCATTTCCAACCAAATCTGTGAGTGTAGGTGTGTATCTGTGCCGCCACAAGCACGTGCATGAGTGTGTGGGTGTAGTTTTTAAGGCAATGTAATGGCATCATCAGTAACACAGTTTGTTTGTTCACTCTATATCAAAGGCTTAAACGTGTCAATGTTGTAGTCTGGTTTCAGTTATTTTAATGTATACATTTTACTTGTTACACTTTGTATGTTAGAGATAACAGCATGACCGGTGCTGTTAAGGTCTTTCCTCCCAAATCTGACTTCAACCTGTTGTGTAATACAGACTTCCCAGCATGCCTTGGTTAGTCGTCGGGCCCATAGGCATTCGGTGCATCTCATGTCGCATAACCCTCCTGTTGTCCTCGGGTCAATTTGACCCGTTTGCAAAAACTTTTTATATCAGAAGTAAGACAAAAGTGACATATGTTGGGAAAAAAACTACAAATGCTGAAAAAGTGACCAAAGAAAATCGGAAAAAAATGACCAAAAAAAACCATCAAAAACATTGGAAAAAGTGACAAAAAATTTTTTAAAAGATGGACTAAAACACAATTAAAAAAACGTCAAAACAGTGACAAAAACAATTGCAATAAAATTGACAAAAGCGTCCAGAAAACTGTAGAAAAAGTTTCAACCCAGAAAAACAGAAAGTTGCATGGTTGACGGGAAGGCAAGGGTTAAATTGCCTCCTTGACTCCTCTACGTGCCTCCCTTCCTCACACGAGAAATCATGGGAGAAGAGAGGAACCGAGGAAATGTGTTTGAAATGAGATGAGATGTCCTTTCCTCACATTCCGTCACATTAATTCGTCACTTGTTCGGGCGGAGTTACTCCTTCAGCTGCATGGCTTCCAGGAAGGCTGATCTTCCTGGGTCCGCGGAGATCCCTCCTCGATTCTTGCTCCTCAGGGCGGATATAAGTTCTTTGAGATAGCCTTCCCCAACATCAAGTACAGCTGTTGAGGAGCTATCAAATAAGCGACATGCGATGCACCCCTAGACTCAGGTCTTGATAGGATCAGCTTCTCTGTCTGTGTGAAGAGGAGCAGATAGTGTTCATGGCCTGCCACCATCACTCACTAACTGGATCTGTGGTGCTTCACAGGACAAAGATGGGCCAATGAGAGGCCAAGGACCTGTCATACCAGCATTAGTCTACATAGACAACGTTTCATTATTATTCAGGTGCCACCGGAAATTCCCCCAGATGTCCCTCATTTTGGCCGGATGTCGTCACTTTCGGCATTCTTTGTGTTGGCATTTTAAATTGAGGACTATGGTTACCTGGTCCTCAGATCTCTGCAGGGTAAATCCAGACAGCTAGCTAGACTATCTGTCCAATCTGAGGACTATGGTTACCTGGTCCTCAGATCTCTGCAGGGTAAATCCAGACAGCTAGCTAGACTATCTGTCCAATCTGAGGACTATGGTTACCTGGTCCTCAGATCTCTGCAGGGTAAATCCAGACAGCTAGCTAGACTATCTGTCCAATCTGAGTTTTCTGTTGATGACTAAAACTACTTCTGAACGTACACATGTTCCACCAAAACAACTTCCTTCCTGAGACTATTTACTAGCGGCACTGTGGCTCCATCCGGACCTTAGCACCGCCCAAGCCGATTGTGATTGGTTTAAAGAAATACCAATAAAGCAGAGCACGTTTTTCTCCCATCCCAGAATGCTGTGGGCACTAGCCAGACCCTGGCAATGCAAGACTATACCAGCATTTATAACAGCAATACTTTAGAATTAGATTTAATGTGCCGTTCTTCATATTGGGATTAACTCCACATGGCTCTCAAAGACCATTCCCTTTTTCAAACACAGATGCCCTCGCATGTAGGATGGGCAATATATCAGTATTATAGCTATCAGATTTTAAGACTAGGGATCGCTTAATATTTGGATAGCATTATATGCCATAACTGTTTTTTTTTACTGGTTTTAAGGGTTCACTACATTAATGTGATGTAATTGTATAAATACTGACTGTTCCAGCTGTGCTAGTACAGTATTTACCCTTTACCCACTCATTATATTAACTGTGCTAGGGCTGCAACTAATAATTGTCATTGTCGATTAATCAGTTGATTATTTTCTCAATTAATGGATTAGTTGTTTGGTCTATAAAATGTCAGAAAATTGTGAAAAATGTGGATCACTGTATCCCAAAGCTGACGTCCTCTAATGTCTTGTTTTGTTCACAACTCAAAGATATTCAATTTAATAATGAGCGAAGGAACTAGAAATATTCACTTTTAAGGAGCAATCAGAAAATATTTAATAAATAATTATAAAACTGATGACTTGATTATCAAAATAGTTGGTGCTTAATTTAATAGTCGACAACTTATAAATTAATCTTCAGCTCTAAAAGTATTTATCAAACATCTCATAGTGAAGCCACCAATAGTCAACCCTACAATATCATTGCAATAGTGATATCAATGTATTTGGTTCAAAATATCGTGATTTTCTCCATATTGCCAAGACAATGTGCACAGTCGACCAATTAGAAACAGTCCTGACAGTGCTGATCTTTGAGGAAATAGAGAGAAAGAAGAAGAAAGCGATCATATAAGATGTAGCGTACCATCTTTCCATCCTGGTCCAGTCCGCGGTTCAAAGCAAGTTAAGCAACATAGCCCAGCTGTTCTTTACCCTATAACCTCTTGCTGGGGGATATTCCAAGGCCAGATGGGCTATGTAATCCCTCCAGTATGTTCTAGGTTTTCCCAAGAAAGATCTCTTTCTGGTTTGACGTGCCCAGAAAACCTCCAATGGGAGACGTCCTTATCAGATTCCCATACCACCTCATTTACCACCGGCATTTCAGTTTGTACGGCCAGCAGTCGATGTTGACTTTACTCTGAATAACACTGGTGAGCAAGACCCCAAGATACCGTGCCCTCAAACTTAAGATTCTTCAGACTCTCACAAGTCTCTCTAATGTTACCTGCTTTGCTGGTAATATAAACTGCTTCAAAAAGTGATGTCATGGTTTGCAGTCAGTTATGGGACAGGAGTCAACAATGTTGCTTCAAAGTAACACACACATCAGTACATACAAGAGCTAAAAGGGACTACATTACCAAGCTTCCACCACCATCTATTTCACGTGAAATGTGCACATTTCACCATGTCACTCTGTATTGTGACTAAGCACTCGGGTCCGTGCAAATCAGAACGACTGTGGGTAAGAAACAGTGAGGAGGAAGGAGCTAAGAGCAGAAACACTTCTTCATATAGAAGGCAGCCACTTGAGGTTCAGCTGTCCTAATCAGATACATGACGGCTTCCTGTGGAGGACGGAACCAGAAAACACTGAAGGGAGTACAAATCCTATCTAGCCTGGGAACAATGAGGGATTCCCCTAGGAGGTGCTGGAGGACGGTGGTGAGGAGAAGGACATCTGGGCTACTTTGATAAACTCGCTGCCATGGGACCAAGAGCCAGATAAACAGCAAAAAATAGATGGAGGGATGGATGGATGGGATTAAATATGTACAGCATAGCAAAACCCAGTGCAGAGACAAATGAAATGTAGAAGACATTCCTTTTAAGTTGGGGGTTCAATGGAAAACGTTGTTCAAGTGTCACAATTGGGTTCCATTTCACTTTGGTCTCAAAAGTTTAGAATTATGGGTCTTTCTCAGAGAGACCTACCAGGTGCAAGGTGTCAAAAAGGAAAAACTTCTAACAATTCCTTTAAAGTTAATGGCAAAACATTCATTTTGTTAATACTTTCTAAAACAACAAAAATGAGTGCTTCATGTTCAATCAGCAGGATAACATGTCAGTGCCTTCCCAAACTGATTCATATGACCGATTCATTTCCATCACTATGTTAAGGTTTGGTAAGATTAAGGCATATCTACTATAATGCCTTACTAAAATGACTTGATTATAGTTAAGAAAAGATTAAGGACAAAATGAGATTAAATGAACACTTAACAAGAAAGACAACTGGTCTACCGTGTCAGGAGTTTAGCACCCAAGATGATTGTGATTGGTTTTAAAGTAATGCAAACAACCCTGAGCATTGTTTTCATACTATCCCAAAATGTGTGTGTGCTGCAGCCAGACCTTACTCCACAGTGCTGTAGATATACAGTAATTCTTGCAATGTGAGACTATCATAACAATGCGATGCAACGTCAAGAACCATAACTCACACAGTAGCTGGAGATCCTTGTTAAGTAAGTCTAAATATAGGCCTGACAAAAACAATTCTTTCTTCCAACTGCATCTTACTTTCTTTATCACCAGGAGGTTGCTCAGTTGTCATATGGGTTACAACCACTGATGAAGACATTGAGATTTACTTCAGCCAAACTACTTTTCCAAGGTGAAGAATAAACTTTCTTGTCAGGTAAGCACAGGACATTACGAGTAGGCCTAGGACTAATGTTGCTGATTATTTTGTGAGTACTGTCTCAGATATGGTTTGAATCACTGTTGTGATGAATCAATTGACATAAATAGAGCAAGAGATAAAAGATATGTAGATAATGATGATTCAAGCAGTGTTATTATCTTTCTGTTTATGAAAATGGGACTTCAAATCTCTCCGAAAAGAAAGCAGTACTGTTGGGCAAAAGCAAAGTACCAGCGCTGCCGTCACACTGCTTATTTGACAGCAAAATCAACTTTCTCTTCATCTCTCCCCACTAATCCATCACCTCAGCTCTCACCTCCTTAACCCACCTGTACTCTTCCTAGGCCTGTCCGCGATGAACTGTTGAGGCAAAAGTCTGGTGTTTGCTGTGAGGGGAGCTGCCCATCAATCAGGGGGGCTTCTCTGTGGCTCTGGGAGGGATTACTGGGCATTCAGGCGGCTTCACACAGTGAGCCATAGCCCGTCTGATCAGAGAGGCACTCGTCTATCTCCCCACCTCACCCCCTGGGCCCGTGATTTCACAGGGATTAGCACACAAAGTTGCCTAATCTCCCTCTCCACTTTCTATGTCTATTGATGGCCGTCTCCAACATAAACACACACATACTGGCAATCACACAATCGCACACATAGAAACATGGTGAAATGCAAAGACAATGAAATAAAATTACAGAACATATAATCAACAAATTGTGCAGAATACTTACTGAATACTTTTGTAATGCCGACCTTACACCAAATAACTTTCATTCCATTCTCACGGACTAATGTCCAAAAACCGAATGAAACCCTGAGAGTCTTGGTAGAGGTGGAGGCCCTTAAGTTACCAGCTAACACTAGCCGTAGCTAGCTAGCTCGGTTAAATCTTTCAAAACAAATCTAGTTGTAGACTATCCTATGTCCCCAGTCTTTAGATCTAGATGTGAGATGATTGTCTTAAGACGATGTCAGACTTTAGTCTTCTAGTGGATGACAGGCATAAGGCTAATGTCCAGATGCTATTAAAGGAAATTCAGTTTTCTGTAGTTGCACGAAGCGTCTATATAGAATTAGCTTTTTCTAAGCATTTTTATAATACATTTTCTAGATCCTGGTCATTTAAAAAGTAATCAGAGAAACAAGCTGAGCAAACAGTCACAGCTTATGGGGGTGGAGGGGGGGGGGTCAAGACTGGCTCATTCCGAAAAGGGCAAAAAAAAGAATAAGACCTAAACACTACAGCTTCTCAATTGTCTTGTTTACTGTAATACATACAGAGGAAGAAATATAAAAATAAAAATCCACTCGTGGTAACATCTAATATATGTGTGCGTGTGTGTGTGTGTGTGTGTGTGTGTGTGCGTATTTGTGCAGCACAGCCGGCGTCACTACACAAAATTACTAGGTGGATGGATAAAACTGCTGTTTGTCAAGAAATAGTTCCAGCACTTTAACTGCATTTAACCTCTGCATTTTATTCTGATTCTATTATCTCAAATAATTCCTTAATCTGTTGACTCTAGGCCTTTTGTAACAGCACGCCTCACCTTAAGAAAAGCAGAGATGTAAATCATAAGAATATTGGCTGTATTCCATTCAGCTCCTACACTTTCAGGGTCCTGGTGTGGTTCCCGCTGGCTCACTGTCACACTGTCATGGTTTACTGGGACACTGGAATAGAACCGAGCTATTGTTAATGTTCTCAGTAACACACCCGTGCTTTTCCTACAGTGGCAAGTGAAAATGTCTGCCTTGAAAAGGCCATGTGAAAAACCAGAATTAACAAGCTTCTCCCTGAAGTTATCTGCGAGTCAGATTTACTTTGTAACCTTTCCTTTTCCAGTGTTCATTTAGCAACATCACCGTATTGTTACTGCTGCAAACCATACTTTGTCTCACTATCTATCTATGTCCGTCCGTTCGTCTATAATAATATCTATCTATTATAGAATAACGTTCTTACTATTTGCAGATAATTATAATAAGAATGTAAAATGTTTCCTATAAGAGACCAAGTGTGTTTCAGTGTATTAACGGTATGGTGTGTTGAACAAAAAGAGGGGGCCCAAGAAAGAAGGTATAAGAGATGAGGGGAAGAATAGATCGGGGCTCGAGAGACCAGAGATGGGTGGACCGGCTCCGACTATTTGTCTGTTTCTAGGGAAACTTAGTATCTGAGAGATGTTTGACTGATTTAAACAAATGTATTTGACTTCATCTTATCATCTTCTTTGGCTCTTGCTTAGGATTAATGTAATACCAATTTAACAAATGTGTGGGGTTATAGGTCTTTAATCTGAGTCAGACACATTGTCATCTATCTATCTATCTATCTATCTATCTATCTATCTATCTATCTATCTATCTATCTATCTATCTATCTATATGGTTGGAACTGTTACACTGTAGTCATGCTGAGAATCTAAATCCGATGTAAAATTTGCTGATATATTATGTGCATCAGCAGTCTCAGCATGCCTTTTTAGGATGAAGTAACATTAAAGTAAAGAAAGCTGAATTTATTAACAACAGAATAAGTCATATATATATATATATATATATATATATATATATATATATATATATATATATATATATATATATATATATATATATATATATATATATACCTCTTTGATAAGAATAAATAACTTCTTCCCCCATTAAGTGTTTGGAATACTTCAGGCTGGTACTAAATGGTAGAACACAGACGCCTAATTCAATCAGAAAGCCCTAGGGCGGCCCAGCATGGCTAACTACATCATGGTTAAGCATCTTGATTTTGTCAGAATTATAGAAAATGACAAGTGAACTCGACGTGAACCAGTGTGTCGGGGTGGAATCCTCATATTGGCATTTCTTAATCTAAGCAGGGCGGTGCCAGAAAATCCATACTTTTAAGCGTGCTCTTTTTCTGCTGCTTTCTCCACATGAGTCTGAAGAAAAGGATCACAGTACAGTAACACAAAAACAGAAGACTCTGTATAGTCATGAAACACAAGGCAACACGCAGCTGGCAATTGTAAAATTATCAGTTCGTTCTCTCTCTTCTTTCAAAATTAGGATCACTTTACTTAAAATCTGATTTCAGCTGTTGAGAAATTGCCAGGATCTCCAGTATGTAACTAACTTGTGTTAATGAGTCAAATAAAGATTATTATGTTTCCCACAGGTAACTATTTCCAATATACACTAAAACGTTAACACCCTGTCTACACCAGAGGCATTCTACTTATGTTTTCCAGATGTATGTCTGACAGAGCACTCCTGTCTATAATGATCATGTAACGGCTCACAAGCTACGCAAGCACCTGCAAACTAGAGTGTATTTTTAGGGTTAAAATCTACTTTGATTGTGTATCGGCCTGTGCATTTTGACCTAACTATGGCTGAACACATCCAGTACATATTCTGCTGCTGCCACTGTGTTGTTGCTATGCTGCTTTCACGTCACAGCCCATAAAGAAAAAGTGTAAGTGCTACCCAGGGGTAGAAAAATGTATTATGCTCCACAATATGACAGTATTAAGGTGTGTTCAGACACAATGCACATTTTAGACATGATTGCATGCTATGTCAAAGGAAAAATGTGAATACAGTAAATGCAAGTTTGCGCAAAGTGGCAGAAACGGAGGTGAAACCGACTGTGAACAAGTTTAAAATGTTTGAACTGTTTTGAAAATATCAACACTTACCCCAGGGCTATGAATTTGAGAGAGAATGGATGAATAAAATGGGTAGTTTGTTTATTTAAAATGGAAAATGCACGTCAATGGACATTTGTTGTTTACACTCAAAATGTAAATGCACCAGAGTTGGCAGAATTTGCAGAAAAGCAAATTTTCATCATAATATGACATAATATGTCATCATATTACATTAATAAAAAAGAATGCAAGAAAGATAGAAAGAAAATTAAGAAAGAAAAAGGAGGAGAAAAGTGAAAGGAACAAATCAAATAAATAAAAGTAAGTACAATACATAGAAGGTTAGCAAACTAAAAGCTATTGATGATTGCAGTTTTGATTGTTTTTAATCCATCTCTTGAGTGGGATTTTAAATGATAACTAACTGGAGCTTTCTCTGAGTCCAATAGGAAGGCACTTCCAGTAATTTGAGACCAATCTTACTACGTCCATACTGTAGATCACAGTCTCCCCTGGGGGCTGCCCTAGTTGCCCAGTCACCCAGTGGTGGAGGTGCAAGCCCATGTAATATTTTGAAAATGAGGCAGGCATTTAGATAACGTAAGAAAATGTCAACATTGAATAAGTCGTATTTAGCAGTGATATGGCTTTGGTGATAGCTGATTTGGTTTGGCTGCCTCTGTGGTTAGATGTGGCCTCATGTGTCTAAAGTTAGCCAGATGGATCTGATGGTATAAGCCACTTTTTTAACATGCTTGTCAAAAAGTGACAAACATTGAAAAAAAAGCGGCAAAAGTGTTGAAAAAAGGGACAAAAACGTAAGAAAAAGTTAAAATAATTGATAAAAAGCGTTGATTTTCAATTTTGACGGGAAGACAACACAAGGGTTGTAATGTGCGTCTAGCAAATCCACTGTTATAACAGCAATCCGCCATGGAACAAACACGCCTGCTTTTAAAGGGAATGTGAGATAACGCTCTGATTGGTTTATTTCACGTTACACCCAAACCACACCTGTGAATAATGTAGCTACTTCAGACCAACCCATTTTAGATTTTAGAGTCATTTATTCCGCTGGTATAATAGCAACAGCGCCACAAAGCTACTTGCATTGGGCAATACTTGGGTTTCAGTACGTTAAAATAGGGCCCACAGACTGTTTTGGTAATGTTAAGATGAATATATGACATTTTTAGCCATTCAGAAACATGGACTAGTGCTTCAGTTAGTTTAGTTGCAGCCTGCTCTTTGTTCATGGTAGGCAAACAAAGAACTGCATCATCTGCATGCATTTATATATTAACAGATGGACAAACTGAAAGTTAGCTGTTAATGTACAGGCTAAACAGGAATGGGCCCAATACTGACCCTTGGGTTACACCAAGATTACAGTCGAGGTATGAAGAGTAAGATCTACCAATATGTACGCTCTGTTTCCTCTTAGTTAATTAAGATTCCATCCATTTCATGGCCTCATCTAAGAAATTAAAAAAAGATAACAACAGTGTCTGGTGAGTCAGTGTCAAAAGCCTTCTTAAGGTCCAGAAACACTGCACCTACTATACCACCCTCATCTCATTTAGACTTGATGTTTTCAAGGAGGAAACAGTTAGCTGCCTCTGTAGAGTGGTTAGTGCGAAATCCAAATTGCATTGCATTGCATTAATGGGGTGTGGCCCAATTTTAGATGTTTTTTTAATTGTTCTGCTACCCATTTATCTAATATCTTGGATATCACTGAGATAATAATAATAATGGGTCTATAATTTGACACCATTGTTTATCACCAGACTTGTAGATCGGAGATGCCACCGCTGTTTTCCAGGAGCTTGGAATCAGTATCAAGAAGCAAAAATGATATCGGACCATCACTAGTTCAGACCAAAGCTCAGAGACCAAACCATTTTTGAACATTGCAGGTAAAAGTATTAATATTAAAACGTAGGTATGCCACCTGGTTTAACAGCCAAAGAGAAGTCAGCTGGTCAAGTTAGTTAGAAACTGTCAGCTGGTGGAAATGGCAGAGTTTTAATTGAAGGCTCAACAAGTGCCCAACACCACGGTAATGTGGTTGAGCGACCTAGAGGGTGACTGGAGAGAGGGAGCGGGGTTGGAACAAAGCAGAGAAATTAAACGTTGTTTCTACTATTTATTCTACTTTTAACTACCTTTTTAGCTAGCCCTTCAAAAAGATGAAATTCCAATCACACATGTTGTGTTAAAGCACTGGAAAATTATCCACAGTTTAGTCCACAGTGACTCCTGTTGTGCTAAGTGTGTAAAAAGTTTTGTTTCTCACCATCGACAAATGTTATCAATAATAGAAAGTAAAATTGATGGAAATAGTTAAAGAATTAAAAGATTGAGAGACAGGTTCACCTGCGCAAACCTGGCACATTGCTGCATGTTGTAGGTGTAATTCAGAAAGATGGTGAAATTGGCGGACACACCCCCCTCAAATTTGATAAATCAAAGGTGTGAGGAAGGGGGTTTCCATTACAGTCTGACGATCCATGCCTGTAGAACCCTTTTGATGATGTTTTATCTTATCATCTGGCACTTTCACTAACCCTTTAGGTTAGTTTCCTGAGGAGAAACGGACTCAATTTCTTTTCAAACTTTTCAGAGAAACAAGCAAAGCTGGTGGTTCCAGCTTGTTCTCTATTAGAAGTTTCCCATTCATGAGCGAGCTCAAGGCACCGGGTCGAGCCTTTTGCCTTAGGCATCTTCGGAGGGAAAGTAAGGGGAATAAAGGGGCTTATTATCTCCTAGATAGAAAAAAGCTTGACTCGCAAAGAGAGGTTTTTCTTTGGATTGTCCTGACGTATAAAAATTGCATACAAAATCAGCTCGAGTCAATATATCATTCCTTGGCATTCCATTTCCTTGTCTGTCATCACTCATTGAAAAAAAATGTAACGTCTTTTTTTAAATGGTGTTGAACCAGTTGAGTACAATGTGTGTTGAGTGTGAAACAATCAATCTGTCACTGGCTGTTTGTTCTCCGTCCGTCGTTTGTCGGTCTCGGCTGTTTTCTGTCTCGCCTCCACACATCCAGCGGTTGTTATTCAGTCGCTGGAGCTCTGCAATGCCGTGGCCGCCGTCCTACAGAACCCACGAGTGTGTGGCTTAGCGCCATTTCAAAGCCTGCCTGCCTGCTTCAGCACAAACAGACACAGCTAACCCAGATCCCTCTATGAGAGAACAGCCTTCACACATAAACAACCTTTTGTTCATGCTCTCAACCAAAAAAAAAAAAAAAAAAGGCTCCACAGTCTGCTGGCCTTCCCCCAAGACAAACTCACTCGATTAGAGAGATCTGGGTTGTGCGTGCTGGTAGAGGCCAGGGACTTGACAACAGGCAGCAAATGGAGAGACTGAAGAAAAGCAGTCTCTGTGTGATGGCCCTCCAGTCCTGATAATGCTATCTCTTCAGCCTACCGCTATACCAACAAGCATGCCTCCAGTAGCCGCATGCTCGCAGAGTGTGCTCTGCCCTAATGTAATTGATGAGCTAGGAGCTAAGTTGTGACCACAGGCCAAATGCAGCACTGTGGCTATACAAAGGGCTGGACTGAGGCAGACGCGCTGCAAACACACTACACACACACTCAGTGTGTATGCCACAGCGTGACGGATCACAGCAGGGCTCAGAGCTCTGTGGGACCGGGCCTTCTTCAAACTTCCAAATGTGACCTGGACATATGATCGCTATTTTTAGTTGTTTGACTTTGGGCAACATAGATCAGCATTAAAGGATAATTCTACCCCAGTATTCCTACAGATCACATTTATATGAGAGGAATCCACATGATTGACACCCTGACGTGCAAGGTCGAGACTCTAGGCGTCACTTTTTGACCCTCTGAGTCGGGATGTACGTTTGACTGACCCGGTGTCCTGGGTGGAAGTCCTGTATTGTTTGACACATCCACCACCCCAACCATTCTTTTTTAGTCAGTTATACTACTCGCTACCGTTGTTCTTCATACTACATCATCTTAGGGGTGATTTTCACGTCGGTATCCGATGCTGAGAGCTACTACCCAAGCATCAGTATTTAACGAGTTGGAAGTGAGAATGGATTGTTGTGTTCTCGGTCCGTGCCTCTTTCTTAGTTTCCCATTTAGAGAGCGAGGGATGTGTAGGAAAACCGGATTTTTAGCGTGCGCAGAATGGACAGCTAGTGGATCGTGAACAGATATTTGACAAAATGTGTATTGGATTAGAATGACAGACTTCACCCTGTAGTACAACATGAGGATGTGTTGGTATATACAGTATATTGCTTAATTTCATTTGCAATAACCTCAATCTTTCCCAATCGTAATCATACTGTAGTTGACATGCTTAGATTTTTTGAAATGGAAAAATAAATGAATAAAAACGTTGGAACTGGACACTATAAAACATTATGGATGTCATTGATGGTAATGCTGGGTGGATTTTGTAGCAAAGGGGCTCAGTTCATCACTACTTAGATCTCATTTGTAGCTTTTTAAGTCTTTTGTATCTGTGACAGGGGAATGTAGCTGTTACTGTTTTGGGAATGTGGCAATATCGAAAGTGTAAAGTTACCCAAACCACATTAGAGGTCTATCTGGAACGGAGCACAGCAGATGTACCAGTGTTAATCACTAATTACTAGGGCTGTCGTACCATTTTGTCATGGCTTGTCAGGAATAATGGGGTGGCTGGGACCCGGATGCAGTTCAGAGAAGACAGTTCATTTAACCCTTCTGTTGTCTTCCTGTCAAAATTGAAAATTAACACTTTTTTTAACACTTTTGATCGATGTTTTTAACTTTTTCTTACGTTGTTGTCCATTTTTTTGTCACTTTCTTTTTGATGTTTTCAACACCACCTAACACTAACTTATTAACTTTAGTTTGACAGTTATTTTTGGAATTTATGGTCAATAAACCTCATTTATAGGAAATTATACCTAATGTTTAAGTTATTAGGAATTAGGAATTATTGAGACTAAAATTAAAGGAATGGATGTTGATGATAATCACAGACTGGAATATGTCAACTTTTACTCAATACTATTTCAAAAACACTTCCAATTGTTTTCAAATGCTATAAATTGAATAAGATACCCCAAAATTAATTACAAATAATTAAAAATAATTCATTTATACTTGCCAAAGAGCGTTGTGTGGAATCAATCATGTTATTTTAGGTAATTACAATTGGGTAGTTGAAAAGAACATTATTATAAGAAAACGGGTCAATTTGACCCGAGGGCAACATGGAGGGTGAATAACAGGCAAAAACATACAACAAAAGTAATCCTGGCAGGAAACAAAACCACAGGGAACCCGAGACGAATAAATCCCGAGACAGGACAGAACCGACCTTGACAACACCACACAATGATCGCACACCAGACAAACACAACACAGAGAATAAATACACGAGGTAGGAGGAGAACCGAGAGACAGGTGACACAAGGGCTCCAACAGGTGAAACACATCGGGGGCAGGCAATCACAAAGGCGGGAAAAAAGATTGTCGAATATATATATATATATCTCATTTACCAACCAAACATACAGCGAAAGACCGTCCTCCCAACCTGTATACATTTTAACATTAATGGACACTGTGGCGATTTCTCATTATAAAGTCGCTGACAGTGGCTGCTGTTTCAATCCTGTTGCTGTTCAGTTCTCCCCCACCCCCATGACAAGCACACACACACACACACACTCACTCACACCCACACACACACAACTGAGTTGACCGCAACCTCAGCTCAAGCAATACTATATGTGTCTGCTGCTTTACGGGTGACATGCAGCCGTTTTTACAGTTACATATTATGTAAGATGGCAGGTAAAAGATGACCTATAGTAAGTGTAATCTTAAAGAAAACAACAATCACTCAGAAAAAAGAAATCTAATATTTGTCTAAGAATCAATGGAGGTGAATGGAATAAAACACATACACATTGCACAAACTTTCTTTTTTTAAAACCCTTGGCGCAGTCTGCTCAACACCTTGATAATCCTGCTTAAGGGCCCGGTGTTGGCTCGTTACCCACTGCACTAATGCTGGGTAAACCTACAACAATAAGACCCGAGTTGTAAAAACTAGAATTATCCATTTAATATATTCACTTGCAGTCACTTTCCAGAGTGTCCAATAGCATTACCTGCAAATGAAAAATACATGTATGAGTAGGTGCACATTGCTTTTATGCACTGCCGTTTTTTTCCATCTCTGTGGATTTCAGAGTCAGGCTGCTTGTTGTGGAGTATCCGTAGCCCATTTAGCAGAGCAAAGCGCATTGGCTCTCTATGAATGAGAGCGAACATCCGTCCAACTTATCTCTGAGTGCAGACTTGGGCTCTCTGCCTCATAATTACAGGTTCATACACACAACTCACAGACACACATTAAATAGCTTCTTTGTGGCTAGCTTAAGAATACCACTCATTTTCCGGTTGCTTTTTTCCTCATTCCTGAGTCCAGATCACATGAAGGGAAACACTGTGTGAAAACTGGACTTTGCTCCTCATTTTGCTGCAACTACCAGCCTCGATTTGCATTGCCATTGCCATTTAAGACTCTTATAAAAAAAAAAACTAAGTTGCAACAGCAGGAAACACTTCCTGTGATCATTTATCTAAATCACAAGCCTCGGTCATATTCCAAAGTATTTGCATCCTCTGCAGGTCACAAAACCTGAGTGCAGTAAAGCTTCCTATAGATGGGAACTAAATTTAGCACTGGGAAGTTCACGTTGGCCTGTGTTTGACTCCTGGATCTCCAGGTCCACCCCCCCCTCTTCCCCGCCGCCTGCCCCCACATGCCTTCCTGTGATGAAATCTAGTCCTCGCGGTTGGTTTCGGAGCCCCTCCTCCACTCCCTTACCACCCACCACCACCTTCACCAAAAAAAAAAAAGGAGCGAGCTTTTTGAAGCCGCATCTCTGTCGAACAATGAGATGCTCTCCGGCTGCTTTGTGCTCCGGGCCTCTCAATGCAAACAGGGCTCTGAGAACTGCTTTTTCATTGTCTCATCTTCAAGGGGTAATAAATAAGAGCCTGGACAGCTAGACAAGCTGCTACAGGGCAAGAATAAGAATGCTGCTGTTAAAAAGGCCCGGCTTTCAATCAAAGTCCATTCAAAGAATAGTTGGGGTTTTGTATTGATGCATGTTGTGCCTATTAATGAACATACAAAAGGAGCCATTTTCTTGATTTATGGACGGCTACCATGGAGAATGCACTGTGACCAGAGGCAGGGGAGGCCACACGTTAACATATTTACCTCTGACAAAACACCAGCAACGCTTTAAGGGTTGTATACCTACGGAAGAAGATGGACTTGGAGTTTATTGAATTCATGTTCACAGGTAAACTGAATAAAAAGCTGAATTTACATCAGCTTAAAAAGATAGACATTTTAAATATAATAAATAGACAGAATTACACATTTGCACCCATATATTTATACTCACATCCTAAACCGCCATCCACCTAAACCGTTAAATACAGTAAAATAAGATGTACAAGAATCCAAAAACCTATGATGGACAGCACATGCACAGCCGACAGCAAACTCCAGGGACACCAGCTGTTCCATTATGGCCACGTGTGAATAATGTATTTGAGTTCTAATTTTAAAGTCAGAATTCTGACTTTTATCTCACAATTCAGATTTTACAAAACAACAACTCAGAATTCTGAGAAAAATTCAAACTAATTCGGACTTTAAACTCAGAACTCAAATATATGTTTCACACGCGGCTCTAATCCTCTTCCGTATGTGCCAGTTTGTTTGTTTGTTGAATAAGAAGTCAATTTATCTTTCAAAAAAAAGTCATCTCAAATGAGCTTGGATTCAGTCCCAGCAAGAATCTTTTATGGAGCAGACTCTCATGGCTCGGAGACATAAACACAGCGCAGAAAAGCCCTCGTCTGCACACAGGTGCGAGGCATGGAAATCATATCAATAAACTACAGTAAGCTCTGTAATTGAGACAGCTCGGATCACAGGTTGCTTATTGCTTTGGGGAGTAAATGCCATAAGAGGCATTTCCAAATTTAAAGCCTTCCCCAATTAGTTTTACTCTGTTTTTTTATTTCCCCCTCGCAGGTTCTTACAGACTATTGTAATTCTTGTATCGACATTGTTTGGCTTTCGCCAGAGAGAGAGAGAGAGAGAGAGAGAGAGAGAGAGAGATGAGGGTTGAAGTATCTTGACAACTCGAGAGTGAAGCAGATTGATGGTGGGCTCGCAGTAAAGAGTCAGGCAGACTGAGCCTCTCATTAAACTGCTCCAGATGTGTGCCAGATGTCGGGGGGGGGGGTTCTCTCTCATAAAAAATAAAACCCCTCACTATAAAATACCCCCTTGGCCGATTTGATCACAGCGTGGGTAACCGGGGTTGCCTGCAGCAGTTTGGGCACCTTTCCAAAACTTGAGATAAACTGTAGATCATGCCATGTACAGTTTTAGGCTATGTGTGGAATGTGCAGTGGAATGTATGCAACCGGATTCTCCGAGCGCTTCGTGGGGAAAGTGGGGATGGGTGGGGAGGAGACTCCTGGCAATGTGAACTATGGTTGAACTGTAGGAGGGAGAGCACTGAAAGGTTGAAAACAGTGGGGGTAAAAAAAACTCCCAGCCTCTTCTTCAATCAGTCATACAGCCCAGACATTGTCTCGTCTTTCGGACATTCCTCCGTTCATTGTCGATGACCACTTACTCTTTCCTTTGTTCCACCAGCCTCGTTTCTCGTCACATTCAGCCCTCTGTGAACCAAGACACGCCGCCTCTTGCAGATGAAAAGCATATTGTATTTTGTAAAGACTTGGAACCTGTTAATATAGAAATGCTGTTAAACCTTTAGGGTACACTATGAAATGGAGCCTGCGCTCTGTCTTTTTCGCTTCTCTTGGCCTGAGCGAGTTGGTGACTTAGATCCATTCATTTGCCAGACACTTGAGTGCACATTGATTTTCAATCCAGAGGGTTAGCACATGGTGTACTGAGAGAAGTCTGCATTATTCATACTTTGCCAGGGCTAGAAACCGCATGTGACCTAAATACCCTGCGATGGATACTAAAATAACAACAGGGAAACGCCAACAGACAGTCAAGGCAGACAATGACTTGAAATGAGCGAGGTAGACAAAGGGATTGGTAGGGAAAGGGGAGGGGATACATTTGAGGGGAGAAAAAGATGCAATGTGCAGGTGTGCAAGTGTGCATTTGCCAAGTTTGAGAGCAAACTGACAGCTGAGTCCGTGTTAACATGGGTTGCTGTGCAGACATGTTATTAGAGCAGCACAAAGACAGCATCAAAGCAGACTGTGTGTACTGTATGTCCATGCATTTCTATATCGTAGCGTCTCTCAGGCCTGATACTGCTGCACAGATGGGTTTTATTACAAGGAAATTGGGGGTAAGCTTCCTCCTGCAGTTGCATCATGGATACACCGCGTCCTCATCTCGTGCATCACACTCTGCGTGTCTGCTGCGTTACAGGTGAAAGGAAGAAGCTTTTACAGTTGCAAATTATGTAAGATGGCAGGTAAAAGATAACATACAGTTAGTGTAATCTTAAAGAAAACAACAGTCACTCAGAACAAAAAGAAAAACACATACACATTGCACAAAATTTTCTTTTTCAAAACCCTTCACGCAGTCTGCTTAACAGAAGTCAGTGTGTACTTAGGGCCCTGGTTTAGGGTCCTGTTCTAGGGTCTTGTTTTAGGGCCTGGTGCAGGTGCGTTTAGGACGTGTCCAAAGCCACTTTTGCTAGTTTGATTGTTCTGGGCGTAAAATTCAATCAACCAATCAGAGGTAATCTCCCATTCCCTTTAACAGCCAGCATAGTGTGTGTCCCTGTGTGTGTAACAAGCATAGTGTGTCTCTGTGTGTGTGTAACACGCATAGTGTGTGTACCTCCCTGTGTGTGTAACAAGCATAGTGTGTCTCTGTGTGTGTGTAACACGCATAGTGTGTGACTCTGTGTGTGTAACACGCATAGTGTGTGTACCTCCCTGTGTGTGTAACAAGCATAGTGTGTGTAACAAGCATGGTGTGTGTCCCTGTGTGTGTAACAAGCACAGTGTGTATATATATATATATATATATATATATTTCTATACTGTGTATAGAATATTCTCACCGCGTTACCTTGCCGTCAGACGGCCCTTTCCCTTGGCGGTACTTAACATTATCTCAACTGTAGACTGTCCATATTCCTAGAAACCATAACGCATGGACTGTATTACTCTGCAGATCAGTTGTCTGGGACCGAATTTCATGTGATACCATGGGGTCATAAAAAATACTGTTTCCAGTAGACTTACTGTACATGGCAACAGAGACATGTGGAAATACATTTTTAAGTGTCACAACCCTTGTGAAATGACTTACTCAGAATTTGATCCGTTCAGCACTGATCATCTGAGTCATTTTATACACGGAAGTTTTTGGTCATCATGCGCCATCGAGTCACTCTTAGGGGGGCTCTGCCTCCAACCCAGTATCCAGGTTTTATCACACATCCACGGCTTCTTCTATTGGGGGGGTGTCGACTGCCATCCAAGTACCTCATACAACCCCACTTCAAAAGATCCAAACTATCCCTTTAAAGTCATCAAGTTGCTCAAAGGACCTACAAAGTCATATTTTAGTCTGTTTAAATGAAAACTGTCCACACTGAGGCCTGTGGATTATACAAAACGATCTTCAACCTCGGCTTACATTAGTACATCATTCTGTGATGTAGCTTTACTGCAAATTGACCTGGAAAACATTCACGCACTACCTTGGGACACGTGCATGCAGCTGACAAGACACTCTCTCTGCTGGAGGCCTGATGCTGCCATCATGTGCATTTCAGGGAGGAGAGAGAGAGAGAGAGAGAGAGAGAGAGAGACATTCCCTGGGAGATGGGGCAGTAAGCATCTCTGTATAAGACGAGGAGAGTGTCGACATCCCCCTGTCAGATGAAGGCTTTGATTATCTGTTGGGGTCGGTAGCAGGTAGGACACTGACAGGTTGGATGTACAGGTATCCCCTCCCCACCGTACCCCTCGAGGCCATACGGGAGCAGAGTGGCGGGGAAGGGAGGGGATCGGACAGATGTGGAGATGCTGCAAGTGTGTGAATGACAAGATGTATTAACCAGCTCGCTGACAGGCCTGTGTGATGCTTTGTTGTACTGCTTTAGAATCTGCTATCGATGCATGTGCTGGGTTATGTTTTTTTTTTTTTTTTTACCATCACAGTACGGCAACATAAGGACAGAATGAACTGAAAAGTCTGTTTTACATGATACAGTGAGGGAATAGAAAACTATATTCAAATAGTAATAGATAGCTCTAATGATATGCAAAAAAAAAGACAAGAGACACTGCTTTTTCCTTTTTAAAGGGACAATTAGTTGACAATGTACCTTTAAAGCACCACAGAATATTAATTAACAATTCAACACACTGGTGTGAATACTTATGCCCCATGCATTTTAACGGGGCAATCAACTTTAGCATGGGTGTGTAAACGTATGCAAGCCACTGTGAATGAATATATATATATTTTGTTGTTAATAAAAACAGTTTTACACTTCTACAACTTCCTGTCAGGCTCCCTAGGAATCCTTGTATAAAAGTTCTGGGCGTCCCACCACTTCATCTACCTTTCATAAGGAGGTGGTGTGACAGTATGAGCCAAAACATTATTGCGTGGTTATAATACTTCCTTTGTCTCTATTTCTTCTTTTTATCTCTCTCATGCATACACACACACACACACACCCTCGCTGATGTTGACTGGGCCACTGGAGTTCCCAGGAGGTATGTGGTGTTTGCAGTGGAGTTCATTTTCTTTTGTGAATCCCCCAGCGGAGGTAGAAGGCGGCAGGCTGGGCGAACCGGACCGCAGACCCGACAACAGAGTGTTTGAGTGTGTCCCCGGGGGACGCTGCAACGACCCTAGAATCCACAATTCCCATTCAACAGCGACGCTCATTACCTCGATGTTTGTTTCATCTGTTTCTTTCTTGATGCTCAAAGTTCAGACGGGTGTCTGTATCAGACAGCCTCGCATTTATTCTTTTGTCTCTAATGCTGTGAATAATACAGTTTGTGCTTTAGTCTTCACACACCAAAGCATGATCAAGGAGAAGTCAGCATCTGTACTCTTTTTATCTACTTTTTGTTATCGTACTTATTCATTTTTGTGGTGCTGCATATTTGATGTGTACACGCTGTCCTGCCCCAGTCACCAAGGCCAGATTATATTATTGTATTGATAGTCTCTTCATCTTGCTTTCAAATGCAGGAAATCAACTTAGTGCAATGGTATTTTTAAACACAAAACTGTTTAATATGGTTTTACTAGGTATACTTGCTATATGATGACATAATCATCTGTCCCTCTGATTAAAGTCTGTGGTGTTCCTCCTTGATTCCCAACCTTAGGGTTAGGACCCCAATGGAACACAGGGCTTTTAAGCCTGGGAGTGGAGTGTGTGTCGGGGAAAAAAGTATGGGGAAAACAACCCTAACCCTAACCCTAACGGGTGTCTGTGTCCCAGGAGTACTACTTAAGAGGACTGGTATTTTAACCCATCTTAACTTAATTTTGGGGCCATGTTAACTGTCTTCTCCGCATGACGCTCACCTATTGTTGGCTAAACCCAACTGCACCAGCGGCTAAAACAATTGCTCTTGATACCAATATCTAACTAACTAACAATGATTTGGCTGTATTCATACAAACACCCCAGCACAAATGTCTAAAGATAGAAGTTGGACAGTACTGTGTGTACGACTCGTTAAATGAGACGCATGAAACCTCCGGGTCCTGTGAGGTAGTCTGACTTATCACATATTGAATTGTAATCACAATATCTCAAATGAGCTTTTTTTCCCCAAATCATTCAACCATAGTTACCACTTTACACTGCATACATACAGTCAACCTTAGAGTTTACAGTACAGCCTAAACACTCTTGATATCATGAATGAGCTGATAGTAACAGAGATTTTCCAGTATGATTTAGGAATTCCACAGATTGTATTTGGCTTGCATCACATTTCTGAAATCAGGCTATTTATCAACAGGAATACCAACTCTGCTCCACAAAAACAACACATATTGAGACTGACTATGTGCAGTATGCCTATTTACACTTCAGAGTTGAGAGGCACACCTGAGCTCCTCACTGGGACGAGAATCCCCCCTGGGTGAAGCTGCATGCTGGTTTTCATGTCAGAGCAGATTTTTGAGGTGAGAGGGAGGAAGGGAACAAGAGAGGGAGTAAATACGTGGAGCTGAAAGTTGTAAACAGCCGAGCTCAGGCCCAGGCAACACAAACCAGAGTGTGTCAAAATAAGGCTACAGTAGTGGGAGACATCAGGGACCACTCACGGTGAGGAAATACTCCAGGAGCAGCACTCACTGCTGTCTGACTTCGTTAGCATCAGGTTCTGTCTGATTAACTTCATCTCCTAACAAAGTCCTTCACCTTTTCATTTTGCAGCTAGGAGAGGCATCTTAATCTAAATGTTAAATCTTAAGGATTTGAAGTCTTTCTCAAGACACACCTTAGTGTTGCAGAGAAGCTACCATTGCTATTGAAAAGAATAGGCAAATGACGATAAACACTTCAAATGAAAGCACCAGAGGCTATTTTCTGACTTTAAGTCCCTTGTATGGGTCATACTTTGAAAATGTTGATTTCCCATAATGCAGTTGAAGAATCTTTTCGTTAGACCTTCTATAATGGGTAAATGCTCACATATTTCAATCTTTTGAGTCTGCATTCTAAAACTCAGACTTTCTGTCTATTTCAATCCCAAACCAAGATAACCCAGATGACATCATAAGTAAACCATATCACATAGACGTGCTCCACTGATTTAACATTACAATTGTCAGACTCATGGAGGGCAGTTTAAAAAAAAAAATGATCACAATCGATGCAGCCGAACCTGAGTTATCATCTTTTACTTCGCTCTTGTCAAAACCAGGTGCCTATATGACCCGATACAGGTGTGCCATGCTGCTAGCAGCTAATGTAGCGCCAAGCTGCTAGCTTCAGGTAGAAATGAGCAGCAGGCTACAGACTCTAAAAACTCTTTCGTTGGGGGAGAGCGCCTGCTGTCCCGGCGACGTGCCGGTGGGGCTGCGGAGCTGCCACTACCGATGGTTGCTGTGCTGTCTGACCAGCGATTGAACGCTTGCTGAGACTGGAGATCACGTGACCGTGTCACCTGTTTACGGTCAGTTCCGTCCGTTGTTGTGGATGCTGGCCTGACGTCACCGTTCCGGTTTGCCTTGCTCAATGCTCGTTCCATTTCCAACAAAACTTTTATTCTTAACGAGCTTTTTACCAGTGAGAATATGGATTTTATGTTCTTAACTGAAACGTGGCAAAGGGAAAATGAGTTTGTTCACTTAAAGGAGCTCTGTCCTGTCGGCTGCTCTGTCACTGGGACGCCCCGCATGGCACGCCGCGGTGGTGGGCTTGCTGTTGTGCATCGTGACAGATTCACATGTAGGGCTATAAACTCTGAAAGTTTTTCCTCTTTTGAATCTCAGATGCTCAAAGTTGGTGTTTTTAACACATTGTACTGTGTGTTAATTTACCGTCCTCCAGGCCCGGCTGGCGTCTTTCTTATTGATTTTACTGACTTTTTATCATCGATCATCAAACTGGAGAGGGCCCTTATAACTTACAACTTATAAGGGCCCTTACAACTGCTGATCTCTTATCCCTCACTGACTCTTTTAATTTTACTCAGCATGTTACTGGACCTACACACATTAAGGGTCATACCCTGGACCTTGTCTTGTCTCTTGGTCTTGATATAGTAAATGCTCGGGTAGAAGATGTTCATGTGAGTGATCATAGCTGTGTGTTCTTTGACATTAACTTTCCTCTGGATCCTCTGCCCCTAGGAATTAGGGCCCAAAGGCAAATTATTCACCATGATGCTGTTGAGAGGTTCTCTGCCTTGTTTGACCCATGTTCACTGATGGGATGCAGTGATGTAGATGCTTTTATCCAGTCTTTTAATAATCAGTGCTTAGCACTTTTAGATATAGTGGCACCAGTGAAATCAAACATCGTCTCCCATAAAAAACCTTGTCCTTGGGTTGATGAAACTATCCTGAGTTTTAGGAGAAATTGTAGAAAAGTTGAACATCTATGGAAGTCTTCTAAACTTGAGGTTCATAGGCTTCATCTGACAGAACTAAGGGTTACCTTACATGAGATGCTAAGAAATGCAAGAGCTTGCTTCTTTTCTCAGCTTATATCCTCGAATAAGCAAAATCCTAAAATCTTGTTTGACACTATAAATGCAATAGTTTCTCCTTCCCCCTCAAGCAACTGTGTCCACAAAATCAGACTGTAATGAATTCCTTCACTTCTTTGTAAGTAAGATCAGTGATGCTAGGACAAACATCTCACCATCAATTACTCAGAACTTTGCATGTGACTTGTCTTCTGCTCATTCTTGGTCATATTTTAAACCTGTGACATTACAGGACATCCCTTCTCTGCTACATACATTGAAACCCACGTATTGTCCTATGGATGTTCTCCCTACTGTGCTATTTGTACAAGCATTTGATTCTATTGGCCCCTGTATTGTGGAAATGCTCAATACCTCACTTTTAACTGGTGTCGTTCCATGTTTTTTTAAACATGCTGTTGTTAAGCCTGTACTTAAAAAGCCCAGCTTGGATCCTTTACTACCTAAGAGCTACAGACCGATATCCATACTTCCATTCATGTCAAAAATTCTAGAAAAAGTTGTAGCAGAACAACTAACCCTTTTCTTAGAGAACAATGAGCTGTTTGACAAATTCCAGTCTGGTTTCCGTAAAAAGCATTCCACAGAAACTGCTTTACTTAAAGTTTCTAGTGATATTCTGATGTCAGCTGACTCTAAAGAATATACAGTTTTGGTTCTCTTGGACCTTTCATCTGCTTTCGATACTGTTGATCATAGTATTATGATAAATAGACTTCATGATTTGGTTGGGATGTCTGGATCAGTTTTAAAATGGTTTTCATCCTACCTTTCTGATAGAAGTTTTAGTGTTTATGTAAACCAGATCATGTCTGAAACTGCAGGGTTGTCATGTGAGGTACCTCAGGGTTCTGTCTTAGGACCCATCCTGTTCCTTTTGTATATACTCCCTCTAGGACATATAATGAGTCATTTCAGTGACATATCGTACCATCTGTATGCGGATGATATTCAACTTTACAGCTCGTTCAAGGAATCTGAGTTCCATAAATTGTCTTCCTTAACTAACTGCTTGACTAGTATTAAACAGTGGTTATGTGACAGCTTCCTACTTCTGGACTCAGATAAAACAAAAAGGCTGATTATTGCCCCTGAGAGTAAAATCCCTCTGATTAAACAACACATTGCTGACCTAGGCTCGTCTATCCAGCCGAGGCTCAGGAGCTTAGGTGTTGTTTTTGATTCAGCGATGTCCTTAGAGTACCACTCAAAGCAATTAGTCAGAAACTGTTTCTTCCAACTAAGGAATATATCCAAATTAAGAGCACTGGTGTCAAATGGTGAGTTGGAGATGATCATTCATGCTTTTATTTCTTCTCGGTTAGATTACTGTAACAGTCTTTTTACCTGTTTGAGCAAGAAGGAGCTTTACTGTATCAAGGCTGTTCAGAACTCTGCTGCAAGGCTTTTAACTCAAATTAACAAAAGAGCACACATCACACCTGTTTTAGCAGCACTTCACTGGTTACCAGTCTAGTATAGAATTCAATTTAAAATCCAGGTTCTTACTTTTAGAGCCCTGCATGGTCAAGTTCCTTACTACATCTCTGAGTTGATACAGCTTCATACTCCGATCCGTAGTCTGAGGTCATCGGGTCAGAGACTGTTAGTTGTTCCCCACACTCATTTTAAATCCAGAGGGGATCGTTCATTCCAAGCAGTGGCACCTAGGCTGTGGAATGCATTGCCTACATTTCTACGTTGTATGAATTCTGTTGATTCTTTTATAAAGCAACTGAAGATGCTGCTATTCAAACAGGCTTTTAGTTAGACGTGGGTTTTTATGGTTTTTGTTTTTATGGTTTCCATTTGTTTTTAAAGTGTCTTATGCATTGTATTGTACTTTGTTGGTATTGTATTACATTTTACTGTGAAGCACTTTGTGATTTTTTTGTCTGTGAAAGGTGCTATACAAATAAACCTTACTTACTTTCTAACTCCACACCTCTAATTTATTCAGATTTTCAAACTTGTCTTCCAACTTACACTGATTCTTCTGGAGACATAAAGGACTTTTTACAACTTTTTTCACATATGCAGTGCACTTTGATGTGTGAAATCAGTGATTTCATCAATGACTTCCAAGGCCTTGGCATGGTCTCGATGCCCAATTTGCACTCAATCCATTCATGGGTCAAGTACAAACTCTCCACAACAATTCATATATACAAATGTGTGTATATGTATACATGTATACACAGCACACAGGACGGTGAAGCAAGAAATGCTGCATGTGGCATCTCTTTGTTAAAATCTTCACAATGGCTGCATGTCACTATTGTACAGTGTATGCTTCTTCAGACTTGTTGTTGTAAAAATCTGCGATCAGCTTGAAGATTCAGTGCTTCAGATTTTGTTCAGTATTGATGTACTGAAACATTCTAAGGCCAGCTAAGTCCTGGGATGAATCTGCAAGAACCTAAATTTGGTCCCATGGCAAAACCTCTACACAGGTGATTTCAGTTATTCTGGATGATTATAGGTGGGCCAGAGCTTAGATGGGAATTTAATAGGACTCAAATCTTTCCTACCAATAAGAATGATGTCATTAGTCCTGCCCTGACAGGTGCAACAGAGCTAACAAGAGACTCAAACTCACACAGTACTGGGAAGAGGTCCAATCAGCCAGATCAACTGAAAACACCTCTCTGGGTGTTCAGGGCCTTTAACCCTCGTGTTGTCTTCCCTTTGACCTGCAACTTTGTGTTTTTCTGGGTTTTTCAACATTTGGTTGTTTTTTTCTCTACTTTCCTCAATGTTTTTGTCAATTTTATTCCTACTTTTTGGTCACTTTTTGACGGTTTTTAATTATGTCATTATTTAATTTAGTCAATTTAAAAAAAAAATTGTGTGACTTTTTTTCCTGTTTTTTTTCAACATCTTCAGCCAGACGTGCTACGCGACCATCCACCACTACAACCTCCACACCCTTAAGTGGACACATAAAGGACACACCACTTCCTTCAGTGATCCTTCAGTGTTGGCACAGAATGGAATCTTCCACAAAACGTCCATGCTTTGAGCAGTACTCACCAACAGGCGAGGGTGTGCTGCCGCTGCTGGACGGCTGCTGCATCGGCAGCCTCTGCGGCGATGATGGCGGCAGCTGTGGCAGGGAGCTGATGATCGACGGGAACAGGAAAGGATATACCCCGGGTGTGTAGCGCCTCATCTGGACCAGCGGAGGACTGCTGCGGGGCTGGCGGCTGGCGGTCTTCATCACAGCGATGGGCGTCGGGTGCACTGAGCACTGGGCAAGCTGAGGCTTGGCGAAGCTGGGAGGCCATCGGGTGAACCCTGGCTTTGGTTAATGTGTCTGGAGCAGGTGTGGTACCACCTCAGCACTCCAGAGATGCATGGTGGCGGAGTTCAGTGTTCCACTCAGAAGTTTGTTCCACTAACACTGTAACACAGACACACATTAGCTATGAGTTTCTGCACTGTGTATTCTCATGAATAAATCCAATCCTAATCATTATCATGACAAACCCATGGGAATATACCAAGGTGTAGCACTGTCAATTTGTATTTGTCCGTCTTTAGGTTTTTCTTCATGGACTTCTACAGATACACTCAGGGGAGTCCTCACACGTGTCTATTCCAGATCAACCACTCATTGGCTTGTTTGAAAGTTGGCATTTCATATATATATATATTATTCCACCATTGCATTGTCCTATTACTGCTCTCAAATTCTATCTATCTATTACACAACCCTTAACCTCTTCACAAATCACTTCAAAATATATGTTTTTCTCGCCTAAATTTTTCTCCAAAAAAAACTGCTACAGTTTCCCCATCCTTTGGCCCTCTGGGATGGTCCCGAGGTCATTGGGAAGCTAACACTCTAAATTTTTGTTTTGTGTCAGTGTGACACTAGGTCTTACTGACACAGAGCTAAAGAGGTTAGAATAGAGAATTTCTATTTCCGTCCAAGTAAATCATATGTAAAATCATTAAAAACACTACTGTAAGCATATTACATGATCTACATACAAACATAGTACCCCAGCCACATGTCTGAACTTAATACAGAAAAATCCAGAAGAAAATGACTCAGAAAATGGCTATTTTATGAAGTTATTTCTACAGATATGTCTGTGCGTTTTCTTATTTCCTCTCAGAAAAAAGCCCAAAAGTGCAAAATTAAAAACTTCTCAAATTAAAAACACATCCACATCACTCATACACATATCTAAAATAACTACATGCATAAATTTATAGAAATAAGTCATTATAATTTGATGAAATGGTGAAATGCAATAACTAAGGCCTTATTTTTGCTTTGACACAGCTGGAGCCATCACAAGGTTAAAGTTTTCTGGTCATGTTTGGTATCAATCAACTCGTCTTCTTATTGGCTACACAGGAGGCTGGTTTCATAGCTTTTGATTCTAAATGGTTGGAAGTGCTGTCAATCTTTCCCACTTTGCCCTCTGTAAATCGTGTGACTTGATTGGCTTCCATAAGGGATAACTCAGGTTAGAGTAGACGGATTGGCTGAAACAACCTGTCAATCAAAAGCTGTTGATTCAACCTAACTTGCTGAATAGAAGGATACACTGTACCATTAGCAGAGCCGGCAGTAGGAGCGATTAAAGTCCATAAATGATGGACTTTTCAGCTTTGTTTGCAAACACGGCCAGAATCTACAAGATTGTGAGGGGACCAGCTCGTTCTGGATTAAAAGGATTGGATGTACTTATTCTTTGAACTGTTGGCAAAGCAGGAAAAAAAGTTTATGGAGATCTTTCACCGCTGTGAAGAGAGACACGAGGAGAAAGGTAAGGACTCATGTCTGAATTTAGACACTATCTGCACAGAATCCGTCTGTGTTTCTTTACTTTAAACATGATTATAACCGCTGTAAGTCACCTTATGCTTATGTGTGTGGGCTCAATGGAATCATGAGACTTTAAGCTTTCTAATGATGCGCTGCATGACCGTGTTCATGAAGAGATAAGCTTGCAATTTGAGTTAAGAAAACGTTTTCTCCTAATAATGGAGAAAACGGTCCCGCTGACGGGACAGTGGCTGGTGAAGAGGTTTTAAACCTGGTTCTTACCCTTGAGTAGCGAGCCCCAGAATAATAAAATTGGTGTTTGCGCTGAGTTTACATGTGAATTTTTATCTTGCATGGTAGCCTCTGCAGCCAGTGTATGAATGTATGTGTTCACGGGTGAATGCTGGCTTGTATTGTAAAACATTTTGAACGGTCACTAGAAAAAGCCTAGAAAAGCTCTACATGCATGCAGCCCATTTACCATTTTCATAAGGCGCCACCATTACAGTTTTGGTTCAGTGGAAATATTTTAACCACTGGATGTATTGCCATAAAATCTGGTACGAACACTCATATTCCCTAGAGGAAAAATGATAATAACTACACTAACCCGCTGAAATTCCACATCCATGTCTATTTGCTTGCAGTCTTCGTCTTCCCTGTCATTGCCGGGCAATGCTTAGTATGTTGCCGCGTAGCCCAATTTCACAGCAAACACTTTATGTCCAAATATTGCAAGGCATTGACAGGAATGTGTGTGTGTGTTCTCATGCACATGCTCAAGACAAACAAAACTGGGATCCACTCATAAAAAACAACTGCTCCACAGCACTTAGGTCTGAAGTCTACCAACCATCCTTCACATCCTTCCTTCCCAGCTTGTCATGTAACAACCAAGCTGTCATGGCTGCAGGTCACAACATCTCTTTACTTACAGATGATTGGAAAGAGAATTTGTTCAGACAACAAGGAAGCAAAACTGGTTTCTTTTCTTTTGATTGATCAACTTCCTTCAAGCACCATTTCACTGCCTGGTTGGTTGTGAACACATACAGATACTTAACTTTGCTGCAAAGACAGCCTACTGGTTCATAGAGCAGTCAAAAAAACTAAAACTCTGTACAGTAACACTTGCTTAGTTCAGTGTGGCACTGCTAACTCCCATGTTTCAAGGATTTCCAAAGATGTCTCCAGCAGACACATTGTCCTCATAAATCAGCTGCAAATCACCTTCGGCGAACACCCCAACTCCCCCCGCATCAAGGTAGTTGCACATGAAGATGAGCAGGGAGGAGTGGAGGTGTGATCACTCCTCACTGCTGAATTCTGCTTAACAGAGTTATAAACTGCTACGGCATAATGGTTCTCATAACGCTCTAATCTGCAGTCAGAGGGCCATTAAAGTGATCTGTAACCACACTTTGTAATTAACGACCACCAGATAGCGTCTTGCTGCTGTGCTGCATGCCACTGAGGAACGTAGGGACAGAGGAGGGGTGAAAGAAGAGAGAAGGACAGGGACATGGTAGATCTGTGTCTGGGTGTGACTGTGACTGGAATGGGATCTTATATTTGAGTCTAGGCCAGTAAACATGAATTCCATTCATGGTTTCAAACCCATGTGCAATTATTGCAACTTGGCATACATTTGCCCAAGGCATCTTATTTCTTTATCAAATAAATACTATACATAGGGGTCAATTTGAGGTTCAGGGTCTTGCTCTAGGATTTTTCAACATGTTTCAACCTGACACTCAGTCACCCATATTCACAAGACCGTGCTTAACCAAAAAAACGACCGTATAAGTCGATTGTGCAAGCAGGTCATAATGACCCATAAATACTGTACGTTTCGCAAGAACAAACAAGGAAGTGAGGTGAGGTCGGGGTGGTGGATGGGTCAAACTCACTTTCACTGTCACATTTTCAAATCAGGTTTTAAGGACCTTACTCCGTGCTGCAGGTACAGTACGTCTGTGACATCACGTTACGTACTCATTTGAGTCGTTTCACGTGACTCATTTAAAGCCAATCCTTGATGTTTTACTAACCCCGAGTATTTATCTTAATCCTAAACTCAACTACTTCAGTTTGACAATGTTTCCTACCTGTTTAAAACTGTACCTGTTACATTAAATAGTGTACAACAGTCACATGATTGAATTTTCATGATAGATAGATAGATAGATAGATAGATAGATAGATAGATAGATAGATAGATAGATAGATAGATAGATAGATAGATAGATAGATAGATAGATAGATAGATAGATACTTTATTCATCCCAAAGGAAATTTTAGGCATCCGGTAGCAAGACAACCATAACACAACAAACACATACTGTATATCACACATACCTAAGAATAAAAATAAAAAATCATTCACATAAATGCAATGGCCATGATAAGGTGAGATACTATGGTAGACTGTGTGTAATGATGATGAAAGGTGAACAGTGCAGGGATTGAACCGTGCAGTAGATCATGATAAAATATTGACTATGACTAAAATAAAACATAATAACCTATCAACTGACTGAATGAATAAGAATAAGAACATTATGTAACAGAGAATACGTTCTAAGATGTAAGATGTAGATGTTATGACCACACTCCAGATTATGTAGGAGGGCTAATATAGCCAAAAAGAAAGTTGTACAGCAGACAAGTGATATGATGGTACTACACGAAGTACATAAAGCAAGTACAAGGGTTTCAACTCTTGTCCTTGGGGTATACCAAAACGCAGATTTTCAATACCAGATATAACCTATACTGTATCATGGGATGTTCACATCATAACTAAGTTTTCTTACTTAGAGTTTGTCTGAATACGCTCAATTTGACCACCGGACTGGAAACAGGGAAAATGACTAGCCTGGCTTTGTCTAGAGGGAACAAAACCAAAATGCAGCTAGCAGCACCTTCGAAGCTCACTGATTAGCATGTTGCATCTCATTTATTTAATTTATACACAATCCACCATATATAAAACTGACCACTACTATATTTGCCCTCTTATCCCTGAGAGACATACTGTATTGCACACACTGATGGATATGTCTGTTTTGCCACAATATTCCCATGAATATTATTCTTATTGCTTCCTGTTTGTTAGGAGTCATCCAAGGTTAGGGGTGGGGGTGTTGTCTGGTGTCTCAATACCAGGTCGAAGCAGTGGAAGATAAGAGAGCCTGCAGCTTCCAGTGGGAGGAGAGCTGCTGCTTGTTTGGCTCCAGCAGTCTTCTGTTACTGTTACATAACTGCTTGGAACAGTTTAATCAAGAGGGACGGACGAAGCACACACACACGTTCAGCAAGTTCTACTCTCACTTGCAGGAAAGCTCAGTCTTGAAGGTTTTATTTTCAGAAAAGGTTGTACAGTACTGCCGGTGTGGAGAAGGCATTCTCACTCCCAATTCCTCAGATACTGACGCTTAGTCGCCAGATACGGACACACAAGACACCCTTTAGCATCTGTATGGACCATAGACTGAATATATAGTTGTATAAACGTCACCCATTGGTTGGTGGACTGCCATTTTGAAGCCAGGAGTGCATTGTGGTTGTTGCCATCTTAGCATGAGGGAGCCAGAAGTGAGCATATTTGCTAAAAGAGGAAACGTGGCTGATTTACAGCCCTTCTGACCCAACTCAAATGGGTAAACGGGTACATCCGGGTACTGGTGCCGTTCATCAGCATGTAGGGCAGTGCACAGAGCTGGTTGAAAATCACCAAGACTTTCTCTTAAATTACCAGCTACTGCTAACACTAGCTAGCTATCGTGGTTGGCAGAACGCTGAACCAACATGTGAAAACACACAGTCAGTGCTTCAGATGAACACACTCACAACCCCCAGAAACAAGTTCACGGCTATTTTAATGTTTACAGGACCATAGGTGAGCATTGCTAACCCTCTATCATAATCACTAAAGCCCCTGCTTTAGTGTCTGTTTTAAAATAAATAGGACCAGAATGAATATCATGCTGTATTAAAAAATAGACTTGAACTAGCAATTGAGGCCATAAAATTGTTATGGAAATGTTATTTGAGTAATAAATCAAGGCAGAACTAGGGTCATATACCCATGACTTCCAGTTGAGTTGCCCCCTGCTGGAAACTAGATAGAATGCAGGTTTAGACCTACAATATCTGTAAAGTGTCTCGAGATAACGTTTGTTATGAATTGATACTATAAATAAAATTGAATTGAATTGAATTGTTTAAGGTACTTCCAAATTGGCTTCACTTTGAATTGAATTAAGAATGACAATGGTAGGGAGTGGCATTAAAGACCGAATCTTCACATAAGGAGGTTGGGTGGGGTGGTGGATGGGTCTAACAAGACAGGACCTTAACCCAGGAGACTGGGATGTGTGTCCGAGCCTCAAAAAGTGACGCCAAGGGGTTGTGACCAAGCGTCAGTATGTCATGAGTTGGGAATAAGAATGTGTTGGTGTGGAAGACAGCATCAGAAATGACCCATTTCAAAATAAAGAGAAAGTTTTTATGCAAGATGATCTCCTTCCTGTTATGAGCTGTTATCACCTTATATAAAGCAAGTGTTACCTTTTAATTGTTAACAATAATAATAATAATAATAAATTTTATTTATAATGCCCTTTACATTTCAAATGAAATCTCAAAGTGCTACAGTAGCAGGGAGTTAAAAAAATAAAAAAGTTCCCAGAACACAACAAAATCAACAAATAACAATAAAACACTATAAAACTAAAATTAAAACTATGACTATTAAAAGGCCTTTTGAAATAGGAATGTCTTTAGGTCCTTCTTAAAAATCTCCACAGTTTGTGGGGGCCTTAGGGTCTCTGGGAGTGAATTCCAGATCCGTGGGGCGACTGCCTGGAAGGCCCTGTCTCCCATAGTAGAGAGTTTAGTCCTTGGTTGGTGCAGGCAGTACGTAGAGATGGAGGAGCGGAGGTTTCGCTAAGGTGGAGTGTGGGGTGAGGAGTTCACTGAGGTAGGCAGGGGCAGTTCCATGTATGCACTGGTGGGTAAGGAGACAGATTTTGTACTGAATTCTGTGTTTAATGGGCAGCCAGTGGAGGGATTTCAGGACCGGAGTGATATGATCATATTTGCGCCTCCTCGTCAGGACCCGGGCAGCGCAATTCTGAATATGCTGGAGCTTTTGCAGGCTCCTGCCAGGGATCCCGACGAGGAGGGCATTACAGTAGTCCAACCTGGAGGAGACAAAGGCATGGATCAACTTCTCAGCATCTGGTTGGGAGAGGGAGGGACGGAGTTTGGCAATGTTTTTGAGGTGGAGGAAGGAGACCTTACAGAGGTGGCGGATGTGGGTGTCAAATGTAAGATTTGAGTCAAGTCTGACTCCAAGGTTTGTAACAGAGGTAGACAGGGCGATGTGATGACCAAAAATGGACAATAACAATGACTATATGTACACTGTAAATAATGGCTGTGAAATCTCCAGTTATTTACTTTAGATTTCACAGTAACACTACTGTATATGATTTTTACAGTAATACATGCTGTAAAATTTACGTTACAACATTGTCGACATGACAAAATCACAGCAGTCTAAGTATTACAGCTGAAATCACAGTAGTCAAAGCATTACAGCATAGCCACTATAGTACAGTAAGTAGTACAGTAAACTAATGTATTTTTACTTTTTTATCTTATGTTGTTTTTAATTGTTTTGTATTTTACAGTGAATACATAAAATACTGTAAATGGAAGTACGGTACCTTTACTGCAAAAGGAATTTACAGTAACTTGCTGGCCAGTACATTACTGTAACTCTTACGTTACATTTGTTACAGTGTAAGGGACAGAAAGGCAACAGATCCATGAAAAGCTTGAGAAGTTGTTCCAGATCAACCCATCATAGAACAGAGACCATGTGGGGAAAAGCACTCACCAAGCAAAGTTTGCATGGTGCATCTTATGTACTTGTAGTGTGCTCGAGGCAATGCTTTGCAGCTCTTAATAGGTAAACAGCCTCTCAAGTCTAAGAACACACCGTACCATTGTGATGACATGATTTCTGAATGCTGGAAGAACTAGTGAGTGCCTTTTTGCAGAGATAAACCACTTAGACACCATCATCGGCCCCTAGCTTGTTTATAAGTTTGAAGTGTTATTGCTGCAGTAGAATCCAAATTAAGGACATTTTGAAGGTCCTGCTACTTCTTAGTTACGGTCTTTATACCTGGCTCAGTATTTAGATCAAATAAGAATTCAAATACTTACATAAATACAGTGTTTTTCTAATTTGTTGCCATGTTGAATAGAATGGGGTTGGAAAGTGTACTGAAGGAGGACTACGTACATTAGAAGGAAGAGGTATTCTTCTGGCAATACTGTAAAATGTTTATACTGCAACATAACTTACTACAGTGGGGTTATTCACACGGTGGTTACTGTGTTCTGCAGATGCATCTTTGGTCTGAAAACTTTCTTTAAGAAAACCCTCTTCCTTCATTGTAGTGAGAAACAAAAAGTAATGCAATGCAAGAATAATTCATGATGCTTAATTTAGAAATGTAGCTTGTGCTGCCGGAGCGGATAGAAACCTGATAACAACGCAGCCAGTGAGCATGAGCTGAATAAAAATAGAAGACATTAAAAACAGCAAGTTAGTGCATGTAGGAATGAGAGTTGGATGGAGCCACTAACATGCGCTACTGCATTACAAACAGTTCCCTTTTTTTTACTCCGGTAGCTCAGCTCGGCTTGGACTTTCTGTGAAGCAGCAGGTGCTAAAAAACAATGTTATACATGGATAATAATGATATGATCAATATGATGACATGATGAAGTTTAATGGATTTTTCTACGTGAATCATTGAAACGGAATGCAATTTGAGACATTCAAATGTGATAATTTACAAGTGCAAAATACAATGTATTCATTTACATTATACTCACTTCTACATACATATCTACTTTATTGTGCAAGGTATTGCAGCTATACCTACAGTTACCTTTTTAATGAAAGGTAAAATGTTTATTTGTCAGAGAAAGGTACATGCAGTAACAATTCTTGGCCAACAGTGACGGGTGCAGCTTGCTAAATTCTTGTTATCAAAGTGAGGTTTCCAGGTTTGGTACTATCATGCCTTTACCTAGACCCCAAAAAAAAGTGCAGATTGAGCGTATCTGGAACAAATGCTTTTACATTTGTGTTAATTAGTGAGTTTCAGAGGTGTTGGTATTGACCCTGAATGTGAATGACTTTCTTTCCCAAAATGTTGCGCTATTTCATCAAGACTCGTGACATTATAATTAAACAATGGCTGTTTCGACTCGTCAAAGGAGCTGGTTCGGAGGTTTTTAGGACGGGTGCACATTTTTCACCATCAGTGTATCAGCCTTCTAAATTTCTAACTGCACAGCGGTGCTTTGAGCCTTTGGTAACATTAGTAGCTTAGTGTCAGAGAACGAGACGTCATGACCGATAAGACCCAGCCAGTGTTGGTGTTGCCAAGGGTCTCCGTTAACTGTGGCCTGATTGTGTATTCTGATCTCAGTTCCTTGTTTTTCTCTCGTCTTCATTCCTCTTCTGCGTCCCATGGCTCAGTTGAGCGTCTCTCTCTCTCTCTCTCCTTTATGATAAATGAAGGCTCACACGATGCCGACCCCAGGTCTGAATCACAGCCATAATGACCGGGCCAAGTGGTGCTAACATGCCTCAGAGAAAGGTCAATAGACCTGAATGGCAATACAGGTATCGACTGTCATCCATCAGAATCTGGAGGTGCCCGACAACAGCATGACAACAATTGATTGTACATCAGTCACTCTGGGATCAATTTCAAAATTATTTCTGCATCATTTTCAGGTGCTGGGGAATTCAAAGTGAGCAGCCTCTGCACCCTTAAGGGATGAAATATATGACAAGCTTTCACCTAATCAGACAAACTGCACAAACACATTACCTTCATTATACATACAAGAGCGCTGACGGGTGTTTCCCCCCTCCTCGATGTGCATTATTCATAATGCTACATGAAGGGAACTTCTTCAGTGTGGTAGACATGCGGGGGAGCTGGGTGTTTCATGTCGAGCAGCTAAGAGTCTTGGGACCCATTCTTACCACAGTATCAGGTGTTATGAAGACAGTACAGTACAACCCATTTTATTAATTCACATGCACCCACGGTCACACACAGGCACAAACACAAAGGCATGCACACATGAAACAGCTGACACACATATGCCTGCTCCTCAAAATATATCAGGAATGTTGGACATACTCATTGTCTTGTACTGTACTTGTACTTACACACAGGAAAGTTATAGTTTGAAAGGAACAAAAGGTAAACCATGTTGGTACAATGAGCTGCTAGTGCCAACTGCTACTTCCATACAGAGAAAATTATAAAATAACAACGTCGTGACAGAAATGTAAACATTGGGATTGGATGTTTCTTGCTCAATGTGTACTCAATACGTTTTATCAAAGAACCAGATTTATACACAGTTGTTAATCTTTTGCACTAATGATCCAATTGGCCAAAATGCATGCTGATACAAGCCTTAGATGTCCTCCAACTGTACGTCACGCAACATAATGAGTGGGGCTTCCAGAACCAGGGCTGCCAGCACACAAAGCTCCTTCAGAGCCAAAGAAGACTTTTCAGAAACTGCAGCTTTATTGAAACGATTACCATAAAACATTTTTGTTTAAGTCCTAAGAAAAATGCACAATGGAAAATCCTTCAATCTTTTTCAAAAAGGGAATGCCCAATAAAGTAGGTGGTGCTGGAAGCTTTGCGATGTAGTGACGACTCACAGGGCGAGATGATGAACTACTGGAAGATCTGCCCTACTCTACCCTACCCTACTACCCTGCCTCAGATTGTCTTACCCTGATATTCTTGCCCTAGCCCTAACCAATCTGACTGATCATGGCTAAACCTAACCAAATAGTCTCACTTTGCCAGACCCTCCTCCAAAGCGCACTGAAGGAGGGTCTGGCTACTCCACATAGCATTCGGGGGATGGAAGGAAAATGTGCTCTGGTTTAATGGCATTTCTTTAAACCAATCAGAATCGTCATGGGCGGTGCTAAACTCCGCACAGAGCTGCTGCAAAATAGTCGTGCAGCAACTTGCAGGCAGCTCGGTCGCTAACCAGACAGGAAATAGACATAGTTTATTCAAGAGACGCATTTGTACCATCGACCACTGTGTCGTAATTTACTGCAAACCACGCCTCTCCTGGTCACCACGGGTTAACTTAACACAAAAGAATTATACATTATATGTATTATTATAAATCTGCTCATTGTAGCAGTTCCACTGAAATAAATGCATTTTGCTTCAAATGTTCACTTAACGCTGGTGTGACGAGGCACTAACAATTCTTTTGACCAGGAAACAAAGTCAACTGAATGTTCTTTGTGATATTGAAGGTAAGATGAAGGTATGGTATGCTTTGGATTAGTGTAATGGAAATGATGTGTAGGTAATAGGCTAAAACATACAACACCAGGGGTATGGCCCTTTAAATGATGAAGAGGGGTATATTTCGCAGTGAGCTCACATCCACAAAATACAGACACCTGCACATGTCAAACTGAGACTGTTCCTCTGGGTGTTTTCATCTCCACACAGAGGCACACTGGAAAAATGTCTGAAAGCTTCTCCTAATCATGCTAAGTGTGACTAACCAACCCTGGCCACAGCCTCCTCAGGACACACACGTACAGACACACAACTGTGATGATAACTTCTGAAGGATATACCGTTACAAGCAGCCATTTAGTCCTCTGTCACTGGTGTGATGTGTGGGCCTATCTACTCCAGCAGGTACAGGATGTAAAGTATGAGGGCTACAACTAGCCACAAGCACTGAAAATGACATGGATACTGGGATTGTTGTAAACAGCATTAAGGAGTTCAAGTAGAGTGGAGGCCAGAGAAGCTCTAGGACCCATTAGAACAAAGCCTGCAATATCATTTTGTGACATTTACTCAAGGTCGTTCATTTCCACAATGGCATAAATAGTAATGAGTATCGAAAAATGCCTTGTCATTCACTTCCAAATTTCAATACCTAAGGAATAAATCTCATCAGCGTCAGTGACCCAATAAGCATGCTCGGCCATTATTGTGAATTCACAAAAGAATGTGATACCGGTACCGATACCAATACTATGACTTTGATACCGGTGATGATTAAATCCATTTTAACACAAAAAATGACAATATTACACATTATGGCACAAGTCCTTTGTATTTATTTTTCCTGTGTGTCTCAATGATGGCCAATCACAAGCTTTATTACATCTCGGTAGAAGCATGCTGCATGGTTATTGGCTCGCTGACGCGGATGAAATTTACTCCTTAGTTATTGAAATTTGGTTTTGAATGACGAGGCATTTTTTGATACTCAATACTAAGGTAGCAATTCATTCGGTGCCCAAAACGTATCCTATTCTGAAGCCAACAAAAGAAAGCTTACAATACTTATGGTACAGTAACACACATTCGTGTTATATAATTTTTACATGAACATAATCCTGAATCGCGTCTACCTTGCCATACATGCCGTGTATAAAACACACTACATTATGGACTATCCCTACAGATCTGAAGGAAGCAAAGCTCAGTCTTAAACTGCCTCAGTGTGCCACATGTGGATTACAGCTTTTAGCAATCCCCTTCCATTCAGCCTGTCAGCCCGATCACTGCTTGGCTTTGACACAGGATGGAGGCAGTACTCCGAAGTTACACTAACTGCTAAGCATGAGAAATATTTTCCAGCTCAAAAGGAAACAGGCTTGATGTAATATGTGATTTTATCACCAGTGTCAAAATAACTACAAAAGTAGGCTCCCCCTTCAGTGACAAGCAACTGACAGACAAACAGTGCTTCCATCAGGACTCTGACATCTAATATGTTGAGCATTATATTTCTCATTCCATCAGGGCCAAAGGACGAGGTCATTACATAATGGTGTAATTAGTGGGGTTTGGTACAAAAACAGTCTTAGGAAAGGCACAGTGCCTGATAAGATGCCAATAAAGAGGGGAGGCGCAGCATGTTAACACCAGCTCTGAGGGACATAAGCCCCCTTTTAGATCCGAAGAGAAACACTTAAAGACAGCCATCACAGCTACATCCTCTGCTGTTTTTATAAACTCGCAGCCACCCCGAGCTGTCCGTCCCCTCGCTGAGGCTGGAGCCAAGCCAGGCACAATATTGTTTCATTTCTCACCGAGGCTCCTGTTGTCTGCTTTGCATGGAATAGCCTTGTCCTCAATAGCGCTGTTGTCCTGATTAAGCTCCATCCTTCCAATTAGCTCTGCCTGCTCATGAGCTCCAGCAAAACTTACTTCAGTCTGAGAAAGTGTTTGGGTAACACTTTCACTCGAGGAGCATGGCAATGCATTCCAAGTAGATTATAGATCCAGCTGAAGCAGTGATAAACCCGTGTCCGTCCTACAAAAGTCTGTGAAAATCTAAACTACGAGGCAACATCAACATGTCCTGTTCCCCGCACCCACCCTCATTTCCTGTCATATATGCAGCATACTATATGATAAAGGCATAAAGGTTTTCTATGTCTTGTGTAGTTGCCAACCCATTCACGCGTCAAAAATGACGCCTGGTTAGGTGCCTTTGTAGTTTGTTACTGATACAAAAAGTCTCCTTTAGCATCTAGCCCTTTAGCGTTATATTAACCCTCATGTTGTCCTCATGTTGTCCTCATGTTGTCCTCATGTTGTCCTCATGTTGTCCTCATGTTGTCCTATATCAATGTTCTTTTTAATTCCCCAAAATAACATGATTGATTCCACACAACGCTCTTTGCCAAGTACAAATCTCTACTTTCATTAATTTTGGGGCGTCTTATTCAATTTTACAGCATTTTAAAACAAATTGAAGTGTTTTTGAAATAGTATTGAGAGTAAAAGTTGACATATTCCAGTCTGTGATTATCATCAACATCCATTCCTTTAATTTTAGTCTCAATAATTCCTAATTTCTGCTTTTCTAACTCAAACATTAGGTATAATTTCCTATAAATTAGGTTTATTGACCATAAATTCCAAAAATAACTGTAAAACTAAAGTTAGTGTTACTTAAAAAAAAGTGACAAACATAAAAAAAGGGACAAAAACGTAAGAAAAAGTTTAAAACATTGATTAAAAAGCGTCAACAAAAGTGTTGATTCTCAATTTTGACAGGAGAGGTTGGGACTTTTGGCGTCACGTTTGGCAAACTGCTGCACTGCCTGATGGTCCCATACAGACGCCAAATCGGACGCTGAGAGACTCTGACCTAGCATCAGTATCTTATGAGTTGGGAGTGAGAACGGTTGGTTGTTGCACTTGCATGATGTTTTGGTTGAGTTAGCAAAGTCGTCAACTTGATAGTTTTATTTAATAAGTATTTGATCAAAATAAATGGTAATAGTAGCTCAGTCTGTAGGAAGTTGGGTTGGGAACCGGAGGGTCGCTGGTTCAATCCCAAACAGACCAAAGTATGGTGGTGGACTGGTAGCTGGAGAGGTGCCAGGTCACCTCCTGGGCACTGCCAAGGATCTCTTGAGCAAGGCACCGAACCCCCAACTGCTCGGGGCGCCTTTCCAGGTGCAGCCCCCCCCCCACACTCTGACAGTGTAAATTGTAATTTCCCCTCGTAATAATGGATACATTAATCTTAATTGCACTTAAAACTGTAAAGTTGCCAAGTCACAAAAAAGATCACTTCTTACTAGGGTTGGGTACTGAAACAGACATTAGAGACAATCATGACTCGCGATGCTAGTAACCATTACAGAGCAGTTCATGTTGGGCTCCAGTTAGTTAGTAGCTTTTACAAATAGCGGTGCATCGTGATTCTCTCTAGAACAATTCGATACTCGATTCAGATAAGTTAATAATAGATGATTTAAAAAATTTTATTTAAAAGTTCATGTTCCTGAGTGACTGAAAGAGGACGGGATAATGGACAACAACTTAGAGTTAGGCAAGAAAAAAACACAGAAATGGTCAAAAGGAAAAAATATATATGCTAATATATAATAATATTGTTTATATACACATGATCTAATAAGATGTACATAAAATAATTAGGCCAAATTATTTTCATGTTCTCCACCTTTAAACATGACTCAGCCTCTTACATGGAAGATCACTGGGAGAGAAGGTGACTCAGCATGTTTAAGGGTTAAGCATGGGATGACTACGCAAGAAAAACCCCAGTAGGAATAAAAATTTCATTACAACTTGTGTATGACAAATACGCCATATGTCAAAATCTAACAAAGTCAGATATATGTATGTATTTGTATGTATATATTTTTTTAATCATCAAAAAATTGTTGCATCGAGATGCATCGCTAATCGGTTTAGAATCGAATCGTTGGCCTCTGAATTGGAATCGAATTGTGAGGTGCCCCCCCCCCACACACACACACCGACAGGACTTAATGGTGCGTTCAACAGCTCAACTCGTAAGCTCAAGGTGCATTCTAAGTTATTGTAAAGTACACTTCCGCTATCTGGCGGTTCTCATTTTCTTCGTTTAACAGTAACTGACAGGTTATTACATTTTAATAAATACATTATTTTTATTTGACCACATGTCTTGCTTACCATAAGTATTGTTTTAGCACCGCTACTTATAAAACAACAAACGATACCCAACCTTTAATCTTACATAATGTTAACTCATACATATGTATACGTGCAATAATCAACAAATATCATTGAAGCTAAGTGTGATTTTATAAAGCCACTTTGATCTGCTTACATTGATTATATGTGGCTATAAACAGTCATATTTGGCTCTGATCTAGTAGCTTTGCATAAGCCTTGATATGTGATATGTAAAGTATCTCAGCAATGGTGGCAATACCGTATAGATACGAAAGTACTGATCTTTTATTATATAAATCATAGGTGCTGATTTCAGGGAGGATGCAAGGAGATATGTCATGTTGCCCCCCCCCCAACCAATATTTAGAAGAGGTAGATTTGTCCCCTTCAAACAAAAGAGGTAACCCTTCTCGAGGCTAAGATCATATTTATATATATATATATATATATATATATATATGATCTGACAGAAATCAGTAACTGTGAAATAGTCCACTTGTGCTATCTGATCAGTAACTGTGAAATAGTCCACTTGTGCTACATTGGGCGGTTAACACAACAGGGACGTGGGAAATAAATAAAACTAAAGATATGATTTGTGCAGAAAAGGCACGCAATTTGTTTTCTGGGTGTTCATGTAATTTCCTATACCCTCTGTTCATAATGTGCCCCCCCCCCACCAAATGTTGATATTAATTGCACATCAAAATTGTACTTGTTGATACTTTTTCAGCCCACTAGATAGTGCAGCGTGACATTTATATTTGCCAAAATAATTTGAAGTTGGTAATAAATTGCAATATATCACAGAATACTATTTATAGCTATGTATGTAGTAGGGGTGGGGGGGGGGGGGAATTGATACAGCATAGTATGAGTTTTTATCTTTTTGGTACTAAAATAATAAAATAAATCCATCTATCTGTCTAAAAGATTTTTCACAGAGACTGATCTGTAGCTTCCATAAGTTGTTGGATCGCTATGAAGAGGGTAAATAAGTGCATTTCCATAGTAATAATGTACAGTATGTGGACTAATAATATGACTCTCATCCTTTTTCTAAAAAGTGTTCTCACATAAATACGAGCATTACTTTTTTCCTCTGCACATATTACACAGACATCCTTGTGTACTCCATGTTTTTCTTCCTTTACTTTTGGAGGACTCCTGTCTGTGTGTGTCTCTTCTGTTGGCTCAGACTCAGACCGGGACCCAGACTCAGTCCCTGTGGCTGCTTGACAGTAGTCAGTTCCTACACTAGTATTTTCATGCAAATCATGATGCGTTGAATAAGAAATGCTGAATGGAAGCTGCATATCTGAAATAAAATTTAGAAAAAAGTTTCCAAGTTTGTACAGTTGCTTGAGGCTAAAAAATGCTAAATTGCATTGGAGACACATTTGTCAAATATAATGACACGCAGACACGCATGTTTGGCACATTCAGTCTGATGAATAAATAGTAGCTACTACTTTTGAGCTGTTTATGACAGCTGCCTTTGGACACAGCTTTGCAAAACCTCCCTGCAATGTTCCTGTTCAATAGTGTGTTTCTTTGTTCATCTCTGGACTGCATGTGGGAAATATGGCTGCAGGAACAATAACTGGATCCTGACATGAATATGTTTTTGACAGTCAGGGAGCTGGTTAAGATTCCTCATCTCAGTCGTATCATTTTTTGTGACATAATGATGCTCATTACGGAGCTTAGACACTCAGACATCAGGCAGTGGGAAAATAAGGGAAGAAGCCAAGCAAACTATGTTGCCTTCAAAGTCACTCACAATCTCGGTCACAGAGTGGCGGTGAAACAAGTGCAGTGTTTTGTGATAAGCTGCATGCAGCTGGGTATTAAATTGCCTCACTCAGGATTAGAGGCTGGGATCTGTTGTGTGGTAAATCTGTGCTTTACCAACTGGGCTAAACTCCAAATGATGCAGGAGTCAGGCTCAAAGGACCTTCACAGCTGGATCCCACAGCTGCACATGTGAGCTATAAGAAATAGTTTTTGGAACAAACCACCAAATTAATGGAAAGAGTGACTTTTGCTTGTTCCTCATCACAGCTGAAGTTATTACCAACGCACAACTCACCCTTTAGTGTCTGTATGGGACTGGTCCATAGCAACAATATTCCATTTCTGGGATTGTTCCGGTGCTGCTGAATATTCCGCCGGATGTCCCTAATTTTCGGCCAGATGTCCGTCACCTTATGCTTCCTTTGTGTTGACGTTCTAATCTCTGGTGGATTTCTGAGGACTATGGTTACCTGGTCCTCAGATCTCTGCAGGGTAAATCCAGACAGCTAGCTAGACTATCTGTCCAATGAATGTACACATGTTCCACCAAAACAACTTCCTTCCTGAGACTATTTAGCAGAGGCACCGTAATTGAGTCCAGTACTTAGCGACGTTCACTTTAGAGAACAAGTTTTGCTCAACACGTCAGCAATATCCACATCTCAGCAGAGATTACGTGTCATCCGTATCAATGTCAATGTGTTGAGTAAAGACCCAGTCACAATGTCTCTGAACCTTAAAATCAGTCCTAGGCTTCACTGGTAACCACTAATGCATGCTGGATCAGCATGGTTTGGCTTCCTCTCTTAACCGAACTGTAGAATGGCATGTAATTGACATAAATTACAGTCCAATTATCAAGATGTTGCTCCTAGGTGAAAAAACTAAACATCTCAGAAAGTGGAAGTTAGTGGGAGGTGCGATGTCTCAGAGGGGTGCAGAGCTTTTATTGTTAGTATTTTAGCATGTGTATGAAAATGTATTAAGCGTAATAATGCCACTGGTTTAAAGGAGTCACGCTGACTTTGGTGGAGTTTGGTGCATTGGTTATCCAACTCAATATGTGATGAGAAAACCCATTATTTTATCTTCTGAAGATACTGATGTGCATATCAATAACATGAAAATCTTGTTATCATGACACAATATTTTTACATTCTATATGAATACTCATCAAGGCAAGGTCGACTTCAAAACCAGAACCCTTTGGCAGACTTTTGTTTTAAAAAGGTTCATTTCCAGAGCTTTCTGCATAGACTGTGTATGTGAAGCCAAAACATCTGCATCGCCCCCTGGTGGCTAGCTGCAGTATAGGTTATAAGTCCCGCCCCTTCATGTTAGTAGATGGAACATAGACCAAAGTAAAAAATCTAATAAAACTAATAATGCTTCCTGTCATTTTAAAGTATTTGTGATCAAGCTGATGTTGGGTCAGGTGCTAATTTTTTTGATTAGTTTAAGATTTTCTTTTGTTATTCGATGCTAAACACAGGGTGAAACATGATGATTGACAGCTGTGATTGACTCGCGATTGGTCAGGTAGGTGACTTCGCCTAAACTACAATCAATACTGCGCAGACGCTGGCTCCATTACAAGATGGCAGCATTTTGACTAATATTTAAAATCAGAGGAAGTTGATGGATAATCACAGACTGTCAACGTTCAGTCAGAATAATGCTGTAAAATTGAATAAAACACCCAATAGTGATAGTAGTGATAGTAGTGAAGTGATCCTTAATTTGACTTGTGAAGCGCGTTTCATGGAACAATCCGTTTGGTAGAAAGAAATAAAAATTTGACCCGAAGACAACATGAGGGTTAATGAGGGCCTACTAAATGGACATGGCCTCGTATAAAAGTGTAGTGAATGTCGTGTGGATGGATTTAAAGTTATATTCCTGTTATCTAATAATATCCACGTCAGCTAAAAGACAAATTTAGCATCACAGAGATTAGTTTGTGTTAGTGTGTTCACGAACTTAGTTGACTTTAGCTTTTCTTTGTTGCTTGAGACAGAAACAGGTCTCAAACAAAGTTATTTTTCTCCTGATTTGTCTGTCTGAAAAATGCTGCAAGTCTCCTCAATTTCAATTTTAATTTTATTTACATAGCGCCAAATCACAACAGTAATCTCATTGTGCTTTCCATTAAGAACAGGTCTGGGATGTAATTTAAAGAAACCCAACAATTCACCAAAAGCAAGCACTAGGCAACAGAGGCAAGGAAAAACTTCCTTTAAGAGGCAGATACCTCGAGCAGAACCATGGCTCAGGGTGGGGGGACATCTGCCTCGACCGGTGGGGGGGTGAAAGAAAGAGACACTCCTGAAGAGGAACATACAGGAAGAGGAAGCTACTCTGAGTTGTGCACGTCAGTCAAAGTCAAATGAAAAGCTTCCACATAATCTGCACGAGTACATGAACACGCCCTGCTCACATTAACACAGATTTCACGCATTCAGAGTAACGATCTGCAGAATACAAAAGTGTCAGGAGAACTCATTAGAATATTTCTGTCATTTTATAATTCCGTATCTTTGGAGTGGAGTTCGTTGAGTCATTTTCATGCCTCATTTAAGATTTGAAAACCGCCGGCAAAGCCCCTGTAAATCCCTTCATTCTGTCAGCGAGTGACTCACACTGACTCTACAACACACTTCATTTGGTGATCATAGTGGCCGTCATTACAGGACAAACAAACAAACACCACAGTGTAATGGATTAGATATGCAGCGAAAACTGGGCCAAGTTGGGCGGGTTGGAGTTTGTGTTGGAGCGGGGGGAGGCGGGGGGTAGAGATGCTGTGATGTGGCATAACTGCTGTGGAAAAAGATCCTTTGAAGGTGTCAGAGCGTTAGAAATCAGAAACGAAGACAATGCCATCCCATCCGATTCTATTAGGAGACAAAGGGAACATTAAGTGATGCAGATTAACATCGCGCACGCAGGAGTAATATCCATGATCAAAGATGGAGAAATGGGGCTTTTGGAAACATCTCCACTTAACAGCGGCTCCTGCAAAAAAAGCTGGGGGTCGTACAGCTGTCACGTCTCTCTCTCTGTGCCCCCCCCCACCCCCACTCCCACCGATCCTCCAGTGCCAGAAACACACAATGCATGCTGGAGCCTTGAGGAATAGCGCACCAGCTCAGCGCCAAAGCGGGAAAAAAAAAAGACAGATGGAAGGAGATTAACATATAACAGCGGAGAGAAAAGAGCTCCGTTCATCAAACATAAAGAGTTCTACACAGACACTCTACAAGCAAGAGTGCAGTATAAACACTGAAGTACTCCATATACAGTGTGGAGGATGCTGTGGTTACATATAGGGAAGAAGAGGAAGCCTCTTTTAATGTAGTAGATGATGCTGTCTGTACTTATGAGTACATTTTCTATGTCAAAGCCAACAAAGTTTGGTTCCTTGGTCTTAGATACAAATTTGATTTTGTTGTAGATTTTGTTTGACAAATAGATTTCTTCTTTAATCAAAATAGGTAGCTGGTAGCAGATGTTGGGATTTGAAAAAAAACATTTTAATGAAGATTAAAATGTTGCAGTAATATAGTTAATTTTTTGTTGTAATGACTAGTGAAATGGCCTAACACGCCGACTCTTTGACATTTTATGCATCTGCTTGTTTGGAGCATGACATGATGCATAGACTGTGGAAGTGAAGCCAAAACATCTGGATTGGCCCCTGGTGGCTGGCTGAAGTCTATGTCATTAACCCTGCCCCCTCTATGTTAACGGATGGGACATGGACCAAACTAAAAAAGTATGCGTTAAATATATTTTTCCCAAAGATTTGTTTTGTCTGTTTAGGTAGTTCTGATCACGCTGTGTGTTCAAGTGATCATTTTCATTACAAGTATGGTGTTCATTAGTTAGTTGAAGGTATAAAAATGAGGTGATGTGTCATGATTGACAGCTATGATTGACTTGCGATTGGTCAGGTGGGTTTATGGGTGGAACCTCGACACCGCTGCCCAATCACTACTGCGCTAGTCTATATCCACGACCTTTCCACTTCTGGCAAAAAGTAAATGCATAAAATAAAAAATAAGTAGAAATGTTTGTAGCAGTTTGGCATCATTCAGTTATGTTGACATCACTGAGATACATCGGTGTCGGCACTGCCGGTACTTCTGACCTGTACAGGTGCGTCTGTTTAACCATAAAATTACCTAAAACCTAATCCCAATTCATTATTTATTCTGCCCTTAACATTTCCATCAGCGTTTATCGCATAAGCCGTATATCGGTCAAGAGAAAATCCGACGACACCGAATGTATAAACTTTGATTCAATGTTATTCAAATCAATCAAATTTTAACAAAAGCCGTTTTTTATTCAGTATCACTTAATTGGATAAAAACGTGTGGATGGACAATTCACATCCACACGTCTTTATACAATCGTGTGAAAACACTGTACTTCAAGGCCCAAATGCTAAAGTAATCTCCTACAGTGCTTTATTGATGAACAAGCCATGCATGTGTGGCGGATACACATGTTGGTGAACATAATGCTGCACTGGCACAGGATGAACCAAAACAGCATAATGGATCATCATCCTCATTTTGGTCCAAGGAGCGGACGCGTGCAGCGCCGCTGCTCGAGCCCAGTGACTCATAATCCATGTCGTCTTTCATTTAGCGGGAAGAGCAGTTGGCGTATTGCGATATGGAAATAAGAGGAGCTGATCAAAGCTCTCCTCCCCTGGATGAGCTCCTCATCTGTCTCTCCAAGGACTCGCAGCCTGCCAAGCGCTGCAGCTCCTAATACAGACGTTTCAGCACTCATGCCCAACCACCCGCCATCATTAAAATTTCATACTGACACGCGGCATACAGATTCCTGCTAGCCCTACAGGCTCCACTGTATCCACCTGACTGACTCCAATGCTCTCTCCCCCTTCTCACCCATCCTCGCTCCAGACGGATGATTGGACTGGTCCAGGGTCTGAGGAGAGATGCGTATCAGTGGATGACTGATTCATTAGGGCAGTATCGAGAGGGAGAGTGAAGCAGGATGTCCAATTTTAGATATTTACCAGCTGATCTCAGCGCTTCTCATGCCTGCGAGACCCTGAGAAGTGTGTTAAGAGATTCTGCAGGAGGATGCCGGACATATTTTCACTTTCTGGATGTGTAAATGAACAAAAATCTGGGAATATGCCAGATTTCATCCGTTAAAGAGGGGGCAGCAGCATTTTAACACTGGCACAAGTTTTAGACTTAGGTGTAATTACAAGGGATAAGATTAATGTATTTATTTATCAGCCAATATTTGACTTCCACTACTAATCAGTATATGATTCATAGAGGTTAATCCACAGTACGATACTCACTATAAAGCTTTGTAAAGCCGAGGAAATCCCCAGATTCAGGTGGTAGGTATCTGTAGGTTAATCACTACAGAACGTGCGACCCCATTCACATTGTGACATTGTTTTCACTTTGTCATTTCACACGTTATTATAAAAAATATGAATTACAGCTCCTTTAAATAATCAGTTGGGTAATGGATAACATAGTGGTTGTACCTTACAATAACAAAATGAGATTCAGCAACAAAGGGAGAAGTGTTACCACTACAGCAAGACTTTTTGCTTTCTCTTAAAACTGATTATTACATTAAAATTACATTACGTTTTATCCAGCTTGTGACCTCGTACAGTGATATCAACATTGTGTCTTCATTTATTCATGTCTTTTGAAAGAAATGTGTAGCCATCTTAAATTGTTGTGATAGGAGTTTGAATTGCATTCATGAGTGTCATACCCGCTTGAGCCGGTTGGTTTTACCCCTCCTGTTGTCCTCGGGTCAAATTTGACCCTTTAAAAATGTCTATATCTGAAATATCTGTATATCTGAGTTTCTTTTTAACCAAATTACCAGAAAAAATGGATTGGATTCCTTCCAACGCTCTTTGCAAATACAAATGATCCCTTTCATTCCTCTGATCTTAACTATTAGTCAAAATAATTCATAATTTCTGCTTTTTTAACTCAAATATTAGGTATAATTCTACATAAATGAGGGTTATTAACCATGAATTCCAAAAAGTAGTAAAACTAGTAAGGTGGTGTTAGTGAAAACAAAAACCAAAAAGTCTGAAAAGGGATGAAAATGTCCCATTTTTGTCCATTTTTGACCCAAGGCTTAAACAACTACATGCATCATATTTTGTCATGTTAATTGTCCAATCTGGATAGTATTAGTATGTGCATCTATGTCTGAATAGTATACCCATGTGTGTTTATTTTTCGCACATTACATGATCTCTGAACATGTGATGTGATGACAACAGACAAGGGTCATGGGTCACTGCAATCAAGACCACCTGAGGAAGGCCAGATGGTGGGCTGAAACGTTGTGTGTCATATTTTGCACGATTAAAGTATTTTTACAGAGGATTAAGCTGCAAACTTTACTTTCTTTGAACATGTACTCTTTTGTCCTGAACCAGCAAATACATGGATGAATACTGTATTTTTACATAGACCGGTACCTGATGTGGGATTCTATCATGAATTACATACAGCTTTACTCTCTGTTCTGCAGATAGACTCTCCACAGCTGGGATATTTGGACATATTTCTTGTTTTTATTTTATTGGATCGTCTTTTTTTTTGTCAGTGTGATATTCACAGAAGCATTCCCAGCTCATGCCATCCTCCGCCCCACTCTCTTCTATACAGTCCTCCAGCAGTTCAAATCCATGCTAACTGTTGTGGGATTGATGCATTGAGGAGGGATGCTTGCTTTGATCAACATTATCTCCATGTAAATTCCTACCCCCCCCCGCCCCGGGTGGGAAGACGCACAGGGCACCTTCGCTGCTCTGCACCCTTGCTGATTATATTTGGGGGACACCAGGATGAAAAAGGCGCCCGGAGAGGCGTTCCATCTTCCTCTCTCTGTCGTTACTCAGGCATGGCAAGAAAAAGAGCGCAGAGATGCTTCCGGTTCTGTTGTCATTCAGCTGGGGTGTCTAGACAGAGGGGGAAGGAAATGATGCAGGGGTGCCAAGGCTGCATTTGTGTCATCTGCCAAAACTCTGTTCTAGCACGATACACTCCGTTTAAGCAACTTGGGTGGAAACAATTGATTTGTTGGCCATTTTCATAGCAAACAGCATGTTATATAATCAATCATGTTAAATAAGAAAGCTCCTCTTTTTTTTGTTCTCCACGCTCTCATGCTTCTTCCTTTCCACTGTAGATTTGATGCGTCTCTGTTCTGCGCGGGAGACAAGTAAGAAATCAAGCTGACATGTGAGGAGGCAGCTGTGTCAGGTGTGAGGGGAAAGGGGGGGGCACATTTTATGGAGAATGGATGTCAAAACAGCTGCAGGATGATAACTACCCCAACAACCCAATACTTTACAAAACCTAAATGGTAAAATATTTATTATAAATGATAGCAAATGTGCCCGTACAGTAAATAAAAAAATATAGTAGTTGAGTAACTAAAGTAACTAGTAACTAAAGTAACTAGTAACTAAAGTAGAATATTTCTCTCTGAAATGTAGCAGAGTAGAAGTCGAAAGTGGTAAGTACAAGTACCTCAACATTTGTTCTTAAGTACAATAAATGGACTAAGTTCCATTCCACTACTGGAGGTGGCACATTTGAACTAAACACAGAAACACAGAAAATTGTGTTCTCACCACCTCCAATAACCCCTCGCCCTCCCCCACACCCAACAAAGAAAATAAGAAAATGTAAATGTGGAAAACAATGGTTTTAGCCAGGCAGCTCCACGGACAACCCTCTCTGCAGAGCAGCAACAAACATGTCTTCCTCACATTTTAAAACTGCTGACTGCTTTTACTCAAAAATGCCAAGAAAGAAATCTCCTGAAAGGCCAGCGAGTCTGTCGAGACATCGTCAATAAGACAGTATAGCAGCTCCATTTAACATAACGGGGATCAGACCGGCCACTGATACTCATTATGGGCTGTGGCAAGGCTCCAAGAGGAATCAATACACACATGAATTGGCCCAAGAGGGAAAATGCTGAACATAACTCCTGAAAAATAAGATGTTAGAGCTAGCATGCAGTACATGTATACTGCATTGGCAGGTAGGAATATGGTTGATGCATTCATGTACAAACAACGGGTGGGTTTGGTTTTGACACGGGGGTGACACATTATAACCGAGCGTCAATCGCTCTATTTCCAGCATTCTGGTGATTTTTTTTTATGAAATCAAAATCAATCTGGTGGTGACGCAGTGGATGTGACACATGTCTTTGGTGTGGGAGACCGGGGTCTCTGAGCAAGACACTTAACCCTTAGTTGCTCCAGGGGTGTGCAACCTCTGACATATGTAGCCATTGTAAGTCGCTTTGGATAAAAGCGTCAGCTAAATGACGTGGAATGTATGAAGCCCCCGAGGTGACATGGAGGGAAAAACAAAGAAATCATGTCGTGCTACTAGCTAGATACTAGCTAGCTACTAAGGTTAGCCTGCAGTCATTGACATCAACAGTCAACAACAATGTCCATTATAACACTTTACTTTGGAATGTATTAATCAATTAATTAATGTATTTAGGCAACCAAAGAGGTGTAATCATGCCGTGCTACTAGCTAGCTAGACACTAGCTAGCGTGCTAGCTAGCTAGCTAGGCTAGCCTTATTGTTTGTTGGATTTGTAAAACTCAATATCTTGCAAAAGTGATTCTTCCGTACATGTTTTATTAATTTTAATTTTTTTCAATTTTTTGTTTCTCCATGTCAAAGTCAAGATCTTGCAAATAAAACTTGAGATCTCGCAAAACAAAGTCAAAATCTCACAAAAGTGACAAAAGTTTTATTCTTTTTTTTTTTTTTTCCTCGATTTCTTTTTTCCTCCATGTCACCTCGGGGGCTTGTCTTAATTTATGTTAAAGTAATTATTATTATTTTTATTACTCTCCTGTAATGCTCAAAACATCACACATGTTTTGGAAAGTTTTTTTTTAGGAATCAATATATCAAATAAAGCCAGAAGCTCCAAAGTTTAAATCTAAATGAAATACCTGGCAGTCAAAATTGCAAGAAATCACATTTTTATTTGGCACGCTCCTGTTGTGGTCTTTAACCCCCTTTTTAAGGGGGCCAAATTTACCTCTTCTAAATATTGGGGGGGGGGAGATGGAGAGACATAATGCCTTCACACCCCCACTACTGCCGAAATGTATGCCTATGTGTACACAGAAGTCTGCATAATTAGCAGCAGACATGCTGTAGCTGCCCAGTGTAATTTAGGCTTGCTATTTGAAAAAATAAGGACAAACACTGATGGAGCTCTATTGTGCAATCCTTCATTAAAAAGCAATACCAAGAGTAATCTGGTAATGATTTCCCCCCCTCCTGTTAATGGATGTTTCTTTGTCTACCAAGGTCTTTCTGGAATAACATCCAAACAATGCCAGGCATTGTCCTGCAGGGCGGAGGGCGACTATTGTGTTAGTAGCGTTGATATTTTTAAAGAGCTTCACATGAATGATTTGTGGGGTCCGTATGGAAAGGCAAACAAAACACAAAGATGTGAACTTCCTCCGCCACAAAAACCCACCGTCTGCTAAGTCATGGGATCCTGTGGCCTGGAAGACTAAGTCACTGTTTTCCAGTCCAGACTGGCTTAAAACTTTAACACTGTTCAATACTGTCAGTGTGCTCATGAGATAACGAGCCTCCTTCTTGCGGATGTATTCATACAAAGCCATGTTTTTAATCCACTTTGTAACCACGATGAAACAGATAATGAGCAAATGTCATACCTCCAAATTACTTTTTTGTGTTTTTCTTTTCTCACAAAGATGCACTCTAAAGATGCATTAAAATGAGACATGCAACCTGTTCTCTTGGAACATATGTTTGAATAGCTACGAAAAAGATAAGCACTGTAATTTGTATGAGCTTCATGTTTTTTTTGCTCTGCGCACCACATTGACTGCTAATTGTATAACGCGCGTAGGGAGTAGGTCGGGGTGATCGGAGGGCGTTAACACGAAGGACTTTGAAGCCAGGGAGTGGCAACCCAGTCTCACGGCAGTTCGTGAAATGGTCACGTTATTTAATCTATTCATTTGTGTTTATGGACACGTTCATGTTGTCTAATGTATTTCAATGGGAAGCATCTTTCGTGATCACAGCATGACTACGGTAACGAGTAGTATTAGAAACTGCGCAGGGAGGTTGGTTCGGGGGGCGGGGAGGGTCAAACAATACAGGACTTTCACCCCGGAGACCGAGGATCGTGTCCCAGCGCATAACGTGACCATTTCACAAACTACCGTGACACCGTGTTGGGCGTGGAGTTTCCTTCTCTGGGGAAAACAAATGAATTTCACCCAGGAGAAACGTGTTCCTTGGGAGTGTTTTAATACAAACCTCTATCTTTTCCCTAAACTTTGTCGTTTCGGTACGTAAAATTGAACTTTCAGCGCCGCATAATGCTCACTTTTTCTTTCCAAAATAATCTGCAATCTCCGCCAAAATGGCCGTCAGCTCACGTTGCTCTCACACTTATCTATTCTCAGGTAACTAGGGGTAGTGAAGGCGGGTCCAGGAGCATGCCCCAGTGGAAATATTTTGGTCATAATAGCCCCAATTTAGTTGCCTTTGGCACAATATAATGCCACTATTTATTCATAGAAACTGATCTTATTTATTGCATATTTTAATGAGATTTCCTCCCTATATTGTTTTGTATACATTTTTATTAAACATTACTTTATTATTGCCTATATATATATGATTCTATCAATTAACTGATGCAACCTGAGGGACATGCACGGTCGCCTACTCATGGTGCGTTCAAATCCACTCAGACGTGTTGTGTAAGGGACAGAGGGCACCAACATTGAATTACAATAATTACAATATTAAAATGAATTAAATGAATTAGTCCAGCAGAAAATGGATTGATGGAATAACCAATGAAAAATGAATCAATATTAATAGATATCGCTATATTAGGGTTAGATGTCGTCTTCAATTTAATAACTCAATGTGACATGGATGTTGTCTTTTCCTGGTTTTAAAGGCTGCGTTACCAGAAAGTGATGTTATTTTCTAAACTTACCAGATTATTATAGCAGGTCTAGTATTTGTCTTTTACCTTTTAGTCATTATGTCCACAATTTTAACAATTATTTAAATATTTAGTGAAAGCACCAATAATCAACCCAACGGTATTGTCGCAATGTTGATATTGAGTTATTTTTTCAAAAATATTGTGACATTTCAATTTGTCCAAATTTCACCCAGCTGTAATAGTACACACTGCAGAGAGCTAGACTGAAGTCAAGGGAAGTTCAGGTCTTGATGATGGTAATCAACCTCCAATCCCGCTCCTCTTTCATAGAGCCCTGCAGCCCCCGGGGCCTTGATCCAGTCAGAGAGCACTCCTTAAACCCCCAGCTGAGAGTCCAGACGGGCCCTGGCACATTGTCTCCTCCTGAAACTCAGAGACAGCCCATGGTGGGAAACTAGCAGAGATTAGGACTTTGTTTAGCCCGGTTTTGTGATGTTGAATAACCCTAAACTTAGAAAGAACAACTATTGGTGTCAGGATGATTGGTTTTTGGAGTGATCATTATTCCGGAGTACTTCTTTAGATGCTTCAAAAGAGGAAGCATCTCATGTAATTATGAAAAGCTATGAGTGAGTGAGCTATGCTAAATTACTTCAAGTGCAGCATTTAGAAGGGCTGTCACACACACAAAAAATTACAAGTAACATGTAATACATTTGATTTGATTTTGTAATCCACCTAACCTAATCCGATATGCTGTAAAATTCCTTTTTTTAACACTGCCTTGGCGCCCTCACTTGACTGACAAGCTAATGCTACTGTGGCATATTTACCTTTAACCACACTTTTTCCATTTATGGTGTTGAATCTAAAACGCTTGCTCACATTAGGCTACTTATCAGATAGTTTGGTGTCAGGTCATAAAACTCAGTCCCAACAGCAAACAGCTAGAGACAGTGGTGGTTACGGTTGCTATGGCGCTGTGCTAAGCTAAGCACTAAAGAGGGAATGCTGCCGACTTTCCAGATACTGATGACAGTTATCTGCATTACAGAAAATCTGCAAACTTTCAGTACAGAAGGATAGAAAAAGTAAAAACACTTCATGCAGGAAAAGATGCCAGAGACTAAAGCCATGTTCACAGGGGACTAGTCTTAGGAACACTTGCCAAGCAAGTTCACCTGTACAAACATCTGTGATTCTTCACAGAACCCAGGGAGTCCAACAGCCTTAAATATGTGTTCAGAGAGACACCACACTGGGAGAAGAAGAAACATTTATCTAGAGAGTGTGGACAAACATGAGAGATGGTGTTCTCAAAGCCCAAAAAAACAGCCTCATGGAAAGAGTGTTGGTAACAGTGTTAGAGGCAGACAGTAGTCTACAGCCTACAGTAAAGGTTTCTGGTTGACAAGTAGCTAATGCTAATGTAATTCTTGGTGGGTAACATAAGGTTACGACAAAGTTCAACATGCTCAGTTTTTTTTTAGTCTGATTATTTTGACCATGGTTAACAACTCTGGGCTAACCCACAAATTCATCAGTAACGTTAACTGTATAGAAAGACGATTAATCTAATAATTTAACTAGCTAGCACCCCCCGTCTGTCTGCCTCCGTCTCCCGGCGCTGCGAGGCTTCAGTCGGGATGAGAGCTGACAACAGCCCCAAGGACACATCCACAGTCAGCCCCCAGCCAGCTAGCAACCATCCATCATCATTACAGCACCCGGGGACACATCCACAGTCAGCCCCCAGCCAGCTAGCAGCCATCCACTATCATTACAGCACCCGGGGACACATCCACAGTCAGCCCCCAGCCAGCTAGCAGCCATCCACTATCATTACAGCACCCGGGGACACATTCACAGTCAGCCCCCAGCCAGCTAGCAACCATCCACTATCATTACAGCCCCGGGACACATCCACAGTCAGCCCCCAGCCAGCTAGCAGCCATCCACTATCATTACAGCCCCAGGGACACATCCACAGTCAGCCCCCAGCCAGCTAGCAGCCATCCACTATCATTACAGCACCCGGGGACACATCCACAGTCAGCCCCCAGCCAGCTAGCAGCCATCCACTATCATTACAACACCCGGGACACATCCACAGTCAGCCCCCAGCCAGCTAGCAGCCATCCACTATCATTACAGCCCCGGGACACATCCACAGTCAGCCCCCAGCCAGCTAGCAGCCATCCACTATCATTACAGCACCCGGGACACATCCACAGTCAGCCCCCAGCCAGCTAGCAACCATCCACTATCATTACAACACCCGGGACACATCCACAGTCAGCCCCCAGCCAGCTAGCAACCATCCACTATCATTACAGCACCGGGGACACATCCACAGTCAGCCCCCAGCCAGCTAGCAACCATCCACTATCATTACAGCCCCGGGGACACATTCACAGTCAGCCCCCAGCCAGCTAGCAGCCATCCACTATCATTACAGCCCCGGGGACACATCCCCAGTCAGCCCCCAGCCAGCTAGCAACCATCCACTATCATTACAGCCCCGGGACACATCCACAGTCAGCCCCCAGCCAGCTAGCAACCATCCACTATCATTACAGCCCCTGGGACACATCCACAGTCAGCCCCCAGCCAGCTAGCAACCATGCACACGAACCCCAACACTCGAGTCAGAACAGCAGCCATTTGTAACATTACACCTCGGTTAGCATTATTGGTGTGCCCCCCCCCCCCCTTCACTTATAGGGATAAAGCACCAGAAGGACTAATACTAATAGTAATTTAAAGATGTGGTAGCACTGGATCTGGACGGGGGATAACTCTGGGAGTTGGAAGGGGGGGGTCAAGATTCTGCCTTCTCACTCCGCAACACAGGTTAGTGGAGCTGAGTGTCGTGATTTTGGTTTCATATTGCATATTGTTACAGCCCTAATAATAAGAGTAGATGAATGCAATGTTTTGCAGTACGTCTGTGATTATCATGAATGTGTTGCCAGGCAACATTGAACATAAATGTCATCTACGGAGGCCTGCCCCACGGTGTCTAGAAAAAAGTGTGATCAAAGCTTAATTTTTGCATGTGAGTAGTTTGAATTCAGGAAAAAAACTGCACAATTCCAAGTTTGACTTTGCTTTGCTTCCTGTCTGTTTTCATCATTCACTATAACAGAACAGAATCATCATTAGAAAGTAAGTGGATGACAATAAATCAAATTAAAATCAGCTAGGATGACCTGCTCTAGAGCGTTCCTGTCATTTGTTAATGTATTTCTGCATTAGATAACGTTCATGCCTGCAGAAAACTATTAATGGATGAACCAAACGAGCCACATGGAATGTCTGTGACTGTGCGCATATCTTCGATCAATCAACCTTTTTTTTTTAGCTGAGCAGTGGATTTCCATCAGCCCCAACCATGGCAGGCTTCTGTTTCCAAGCTCTCCTTCAGTGCAGCAGCTGCCGAGCTTAGATCCCACTAGAATATTATGAAACTGACCTAATTTCCCAAGCTTGCTGCAGGCAGCGATATGCCTCCTTTGTACTTTTCATTTTAGCCTAAATAATTGATTCAACCCTCCTTTGCCTGTAATCTTTCCCATTCAATAACAACCAATGACAGACTCATGGTTTGCACCATTATAAATTAAAATGGATAAATATGTAATAGCTGTTGTCTCAATCCAATCACAAACTCATGAGACATTTTTTAAGCAGCGGCACTTCGTCTCCTGTCTAACAACTGCTGCCAAATAAGTTTCCATTTCTATTTTGAAGGAGAACTTTCTATTTGAGAAGTGTGGGGCTCCAAATTGAAAATGCCGAATGGTTCCCAAAGACTATTTTACTGATACATGCGCGATGCAACCACACTGAAAAGATGTGCAAACATGTACATAATGAAACTGTGAAGTGGAAGCAAGCCAGCCAAAAACAGGCTTCCTAGCAGTCCCATCTCCCCCAAAGTAAGCCCCAAAGTAAGCCCCCCCAATACAAACATCTTCCAGAGCTGATATACACACCGCCTCGGGACTTTTCCACATTCTGTTTGACACCTCTAGTCAAGTGCTCCCTGGCAGCTCAGAGTGTGATAAAACATTCAGAGTAGGATCCTGGCGCTCAGTGCTGCGGCTGCGGCGGCTGCTCCAGTGATAAGGGCCCCTCCTGCTCTAATTAAAGCCAAGTAAGCCCACGCTGGAGCTGCCTGCAGTGAGAAACCCGCAGAAACTGCTGGGTATGGCTGTTTGAGGAAGCCCCTGAAATATTAAGACGCTGCTGACAAATGGGAGGCTCAGGTGAGCATTCTGCTGTCAGCCTCTCAGCTTCCCTTCCATCACGGCTCATTGAGACGGCTTACCGGTGGAGAGAGGCTGCAGGGTACTCAACTGGCTGAAGGGCTTAAAGAGCCATGCTGATATTCTTTGGCACAAGTAGCCGCTCGTTGATATCTTTAAGCCTGACAATTATGCCAAAAACATTACAACATCTACAAGTAACACAGGATGTATGTATATATATTTATTAGGGGTGTGAATCTTCACTGGTCTCACGATTCAATTGGATTACGATTATCCTGGCAACAATTTGATATAGATGTAACATGGTGCATCACGATGCATCACCTCCTCAATGTCATTCTATATTGCTACACATGGTTTTCATCGACAAATTCAAGCGGTCAAATATATATAAACTGCCCTTTTTATTGTATCTGCTTTTAAAAAAGACACTTCCTGAAGGTAGCTGAGTCAGCAGACAACAGACAAAAGGCATAAACTAAAAAAGAAGCAAGCGGAAAATCAGTAGGCAATAATCGATTATGGTCTGTCACTGCATGCTGCGTGTTATGACTCATCCATCTGCACCTCGGCTGGGTGATGTGGACAAAATAAAATATCATTACATGTTTGACCAAATACATTGATATCGCTATTGCTGCGATATTGTAGGGTTGACTATTGGTCCCATATATTGGAGCCTCATTGGATCCAACATTATTGATGATAATTCACAAAATGAAAATATAAATACATATCTTTACCATCTACTGTTATTTTGAAATTCACACTTTGTATTTATTCTTTTTATTAAAAAGAGTACTTAGTTGTCTGGAAGAGCTTAGTAACCCTAACCCTAATCCTACTTTAGTTGCCTTTATTAAAATGTATGTATAAATGTGACTGATTTTGTTAAACTAGTACAGTGCCGGTGGGGCTGATTACTTGGCCCATGTGTGGTATTGATGCTTGTAGAATTTTTTAAAACCAAATTGTACCCCAAAATGACTTACAGAAGGACCCTAAACCACATCCCAGCAATTTATTTTACCTGTTTCTGATATGAAGACGAGACGTGTGTGACTCGAACATCTCAACAACACAACGTACGGCAAAAGACGGTGCAAAACATGTCAGACCATCCTGCCAACCTGTATTCATTTTAACATAAAGGATAAAAGTAAAGAAAGGGGGTCAGACCTGATAAGTTGCTAATGAACTTCTTCCTACTACTTTTTGAACATGGGAACTTTTTGTCTGAATGACTTTCAATTTTGAAAGATTGTGTACATGGTCATTTTAATTATTTGTACAGTATGTATGCATGAATATATGTATAAGTATTTTTTATTTTAATGTTTTACATTCAAATAAACTACTACTACATCAATGTCACAATTTCACTATAAATTTGCTGCTGTTTCTATATACATGACACCCGTAGATATGTGATATGTACAGTAAGCTGCAGATGGAGCATCAGTAAACTTTATCTTTAAAAGGGTAGGCATTGTGGGAGTGGGGGTGGTCTGCAATGAGCTGCAGTGGCTATAGGTGGGGGGTTAGTCATGATCAGAGCAGGGCCAGGTGAGATAATTGACTCAGCTGGTTCCTTTTGGACTAATTACACTCTCCCTTTGTATGCAGTAGCATGCTGGAGTTTCAGATGACCACACCAGGGCTCTGCGCTGAGTAATATTGCATATTTCAACTTTGTGAATGTTCAACAGGCTGAATCTCATCACCATTATTTGATAGCGCCTCAACTCCTCGGTCCTTGGCTGAACCAGAAGTTTTTCTGTCCCTCGTCTGTGAAAGCTGTACAAAGTTCTTATTTCATCCCTGAGGAGGGAGCATTGAGGAGGGAGCACTGAGGAGCTATAGCCGAGGATACACAAGAGCAGCCTGAAGGAGTTTCTAACTCCACCCAAACAGCTGGCGTATGTATGTGACACGTAAGAGGAAAGGACATCTCATCACTCGTTGCCTCTCTCCTCCGATGATTACCTCACGTCTCGTCCAGGCCTCCTCGGTGGGAGGGCCTAAAATGCGAGGAAGGGAGGCAAATTCAAGTTAATAATTACATTTAATACAATTCAGGCCTGAATCTGCGTATTCCACTGTTTGCTGAATCAAATTAGCTGCTCACATTACACTGCCAAGTCGGTAGTTACCGGGACGGGGGGTGATGGTACTGTACAATATTGTAAACTGGGCTACATGGATTATCAGTTTTAGGCAGATTGCCAGAATAAGAAATGAACCGAGGACAGATGTGAGACTTTCTCTCATGCCTGAAATGAACTGAAAACTACACTGGACTGTTGCTGATATCGTGAATAATTTTGCACGAGTCGTAGAACTGCATTACATAAGGTAAGACCACTTTCTGGTTAATTTGGGCTTATAAAGTGTAGCCTACTTGTTTGTTGGATGTGTTAAGAGCTTGTTGTCAACTGGTTAATATTAAATGATGCATACATCTTTTTTGTGGTCGAGATTGGCTTCTCTGGTTTATATTTTAGAACCCTCATGTTGTCCTCGGGTCAAACTGACCATTTTTCCTACATCAATGTTCTTTATAACTACCAAATGTAATTCCCCAAAATAACATGATTGATTCCGCACAATGCTCTTTGGCAAGTACAAATCTCCACTTTCATTAATTTTGGTCTTACTCAATTTTATAGCATTTGAAATATAAAATTGAAGTGTTTTTGAAATAGTATTGAGTAAAAGTTGACATATTCCAGTCTGTGATTATCATCAACATACGTTCCTTTAATTTTAGTCTAAATAATGAAATTTCTGCTTTTCTAACTCAAACATTAGGTATAATTTCCTATAAATGAGATTTATTAACCATAAATTCCAAAAATAACTGTAAAACTAAAGTTAATGAGTTAAAGTTTTAAAAAAGCCTCAAAAGTGACAAAAAAGTAAGAGAACGTTAAAAACATTGATTTAAAAAGTGTCAATTTTGATGGGAAAACAACACGAGGGTTAATAAGCTGTTGGCTTTAAGCAGAGGAGCTGTAAATCCTGTGTTCAGATGAAGGTGAATACATTTATTTTGCGGTTGGCATCAGTGTTCAGGTGAATCCTGCTGACATACGCTTGCCTTGCACCCCTCCCTCTGTGCTGTTTGCTCGTTGCATTGGCTGGATGAAGACATTGTCTTATTTTTGTTTCAGAGCCGGAGTTAATTATTAGACTTTTGTAGTACTATAGTGAGGTCACAGAAGTCCTTGTCCCTAATATGGCATCATATACTGGACATACCCACATACACTGTGAGATCCCGAGATTTTCTTAAAGATAACACAGTTTATCGCTGGAATGATTTATGGTAAAAAATAAAGTGCGCTCTTGTGAAAACCCTGGGCCCCTTTACTGACAATTGTCTGGCGCTGGCACTAATCAACAGTTTTTACTGGGGTTTGTGCCAAAAATGACCCACTGTGGCAGCAAGACTTGCCACAGGCACGTTTATCATAATCTCTCCATCTCAATCTCTCCATCCACCATGTTACAGATGGTAGGGTCAGTTGCATTCTGACTGCAAACAAAGCGCAGCAGAGTTCCAGACCACCTCTCTGAGATCCAGCCTGCTGGTCCCCCCCCCAACCCGGTGTGATTGCTGTGTTCACATATGGTCAAACGAACCAACGTTCCAGGTTTAGGGCCGTTGTTACTAAATGTCAAGAACCCATAATCTGACCCAAATTAAACCACTGACCTCCATTTGATAGGATTATTGGCTTTTAGATGTACAGATGTAGATGCTTGTTACAGAAAGTGTATGAAAACAATTACTAAAATGATCATACATTCTATCATTTTGTAACTTCTGGATGGAATTATAGTGAAATCAAATAATTTCCCATTGTGGCTGGGACCCCATCAAATTTCCGCCTTACAACTTTTTGCCTTGCGAACATCCAGTCCAGCTGCACGTGTGTAACTAGAAGTGAAGTAATGGGTGATTTCAACCCAAACCACACTGTTTTTCTACACTTAAATAAGTAGTTTGTGTGCCTAACCTCAACCAAACTGCAGCCACTTCTCAAAGTTGAAGACAAAAACGCGACCCTTCCGTTCAAAACCACAACCAACGTTCTCTGGTTTAGATATGAGGTTGTATTCCCATCACCGCTAGGGGCGCTGTTTCACGATACGCTCTTGTATTTAGGGGTAGGGAACAAACAACTCATATTGTCACAGGGTTTGGAGGACTTGTTGGAACACTCTACCACATACACATCACCTAAGCCATGCTTGGAGGCAAAGCACGGCTTTAGACATGGCAACTAACAAGCAACCAATCAACTGAAAGAACAGTCGAGATTGTGTTTCGCCCTGTGTGCAAAACATCATGCCGAGACTTTCAAGGTAAGACCCATCCGCGACAAAAGGAAAGAAAAAGACACTTGTTACCTATGATAAGTGACCTGAGAGGCTCACAAAGACAGAATAATTGGGTCTCATATTCTGTAATGAGATTCTTCATTCGATCACAGCCAGACAAATGGACTGTGCAAGTATTGACACATAATGAATAACCTTTCATTTCATAAAGGGGAGGGAAAGCAATGGGAGCCATAATGCCAGGACCATTTTCCACAGTTATTCTATTTTCAGAGTAATCACGCCATTAACAATTCATTACCTTTCTTATGAAATCAGAACGACAGGGCTGAGAGCAGCTAATATTCCTCACAGCGCATATTTATACACAAAATGTACAACTCATTCGGAGTATGACTTCGTGGCCTAATCCATGGCTCTGATGACTCAAGTCATTACCCGGGCGGCTGATGACGGTGTTAGTCATTAATGTAACGAGCATGGACGGAGGGATGGCATCGTTCCACAGGCGTGATGGGCTGTGAGTGGGCGTGGCAGCACGGGAGAGATGACGGGCGTGGGGATGGTTCTAACACCGTCTGTGGGTACATATTACAAAAACAAGCTAAAGTACCTTAGTAAATACTGCATGGTGCCCCTCAGTAACACAAGTTACCAAGCAACAAATGCGATGTAATTAGTATAAAATGGGTCCAGGTCTTTTATTTTTCCGAAAACAGAGTGCTCACATGGATATCTATTTATATTGTTACTGTAGCAATTTGATGTGTGTCACTGAATGTGTTTGAATCATCACATTTGGATGTATTGTTGGTTCAACCAACTAAACAGCAACTCCTTGGCATAGTATTATTAATTTAAAACTGGGTGCTTAAAAGTTTGGCGCTGTGTTTAACTTCCTCAGTTTATGCTGTTGCAGTCTATGGGTAACCCATTGTTTCCCCCCATGAAGGGCCTCCTCTGGATGACGTATTGCATGATCTGAAGTGTAGTCGAGATGGGTTCTTTCACAACGGACCAAACTCTATCCATTGATGTTGGAACTTGAGTTAAGATTATATTGTCAAAGTATTATTTTTTTAATGTCAACAATGACCTTTTACACTCAAGCCCAGACAGATCAACGAAAGCAAAGACCCATAGGTATCGGCTCATAACGTACACATTTTCATACTAGCAGGGTCCTTTGTTGCTGACTCTCCCCTGTGATTCATGTATACTATCAATAGAGGCCAAAATGACAAAAAAACATTACTACAAAAAACAAGCAACATGAGAGTAACATTGACTTAAGATGTTTGATGGGTAACCAGTACACTTGAGTGATGGCACAAAAGAGCCAGCTGTGCACATGTGGGGCCAGATTTGGGTATTTTTGGGGGTGCAGACTTGGGCTGAACAGCAGTTCCAGGGAGTACTTCAGCCCAAGTGATTGGCCCGAGTACTGCTGCCATTCATTCATTCATTCATTCATTCATAACCAGTCAGGCAACCAGGCGTGCTGTGTGTAGGCCACTGTTGGCCCAAGCCTTTTTGACTTACTGAGATTCAGCAAAAAAAAACACAAGATGAATAGACTTTGTTTTGTCTGTTTTCTATATTGGTAATAAGTATCTGGCTCCAGGCTTGAGCAAAATTAATGTTTTTTTCCAGCTGCATCCAATATATTGTTCTATGCCTAGTAAAAAAAATAATAATTTCTGATGAAGACTTGTTTAACTTATCATAACACAACAGCCATGCTGCTGCAGGGTTTTTCTTTGTATTTTTTTTGCCTTTTTAGTATTCTGCCAGGCTCATTTAAAGCAAGACATTTTTAAGATAATTCAATAGCAAGTTGAGAGTGAATGTTTGCACAGAGCTTTGTGAGACGTCTAGATCACAAAGGTTCCCTTTGTGTATAGTGTTGTTGTTGTTTTTATGTTCTTCAGCCGTTTTATTTTTTATTTTTTAATGTATTTTTGAAACCAGTGTGTCCTCGATGTGTCAAGTGAGAAACTGTGCCCGGGTGAGGACGCTCATAAATACAGTGGCTACGTTTTCTAAGAACACCTCAGAGGGATTGGAGGAAAAGAAATCCCAGTCGTGGAACAGTGGGATATTTCTCTGAACTTCTATTTACCTCATGTTGAACTTCATCTCACTTATTTACTTTTTTATTCTGCATCATTTATCTTATACTGGCGCCCATTTATCTATGTAGAGCGTAAGACTGGAATTATAGTTTTTCCAGCATTTACAGTATTTTCATTTGGGCACGGTGATATTAATGCACTCATGGCAAGTGCAACACTTATCTCTGTCACACACATACACACACACACACACAATATCCTCAATTTTTTCCCCCAGCTTCCATTAATCTCTCCCTCTCTGTTTGTGTCTGTGGACAGTATATCCCTTCTTCCTTTGGCCTGTGTTTCACTCCAGTGGAAGAACCGATTAACAGTAACTGAATCTATTCAGTCTTTGAAACCCTATGCGCCGTGGCCAGAAATTAGGCTTTTTAAAAGGCTTCTAAAAACATGCTTTAGTCCAGCTGGAATGTCGGAGATGGCGTTCATATGTACTGAATGCAGATCAAAGTTTCCCCTGTTCTTTCTGACCCAAATGAGTTGAGAGGCTGAAGTCGGTGTTCCTTGGGTTGCATCATAAAATGGCTTCTGATGCGTGACGCCGATCACATTAATCTCGTACAGTGGCACATCCGTCAGCAGCAGCTGCCTCTTTTTCTTGCTCTATGTATGGAATGAAACGGGACAGCTTGACATCGGCACTGAAACATTAAATTGTTCACAGTAATATTATATTCCATTGTTACGTGCTTGTAACTTGTTAACGGTACCTATCTGGTTGAAGATCCACTCCCTGTGTGTGTGTGGAAAGTGAATGCTATCGTATTACAGTGTTAGGGGCGTAACATGTCATACATACACATGCTGGTCTGAATGGGGGAAGAAAAAAAAAAAAAAACAATACCACAAAAAATGAGTAAATGAATAGAATTCAGACTGTGGACTCTTGTGTTTCTACTGTATTTCAAGCCATGTAAAAGGCTTTGTTCATAGAGTGTATATTACTATTTGTACAGTCCATGGTTCTGTTGCGTGTCCTCGGTCTTGCGTTGCTTATTTGTGACAACCATGTCGCAACAGTAATCATAATTAGCAAGGAACCATGTTTCACTTACTTCTCAAACATACAAGAACGTTTCCTCTTTCCTGCTCATCCGCCGGCTCAGTTTGTCAACAACACACTCACTTCCTTTGTCGCTTTTGTGTTTGTGTCGACCCGTCTCGGCCACCGTACTAACTGGGCCGTTTTGGGACTGATTGGTGGGATGTCTGTGGACAAAGGAGATACACTGGCAAGAGCCAATGAGGTGTAACCATGTATCAGCTGATTTAAGTAGATCACGTTACTGAATTGTGTCAACAGTTCACTTCAGTTAATATTGGATGGGGCGTTTTATTTTGCGGGGTGTAAGTGTTTCACTAGAACCAGTTCCTTCCTGAGACTATTTGGCAGAGCCGCCATTACTGCGTCTGGAGCTTAGCCTCGCCCATGACGATAAGGATTGGTTTAAAGAAATAAAAACGACCCACAGCGTTATTTTCTCCTAACCCAGAATGTACAGTATGTATGGTGGAGCCAGACCTTAGTCCAGAGAAAGGTCTGGCAATGCAAGACTATAACACAACTAACAGTCTATATACAAGTTTCCCGTTTTCAAGCAATCAAGAATGCACTGCCGGGGAGTGGAAAACTGTAATAATAGTTTATATATGAACATTTTCAGAAATTAGAAAAGCAACTTGCTGGAAACCAGTAAAAGTGCTGTTTAGAGGTAACTGACGCTAGCCACATTAGGGCATTGTGCCATTTGATTACAGCGAGATGTATCTTTGATATAAAGTGTAAACACTCTGTATAATCTCCCAGGATTATAATCCCTGGACCTATTCAATTCTCTCTTCTCTCCTCCTGGCATTGGTCAGTGGCTTTTAAAATGTCAGATGTGCTACATTGAACTTTTACATAAGCATAAAAAAATCAGCATGTCTACACTAGCAGCATCTGCATCGCCACGGTCTTCCTTACGCTGTACACCCTCAGTCCAACTTTTGCTCAGTAAACGAGGCCATTTTTCAGTATGATAATGAAAAGTTGTAATTTGTTAATCGTTTACATGCCAAATGAACGATTGACCATGGTGTGAAAACAAATCTATAGCTGACATTTGTAACAAAAAAAAAAAAAGTGAAATTTATCAATTACCGAGTTTTAATTGCCTGGCAAGAGCAATCCCTCCTCCCCCTATTGATTTAGTTTGACAGCTTCCTTCATATTGACAAATGCAGGCAGGCGGAGCAGTGTTCCAGCCACCTCCGGGGTGTCATCCATCTCCCACCCCGAGTCTCTGAGCAAATCTCACGCCTTAATGCTTATTTAAACGGGACAGAGATCATCATCGGAGATAAATGGCCAATTCAGACGTAGCATATAGCACCAGCAGCACTATAGCTCTCTGCAGCGGCACGACGCCAGCGCCAGCCCATCCGAGAACTCCTGCATGTGAAAATCTTGCAGCTGTGTGCAAACCATATATAGTCACTTTCTGGCAGAAACCTTGTATCTCTCTATATTTACTTTTTGAATTATTTTCCATAAATCAAAACTATCAGTCACCCTGTATGTCTGTCTGAGGGTTTAACTAATAGTTACCCTTGTGTTGTCCTTTCTGTTGTCCATCAAAAGTGAATATGAGAAATAGATTTTTCTGACGCTCTTGATGCTTTTATGACGTCCTGTCACTTTTTAAAATTTTTGACGCTTTTCCCCACTACCACCAGTAAATACACCATTTACACCAACTTATTACCACTAGTTTTACACTTTTTAATAAATTCAATAAACCTCCTAATACCTAATTTTTCAGTTAAAAAGTTTAAATTGTGAATTTTTTAAGATCAAAGGAAGAGTTTTGTCAGTTTACTTGAAAATTATTTGAATCATTTTTCTTAAGTGCTAGAAAATCAAAATAAAATCCGATCTTTGATTTTGCCTGTGAAGAGGACCAACTATGTTATATCTGGGCCATGTGGTTGAAAGAACCCCAAATGTCTGATATAGGAACTTGGAAAACAGGTCACGTTTGCCCCGAGGACACGGGGGGGGTTAAAAAGTGACGAGGTGATCTCATCTCACTTCCACTGAGGTAAATAGATCCATTAAATGTTTTTCCAATAAGCCTTTTTGTCATTTCCTGAAAAACAACGGTTTTGGACAGACAAGGACAATATGCAGAACAGGCTCAGATTTGCTTGACTTATAAAATATAATCTGAGTGACTTACATTCACACAATATACTATACAAACTTTTAGACTGATCTGAGTCGTAGGATGGATTTACATCATAATGAAGACAAGAACTGAACTATATACACTGTATATACGGTATACTGTGTATATATAAACTCCATTGGCTTTCATTGACTAAAAGTGCAGTTTTGTCCCAACAACCCACTCTAACCTCGACCTAACAACACAGGACTTTAACCCAGGAGACCAGGGTTCATGTCCCATTCTTGTCTGTCACTGAAACGTCCATTTTGTAACCCCGCCATCATCTTTTCCTAAACCTAACTGTCCCGTTCTCATGCTGCATGTCGGTTGGAAGCGTCCTGTACGTCCCGACCCAGAGCGTCCAAGAGCTAGATGCTCAGTAACAAACGTCAAAGGCACCCGACCAAGCGTTGTTTGGAGTGACAGCGGGTTGCATAGCAGCGGGTTGCACAACTTAGAACTGTAGACCACAAACTTTTAGTTTAGCACATTACAGTCAATTAAATTGAAATTGCAATCAGAATAAATCCTAATTACGTCCTTTTCTCAAATCATCCAGCCCTATTTTAACCTCAGACCAACGGCATGTTGAGGCTCTGGCTGGATTAACCAAGGTGCTAAATCACACCCCACTACACAACTGGGCTGTTTTCTCAATTAAGGCAGCTGTATACACAGCTACTCTAGAGGCCATAAAAGACAACGAGCCCTTGCGGAGCTGTAGACTGCACTACGCCAGTCACATCACAGCTATCTGTGGTACTGCTTCATTTTGATCGCCAATGCTATACAAGTGGACGAGTGACAGAAATAACCCATAGTTGGGTTCTAAAGCACGCTTTGACACTTAGGGCCAATAAGGGCCAATCATTCTGACTGAATAAGACCTACAAAAGGGGTTAAGGCGCCGTTATATGTCATAAAAAAAAGTCTTACCCAGAGGACACAGGGGGGTGGGGTGATATATATCACTGTGGAACTTACCCAGTTGAGTACTTTAAGATATTTTTATTTATTTGAAATATGCAAATGACACATTATGTGATGCTAGTGTTGGAGAATTGGTGAAATCTACAGGCGCAAATAGAGACATTGGGGTAAAATACACTTCTAAATGTCTATTGGATGTTTTGTTCCCCCCAACTGTCTGAAAGAAGACATGCCTAGGAAGCAATAAATCCCAAAAACTAGACACTAGTGCTTGCTACATCTGATGCAGCCCTCTCTGGATGATTTGGATCTTGCATTGCTCTTTCATCAGACATTATGAAAGCATGGAGGAGTAATGACTCCACCCCTGTACTCGCAGTAAAGAGGTACCTTAGCAGATGTGGGCTCGGTCCTGAGACGGGCCCTTGAATCCTTCAGGTGACAGGTTCATTGGCTTTGACGGCCAGGTGGAACGTCGCCACGGCAACCTCCGGTCCATTTCCCTAGGCATGCTCGGATTGTAATAAAAAAACACAGCGATGAAGATCTCATTTCAAAAGTGCAGAGGAGGAGCCTGGAGGCTAAGGGCTGAGGGGGACGTATAAAAAGTTAGACAATTGTTAAAACCACAAAATATTGACATGGTCTGGCATGTTGGGAGGGGGGCTTTAATTTCCTACTGGGGAGAAGTGAAGAAACAGTGTGCCTGTAATAGATCATGTTTAACATATGAAGGCTTTAAAGCTGCACTTCTCAAGGGCTGTCAAAATGAACGTGCTAATGAGTTATGCAAATTCCTTTAATCACCACTCCTTTAGTTATTTTTAAGATTATTTCTTGGGGCTTTTCACTGCCCTATTTTCCCTATTCGATAGTGACAGTGGATAGAAAGGAAAGGGGGGGTCCCTTGTAGAGCAGAACCAATTCCAAATGTCGCTGTCCAGTTAATTGTCTCAGAAATACATGCGACAATGTAATTGTCTTTTTCAGACAAAAATATTTATTTATTTAAGTTTTTCAGAACAAATGAAAGTTTTGAATGAATCCCAGGATAGATGTTTTGGTTATACATTACTGTCATGTGACCCAGATAACTCTAATAACTCAAAATACACAGCTTATGATGTAAACCACGCCTCTTTATTATCAAAAGAATTTCTAACTGTATCCCCCTCATTGTTATGTTGCTATGAACGTGTATAGAGTCAGGTGCCAACAACTAACTATTGAAATAATAATTAAAATGTATAGACCGGACAATAATCATTTCTATAATTACAATGAATTGTATAATAACTACCAGTCATACGCCTTAAGACCTCAGATGATGTTAGTCGTTAGTGGGCAAAAACATAGAAAAAGACAAAAGATGGCGCTTCAATCAGCGCTCATCAGGCAGGAGTACAGGTTTATTCTGTCGTCTCCAACTTGTTGAGCGCGGGCTCAGCCCCGAAAAAAACTGAAACGGGGGTGCATTGAACACCCCGTTTCCACCCACCTTTGACACAGCCAATAAACCAGAGACACCCCCATCAAACAAGAGGAAACATGTCTCAAAGCAGCGTTGCACACCGCCACGAGGAAACATGTTGTTCAACCAGGAAACCATAGCAACGCGGTGCACACCGGTTTGAGATTGAACGTGCCCCTGGTCCTGTGGGTTTGTTGGTCATGACATGTTGGGTCACCGTTTTCTTTTGGCCCAGATCCACCGTCCCATCCCCTATCACAGTAATGGTTTGCAGAGGGTCAAGAATTAGGGAACAAAACAGGAAGCATGCTAAGCTATAGACTGTTGCCCATGGAGGACAAAACTACACAAGTAACAAGTCAATCCAAAGCCTCAAAATTCAACTTGACTTATTCAGAGATGGAGACCACTACTGCAGAAAGAGAGGAAATACTGATGGATATACTGTATGTTGATGCATTCAGGCAAATGGGACGAATTAGAGCTGCACAAACATAGAAGAGTTGGGTGTGTGTGTGTGTGTGTGTGTGTGTGTGTGTGTGTGTGTGTGTGTGTGTGTGTGATAATCTAAATAGTGTGTTGCGTCTGATGCACCATTGTTTTTCTGTTTTTTTAAAAATCCTGTAGGGTTTGTATCCAAGAGAAGATAATCTGCACAATTTCTCCCCATGTGTTTGATACCGCTTGCTTTCATAAGTAATTGTGTCAAACTCCGGTTTTATGTTTGTTTGAATGAATCCAACTGTCGCTGTTCTGAACCCTGACCTTCTGACACGGGTCACACACACACACACACACACACACACACACACATCCATCCATCTCCTGTTGATTGGACAGCAGCAGCCTGGTTTGTAGGGTTTACACCTACTCTTTCATTTCTTTACTACAGCAATGTAAAGAGGAAGGCAGGGCATGTAGAATACCAGGCCCACGTGGTCCCTGAGTGTGCAAGTGGAAAAGGAGGAAGTACAATTTAATTCATAATGTCCAAGAAATAGATTAAGAAATACATTAAATAAGATGTACAGTCACGTTATTCCACTATTGATTGATCATGGTGACCTTTTGCGGGAATTATTGCAAAATAATTTATTTTCCCTTCTTCCAGAGAAAATCCAGTAATGTGAAAAAGACAGCGCTGTGGAGGAAGGTTGGTTAGGTCAAACAAACCTAGGACTTTCACCCAGGAGACCCATTTTTTTTTTTTACGGATGTGACCTGAAGTGAAGTAACTGCTGATTTGAACCCAAACTGGGTGGTTTTGGTGCCTAAACATAACCAACCTGCAACCATTAAACAACATTAACGGTGTGTTCAAAACCGCGGCCGTCACGATTTCCGGTTAAGATATAAGGATGGAAAACTATTGAGAGTATAAAAAACTGTGGTGACATCACAATGCCCCCCCCCCCCTCCAGTAGCAGTAATACAGCAGTAGAGACAACTGAAAACAATCTTTCCATGACAACTGTGTGCAAACTCCATCCACTGGCAAAGACCATGAGACGAAGGACGAACGGACCAATGGCACATACAGCGGTATTCAGAAATGCCAATCCATTAAAATACCGGTGCCAAGCTTTGTAAGTGGGCCTTGAGTTGAGTATGCTGTTACGTGATCTGGAAACATGGCAACATTTATTTTACCCTGAGTTATCATAATTCATCATCAATTGACTGTTTGCTCAGTTGTCATGGAGATGGTTCTGAAAATGTCCATTAATGGGACCTTGTACTAAAGGTTTGGTGTTTTTTTTTTCATAAACAAACTTTTAATCTAACCTTTAAGTCCAAGATATTAATAAAACCAGAATTATTCTTCATTTTCAACAAACGGCTGATTTTAACCTTCCATGTTGTCCTCGGGTCAAATTGACCTGTTTTCCTGTATTAATGTTCTTTTTAACTACCCAAAATAACATAATAGATTCAGCTCTTTGCCAAGTACAAATCTCTACTTTCATTAATTTTGGGGCGTCTTGTTCAATTTTATAGCATTTGAAAAACAAATGGAAGTGTTTTTGAAATAGTATTGAGAGTAAAAGTTGACATATTCCAGTCTGTGATTATCATCAACATCCATTCCTTTAATTTTAGTCTCAATAATTCCTAATTTCTGCTTTTCTAACTCAAACATTAGGTATAATTTCCTATAAATGAGGTTTATTGACCATAAATTCCAAAAATAACTGTAAAACTAAAGTTAATAAGTTAGTGGTACGTAGTGTTAAACATCAAAAAAAGTGACAAACATTGAAATAAGTGTTGATAAAAGGGACAAAAATGTAAGGAAAAAGTTAAAAACATTGATAAAAAGTGTCAACAAAAGTGGTGATCTTCAATTTTGACGGAAAAAGACAACACGAGGGTTAAATGTATTGAATACAAGCTAACAATTCTCCCCATCATGATCTGTTTATTTTCATTTAATTAGTGATTTCATTAATTTGGCAACATTATGTCATTACAATATGATATGTAGAGCCTTTAACTGAGCTAAATAACGTAACAAGCGCTGTGAAATACCATCACCCTGGCTTCCCCATGTAAGGAGCTCCTGAAACCTGCACTGAATGTGGTGAATCAAAGTGTTTTAGAGCAAAGCACCCTGGGTAAAGAGCCTGAGAGAAGAGCCCAGCTATGACAAATGCAGCTTTGGTGGGTCCAAATTGAATTATTGCAACTCGGAGGCATTGGGCGGAATGAGAAAAAGATCATTGGTTTGTGTTGTCGTGTCCAGCGAAGGCAAAACAGAGGTCACCATCTATCATCGGCCACAACATGCAATTAATCAGCATTTTGGTTTTGTGTGTGTGTGTCTGTGTGTGTGTGTGTGTGTACATGAGAGAAAGCTATAGAGTGACGGGGGTGGGAGGGGGCGGTTTATTCCAATCCTGACTTGATCAATGCACCACATTAAATTTGTCGGAATGAATTTGAGTGAAAATCAAAGAAACAGCAAGGTCAAAAGAGCTTATACACATACAGTAGACCACACACACACACACACACACACACACTGTGCACTCTGGACACACACACAGTTGTCCTGGACTGTGGCATTAAAGGCAGTCAGAATTGTTGTCATGTAATTGTAATACAGTAGCTTAATATGAAGAATTATGTTATTTAAGCTGAAAATCTGTTCATTAAATAATTCCATTAGCCCACTGGACTTGTTTCTCCAATTTTCATATAACATTTGAATATTATACAGGGAACACAATGTCGTACTAAAGCTGATTAGCACACATGACCTAGTTTACTGCCAGCCGCACTCACACATACTCAACTGGTACTGATGGATCAGGAATAGTGATCCATCTACTACTACTACTACTACTACTACTACTACTACTACTACTACTAGTTTCATTTGTTAGTCACTCAGGCTTTCAGTTAGTTAGTTAGTTAGTTAGTTAGTCTGTGAGTGAGTGAGTTAGTCAGTCTGTGAGTTAGTTGGTTAGTTATGTGTTGGTTGGTTGGTCGGTCAGTTGGTCGGTTAGTTAGTTAGATGGTTAATGAGTTGGTTGGTTAGTTAGTTGGTTGGTCGGTCAGTTAGTTGGTTAGTTGGTTGGTCAGTTGATCAGTTGGTCAGTCAGTCAGTCTGTTATTCAGTTGGCCGGCCTGTAAGTTAGTTGGTTAGTTAGTTGGTTAACGTGATTGACCACATAGAAAACATCGTTGACTTAACCCCGAACAGAACGAATATAAAATAATGAATTGATTGATATTTTATTTTATTTTTACTAGCTCTTACCTTAATTTATTACATTATTACTTTTTGACATTTGTGAGTGGCTCCTTCTATTAACTCTGCACTGCATTGTGGGACAAAATGCAAAAAGTGTTTTTTGTGATAGGCTCACAACTGCAAAATAAACCAACCCTGGCTACATTTTGACTCTCCAGACCGCATACTTATTTATTGTAACATTTAATTTTCCCACTCTAGCCAGTGCTGGAGAAGAAGCGACCTACTTTAGTTTGATGTGTACACAGCAGTGGGCTCACTGCGAAAACATCCACATCCATTCCTATTGTCGTTGTACCTTTGTCTCAAGACATTTTTCCACTGTTATAATGCTGAATCCAAAACGTTTCCTGTGATATAAATGATTCTACATATGTTTCTTTGTTTTCCCTTTGTTTTATCCTGTTACACTATTTGCTACAACAACCTCAGTTCCTCACAGGGAACAATAACGTGTCAGCCAATCATTAATCACATCATATCTTATCCTCGTCAGGATGCAGACTAAGTGCTGCGAGGAGTAATAAATAGAAAGATGGTGTCTGTTCTTAACGGCACTCAGCAGATCGTTGTGCCTTTGGTGCACATGCGTTACAGTTTCTCCAGGGCCAAATATGAAAGTGGCCATTTGTATTCTGTACGGCGTCCAGTCAACGATACCCTCACTGTCTTTTCTTTCTTCTTTTTTTACTTTGGAGGCCTCGGCGGAGTTGATCTCACTAAAGACGTGGAAATCAAACCACCGTTTGAAAGGCTTCCTCATATCCCAGCATCATTTGCTAGATTGGTCGGGCATTGTGAAGTCCGAAAGCTTTCGTATGGATTTAGCCCCTGAGAAGCAGGTGGCGTCTCTGTGAGATCAAAGCAGCCGAGAGCAGATGATCTGTGCAGTGTTTAAGACGACGCCGAGGGCGTGCAGACGTGACTGGACTGCCTTCGCCGGGTCAGAGTCCGAGGAAGAGGTTTTGGATTCCATCCGGGGAGACGGATTAAATGTGAAAGATGTAAGCACATTGCCTACTAAGTGTTCTAAATGTGCTTTAAATGTGGTTGACAGTGTAAGGTACCAGTTGTGTTGAGGTATTTCAAAACAAGTTCTTTCTGCAGAGGCGCCGTTATTGCTGTGTGGACTAGCCAGACCCTCCTACACGGAGCTGTGGAGGAAGGTCAGGCAATTCCAGATTGTATTGCTTCTGACCACCATCATATTTTAAACATTTTCCAGTGACACCGGTCCAAAAAACATGTTGTCTCTTTCACTTTTGATTTTCAGCATAACAGACTGTCTCCTGTATTAAGATGAAGCTGCTCAGTCGGGGGCAGAGGGAATATTGTGTTAGCTGGTTTATTCATGAAAACAGAGAGAGGCTCACTTAGAGGTTCTTGTAGGCAGATTAACCTGAATAACAACTGAAACTGAGTTCAGATGAAAATGTAAATGGGACTTACTTTAAAAACGCACTGCTTGGTGAGATCATCACTTGTAGGAACAGCATGACGTAGATTAGGTTGTATGCACTCCTTTATGCTTAAAGTGACAATGGATCATGAAAATAACAAAGGTTTTCACTTGAAGGGTACCTTCAACCTGTACCCTATTACCTGTTTTTTTTTGTCTAAGTGACTGATGGAACACTAGTCTGTGACATTGGTCCAGTATTAAGAGAGATCTCTGCAGTCGGCAGCAGAGAAACAAGCTACAATGGAAGTTAATAGGATAGTTATCCAGTTTGTAATAACCTTCACAAAAGTGCTTGCTGAAAGGCTTAGATTAATATTCTAAGTGTCAGGCAAAATTATGGAAAGGATTTCTAAGGATGTTTCTTTTAAAGCATAAAAACCTATGCGAAATTGTGTTGGCTAAACCCACCAGACTCCATATAAATAAATAGAAATTTTAGCATCGTAAAATACACTTTATTCAAAGGAAACAAAAACAAAATAAATCTATGAAAAGGCGTTTTGGGTCATCTTTCCACTTTTCCAACCATCACTACTCGAGTTCTGGTTGAAATAAACACATAATTTACAGATTTACATGTGAAAATATGTTGGCTCTATAGACACTAAAAGTACTGTTTTTTTAAATGAAGTTTGGTGGGTTTAGCGCTAGCGATCTCAGAGCTGTTTCTTCAGTGGCAAAAAACAGAACTTTTAGTGGACCAAATTGACAATGACAACATTTGTCCTATAGCGTTACATTGCAGCCCGGTCTGTGGCCGCCAGTTATAGCATTCACACTTACTGGACCAAATTCAAAGATTGCTGTTCCTGTCAGTCACTTACACGCAAACATAGGAAAATAGGGTCCAGGTTAATAAACGCTAGTTTAACCTTTTTATCTACAATTTTTTACAACCCGTTACTGGTGATGCTTCTGGTCAATGGAGCAGATAAAAGTGCAATCTGTCACATTAAGACATTACATGTACACCATCGACTCATATCTTGAGTCAGTAACCGGGGGATTCCTGCATGTGTATGTCACAGTGTGACTTTAGGCAGCTTTTCATTTTCATTTTGATCCCAACGTTGCATGTTTTGGTTAGTTTGAACTTTAGCAGTTTTGCATTTTGTTTTATAAGTAGATGTGTTGCATGGTTTAACAGTTATTCTTAATGGTTTTGTGGATTTGCTGTGTGTTCCTAATTGTTTGTTGGACTCAAGGTTGTGAGAAGCAGCTGTGATTTCCTGGACCACACCGCCCCACAGCTCATGATTGGCCACGGGATCTAATGATGTGCTTGTTATAGGTGGACGCCTAACAGGTGCAGGGGAGAGGGAAAAGTAGGACAAAGAAAGGGAATCCCTGGTGTGACCGGCTGGAGGACAGTTGTGTTTCTGTAATTTATTTATTTTTTGGTCATTTTTTTCTTGCTGTGCAAAAGTAACCAGTTTGATTTGAAATGAATTATTGAAGAAACCAGCCTGTGGAACTTTTCTAAAAGCGGAAATGCCTTGTTTTTCTGGTATGCGACTGCTTCAACTGCCATCCCCCTCTCCCCTCGAGTGGTGCTACTCCCAGACGACCTCCTCGGGGTGTCAGGGTCTTTAAACACAACACTTAATGCTGCATCCTGTGTAGACAGACAGCACACAAGTTGAAGCTGCTGCTCTGCTAACGGGCTTATCACGCTACACCTCCTGTGTAGACACAGTAGCCTAGCTGTGTTCGAAACCATTCCCTATCAGGCAAATAGTGCACTTAGTGTGTGACATAGGGGCCCAGTCCCAAAGTGAGCCCTGGAGACTAAGGACTCACAGACTTAATTGATCTCAGGTGCTAAGTGAGTGAGTGTGTGAGGCCACATGGGCTCAGATTGGTATTAATGGGACAGCAATTCACGAGATCCCATGTTACCATGGCGACGTTTAACAACAGATGTTGCTGATCCTTGCCGGTTTTCATTTTAAGTTTGTTGCTTTCCACACGGCCGAGGCCCAGGAGACGGCGGCCTGATTCCTCATTTATTCTACAAGCTGGACAACGGGTCCGCTCCGTGGTCGTGTGGCGTGCTGGTGTTTTTGTAATTTTGGGATTTCCCTATGGACTACGTGGTAAATGTCACAAATTGTGGGTAATTCCATTTGGTGAAGTCTGGATCATTGCAGACTCACGGAACGGGCTCAGTGAGTGTGTACTCACACCCTCACGCCCTTTGAAATTCGACATTGGAATGACCCTAAGACCATACGAATTTGCGAGAACGTGCACCAAAGTCCATGAGTCTGGACTTTGGGATTGGGCCAGTGTGTTTGCCGTTTTGTAGCGATGCAATGCATTGCTATGTCAAGTGTACATAAGATGTACCCTACATTTTACTCCCATATACCACAATGCAACAGGGTCGTGTTTTCTCCCAGGAGAAGAAGCATTAATAAGCACGAAAAATAAAAATGGTGCAGGCTTTATGTGCAACAATGGAAATGTCACATTCTACATATATACTATATACAAGCTTTTACTCTTCTCCTGAGGGAGTTTTCTTCAGGGAAGTATTTGAAGTAATTTACTGGTTTGTTTCCATTGTCTTTCTGTTCTACTGCAGCCCATCCAGCGTGTCTCAGAGCGTTCGCTCTCGGCTCGTCATTATATTATGTTGCACATAGTTTTGACAACGACAGTAAAACTGTATTTAACATGTATTTTCAGTTTCACAAGCATGCCAAACCGTGGGAGTGGTCTGTTCCACCACTACTGTATATTCACTGTACTGATCAGTAGAAAATGTATTTAAAATAGAAAACATTACCCTTCATAATGTTTTGTATTTCCAACACGTGCTGTATTGTTGCTCCAAGTATCCCTGTGTACCATCAGTAATAGTCCCTCTATTAGCTGACTGGAGGTCTGTCTGGATTTAGTGGGACAGGTGTTGTATAATGACAATAAATGAACCTTGAACCATGTACAGATTAATGTATCAATTATTACATAATTATATACTAAATATAGTTTGAAGCAATTTTATAGTTTACTATTTAATACACTATATGGGAATAGTGAGTGAGTGAATATGGGAATGGTTTCTAACGCAGCTTATGTCAGCTGTTACAACATTGTCACATAACAAGATGATTACAACTCGTGTTGACGGCCATTTCAAGCGCCAAGGTGCTTGAAACAAGGAGAATGCACTCAGTGAGTTCCCCTGTACTCGCACTGCTGCGAATCAGCTGTTACAGAGGCTGCTGAAGCGTCACCGGGCTGACTGACTGACAGGGTCACGGCCCCGGCCCCCTGTGGCTCCCACAGGAAAAGAGAGGGAAGGTGAGCAGGAAGGAGAAGCTCAAGGAAGAAGGGTGGAGGACAGAGTCATGTCCTCGCATTGAACCACATTGTCTCCATTTCTGCTCAATCTTCCCAAAAATAACCTCAGGAATGGCGTACACATGAGGCATAAATAAACAGCAGGGCCCTCTGCTTGTCTTCATTGAGGATTTTTTTTCTCTTGGAGAACATATTTCAATGGCTCTGGTTCCACAAGCTGAGAATTTGAAGCGGATTTTCTCACCCCACCCACCCCACCATCTTCATTGTCAGCTTGGTGGAGCAGTGGGAGGGGGGCAGCAAGGTGCCAGGGACAACCCCCACCACCACCACCACCACCACCCGCACCCGCACCCGACACAGCGATCGGGTACAAATGCTTGGCACAGTGTGGCAACAAATTTGCCAACAGTCTCTCTGGCAACCATGGATTATGAGGGTTCAGTGAGAGGTGAATCATCACTCCCTGACAGTACACACAGACACACACTGCAGGCTGTACAGTACACACACTGCCGCAAGCTCAAAGTGCAAATATTACCAGCTGGAAATTACAAACCCAAATAATGGAAATTATGTTAATTAGCTAATGCTATATGTGTGCGATTGTGAATTGAAGCTGCTGGAACCATGGTTACAAGTAAGTTAATCTCACATGTTCAGACCTTCTTATGTATAGAACCTGTGAATCATTAGTGTTGTTTTGATAGTAACAACTCAGGTTGGGTCTCAGTTTGCTTCACTTCAGGTGAGAACGCGATCCGACCCAAATAAAACCACAAACTAAGCGTTCACTAGGCTGCAATTTCAACCTTGCACACAATTTCCAGACTTCTATTATGATTTAAAGGGATGATAACTTTCAAATCAATAAGCTGTTCTGACCAGACGTCACTGGACGTCTGTGTGACATCATCTCTGTCTCTCCCTTCACTCCCTGTCTGTCAGCGGCTCACATTGTTCACCTTCTTCTTCACTAAAGCAGAACCAGAAAACCCAAGAAGTTATAAATTGGGAGTTGCTCCATTATTTCTGAGAGCAGAAGTGTCGGCGAGTTTCAGATATTCTGTCCAATGAAAAAGCGACCGTCTCCATTGCGTTACATGTGTTTACAGTGTAACACAAAAGGTGTGAACGCGCCCTAAAAATCATTGTTAGGACTTTTCTTAATGGACCATGGCATCACGTCATACCCACTGGAGGGGAAACAATCAGCGCAACAATCTGCAACCAACGGCTGACACACTGAAGCTAAAAATATTAGATTGAAGCATGTCAAAGCGTTATTTTTGCACCTACTATGTCTACCAGAGAGGACATGTTAGTTGGCTGATTGTTGCTATGTCTTAGCAAGCTAAGGCACATGAAGGCACAGATTTACTGTATCCACATAGTCCATATTTTCACCTTACATTTGTTCTCTCTTGCCTAAAAACGTCTCGTTCTGCCAACCAAGCTAGTTAGCTAGTGCTAGCATTTGCTGGTAATTTAGGGAAAGTTTGCAGATTTGCTGTTGATTAATTGCACCGGTACCCAGAGGTCCGCATTTACCCACTGGTAAAAGACCACTGAATGCCTCAGGAGAGTTAAAAATTGGCAATTTCCCCATATGGTGAGGGCTAAAATGCTTAAAAACAGCAGTCCACAAACCAATGGGTGACTACTGCTATGTCCACCATTTTTACAGTCTAAGGCATAGCCCCAGTTAAAGTATTTTTATTTTTAAATAGAGAAATATGTAAAGACATTCGGTTCCCAGTCCGATCCGTGGCTGCGTGCTCATGCAGCGTGTGTAGACCCCTGTCTGGGGAAAAAAATCACATCTCTCTGGATATTACTCATTTCATTTTATGACGTTGTGATAGACATTTATTCCATGACATTGTTACCTATGCAGAGCAGGATGCATGTACGTCGTCGGCCTAAAAGTTATTTTGATTTGCAGTAGAAATATTATCACTAAGATTGTGATGATCGCTAGTTCATTTTACATGTTAACAGGCATAGGCTAAATGCATTGCACCTCTTTTTTTGGCTGCACTTTGGTTATTATTAATTTAATTTCTTAATTATTAATCCAGAACATAATATATGTGAACACGTACAGTTGGGTGATTATGCATATGGAATAAATGCACTTCTTGTCACATTTTGGATGTATTATTAAATTGTGGATGCATGAGCGTTGTCCCGTGCTGAAATTTTTGCTGGTTTTTGTTGTTGCCTTGTGGACCCTTGTATTATGCTTATAGCTATTTTGTTGAATTGTTTTTAGCCAAATTCAATTAAAACTATATTAACATTGAATGTACTGTGTGCCATAACTGATTGTATTAAAAAAAGTGAGAACTTGCTTTTAAAATATCTGTGCCGGCTATAACAGGTTGTAATTAGGACCTAAGTCTGATGGTTAGATTCAGACTCACCGTAATTAGTGACTTGACTCAGCTCTAAGCAGCATGAGTGTGTTCATCTGTTGTTAACTAGACTTTCTCAAGTGTAGTTCATTAAGGATGCCTACTTTCTGTATATTGAAAGGCAGCTAAGTCTCACTGCTGAGTGGGGAGTGTATTTGAACACCATTGTCTAATGTGGATACTTTAATTACCTTCAGAAAAGCCCAGAATTGAAAGGAATAAACTTATTTAAAAAGTGAAGAATGGGGAGGGGGCAGAAGAGGGAGGGAGACGTGGGGTGAAAAAGGAGGCAAAGACATCAGAAAAAGAAGAAAAAACTTGAGCGAGAGAATGGGGGATTGTCTCTGCAATGCACTTCTTAAACATTATGTCAAATATGAATCCATATTTGAGAAGCTTTGACGGCAACTCTGCTGCTGTGGAAGGAGAACCAGCACCTGTCCTCTTCCATGTGGAGACAGCAACGGCAGCAGGAAAAGGTTTAGCTAAATGCACCTCTTAGAAACTTTACAAAAGTCTTTAGCTGCAGCACTAAAGATGGACTAATGCACTCAATGAAAAAACGTTTAGTAAAATAGAAAAGTAAAATTGCGCATGATATTGAAAGGTAATATTGCACTTAGATTATATCTCCAACCTGGCCCGGAAACGCCTCAGGACCCCCCAGTCGGAGCTGCTTAATGTGGCTCGGGACAGGGAAGTTTGGGGTCCCCTGCTGGAGCTGCCCTCCCACGACCCGACACCAGATAAGCAGACGAAGATGGATACATATTGCAGATGATATTGAACGGTAATATTGCAGATGATATTGAACGGTAATATTGCAGATGATATTGAACGGTAATATTGCAGATGATATTGAACGGTAATATTGCAGATGATATTGAACGGTAATATTGGACATGATATTGAACGGTAATATTGCAGATGATATTGAACGGTAATATTGGACATGATATTGAAAGTATTGATGCATTAGAGGTGTTGGGTCATTTGATTTATGCATGTTGCATTGTTTTACTTTATTGGTAAAAGGTTTGTTAATTGCATGAGTTGTGTGCTTTTTCTGACTAAATGTAATGTGGTCATACTTTGGAAGGTAGTTGTATATTTAGAAGTAGTATAGTATTGAAAATATAGTTTACTATGGAAGAGGCTTACAGTTCGCCGAGTATGACATTGTTGTGACAGTGCACTTCTGAGATATATACTGTATATGTACTGTATATGTATGTACATGTTACAGAGCATGGGGACGCTGGCGTATTAACCAAGAGGGTTATTCAGATGAAAGTGATTTGCCTTGCAAATTAAAACTGTATTTAAAGCAGAGTAACATGCCCTTCAAATAACTTCTGCTGAGAAATCCCAGCTCTCCTGTCTAAAACTGTTATAATGTGGGAAGTGGAGAACATTGAGGGTCAGCGCTTCCACACTGGACAGCACCATCACCCTGGATTATTGTCTGACTGTATCCTAATCATTTCATGGACAGTTTTATGAGAGGATTCAGCATGATTAATTCACTAAAATCACTTTTTTTTTTTTACCTATTAAATTCTCAACTCATATTTCTGCCAGCATCCCTTTTCCATAAAGTTATGTTTATATACTACTAATTTGCAATGACAGACATGTTTTAAAAAGAAAAGTAACACCACCTGAATCATGTATTTTTCAACATACTAAATTTGTAATCAGAATTTGCGATGTCTTGGGTAACTGAACCACCAACTACTGCTGACCTGAGAGAGCGCCATGCGGAACACCGTAGCCGGCGGCACGAGGCTCTGTAGCTGACCAGTTGGAGGTCTCCTAGTTTTCATATGATATACGTTTTAGTGTCATAACCGTTCGTACGATTTCATGCGGACCTGTTCATGAGAATGCGTTGGCTCAAAGGACACTTTGTCATGAGGACAGGAAGGGCTTAGGACAAACCTTCCCACCTCTCTACCCTCCTGAGTCCCAGACACCCCCATGCCATGCGGGCTTCCGTTTCCGAGTACTCGCACCTCTTTTATTCCAATTAGAACACTGTATCATAGGCCGATAACAGAAGTAGATACACCGTGAATATTCCATGGACACTCTTGTAGTCTTTGCCATGGAAAACAAATTAACACCTCATTAGTTAGAAAATGATTTAAAACAATGGAATTTGGGAAAGTGAGAACCACAAAGTCTTTTTTCCGGGTTATTGTTTCGACACCCCACCCGTTTCTCCCTCCTGTAACATCAGTGGCAGCTGCTTATCTGGCTAATGAAGCATAGCAAACACGCTGATGCAATTTTTACATAGGGTTCATGGTAACAAATCAGTATGCTAGTTAAGTTCAGTCTTGCACTGAACAAGATATCTTTCATTCATTATTGATGTTGTGTGAGAGGAGCTTTCCCCTGAAGGCACACTAGGATTCCCATAGCCAGACTCGGCATCAAAGGCTTCTCTATAATCTCGTCTTTTCTTTTCCCACCCCTCCACTCCCTGACTCTCCACATTACATGGTCCATCTTACTCATTTACTGCTTTCCCTCGCCGAACATGTTTAATTATACTATCACTTGTAGTAGATAATGCGATAGCGAGATGGACAGAGCAACGGCTGCTATTTGTGATATCCTTGTTAAGAGCCACATTTCCATAAATAAAAGCAATAATTGTGCATAGTCGGAGGGTAATGTATAGCATACATTGTTTCATCTCGGCATTACCTCACTGGTACAGTGCACATTAACACACTGTTTAACTAGTAAACAAAATAGCAAATATGTCTGGCAGGGTTAGGAGTTTGACTTTATTGACTAGGGCTCTACAGTCTCAGGTCTACTTCTGCATTAAGGTGTTACTCTGCATTAAGACATGTCATAATGTCAAATTATTTACGAGCTGTGGCTGATATTAAGGCATAGCTCCTTTTGAATGAGGTTGAGGTTCAATAGCATTGTAATGAGTCAGAATCTCAATCAAATATTCTCATTAACTTTAGACTTTTGCAAGGAACTTAATTTCCAAATACCCAAATCACATCTGTTATCACATTTTGTTGGCTGAGAGGATAGAAACCCTAGATCCAAATGATGTTCCCACCATCCTGAATGTTAGACAAGCTGCGATAGATATGAAATGGTGAACTTGAAACCTTTTGTCACTTGGAAACTTGTCACATGCTAACATTAAGTGAAAACATGTTAGTTACTACTTGTGTTAATTTAGCCTACTTATTAACATGCTTGCTAACGACTTGGAAAGTTGTCCCTCGCTAACGTTAATTAACTTGAAAAGTTGTTTCTTGCTAACATTTATTTACGATAGCTGATTTAATGTGCTGCTGGGATATTTGTCATGTCAAACCGTCAATTTTCAACCACCTTTCCAAGCTGCTAACATTACATAAATCATCTGCACATTGTTTTTTACTAATATAAAAGAACAAGGTGAAAAAGGTTTGATAAGAGATTTTTTTTTTGTGTCTGAGCGTCACATTCTTAAAGCTCCTTCAAATATAGCCGATGCAACACGTAGCCTTCGTTTGCCAGTTTTAAGGACATAATTATTATAATTGTATATGATATCCACGATGTTCCACTTCCTGGATAACTCAGGTGCCGCCAGAAATTAGGCCGGATGTCCAGCCCCGTCCTCTGTCTCTGTGTTGGCGTTCTAATCTCTGGTGGATTTCTGAGGACTATGTTTACCTGGTCCTCAGATCTCTGCAGGGTAAATCCAGACAGCTAGCTAGACTATCTGTCCAATCTGAGGACTATGGTTACCTGGTCCTCAGATCTCTGCAGGGTAAATCCAGACAGCTAGCTAGACTATCTGTCCAATCTGAGGACTATGGTTACCTGGTCCTCGGATCTCTGCAGGGTAAATCCAGACAGCTAGCTAGACTATCTGTCCAATCTGAGGACTATGGTTACCTGGTCCTCAGATCTCTGCAGGGTAAATCCAGACAGCTAGCTAGACTATCTGTCCAATCTGAGGACTATGGTTACCTGGTCCTCAGATCTCTGCAGGGTAAATCCAGACAGCTAGCTAGACTATCTGTCCAATCTGAGGACTATGGTTACCTGGTCCTCAGATCTCTGCAGGGTAAATCCAGACAGCTAGCTAGACTATCTGTCCAATCTGAGGACTATGGTTACCTGGTCCTCAGATCTCTGCAGGGTAAATCCAGACAGCTAGCTAGACTATCTGTCCAATCTGAGGACTATGTTTACCTGGTCCTCAGATCTCTGCAGGGTAAATCCAGACAGCTAGCTAGACTATCTGTCCAATCTGAGGACTATGGTTACCTGGTCCTCAGATCTCTGCAGGGTAAATCCAGACAGCTAGCTAGACTATCTGTCCAATCTGAGGACTATGGTTACCTGGTCCTCAGATCTCTGCAGGGTAAATCCAGACAGCTAGCTAGACTATCTGTCCAATCTGAGGACTATGGTTACCTGGTCCTCAGATCTCTGCAGGGTAAATCCAGACAGCTAGCTAGACTATCTGTCCAATCTGAGGACTATGGTTACCTGGTCCTCAGATCTCTGCAGGGTAAATCCAGACAGCTAGCTAGACTATCTGTCCAATCTGAGTTTTCTGTTGACGACTAAAACTACTTCTGAATGACACAAAACAACTTCCTTCCTGAGACTATTTAGCAGAGGCACCGTGGCTCCGTCCGGAGCTTAGCCCCGCCCAAGATGATTGTGATTGGTTTAACCCTCCTGTTGTCCTCGGGTCAAATTTGGCACCTTTAAAAAATGTCTAAATCTGAAATATGAGTTTCTTTTTAACCAAATTACTACAAAACTTCCTTTGCAAATACAATTGATCATGTTCATTCCTGTAATCTTAACTATCAGTCAAAATAATTCATAATTTCTGCTTTTTTAACTCAAAATATTAGGTAAAAGTCTATATAAATGAGGGTTATTGACCATGAATTTCAAAAAGTAGTGTAAAACTAGTGGTAGTAAGGTGGTGGTAGTGAAAACTTAAAAAAAAGTCTGAAAAAAGGGACAAAAATGTCAAATCTTTGTCCGACAACACAAAGGTTAAAGAAATAAACCAGAGCATGTTTTCCTCCCATCCCAGAATGCTGTGAGGACTAGCCAGACCGTCCAGGTCTGGACATGCGAGACTAGGAATCCCATTACCTGAAACAAGTCACCAGGGATCTGAGTTCACTGAAAACCTAACTTTCCTTCGAAAACAGATACTTAAATCATCATGGGCATCCTATTACTTATTACTGAGAGGGTTAAACTCATTGTTCCCTTTTTCCAGTGAGAGAACAAGCCAAGTTAGCCTTCTGGCTTCTGTCACTTACATATTAAGCAATCCTGGCATTACTCAGAAGGGTACTGTCCTTTCACTGCCAGAGTTTGGGGTTCCATTCCCCAGAGCAAGGCCCAGACATGGCCAAGGCGGGGAGCGGGGATCCAAATCATTCCGTCGTACCGTAGAAGCAATTCCAGCCCATCTCTTTCTGACATAATATTTGGCTTCCTGACACGTCTGCTCGTCCCCTTCATCTTCAGATGCGTGGAGAGGAACAATCAGCTCATGTATTACTTTTGGAAACAAATTCAAGCTTTGAATGAATCCCAGCATGCATCTGGTTACATCACGGTCATGTGACCCAGATAATATAACAACACAAATACACAGCTTAGGAAGTAAACCTCGCTACTTTATTATCATAAAATATTTTTTCTAACTTTTTTGTCATTTTTTTTGCCATGAAGTCACGTGCTACTAACTAACCATGGAAATAATAATCAAAATATATAGTCTGACAATAGTCACTTATATAATTACAATTTGGCATATCTAAACAAAATCAATAACTACCAATCATACGCCATAAGACGTTAATTTAACACCAACAAAAATTGACAATTAGATAATTATGTAATAACAGTAACACGCCTACCCCTCACAGACCGTTGGTCATACTATATCACAGTATTGGTTTCAATTGCTATTATACATTTTATACTTATGAATCATTATGTATTGTGCATAAGATACGTGTGTGTGTACTTGTTACTTTTGCACATAATATATACACACAAATAATTTTTAGTGTGATAATGTATTTTATATAACTTTTAAATGTAATTTTTTTATTTTCTGTATTATCTGATCTTGTTTGTAACACAACTTTATAAAAAAAGGACTTATTAAAGGATTTTTTTTTCTTCATTACAGGAACACACAATTAGAAATTATAGCAGGAAGTTAATATTGTTCTTCGGTGGTGCAAACTCCTGAACAAATGAGTAGTTTAGGCTTGACACTTGATTCTTGTCCTTGGAAACAGTCGCTGGCGAAACAATCTCCCCTCAAGTTCCACTTCCTCATTATCCACGCCATCACACACTCTAGTTTTCCCAGTTGTCAACTGATGTTTTCAGGACTTTTCACCAATATTGGCATTCATATTGGCATATTAACCCTCATGTTGTCCTCGGGTCAAATTTGACCCATTTTCAGTTTTTTCATCACTAAAAATGGGCCTTTGAAATAAGCTGAAAATGTCATAATTAGAAATATCAAATAACTTTGAATAAAAACATCAAAAAAAATGAACCACTACATTGAAAAAGTGACAAAAATGTCAGAAAATGCGATAACTTTTTTTCATGGTCGACGGGAAGACAACACGAGGGTTAAATACTGTAAAACCAGGCTATGGTCATGAAGGCTGGGTCATGACCCAAAGAACGGGTTCCAGGGTACAAGCGGCCGAAATGGGTTATCTCAGGAGGGGGGCTGGCGTCTCCCTTAGAGACCCGACACCGGATAAGCAGACATGGATGGATGGATGGATGGATGGATGGACAACCAGCTTTCACACAATGGACCTGAGGGCCCCTGGCTGGAATTCTAGGCTTGTACCATCCTATTGTAAGATGTACTCATTAATTAGAACATTTCTGTAAATGTGCCAGTGTTAACCAGACGGCTCATTTTTCCACCGTTTGTATTTTATATATATTAGCAACAGCCCTCAAAACAGAACATCAGTGTAACCCCACACACACATTAGAATTCAAAACGTATTCCTCAAACACGGTTGAGTCATTTGAAGCCTATACTCTCTGACAGCGCAGGGAAGAAAATTCCAGCACTGTATTAAAGTTGAATCTGTTTTTTTTTTTTTTTGTTTTAAAGAAGCCTGAGTTTCATCCTCCTCACAAGACTTAAATGGGATGAGACAGAGAAGCAACAGCGATGTCTTTGAAACTCTGCTGTGCGTGTGTGACTTGAGCGAGCTGCCCTTCAGAATGTCACGCCGCGCCGTGATGGATCTCGTCTTATCCCTGAGAGCATTTTGCCACCTACTGACCGCTGCTGGTAATCACATGTCACACACACCTTCCACACACACACTAGATGCAGGGGAGCAGCAGGGCAAGTTTGTCCAAGATTAAAACATTTGTAAAATCCATTGACGGATATGTATGTTGTGTGGATACTGAGCTTTGCAAAAAGACATTTAAAATAACTAATAAAAAAATACAGGCACGTCTGAGTCATGTAAATGCAGAGAAAATGAAAATGTATGGAATAATTAAAAAAAAAAGCTTTGACTTGGGAATGTGGCTCGACATGAAAGCGTTGAAAGGAACACTGGCATCGCTGATGGAATTAAGCACATTATTAATGTAGGCTTACTTCAGGCTATTGCATCTCTGAGGTTCATCCTTTGATATCTCCCAAAGTCATTAATATTGCATAAAGTGTAGCTGAAGTCTTAATCACCAGATCCACCAGTGTATAAAGCACTACTTCTTGTTTGGAATTCTCATAGAAATAAGTTGCAGGGGTAAAAAAAATATCAAACCGAGGGATCGTTTAAGCCTAAATTGCCATTGACTTTGACACCCCCACCCCACCCCCAACCCTCCTCAATTGACACCGTGCCATTCCGTCACGGCTTCCTATCCCTCTCCCCATCCTGATGGCATTTTTATCCATAGGACAATGCTGCGGTGTGCATACAAGTGGGTTAATTAAAAGATTCATAAGTCAATCTGAGAACATTACCATATGAGAGCGCGTTTCAATGCACAGGGTTCAGTGCAGAAAAACATCAAAGGGGGTTTAAACTGCAGGCATGAAAGGCATGGGAAATGAGCTCTGAAAAGGAGAGGCATCGCACTGCCAAAAAGCCTGCAGGATGGAGAGGAGCCTCTCGCTGACTCTCAGGTACTCCGAGTCTCCGATGGAGCCCTTTACACCCCCACCACCACCACCCCGGCAGCTGCAGCAGAACAGGAGCTCAAACAATCCCGTCTTGTTGTTTTTTTTTAGCCACCCTCTCTGTTTTTGGATCAAATTACATTCCTGGATCCAATCCTGATATGCATTTCTATTAAGTCAGTGTTTCCAGCACCACTGTACTCTATCGGCATGGAAACTAATTTTCAATGTCTTGAAAATCAATCCCTTTCTTCAACATTAAAACAGATGAAGATCTCAATATGCAATGCATGGAGGCTGTTGTGACATTTTATATACAATGTGCATGCTGGATGCAGTTTGCAGCACAGGCATAATTTACATAATAATCCAAACTGGCTAGTGCAGCCCCTCTCCCTGCCAAAAAAACTCTTATAATTTCCTATACATAAATAAATACATTTGCACCATACAAAAGTACAAATTGTTGTAGACACATTTGTGTTTCATATGCTCAAAAATTCCATTTTGTTCAAAAGTGTTGAACCCAAAGTTACACCTTTGGACTGCACATCCACTGGATGCAGAGTGCAAGAACACTGGACTATTGCCTGAATTCTACACTGGACAGTTGTTGGTTGCAACCGTTAAGTTACATATGCATCATCATCATCATCATCATCATCATCATCATCATCATCATCATCCAAACTGTCCCTGCCAATGCACCACCACATGCATGCATTCATTCATTGATGATGGCCAAAACATAGGCGTAACAACCCCCCCCCCATAATCAAAACTAGTGCAACCACCCTAAATACAGACATTTGAACCATAACTTGATGCAGAAAAGGCACAATTTGTTGCAGAAAAATTCCCCAGAATGCAGCCAATGTAGCGTTCGATATGCTCAAAATTACAAATTTTGTTCAAAAGTGGGGGTCTCAGCCCCCCACCCCCCACCCCCCTCCATGTTGAACCTAAATCAGCCTCAGCAAACACAAATAAAAACTAGCACGCATGCTTTGAATGAAGATGGCTGGGTGTTTGTGGCTCCACGGCCCAATGCTCTGCCACTTCCACGCGCCCTAAAACCAACCCGTCGTCAGGTGCGTGGATGGATGGATGGATGGATGGATGGCTGGATGGCTGGATGGCTGGATGAAAGCAGCCACGCGCCATTCCCTGACCCACTTCACCCAACCGAAACGGAGCCTCCCCGTGCGCGCATGACAGCTCCGATGAGCCGCAGCAGATCTCCATGTCACAGAACTTTTCTCACGTGTTTTATATTCCAACACATATCAAATGTATTTAAATTCGCCACAAAGTCCCAGAGACACATTAGGATTGGATTCATCCAGACATGACAGCATGGCGGGAGAAAACTTACCCGCATCCCGCAGCTGGTCCTGGCATCTTTTATTTCGAAGTTTTGTCCGTATGCCGCTCCGCGCCCCTCCGCAGCTTAACCTTTGCCTGAATGCAGCCGAGCGCAGGGAAGAGCCGCCGTTAGTTCCTTCTTGGGGGAGGTGGGGTGAAGTCCTTTTTGGCACAGGGTACCCGACCCGTCGGCGCGCAGCCGCTGCTCGCAGACACACACACACACACGCACGCACGCACACACACACACACATGCGCGCACGCGCGGAGGGAGCGCTTTATTTTTTATTATTTAACGGGCGCGCTGCCGCAACATGGCAACGCGGGGTCTAATCCAGCGTGATGGGAGCGCTCGTTGGACTGACACCGTTACACCACATGACAATGTTGAACCACTTTTCTTTTTTCTTTTTTTATGGACCGTGCGTTCTATCTATCTATCTATCTATCTATCTATCTATCTATCTATCTATCTATCTATCTATCTATCTATCTATCTATCTATCTATCTATCTATCTATCTATCTATCTATCTATCTATCTATCATTTAGGTGGTGCTTATACCCGCCCAACACACTTCATCACTTCATCTTCTGACTGAATCCCTTCTGTATGGCGGGGAGAACTGACTTCCGTTTAAACTATTGGGGGGGGGGATTATGGGAGCATCACCTTTTGGTAAAAACATTGGTGGAATGCAACTAAGTCCATTTACTCAAGTACTTTACTTAAGTACACAATGTATTTTATTGCTTTACACATATACAAATATGACAGATTTATATACACATAATCAATGAAATATGTAATGGAGGGATGGAGGATCAAACTTAAGATGGTTCAATCTGGGCTCCCTCCAACGCATAATCCAATAAAATCGAAATAAACTGAAATACTGAGAAAAGAGAAGAAAAAGAAAAAGAAACGACAAAACTATATCAATCAATCAAAATGTATTTATATAGCACTTTAAAACAACCAGCAGGTATGAAGTGCTGAACAAAATGAGTAAAATCACATCATACAACAGAACGAGTGAACATAGGAAACAGTAAAATTAGAAAAGGTTACAAAGAAACAAAAGAAGGAAATTGTCCCACCACTGCTGCGTATTAAAAGCCAGACTGAACAGATATGTTTTGAGTTTGGACCTGAAAAGAACCACATCTGTAACAGTACGTATATCGGGGGGGGGGTAACTTGTTCCAGAGTCTCGGGGCAGCAACTGCAAAAGCCTGATCACCCCACCGTTTATACCTGGACCTTGGGACTTCTAAAACCAGCTGATTTGAAGACCGCAATGACCGGTTGTTCTCCCGCAAAGTTAAAATTGACAGATACTCTGGGGCGAGACCATTTAAAGCTTTAAAACCAAACAATAAAATCTTAAACTCTATTCTAAAACGCACCGGGAGCCAATGCAGGGTGTAGAGAACAGGGGGGGAGGTGTGCACGTCTAGATGTATTAGTCAAAAAGCGAGTTGAAGTTGAAGACGTGAGATGGACGTCTGATTCAGACCAACATAAAGAGCATTACAGCACTGCAACCTCGAACTGATAAAAGCATGAATGGCCTTTTCCAGGTCGTGTCTGCTCAGAAAGAGCTTAACTTCAGCCAGCAGACGAAGCTGGACGAAGCTCATTTTAACTACATTACTGATTATATTTCCTCTTTTCTTTCCATGCCACTTTCTACTTCTACTGCGCTACATTTCAGAGAGAAATATTCTACTTTAGTTACTCCTCTACATTCATCTGACAGCTTTAGTTACTAGTTACTCTAGTTACTTTAGTTACTGGTCACTTTCCAAATTAAGATTCCTGCACACTAATCACATGTAATTTATATAACTTGATGTTTTATTATAAAGTAACCTAGCAACAATATAACGGCCTCCAGGTAAGTAAGTCAAAGTAGGAAATCGGAGAATACAGTCAGAATTATGTTTTTCATTTTTTTTAAGTCAAAATTCTGAAAAAGAAATTATTGACTTTAAAGGTCCCATGACATGGTGCTTTTTGGATGCTTTAGTGGTCCCCTAATACTGTATCTGAAGTCTCTTTATATAGACCTTAGTGGTCCCTAATACTGTATCTGAAGTCTCTTTTATATAGACCTTAGTGGTCCCCTAATACTGTATATGAAGTCTTTTATATAGACCTTAGTGGTCTTTATATAGGTCTATTTGTAAAGGGCTCATTTGAAAGCCATGATGTGTCTCTGTCTCTCATGGGGGGGCAAATTCTCTGGGCGGGCAAATCAGATAAAGGGGAGGTAACCTTTCCCCTTATGACCTCATAAGGAACAAGATTCTGGATCGGCCCATCTGAGTTTCCATTTTCTCAAAGGCCGAGCAGGATACCCAGGGCTCGGTTTACACCTATCACCATTTCTAGCCACTGGGGGGCCATAGGCAGGCGGGGGGAACGCATATTAATGTTAAAAAACCTCATAAAGTGACATTTTCATGCTATGGGACCTTTAGACTTAGAACTCAAATATCATCTTCCGTATAATGCAGTACATATAAAGATATGTGGGCTTCAGGGTGTTCCTCCAGTTGTGCAGAGCAGCTCAGGTATTGTAGTATTTGCCATACACTTGTTAACATAGTCTATGCCCCCACCCACCCCGCACCCCATTCAGTGGCAAAATATGATGTTGTTATCAGTGCTAAGGGCTGAGTGTGCATTCCTCTTCCTGAAGATATTATTGGAGCCCTCCTCTGCAGACAGCCAGAGAAAGGAGAGAGGGATGGCAGCGGCGGGTGGGAAACTCCTCTTTTTGACAACGTATCAACTCAGCGCTCCTTATCGCTCCCATTTGCTGCTGAGCCAGACGATTACCAGAGTGGCTTTATTCACACAGCCCCGACACTCAATTAGTCTCCCACACCCACTCGCTCCGTTAGCAGCAGATGCGAGAGCGGGAAAATGCAGATGAGTTGACCAACATCAACAGATCGAAGCTCGCTGTGTTTTAAGGAAAATCCACTCCTGAAAACAGATATCTAAAGATGGCAGCTGGAAGTCATGTCTCCTTACTCATTATGTACACCACATATATACCTCTAGACGGGGGCTTGTTTTTGATCAAAGACCACAAAACACAACATGCAATAATTAAATCCCCCTTCCAATACCATGGATACAGAGCCACTCGGCCAGCCGTGCCCAAACACTTATTTATGAACTTCACTGGAAAATAATCTCAAAATGAAATGGCACAACGTGGTGTCAACATAAAACACAGAGCTTTCGGAGAGCTTAGTGCTGAGCTTGTGTTCTGTCCTCGCTAGTGTTTTAATCCAAACTTATCTGTCATTATGACGACGCTAACTTTATCGGGCTAAATGTGGCTACCATGCTACCTAGAACTGATAGTAAGATGCAGTGTAAGGTGCTCGCTTTAATCAAATCAAATCAAAGAGTCGCAACTTTGTGAACAAGCACGACATCTTCATTACAGCACGGTATTGTAGTTTAAGTTGTATCCAGACCCGGAAATAATCAACCACATGCATTCAACCATGTATGATTCAACAATTCAAATAGACCTTCAATGACAGCAGTTTCCCCCAGCTGGAGCTTTGTAGACATGATTAGGTATGGTGATGTAATCTTCTTACATAGATAGCTAGTTAGCTAGCCACAACCCTGGAAAATGGCAAGAGACAAATTGTCCTTAAATGCCAGAACTTATTCCACAGGTCCGTGGAGACAAGTCCGTGGAGACAGGGCTGTGGAGACGGGTCCGTGGAGACAGGTAGCGACAGGGCTGTGGAGACAGGTCCGTAGAGACAGGTAGAGACAGGGCTGTAGAGACAGGTCCATGGTGACAGGTAGAGACAGGTCCGTGGAGACAGGTAGAGACAGGTCCGTGGAGAACGGGCTGTGGAGACAGGTCCGTGGAGACAGGTAGAGACAGGTCCGTGGAGACAGGTAGAGACAGGGCTGTGGAGACAGGTCCATGGAGACAGGTAGAGACAGGTCCGTGGAGACAGGTAGAGACAGGGCTGTGGAGAACGGGCTGTGGAGACAGGTCCGTGGAGACAGGTAGAGACAGGGCTGTGGAGAACGGGCTGTGGAGACAGGTCCGTGGAGACAGGTAGAGACAGGGCTGTCGAGACAGGTCCGTGGAGACAGGTGGAGACAGGGCTGTGGAGACAAGGCCGTGGAGACAGGTAGAGACAGGGCTGTGGAGACAGGTCCATGGAGACAGGTAGAGACAGGTCCGTGGAGACAGGTAGAGACAGGTCCGTGGAGAACGGGCTGTGGAGACAGGTCCGTGGAGACAGGTAGAGACAGGGCTGTAGAGACAGGTCCTTGGAGACAGGTGGAGACAGGGCTGTGGAGACAAGGCCGTGGAGACAGGTAGAGACAGGGCTGTGGAGACAGGGCCGTGGAGACAGGTAGAGACAGGGCTGTGGAGACAGGTCTGTGGAGACAGGTCTGTGGAGACAGGGCTGTGGAAACAGGTCCTTGGAGACAGGTCCGTGGAGACAGGTAGAGACAGGGCTGTGAAGACAGGTCTGTGGAGACAGGGCTGTGGAAACAGGTCCTTGGAGACAGGTCCGTGGAGACAGGTAGAGACAGGGCTGTGAAGACAGGTCTGTGGAGACAGGGCTGTGGAGACAGGGCTGTGGAAACAGGTCCGTGGAGACAGGTCCGTGGAGACAGGGCTGTGGAGACAGGTAGAGACAGGGCTGTGGAGACAGGTCCGTGGAGACAGGTCCGTGGAGACAGGTTGGTGGAGACAGGTAAAATATATACAGTATATGCCTTTGAACTACATCATGAAATAAATATATAAGGCAATAAATAATTAAATACATAAATATTCATATAAACATGAATCAGTTAAATATATTAAACGGTTTTACTTTTTATACTTTTTTTACTTTTTATAATTTTTTTAATATTTCACTACTTTAATTTCCTAATGCCACATTTATTGATTTCAAGAGACTTTTATTTCAGAAATCCACATTTATTTATTTCCGTGTACTTTTATTTCCTAATGCCACATTTATTGATTTCCCTCTCTATATATTTCCAGTTCTTATATGCAAATCAGGGGGCGTGGCTATGTCTCACGTTCAAAACAGAGTCAAGAGTTTTTGCCCACGACTCTGTTCTGAATGTGAGATATAGCCACGCCCCTTATTTGCATATAAGAAGTGGAAATGGAGAGCAAAAATCAATAAATGTGGCATTAGGAAATGAAAGAACCATGAAATAACAATTGTATTTTCGTAGTTTGTATTTATTTATGTATTTATTCATTTTATTTAATATTGAATAAAACAGCATTTCACACAAAACTGGCAGAAAAATGAATAAAATCTAAAATGACTGCATGAGAGTCAGTGTACTGGGGCAGAGACATATATTTAGCGGCGCCTGCACCAGGCCGCTGCTCTCGTGGTGTGGGACTTAGCAAAAGGTCAATTGTCCTTTCTTCCAGTCCTGACAGTCTCATTCCAGTCCCTCCAAAAACACGTCCGTATCAAGTCTGGATCTGCTACAGAGAGCCTCAGCGGCCCTCCTCAGATGAAGACTCGAGATCGCAATCCGTCCCACTGTGACAGGTCATCAGGGATCTCAGGCTCAATTCAGCCTGCACTGTAAGAAACGTCATGTAGTTCTTTCTCTCAGCTATTGTTAATGTGGAGCGTTTGACAGGAAATGTTGTCATTTGTTCTTCTATTGACTCACGCTCAAAGTGGAGAAGACAACTTTGGTGTTTTTCCCAGGAGCCGAGGGGATAAATGTCCCTTACCTCAGTGCTGCGCTGCTCCAATCACCAACGTCATTACACCGAGTCTATTTTCTCTGGGAGATTGGCTGCAGCGTTGCTTTCATCAATGTCTATGCATAGAGACCCCCCCCCCCGTTACACTTACTGTACACTTCTCTGTCGTTGTCAGCTCATCTGTTTCTCACTGTTATATTCCTCTGTCCTGCTTTTTTTCTTTCTTCACACAGCACATATTTATGAGATTGCAATTTTTTATACAGAATGTGGAGTCAGGAGGCGAGGGCTAATGTCTGTCATATCTCAGTGTGATGGGCATCGCTGGCCCAGCATACTCCTCTCAAAGAGCTTTTGATTATTGCAGTCAGCTCAGTTCTTGCAGGTGGGATTTTACCTTACCTACCTCTGGCAGCATAGGTGTAGAATGTCTCCCCCCACCTCCCCACCCCCAATGTTCAGAAGAGGTAGATTTGTCCTTTAAAAAATATGAAAGACTCCCTAAAATGGGTAAAAATATCCGTTCAAGGGGCACAACACATCATAACGCAACACACAATGTTAGGCCTTCAGAAAACTAGAATTGTCATTCTAGACTGAGTCTACACTCAAGGTTCTTACTAGCTTTTCCAGGAGCTGTAACCCATGGGCGATGATGTTGCTGTGCGTCTGCTGCAGGGTAGTCTGCATCGACGGCAATTCATTTACCGGACAATCGGCGGAACAATTTGTCGCTGCTGGATCTTCCTCCGGATGTCCCTCGCCTTGCAAAACAGCCGTTTATTCAGGGAAACATCAATTGTGGAGCTAGCATCTATTCACTGAAAATGTCAAGTTTTGAAGAACATTTGGATCGGGCAACAAGGCAGGTGGGCTCGTCTTTTCGGTTAAAGATTTACAAAAAATAGGTTTATGTCATTTCCTCTCACTGGGACGTTTTGGGACAGATTGGTGGGATGTCTGTGGACGAAGTCCACGCAGAGATACTCTAAAAAATAAAAAAATAAAAGATTTAAGAGCTTACCGAGGCTCTAAAGGAGTGAGGGGATCTGCAAAAGTAGGGTTCATTCTGTCTGATAACATGAAAAATATTGATAAGTGCAGCTTTAAATCACAGTATCTCAGTTCCTATTTTGATGTCAAACAAGACCCAAAATGTTAAAAGAGCTTTGAAATTCCATTTTTTTTATTGATTTGAATGAGTATTTTCTCCCTGCTTCCAGTCTTTGTGCTCTTTGTGTCCTGGAGTAAAACATTGACATCAATCCTTTCTTCTGACTGTAGGTTGCATGAAAAACAAGCTCATTACCCAAACTGAGTGTCATTCAATAGGTCCCATAATGGATAATGTTCCATAATACCTCACTTCATCTTTTCATATCAAAGATACAGTAGATGACACTGATTACCGCAATGAAAGGCACTATGTAATAAAGATCCCTTATTTTGGCCTTTATTTTTCTCACCTACCTCACTTCCTGTCCCCTCCATTCCTCGCTGATTGGTTGGAAGCTTCCACCCTGTCACCCCTAATTACCTGATTGAATTCACCTGGTCACTTCCCTTCACATGGGACGGCAGCTGATTTACAAGCCCTTGTGTGTCTTTTTTTTGGCGTCATCATTTGCGTCACCCTTTTGTGGAAATGAATCCAATGGAAATGTTAAAGTAGTCTTGCGTTGCGGTCTGGCCGTGGAGATGCCTACGTATTACGCTCTTCGTAGCTATATATACAGTACTTATGGTTCATGAGAACAGCCTGACCCATGTGTAGCCTGGATGTAGTGAGGCACAGAGCGGTTCTGTCCACATGAAAATGACCCTAAAACCTAAATAATGCTTCACGACCGGCTGCTTCTTCATCCAATGGATGGTGGAATCTAAAAGTACATTTACTCCAGTATTGTACTTCAATCCAAGTGTTGAGGTATTTCTTTTCATGCCACTTTCTACTTCTACTCCGCTACATTTGAGAGACACATATGGTACTGTGACACCTGCAGCAGTAGCTTCTATTCCCACACAAAGTTACAAAATCGTTACATTTTAATCACTTTCACCTGTTCTAAGAAAGAAGCACCTATAGTTTTTTTACCTTTTTTTTATAAATGAATTTCCTTGTTTTCTCCCAAAAAACATCTCACAGGTTTAAATGGCAAATATCAACCATAAATGATGTCTATATCATTGGTAATTGAGCCACAGTAAACATCTGTTAAGTATTTTTACATTGATTGTTATGGCTGTGTTGATTTATCAGCCTAATAATGTAGTGAGTGTGTATCAAAAATATGAACTCCACACTATTCAAACCATACCCACATGCCTGTAGCCTGTATGTAGTGAGGCCCAGACTGGTTCTGTCCCAGCCGAGTCCATCATCCTACTTTTCTAGCCCATTCTGAATAATGCCTCAGTAACAGATGCCCCTTCATCCTTCAGACAGTACAGGCAGGCTTGCGTGTTGTGAGTGTTTACCTCACACACACTCCACACAGATCGATGGCCGCTTTGTCCCGATGCTCAGAGGGCTCTTACTCGCCATTGATTTGCCGGAGGGAGAGGAGCTGCCAGGCCTTAGCAGGAGAAAGAAATAATTGAGCTGATGTGAGAGGATAAACTGGCTCAGCCTAGCTTAGTGGACATCTATACAGTATTCGGGGAGATGCTGCTGATACACTCAGATGTCCAGCTCACGCTGAGCCATGCAGCTGACAGGGACCATGTTCATATTTAGGGCTTCCACAGCACAGTGGTCTGTGCCAGCGACAACAGAATTAGATCCAACTTTACAGAAACGGATCAGGTCGAGTTCAATCAGGGACACTCCTCGGTTGGCCACTGTTCAACTGCACTTCTTGACGTAGAAGACAGGCATTAAGTGGTGGAACTATCCTTTAAGCCCGCGGTTTTCAACGTTTAAAGAACCCTCTACTACGTATATTGTGTAAATTAAGTTGCATCTTAAACTGAACCTATAACGTGTGGATATCCTAACTTCTTTATGCATAGATTTTTCAGTGTATAGAATACTAAGCTGTTAAAACAATAATTGTTGGCATGATTTCATAAATCATGTGGTAATGTTAAACATCCATGCAGCACAGTGAATCCTCAGGATGAACTGTGTCTGTGATTGGATACCTTTGAGACTATTCTGCAGTGCCCTGCTACGCCATGAACTACTACACCCCGGCTCTATCCGTAAATTATAGAGCGGTCTAGACCTGCTCTATCTGTAAATTATAGAGCGGTCTAGACCTGCTCTATCTGTAAATTATAGAGTGGTCTAGACCTGCTCTATCTGTAAATTATAGAGCGGTCTAGACCTGCTCTATCTGTAAATTATAGTGTGGTCTAGACCTGCTCTATCTGTAAATTATAGAGCGGTCTAGACCTGCTCTATCTGTAAATTATAGAGTGGTCTAGACCTGCTCTATCTGTAAATTATAGAGCGGTCTAGACCTGCTCTATCTGTAAATTATAGAGTGGTCTAGACCTGCTCTATCTGTAAATTGTCTTCAGGAAACTCTTGTTATGATTTGATACTATGAATAAAATGTAATTGAAAAACTGAATTATACCTTACTTACACCTACTACTAGGCTGATTTATATTTGCTAACATATGTTTGAATCATGTTAAGACATTTCAGTTTTATACAGTTTTTTTTTTTATTAATACCATTAACAATTAAAACATTAAAATTACCATTAGCCTCGTTGGAGATGACGTGCGCGTCACGTGTAAAGTGATCGAGGGCAGGCGCTCAGCAGCCTGGGGGGGCGGGGGCAAAAATCCACGGTCAAGTCGGACAGTTTCCAGTGGTTCCCAGCAGCCTTCAGGCTGAACAGGAAGTCACAGAAACACTGTGGTGTGATTCTGATTTAATAAAATGTTCAGAAACGTATATCAGCTGGTGCACAGTCTGTAGTTATTATTATTATAACAGAGTAGCTCTCATAATGCTCTACATGGGATCTGTTGCTGATGTTAACAGACTGGAGATGATCCGTGATCTGATCAGATTTAGTCTTTCTGACTTCTTAACTATCAGACAACAGGTGGTTTGCACAGAAAAGGCCTTAAATCAGACAAATGGCTATTAAAATCCCTCCGATTCAAAAACATTAAAAGGTTTATATAAAACGTCCTCTGAACCCATCAGCTGAGAGGCCGGTGTTTCCCAGCATGCTCTGGGCCCCCCGGTGCTGCCTGCGTCTCCGAACCTGCAGCCGCCTTGGTCTCGTGAGGTCATTGTTGCCCACGTGTGCATGACGTCGGAGCGAGTCGGGATCAAGTCGGACTCAAATCTAACCGCCGGGCAGTGATGGGTTCTGCCCAGACCTGGCTCATATCCAACGAGCCTAATAAATTGGAGGCCTCCCCCTGCAGTAACTAAGGGTCCCGGACCCCCTGTTGAAGATTTCTGCTTAAGGCAGTGTAGAGTCCCGCCTATTGTATGCTCACTGATGGAACAACTCTGTGCAGGGCCGTGTAGTCCTGCTCGGTGCTGAGTCCGTACGGGGCAGTGATACTGGCCCGTCAGGACTCTGTCGGTGATGCAGGAGTAGAAATGGCTCAGTATTTGAGGGGATGGGGGATGGGGGAGGGCTGGGGATAGAAGGTGCCTCGCCTTCCCCCAACCATTGGGCTAGAGTGCGGTCAATCTGTCAACCATGGAGATTCCCATTGGATCAGAGTCCTGTCACTTGCCTGCCAATCTCCCCAGCCCTTGTCACATGACAAATTAATGTTTCCATGACGACTAGCCTAAATTCTTATACCATGGAACCAGCACTGATATTTTTATGTGGCAGATTGAGCTTGAGTGATGTTTTATTTAGCATAATTACATTATGTTGTCCTATCCTATATCTCTATGCAGATTTTCTATGCTGTAGTCTGATCATTCGGAAAATGCTTGTTTTTTTTGTATTAGGAGATGTTTGTTTGGCATGAAAACTGTCATATTTAAAGATATTAAAAACAGTTTGAAAGGGATCAGCTCTAGCTCCAAAGCTTTTTAAAAAAAAACACATCTCAAACTCTTAAATGTGTCATTCCAGCATCGCCTGCCGTAAACTCCCTGCAGCTCCGGGTCTGTCGCCATCACACGGCGTAATCCCATCAGGTGTGATGGGGGGGAAATCATATGACATTTGAGGGTTTGATGGATGACTTTGTGCCGTGATTTCATCAAGCTCTGGCCCATGTAATTTGATCCCGTGTGTGTGTGTGTGTGTGTGTGTGTGTGTGTCCTCGACTGCATCATTGCAGAAACGGAGGAATTTATCACTAAAGCATGAAGACACCGACAGTGGAGGTTCATCAAAACACCCAGCATTCAGTCGCCCCCTTTACAAGTACTTTCCTTTTTTTTATTTATTTTTTTTTTCACTCCTAAAACCACAAGTACTTGATAAATATACTGCATTGACAGTAGCTTAAGTATGGTACATGAACAAATGATTTAATTAAAGAAATTATGGAATAGTAACTCGATGGGATGAATTGATCGGCAGTTGTTTTTTTTGACAATTTTTACTGTTATAGGGTTGAATGGTTGAAAAACAACAGATTTGATTTTGCTTCTTCCTACTCCCTTTCAGACAAGAGTGTTCACTGTAAGAAAAGAATCCGTAGGAAAATGAATAATGTCCTGGCAGAGAATTACCACCACCTTGTTTTATTTTCTGTAAAATTTACAGACATTTCTGTTAATCCTTAAAGAGTAACTATCTTTTTTTTATTTTTTTTTTTATTTTTTTTTATTTATTTTTTCTTCTTCGCAACCTGGACCCTATGTTCCTATGTCTCTCAGTCTAAGTGACAGATGGGGACAACAGTCGTTGACATTGGTCCAGTATTAAGAGAGATCTCTGTAGCTTGTTTCTTTGCTGCCGACTACAGAGATTCCTCTTAACACTCAGACACAGCAACATACATAAATTGGTTGAAACAAATAGTAGTAACCCTTTTAAATGGTTAATTCTGTAGATTTACAGTACATCTTTTCATCCAAAAATAAAAATTTACATAAAATCCCTTCATGTTAACACACTATATTAGCTGGTATTTCTATGGACATGTTAATTTAAGAGTTTAAGTCTATTTATTTAGCTTGATTTTGCTTTATCTTTTTTTTATAGTGAATTACTTTATTTTGCATTTTAAGTTTTTATTTTTGTATGTTTGAAATAAAACCATTCATTCAAGAATCTTTTTGATTTCCCCCGAGCTGCACCCAGAGGTTCCAGCGGCGCGTCCATGCTGTAGTTACATGATGTTGTTCGTAACGCTGAGAACAACCCCACCTCTCGTGTTCAGATGGATGGAGGTGTGTGTTGGCCCTGTGCTCTGGGATTCCTTATCTGTGTCAGCAGGCAGTGCTGGAGGCTCACCAGGCTCCAGAGGACCATCTATCTGTGTCTGCAGCCCAGCTCAGGGGGGCAATCGGAGGGGTCAAAGTGAGGGCAGCGCAGGGAACAATGACACAGAAGCACATAATGACACGATACGAGACAGTGGCCTGAAAGGCTTATCATCACCGATATCATATGTTGGGCAATATTGTGACAGTGATATGAAAAACAAGTGCTCCCCCTAGTGAGGGAGATTATGTTCCACCTGAGCATGATTGAGGGTGAGATACCGGTAACTAACTGCACTGTCCTCAGATCCTCTACTTAAAGGGTAACTAGTTGTTGTCACACCTATAGTTTATCAACTTTGGTCCCAACCAATTGATGAGTGCGATTTCCCCTTGGTTTGGTTTCACACCTATACATTTTTTTTTAAATAATTTATACTGTTTATTGATCCCCAGTGGGGAAGTTACAATTTACACTTTTTTTTTATTAGTAATCACTACACACAGGCCTGAAATACACACACATGCACAAATGGAGAGATGTCAGAGTGGGGGGGCTGCCAGCTGGACCAGCGCCCTGAGCAGTTAGGGAGGTACGGTGCCTTGCTCAAGGGCACCTGGCAGTGCCCAGGAGGTGGAGTGGAATCTTTCCGGCTACCAGTCTACACTTTGTAATTTGGTCCGTACGGGGACTTGAACCAGCAACCCCTCTGGTTCCCAACCCAACTGAGCTACTGCCACCCCAAATCCAAGCGTAGCAACAAAATGTGTTGAAGAAATCAGGCAAGAATGTTCTTATTGGTCTGATGTGTTGGGGCGGGAGCAAGAATAAATCCAGGAAGAAGGTCCTATGTTCTGGACTGCTGCATATTTCTCTGTCTCTCCCCGATGTGAGCCGAGAGCAGATTATTAGCAAACATAAATCAGCTTATTTGTAAAAAAAAAAATAGACATTGATGATAGGCTTACTGGCCCGTAGGTAAAGTATAGTCATAAGGTAGCTATCCATAGATACATTCATCTGAAGGATTACCTGTGCCACATGTATGTTTGACATTAAAACATGATTGATACAATCAGGCCAATAATAATTATTTTAATATCTTAGTATTCTATGTACTAAAAATGTATGTATAATTATTAGCCGCCTTACATGTTACAGGGTCAGTTTAATATTCAACTTACTTTTATAATATTTTTATAAAATATAAAGTAGGGCAGGGTTTCTCAAAGTCCGGGCCAACCAGTCAACCACACGTGTTCTGTACAGAATAACCATTTAAATCAGACAAATGGCAATTAAAATCCAACCAATCAGCTGAGAGCCAGGCGTTTCCCAGCATGCTCTGGGTCTCGCAGGCGGTGGAAAGCAACTGCGCTGCCTGCATCTCAAACCTGCGGTGAGATTATCGTTGCCAACGTGTGCATGACATCAGAGCGAGCCAGGACCAAGTCAGACACTGACTCCAGTGATACATGCTGCACGGGCCTGGCTCATCTCCAATGAGCCCAACATGTGACCAACCACTGAAGAAACAAGGGGACATAGACATCTCAAAACGGTTTGCACAGCTTTGTTGCAGTTTTCTGATTTAACGACGTGTTTCCTGGGAACGGTGTGAAAGAGATATGTTTCCTCTTGTTTGGTAGATGTGGCTCTCCAACCACTCCCAACTCGTTAAATACTGACGCGTGGTCAGTGGCTCTCAGCATCAGAAACCGGTATAACAATAAAATTACAATAAAAAGTAACTTGTTAAGGAGTTCTTCTTGTATGTAGCAACAAGCCTGTGGAACAGATGGTTAGATGTTCAGGAGGTTTTAAGCAGGCGCTGAAAAAATGGCTCAGATACCAATGTTAGTATGACTTTTTATATGTTGTATTATCTTGATGGACCCTGACTTTTTGTTTTTTAAAGTATGGTGCAAAGCTGTATTGTATCTTGTAATGAAATGGTCTAATAAAATCAATCAACAAATTTAATTACAAATAAAAGTAAACAAACCACTGATGGGTGGGTGTAGTGTTTGTAGGTAGGTGGGTGTGTGTGGGTGAGTGGGTGGCTGTGTGTGTGGGTAGGTGTGTGTGGGTGTAGTGTGTGGGTGGGTTGGTTTGTATTGCTGGGTACCTGATGAACTTGGTGTTTTGAATTTGGAGAAGTTTGGACAGCTTTGGATATTATTAAATATGAATTTGAAAAAACAACCATTCACTTAATGTCTGTTCAAGGTGGAGATGTCAACTCTTAATATAATGCTAATAAAAAGCTTAATGAATAATAATGCATTATCATCTGAATCTGCTAAGTAAAAGGAACATTTCTCTGTCAGGTGTATGAAGTAGTACAATGTTTTCCTCTGATGTACAAGTACACAGTAGGCCTAAGCCAGTAGTACACGGTTTAGATGCATATTAAGTGCTTGGAGGATCTTTTGGAAGTTATTTTGGGGTACAGGTTTTCTGGAGAAAGCAGCGCTACAGGAGGCCAAGCTGCTCAAACAGGCATGTTTTAAACAGGCGCTGCACTAGTGATAATAAAATGGGGAGAAAATAAATGGGTTTATGTACAGTCCAAACTCTACTCTCATTTTGTTCAAAGATATTTCTTAAATGACTTATGAAAAGGTTCCTCAACAAAAAACCCAGTAGTTCCACTCTCAGGAGAAGTTTTTGCAGTTTGTACAGATAACCACCTGATGGCAGCAGCAGACTGTGCTTTACATGTTACATAATGTGGCACACTGTGAGCACCAATCACATAAAACCATTAAATGGCCACATATATTGGACAAATATGTGATAAATTCGTACTATGAGGAGAATCACTGCAATAAAGGGCTCACATCAAAGCTTCAGTGTTGTAGGGGTATGCCAGCATACAGGGACTTATTTGGATCTGGCAGCTGGGGGCTTTATAGTGACACAGTGAGAGGCTGAGCGTACTGTGTGTGTTTGACCTGTCTAACCAGCTGCTGGGATCACACACTTGGAGATCTGAGCAGTGGGAGTGTAATCTCAGAGAAATCTCAGACTACTGGTCTGCACTGCTAGAACAAGCTGTTAAACTGACTGGTAATGTTCCAGGGTGTGTTTCAGGCATGTGCCTTGAACTTATCAGAGATCTAGAACATAGTTTGGACACAGGCCAAGTTTCCAAATGTCCCAACCCAGCATGAGTGTGAACTGAACACTTACATAACAAGACATATTATGTCTGTTTATTATTACATGAGTCAGGGGAGTCCAAAAAACATAGTTATCCACTTCTATCAGTTATTTTCAGTTTTCCTAAAAGTCAAGGTGGAGACTCAGTCCCCAGATTCAGTTGCTTCAAAGCCGCCATCATAATGCCAGGATCAGATTGATATCATGATATCAGCCTGATAATGGCCCCTCCCAACAGATGTGTGAGTGTTGGACGCTAGAACTGTAATATTCCATTCAAACCAATGTATTTATCCCAAAAGGCCAATTACATTTTGCAGTCATCCAGTCACATAAAAGCAGACAACATTAAACACCATCACCAGTGGTGGAAGAAAGAATCAGATCCTTATTTAAAAGAACTGAGAAAAAGTGAGCGTCACGCAGCAACGACACCAAAACAAGTTTTAATTTTAAGTTTAATTTAGGAAAAGATTGAAGTTTTGGATTAAGACAGTGTCGCCCAATGGCATTAAAGAGAACCAACAAGGAAGACCATGGCCTCCATGTGTGTATTGGAACAATACAAAGCATGTCATTCGCCCTGACCAGAGATACTACTAAGCACTAGACCTCAGAGTTCTCAATGGTAGCTATGGCCCTGAATATGAGATCTATTTATTGAGTCCAATATAGTCTCGCATGCCAGACCTTCCTTATTGGCATTTCTTTAAACCAATCACAATTATCTTTTGCAGCGCTCTACGCCGGACGGAGCCTCGGTGCCTCTGTAAAATAACATTGGGAAGGAAGTTGTTTTGGTGGAACATGTGTACGTTCAGAAGTAGTTTTAGTCGTCAACAGAAAACTCTTATTGGACAGATAGTCTAGCTAGCTGTCTGGATTTACCCTGCAGAGATCTGAGGACCAGGTAACCATAGTCCTCAGATTGGACAGATAGTCTAGCTAGCTGTCTGGATTTACCCTGCAGAGATCTGAGGACCAGGTAACCATAGTCCTCAGATTGGACAGATAGTCTAGCTAGCTGTCTGGATTTACCCTGCAGAGATCTGATGACCAGGTAACCATAGTCCTCAGAAATCCACCAGAGGTTAGAAGGCCAACAGAAAGAATATCCGTTGCCTTGGGCTTCCTTTGTGTTGGTGTTCTAGCTAAATTATCCGTCCAATCTGAGATTTCTGTTGCACAACTATGATTGTGATCGGTTTAAAGCAATCCCAATAAACCAGAGCAGGTTTTTCTCCCATTCCAGACTGCTGTGTGGACTAACCAGACGTTCCTCCGCTCCGCAGCTTGTGGATGGTCTGGCAAAGTCCAATATAACACACGCATTAAGTAAAATAAGTTACATTTTGAAGTATGTGTACTTTTCTTAAGTATTTCCATTGTTTGGTTATTGACACTTCTACACTACTACATTGCAAAAGGAAAATATTGTATTTCACGATAGTTACTAGTTATGTATTTTGCAGATTAAGATATTATATTGAAAAAGAACCCATTGTTAAAGATTAACCCAGCAGTGTCCTCTTAGAACAAAGTCACTGTCTATATTTGAGGCCTCTTGTCACGTTCCAGCAGTGTGTAAGTTCAAGCTACTTATGTCAGTTATTACCAAGTTGTGATATATGCATTATTGAAATAAGAGGAGGCAGTTACAACATATCTCTAAGTAACAACAAATGGTCATTAGTGGTTACACTATGTCCTAGTGTAAACCATCTCTCAGAATTATACAGTAACACATCATTTTCTACCACACAGCATCATGCTTTCATTGATTACACTTCATTACAGTTACATACAACACAGTAATCCAGTAGAGACCTTATTTATTAATATGATATTTCAATATCTATCTAGCTCCGAACACAAGTGATCTGCAGCATCTTTATGTTGTCAGAAGATCTTTGAGCTAAAAACTAAAGGTGGCTCCTAGACTGTGGAACGCTCTGCCTCATGACTTAAGAGACGGCCTCTGTTGATATTTGATAAATAGCAGTAAGACGTTATTCAGGCGTTCAACTAGCCACATTGTTGACTGTATTACTATGTATTTTTGTGTTCCTTGCTTGTGTGATTTATTGTTATCTTTATTGGGAATTGAGGGGTTATATTGTCCTCTGTAGTGACTATGTCCAATACTAAGTTGCTAATTTGGATTACTGTTTCTAACGTGTATTCAGAATAACAATGTCCAGTTCTTTCTAATAGTTTGCATTTGAGAAGTTTATTTTCTGTAGCCTTACAGCGTCCACTTAACTCAAAGAAAGTCCAAAAACCATAACGTGATCCAAGCACACGTTAAAAACAGTAATCCAAATTAGCAACCAGTAGCGGCTAAGTATTGCACATATATCACTACATTTCTTCAATTAACAACCCCTGTTTGCATCAGTACAGGAACTTAAATTCCCCAAGGCCAGCCTAGGCCTGAACAAAACACATTGCCCCATGCGGCTTGGAGGAAATCCATCTGTATGGCTCCTACAGTCCTCTTTAACGAACCAAACCCAGTCCTCCAACAGTTACATACATAGGAGACGACTTTAGGGGTGCCAACTAGTGCAGATGTCTGTGACTTGTTAGCAGTTCCACTAAAAAGACATTTCTCCTCTAAACTTCTCTCTGTTTAAGGCCCCCTAACTCCCCAGATTTGTGTATCAGGTCTTTGGATGTTCTTCTTTCCTCTTCCATAAATCATCTGATGACCCTATCTTGTGACCCTTTGGAGGGGCCAGACCCCTGGTTTGAGAACCACTTGATTAAACCCGCTAACTGTACATAGAGTAGCTACAAAAAGTCAAATGTTCCTCTAACATTGATGCTTCAGCATTCCAGCTATAGTGCGAGAACGTCTTTACATTTAAACCATTGCTAAACGTGTTAAAACAAAGGTTATTAACCCTATCAGCGCCAGCCCCAGATGTTTTCTCAAACCCCAGGGGGCCTTATTTCAAGGATCTCAGCGCACGGCGTGAAGAACCTGGCGCAGGTGTGTTTAGGGCGAGTCCAAATCCACTTTTGCTAGTTTGACAGCGGTGAAAAGGGTCAATGCGCCAGACGCATGTCTTCATTAATCAGGTGTGTTCTGGGTACCATGCAATCAATCAATCAGCGGTCCTCTCCCATTCACTTTGTGTGTGTTTCAAGCATAGTGTGCGCTGTGCACAAGCCTAGGCACATATTGACTTTAGATCAGGTTTTTGTTGGTCAAAGGCGCTATCCCTTTCTGTTGCCTCAAGATAGCAATACACCCAGAATGCACCTGAACACACCTCCCTGTAAGACTAGCACACCCATGGACGCAGGTGTATTTGCTATTTTAACGATGTGGGTGCGGGATTTGAAATTAACAACTTGCACTTGCATCTGGCCTTGTGCCGCGCTGCACCGGGTGCTCCGCCGTCCGCCAACACCCACCAGGTCCGGATTTGTTACAGAACGGCTGCGGCCATGACCGACAGCTGAAGTCTCGAGGACCCACGAGATCTCGCGAGTTCACGTAGAATAGAACCACAAAACCACCACCAGTTAGTTTCCATCCAGAGGAGGAGAGGGGGAACAACTGTGTGCTGTTTTCAAGGTGGAGTGCAGGGAGATATGATCCGTCATGAGCACGCTCAATTTTATTTTGAACATTAACCGAATGTTTTATTGGTCTGGGGATCGCCGGAGCTGGGACGGAGTCGAGACGCAGCTGCTCCGCAATCATTGGAAATACACATATGGACTTTAATGGAAACCTGATGACTCCGCCGCCATTCTGGAGCAGATTTGCAGATGTTCTGCACCTGGTGGAAATTTGGGGTTAGTCTTTTAGGGTTTTAAAACAACTTTGTGTCATTTCCCCTCAGTCTTTGTAGCATTGTTTCCATCCAAGTCTTTTGAATAAAAAATGCCTCATGGAAACTGTAAAATTCAATTGGATTTCATGCTTATCGACATAAAGTTTGTACTTTCCATCTAATCGGATTTTCTCTTTAATCGGTAAACATCTTATGCGATAAATGATGGCCTGGCGTATTTGCCAAATAAATATTGAACTGTATGTTTTAAGTAGGTCATTTTATGGTTGGAACAGGCCATAAAAAGGTTTTATTCATGTCCACGTATTTCAGCTTCCTTCGCAGACATGACAGGTGTCAAAAAGGTCATTTATGGCCATGTTTGTATAGCATCATTATGCTATTATACATAGCTTCATATGTTGCTGGTGCATCTATTCAATATACCACCTTGATCATAAAACAGCATGTGACGTCATTACGCACGAGAGCCCGACCGATATAACGACGGCCGATATTAGAAATTTCACGATTTATCAGTATCGGCGTTTATTATGGCCGATAAAAAAAATGAAAATAATGACAAATAAATGATTTTGATTATGTCTCTGTTAGTGATGGTGTTGCATAGTCTGTCCACCAGAGGACGCTCTACAACGTCCCTGTTAGTGATGGTGTTACATAGTCTGTCCACCAGAGGACGCTCTACAACGTCCCTGTTAGTGATGGCGTTGCATAGTCTGTCCACCAGAGGACGCTCTACAACGTCCCTGTTAGTGATGGCGTTACATAGTCTGTCCACCAGAGGACGCTCTACAACGTCCCTGTGAGTAATGGCGTTGCATAGTCTGTCTACCAGAGGACGCTCTACAACGTCCCTGTTAGTGATGGCGTTGCATAGTCTGTCCACCAGAGGACGCTCTACAACGTCCCTGTTAGTGATGGCGTTGCATAGTCTGTCCACCAGAGGACGCTCTACAACGTCCCTGTTAGTGATGGCGTTGCATAGTCTGTCCACCAGAGGACGCTCTACAACGTCCCTGTTAGTGATGGTGTTGCATAGTCTGTCCACCAGAGGACGCTCTACAACGTCCCTGTTAGTGATGGTGTTGCATAGTCTGTCCACCAGAGGACGCTCTACAACGTCCCCGTTAGTGATGCCGTCTGAGAGAGAGAGAGAGAGAGAGAGAGAGAGAGAGAGAGGGTTCATCGGAACTCAATACAGTCTAATCTCCCAACATGATACTTTAATTCTTAAATGAATATAATTTTTGGACAGATAAGCAGTTTGCAAACAGGAATATATATAGGCTATTTTTAGTCATTGAAAAAAACAAGCATCCAGGAAAAAGCATCCTTTAAGAAAGAAAAGGCCAAGGTCTCTTGCCCGTCCGGATGTCTGTGTGTGATGTGTGAACGCGCCTGCACCTAATTGATGAATTCTCGAGCAACTAAACGCAAGGCTAAAGCCCCATTTGGACGCTTTCAACCATCGCTTTCAACATAACGGGGTGGGGGTGGGGGCGCCCACTGTGCTTCTCAGTAATTTAACTCTGCTTTCCAGCATTTCAACCAGCTGAAAAAGACAGGATATAGAGTGTTTTAAACATGGACGTTCAGCAGGACAAAACCCAAACCCTCCCCAGGGTTGGGAGACACATGAGGCACATAATGTGTAAGGTAAATGGGTCATAATTCAGTCAAATCTTAATACACAGACATGATACACATATTTATATCATCCAGTGTCTTCACTTCCCGAGAATATGAAGTCCATTGTGAATAAATGACCATAAATCTCCCTAGAAATCATAGAAAAAAGAAACTTTAGAACTTAATAGTTACCAATCCAGTGTCAAAATGGCCACAAATATAGGCTTAAAAAAATAGATCCCAAAAGTGTGTACCAGTACCTCATGTACCTGTGTTGGTTCCTAAAAAAGGCCTTCATGTGGGGGTTAGCATTTCATCAGGTAAGCAAGTACAATAGTTACGTTTTCTCACACGTTTAAGCAAACTTGTGTATTTTAGCTAAAATAGCTCAATGGTTAGTATTGGTTTATGAGCATAATACAGAAATAGCCAGACCATACCCCAAAGCAGAAAAACGTAAAGCCAATGATTCACCATCTTTTCATTCATCATCAAACCAACACAGGAGCTACAATAACTCTCATTAAAAGACCTCAGTTTGCTGTACTGCACAAAATCTCCATTTGGTTTGTCATTTCAACAATCATACAGTAATAACAAGCAAAATATTCTGCTAATATTTTAAAGGTAGTCACTCTTTCTGATAAATTTGAAATTTCAAGAATCTGACTTACACGCAATTGTATTTTTAACTATTATACCATCTTATTAGCCTGTGCTGTATTAACGTCTTCCTCATGAGTGATATAGTTTATTTCATATTTCTATTATTGCTTGCTACTGCTTTGCTTGGCTGACTGGTGTTGGAGATGCGTGTGCTGATGCTGGGCTTCTTATATTGTGTGTGTGTGTGTGTGTGTGTGTGTGTGTGTGTGTGTGTGTGTGTGTGTGTGTGTGTGTGTGTGTGTGTGTGTGTGTGTGTGTGTGTGTGTGTGTGAGATATTATATGTACGTTTGGTGTTACGCTTTGGCAACACAGATTGTTTTTGTCATGCCAATAAAGCAAACTGAAATTGAAATTGTAATTGAGAGCGAGAGAGAGAGTGTGTGAGTGTGTGTGTGTTGTGTGTGTGAGAGAGAGAGGGAGAGAGAGGGAGAGAGAGAACTGGTCAGGGCTCGGTGTTGATGTTGAGTGTAACTCCACTTGACAGCTCCCAGAACAAAATGCCCCAGTTGCCAGAGGTAGCGAGCTCTCAGCTACACACAGATCATTTATTTATAGGTGGAGGAGATAAGAGAGAGAGAGAGAGAACGGGTTCATGAGGTCAGGTGTTTGTTTTTCACATTGGTGGATGGAACTTCAGACAAACCACAAAAAAACAAGATGTCCCTCATTTAGATGTCCGTCCCGTCCTCTGGCTTTGTGTTGGCGTTCTGACCTCTGGGCTGTCCAATCTGAGGACTATGGTTACCTGGTCCTCAGATCTCTGCAGGGTAAATCCAGACAGCTAGCTAGACTATCTGTCCAATCTGAGGACTATGGTTACCTGGTCCTCAGATCTCTGCAGGGTAAACCCAGACAGCTAGCTAGACTATCTGTCCAATCTGAGGACTATGGTTACCTGGTCCTCAGATCTCTGCAGGGTAAATCCAGACAGCTAGCTAGACTATCTGTCCAATCTGAGGACTATGGTTACCTGGTCCTCAGATCTCTGCAGGGTAAACCCAGACAGCTAGCTAGACTATCTGTCCAATCTGAGGACTATGGTTACCTGGTCCTCAGATCGCTGCAGGGTAAATCCCAATAAACCAGAGCAGTTTCTTCTCCAATCCCAGAATGCTGTGTGGACTAGCCAGACCCTCCTCTGGAGTGAATGGTTGAGACTCACATAGATCACATGACTCATATTTCCTTGTGTCGGGGCAGAAGTGAAGTAAAGTCTGAATTTAACCCAATTTTCTACTTTTTCCCAACTGTATGTATCTAGTATCTAGATATTTATATTTTTCAGTTTTTTTAAACATTGTACATTTATATTTATCACTCTACATGCTCTGCACACCCATTTAAGCATTTATTTATTTTAATTCATATAGCTAATAACTCACATAGACACTGAAACAGACACTGTAGATATTAATACCTGGTACATTTCAGGGCACCTATCCAGCCCTGGGCCACCATTCAGGGTTCACCCCTTAATGACATTCAGATAATTAGTTTGGATCAACAGAAGTACATTTGCAGGATAGTTTACGCTGATGTTGCCTTGAATGGCTAAAAATATCATATGTATATATCATTTTAAGATGGCTCAAACTCAAAGATGATTCAGCAAAGGGCTGCAGGTTGGACTCCATCCCCGGGCCGCTGCAGGACTCACATCTTCTACATCACATCATATCTTATTTTTCATTTTTTTTACAGTAGATCTGATGAGGATAGAAGGCCAAGTGACAGATTTAAGGTCCAGTCTGTTGTTAATGGAAAACTCCTTGGGATCGGGACCATTTGGCAATAGAGATTATCATGTCAAACTCAAAAGTAACAAAATCTAAGAAAAACATCCTCAGCATCCTGACCTGAAACAGCCAAGAAAAGAAATGGCCTGCTCTTCTAAATACTTACAGCTCAGGAAAGTCATTCTTACAGCTCAAAGCCCAATAAGATCTACTCAAACACCACACATAGGCCATAGAAAGATTGGAGAAATATTACATCAGAATACATTACATTGGATCAGATAAAACTTTAATGATTTGTGTGGAGAAACTGGGTCACTGCAGCAGGCAAACAAATATAGAAAAGAATGAAGAGTATTAGTAATACAGAGTAGGCTATTGAGGATAATATAACAATTACAAAGATGAATGCACTGAGCGTAAGAGATATGCATTTTCCCCTCTACTGTACCACAGCGCTCCTTTTTGGTTTACAAGAACAGATTTCACAAGGTGGGTGTTGGCATTTTACAGAACTGCAGCTGTCATAATTCATGAATGGCTGGTAAATAAGCAGCTTGGGCTGTCTACACTACAGGTACCGAATGGATGTGCAGATGTGCCCCCCCACCAGCTGTTACGTACGTACACAAATGCTAACCAGGAAGCCTCCGAAGCTAAACTTGAGTACATAGACTGATTCTTGACTCCAACAGTGAGCAACAACAATATACAGTACAGTATGCAGTGCAACACACTGTTCTAGATTCTTTATATATTTGCCATTCACAATATTACAATAATTAGACAAAATGATACATTTGTCCTGTGCTTTCTGTTTAGGTATGTGAATCAATTTTACACATGAGCTGTTTTTTTGCATTATACAAACCTGTAAAGTGATTCAAGGTTTTATAAAAAGTCAGTTTTAAGGTATTGGTCTCTTGTGTATGCTCATGTTTGGTCAACTGCAGGTGTCTCAAGGTCTTGGTCTTAGAAAATCGACCTATAAGTGTTTTGTGATCCTCTGAAACTGAGCCAGGTTCTAAGGTGACGTTGGGAGGGATTCAGTTGCAAATCCAAACTTTGTTATGTGGTGCTTTGTCACTTTGGGGGCTTTAGACACATGAACAAGATAAAAAAACAGACTGTAGAGAAGCAATGCCACTCGAGAGCTATCTAGGTTATGTAAGCTAATTATAGCTAACTTAAGCGACCATCTGAGATGAGGGATGTTTGTGTAACTATACTTCCTGTGTGCCTGGGATTCATGATGTGCAGGTGTTCTCACTGCTCTGAGCTTCTCCCCGGGCACAAATGATTGGTTAAACACACTTAAAGAGTCCACTAAATGGTTCCAACCATGCACCAAGGAGTCTATAGTGGGAATAAGTTGTACTATTGGTTTATTTTATTTGTGGTATAAGCACCATGTATAGATTCTCAAACGTGGTGGTCAGCAGGTAGCGTACAGTGGGTTTATCAGAGCTTTTTTGCAACCTGCTGCTTATAAAATGGGGCTTTGACAGCTGTATCACCAAACACAAGCTAAAAGAGGCTGAAAGGCTCCTTATATCTGCAGAGTTGGGTGATAGACCTCTGTGGGACCATCACCCCTTTCAAATTACACACACATTTTATGAAGCTTGCAAATGAGAACGCTATCTGGTAACAAAATCTGTTCTGTAAAGCTCTGCAGAAGAGCATGAGATCATCAATTATGAACCAACCGGCCCTGTTGCACTCACGTGACCTTAAGAGTGCGATGATGACAAGATCGGTAACACAATGTCCTTGTCACTAGTAAGCAGACTTCAATCAAACAGGTTCTGCTTTTTCTTTTTGTGAGCCTGCAACAACAGGTCATGTGGTTTAGATGTGTGTGTCTCTGTGGTTTACCTTGATGCAAAAATCCACCTCAATCTCAACAATATTTCTATGGAATTATTGTGGAATTAAGAGCAGTTGTTGCTGCACTGCACTTTGCATTTGTTGTTTTGTGTTCTTTTTATTCCTGCAGGCATTCCCAATGTGACATTATGTTGAAATATTTCCAGTTTGGCTGCAGTTTGACAGCAGAAACTGTGTCTGCTACTAAAAACATCAACAGTAACATCATACTTTGGTGTCAGTCCCTTAGAACCAAAGAACATGGGCTTCTTCTGAAACTCACTGTTTTGCAGTGACAGGGAGGAATATACTGTATGTTAGAAAAAACAAGGCAGAGATAACGAGTATGTCCCACAGACAATAACCTCAGTAAGACGACACCCATACACCCATTTATTTGAATATGAAATATTCTTGCACATTCACTACATGTGATGTTGAAACACAGTCAATGAAGATAGTAGCAGATTTGCACATTTGCATACACACACACACACTGACCCACTTGCAAAATCTGTAAAAAAAAAATTTATATATATATAAATAAAAATCATAATTTGTAATTAAATGAATTTGTAATTATTAACTAAATATTATTGAATGGCATTGAAATGCATTTAATAATTCCATAATTTCCCATCTTAATAAATAATAATAAAATATTGCCTAGTACATAGCCTAATGATAATAATAAAACCATTAATTGAATGTGGACGGACACACACACACACACACACACACACACAGACACACAGACACACACACACACACACACACACACACACACACACACACACACACACACACACACACACACACACACACACACACACACACACACACACACACACAGTAAATCGGAGCAGTATGTTTCCTGCCCTGTCGGCATGTACCAGGCCAACAGCCGACCGCCATCGAAAAAAAAACTTGGGAGTTTGTAATAAGGGCGAGGCTTATTTCGTTCTGTTCCTGCCCGGGGTTCGGCTCTCTGGTTCCCCGTAGCGATTAGTCGGTGGGGCTACAATTGGGATTTCCGTGTGCCGCTTTGAAAGCTTTGTTTTCGGCTCCATGTTGAAGTTTTCCTTGCTTCCACAACACAGATTCTCGGAGCCGCATACACTGGTAGCTCAGATAGCCTACGGTGCACACGCAGACGCACGCACGCAGCCCTCGCCCTCGCCTGATTTGCACTAGCGCGGGTCATTTCAGGTTAAACCCTGGCGCTGTGTCCCGTTCACTCTAGCCGACGGAGATTACCACTGGTTCCAGTTGAGGAGGAATGCACAAGCACTGGGACTCCGAGTAATAATACCTGGATAGGAGCTTCCTCTCGCATATGCGGTATGTTTCATTTTTTTGGGGTATTTTTTGACAGCAGTTTAGCCAATGACAGCCTCTCCAAACACGGGGTGCTTGACAGCTAGGTAGGCGTACATTGCGCTTCCTAAGCCAGGTGTTCATAACGTTCAAGCTTTTAACATTGACCACTAACGTCTAAGGGGGGGAATCGTGTGTGCCGTACCGCGTTCAAAATTTCCGCAATTGAACGCTTCCTTGCTAATCAGCAGACGGTTAACACTTGGGCGAACATGTCATGGACCTTGTCTGAATTATCTGAGTCTTTATTAAAATTCGGGGTACAATTTATCCAACATCCATGCATTATAACGGTTAATATTTCAACTTTAGAATTGGTTTACACTGCTCTTTTACGACCACGGTGGTGTATTTTGTCGGAATGAAATTGGAGGAGTAAAAGGAGAATTGAGCTAAAAAAGTTTAGGCTTCTTTACATTTCTGGTATACTTTATTCACGCCGAATTAAACACTGGCTCGAAATAATTCATAAAATGACTTATAATGTGTTAGTTATTTTATCCATCTTAACAAAAAGCGAGGTACAATTAAATTGGAGGATATTCGGGTCGAGGTTCTGTCAGTACAAGAGAACAGCACGTTTCCGGGCTAGCTTTTATGAAGACTTGAGGGATTTGGTTTTAAGGACACACGTTATCGTTTCCCTCAAATCCTAGAGCATCCTACCCCGGACTCTACTGTCTGGCAGAGTTTGGGTCACTTTTACTTCTGAGGCCTGAAATCTGTCAGCTCACTGTTTCTGATGTAACCTTTGGTTTCGTTTTGGCAACATGAAGTCGGAGGACTTTGTGCAAGGGCTTCAATTGATAAATTGTGCCAATAATCTCGGAAGCATTTGTTTCTGTTCAAAGGTTAGCTCGGCCTGTTCACGCATAATTAAACTGTCATGTTTGCCTTGTCGTAGTTTGCAACATGATAGGTGACATGTTGCCACACGGGTATAAAAGATGCCTTCAAAGGCTGTCCGGAAATGTCAGTGTACTCGCACATGAACGAGCCAGCAAGGTGACTGTGGGAGTTTATTTGTCTTTTCTCTGTGTGTCGAAATGTTGAGGTGCGGATAACAGTGAAAGTATGCCAACACTGCAGCTGGTGTTACAAGTCATATTTAAAATCATAAAGCACCTCAGTGCCAAAAAAAACAGACAAATGACCAGACATATTCACATTTAGTATTTGAAACATACTGACAGACAAATCTTATCACTTCTGATTTTAGTCAGAATATAAACTGACAATCAAGTATCATATCAGTTATTGTTACATTATTTTATTAAATCAAATTATAACTAAATGTGTGTGGATGGAATAGAATACATACAGTTAAATACTTTTGAATGTTGAATATCCCAATAATTCCTTGCCATAAACAGATGTTAAAGTGTACTCAGTTCTGCTGCTTTCACTTTTCTGCTAAAAGACAACAAACGTCTATGAAAGGAAATCATTTCCAACATTCTTTCTTGGAACATAGAGTTGGATAGTAAACGCACCGTTGGAAAAAAGTGACAGTTACATTTAAAAGTGCAGTTTTTGCTGATACTATAAAAAATAAACAACCCTGATTGTCTTTCGCGATCGAGTCAAAATTCAAAATCCTTTATTAATCCCACAACGGGGAAATTCACACTGTTGCAGCAGCAAGACACAGATAAACAAACAATAGATACATAAGTAAAGAGAATAAACAGTAAAATTGATTTGCAGTACTGTACACTGTATATACAATATGTTGCAGCCTTTTGTGATGTTTTTATTGCACAAGTTGATATTGCAATGACAAAATCGATATATTGTACAGGCCTTATTTTTGCTTTTCAAACCAGCACGACCATGCAAATGCATGACCAGTCATATTTTGACATCATGCAAAAAGGGGAGTTTCCAAGGCGCTGCTGAAGGCAGCATCAGTTCTCAGCTGAGGTTATTTAAGGTCTTCCAGCTGCCTATTTGCAGTATTTTTGCAGGAGCCTCGCTATGGAAGCTTATTGGGGACAAAATGTTTGAGAGCACAAAACTAAAATTCTAGCGGTATTCAGCCTTTGAGAGTGCACAGTCATGGATTTGGAGGAGCAGAATCGGATTTGTGTGCGAGGGAGGACAGAATTGGGAGCGTTGCAGATGATTTGAGCATGCAAGAGGAATTGTGAAACTACTTTTGAGCCTTCAACAGGGATGGTCACACTCGTAGTGATCAAAGCTGCTCACGCTCACTTTAGGCCATCTGCATCCAACACGTTCTCGCTCCCATCGCATCACAAAGTGACGCTTGGTCAGCTGCCTTTGGCGTTTGTTATTGACGCAAAAAGTCTCCTTTAGTGCCATATTTAGATGCGCTTGGTCGGGACTCTTGCCATGTTTGACTCTCTAAGTCCTACATTAACCGCCTGAGGTCTAAGGGCGGCTTTTACATATCTTTTAAATTCATCTTTTAAGGGTATTAGTATCTAACCTGATCCCTGTGTGTTTCATATCAAAATGTTCAGCTTTCTGGAAGGTGAGGTCCAAATTAGTTCCAGAGCAAAAAGACATCATTTGGCCCTAAAGCTGAAAAGTAGATGTTTGCTTTTTGAAATTCCTCAAATCTCTTGTGAAAACAAACCTACACTCAATTTGATTTGTAGCTTGAAATGAATAAAACAAAAGTCTTGGGTTCACAAAAGTGACGCATTATATGAAAGAATGTCTAAAATGAAAATGTCGTAGTGTTGCCAACATCTCTTGAACACGCCGGTGTGTCTTGTGACTGACATGACAAGAACGGGACGGTAAGGTTTTTCACTTAATTAGCCTGATCCGCGGCAGATTATTTAGGCAGCACAACGTAATATACTGTATGTATTTACTTAATTGGCATAATTTAACTAATTGATTAATGTAATCTTGGCTGGTTTATCCATAGCAACTGAACTGGGTAAAGCTCTAACAGACAAAGGTGAGAAGCCTGATGATTTGTGGCCGGTTGTCCAGCAGCCATCTTTTGTGCATTAGGGCTGCACAATGGATTGTTTTTTTAATCGTCATGGCGATATCAACTGCTGCAATTAACGCATCGCGAAAGGCTTGAGCCATATCGCGAAATACAGATTTATTTTTGTTAGTTGAAAGAAAATATCAGCAGAAAACTGCAGAACTGTCGTTCTTTTTTCAGTGGTGCCTTTTTATATCCAATTCAATGTTGAATTGAAACTATTTCCCTTCATTTGTTTCAAATTCAACAAGCAATTTGTTGTATTTTACCCAAATACTGGAAGCAGCAGAAATGCAGAACTGGGTACACTTTATTTAGTTTATTTATTGGAAGTAATATGGTTACGGCGAAATTCATCGTCATTGCATAATGCATAATTCCTCATATCATGCAGCCTTACATAAAACATTATTTATAGAGATGTCCCAAGCCTCTCCGCTCCTTATAGTTCTTAAATCTATCATGTCTATAGTTTGCCGCTACAGTCATCACTTTAGTGATGCGATTAGTTAAAAATCTTCATTTGAAGTTCATGTTGTTCATGCTGGCGACTGGTTGACATGCATCGCTCCACAGACCTAATACAAAATATTATAGAAAACCATCAAAGCTGGTTATATTTTCTGAACAGAACAAATCATCAGTCAAATATAGTGTATCCACACTGCTCTACTAACTTCAGTCCAGGCCTGCCCGAGGCCAAGGGTGCAGCTGGATTATGTAGAGCTACAATTAGTGAGTAATTAACACTTTATTTATAGAGCACTTTTAAAAGCACACAGTTATATAGTGCTTCACACACATGCACAATACATAGAAATAAATAAAATAAAGCATAAAGGGTTGAGGGTTGGGCAGCGGCATGTTTACCGCTGTGTTACATCACCTTTCCTTTTAACACTCAATAAGAGTTAGGGAACTAGGACACTAGTTGTTGAAGCTTTGAAGGTGGAATTCTTTCCCCATTCTTGCTTGGTGTACTTCAGTTCCTCAACAGTCCGGGGTCTCCGTTGTCGTATTTTGCCCTTCATAATGCTCCACACATTTTCAAAAGGAGACAGGTCTGGAGAGCAGGCAGGCCGGGCTAGTACCCGCACTCTTTTACAACGAAGCCACGCTGTTGTAACACATGCAGAATGTGACTTAGCAATTGAAATATGTACCGCTCTATAATTTACAGATAGAGCAGGTCTAGACCGCTCTATAATTTACAGATAGAGCAGGTCTAGACCACTCTATAATTTACAGATAGAGCAGGTCTAGACCACTCTATAATATACAGACAGAGAAGGAGTAGGTCTAGACCACACTCTATAATTTATGAAAAGACCTAAAAATTCCAGTAAATCCCCCAAGAACAAGCATTTAGTGCGACAGTGGCAAGGAAAAAGTCCTTTTTTAGGAAGAAGCCTACAGAAGGGACAGACCCAGGCTCTAGGTAGGCGGAGTCTGATGGGCCAGTTGGGGGTGATGAATAGCAGCAATAATAGTCACAATAAAGATAATAGAACTATGAGTAGAAATAGTAGTTGTAGTAGTTCATGGTGTAGCAGGGCACTGCAGGGCGTTACAGAGTGTAGCATGGCGCTGCAGAGCATAGCAGGGCACTGCAGGGCACTGTAGGGCGTAGGAGAGCACTGTATGGCGTAGCAGGACATAGCAGGGCACTGTAGGGTGTAGCAGGGCACTGTAGGGTGTAGCAGGGCACTGTAGGGTGTAGCAGGGCATCTTCATGTCATCTTGGTGTCTCCTTGATGATCTTTCTAACTGAACTAAAAGCAACCCTACCATGGGCTATTGTTTATGTGCCGGACCAAATAATGCATCATGTTGGGCTTCTTTAGAGTAATCAGTCTTCAAAACAGCAACGCAATGAAGTCACACCATCCATTTTGTTTTTTAATAATCCATGTCCATTTAGGGCATGTACGGGACATTTCAGCAACAGGGCAGTTCAAATTGCTCGACATAAAAAAAAGATTAAAATAATAGAAGTTACAGTGCAGTAAAAAAATTAAACATTAAAGAGCAGTTAAAACTGCAGTAACCATTTTGTGGAAAGCCGAGGTTTGGTCGGTAGGGCTGCACATTTTTTTTTTATCATCATGGTGATATCAACTTTTTGTCAACGTTTTTAAATTTTTCTTAAATTTTTATCTTTCTTCAACACTTTTTTACAATGTTTGTCACTTTTTTATGTTTTCAACAGTAAGTTACACTAACTTATTTACTTTAGTTTTACAGTTATTTTTGGAATTTATGGTCCATAAACCTCATTTATAGGAAATTATACCTAATGTTTGAGTTAGAAAAGCAGAAATTAGGAATTATTGAGACTAAAATTAAAGGAATGGATGTTGATGGATAATCACAGACTGGAATATGTCAACTTTTAAATGTATTTTAAAGTATTTTTTTTCAATACTATTTCAAAACCACTTCAAATTTTTTTTTCAAATGCTATAAAATTGAATAAGACGCCCCCAAAATTTCTGAAAGAGATTTGTACTTGCCACTTTGTACTTGTTCTTTGTACTTATTCATGTTATTTTGGGGAATTAAAAAGAACAATGATATAGGACAACAGGTCAATTTGACCCGAGGACAACATGAGGGTTAAATCAAAAGTGAAAACTTTTGAGGGAATTTTATTTGAAGAATTCCAGATTTGGTTTAATATTTTACTCTTAACTTCACTTGACACTGTTTTCCACCTTATTGATGAGTGTTTATTGCGAATCTCAATGTAAAAAATATTTAGTGAAAGCACCAATGGTCAACACTATGATCGCAATAGTGATGCTGCTTGAAGCCGTTGGTTATGTAAGTTGGCTAGTCCCTTTGCCATCAAGTAGAGACCGACTCGTCGTTGTGCAGGGCTCGCTGATTGCTCTTACAGGAGAGTCTTGTTACATTCTGGTTTATGAATTCATCTGATCTCGCTATGACACAATGACTTCCTGTAGCGGCTTATCCATTAGATCTAGCTGTGAAGTAAGGTCCGGCCACACTACAGAGGCATTCTGGGATAGGACATAAAATTGCTTTAGGTTGTTCGCATTTCTTTAAACCAATCACATCGGTCTTGGGCGGGGCTAAGCTCCGGACAAAGCCACGGTGCCGCTGCTGAATAGTCTCGGGAGGGAACTTGTTCTGGTGGGACTTTGCAGCCCACAAAAGAAAACACCACATCCAACATTAAATGAAGTTAACTGTTCACTCGTGAGCTATTTCAATTAAAAACCCAGTGCTTTAAAGCCGGGAAGCGGAGTTTACTTCCTGGCGAAAAAACAAAATACTTTCACCCAGAAAACGCTTGTTCGTTCCTTGGGAGTCTTTTACCTAAACTTTTTTTTTGGGGGCTTTTCCCGTCCGCGTTCACTGCGCACTTTAGTTCAAAGGATATAGACAGCTATGAAGCAAAGCTTGATCAATTAAACATTAGCGATCCATCTAATGCTCCCGGGGTTATTTTTACGACATTTAAAAGTAAAACAGAAATCTTCCCTGACCTTCAGTATTCGGATATCTACAACTATCTAATCATCTTTCCTTCGTCCTACTCCGGCGAGTCTTTGGAAGCCTACAAAAGCCTGGAGGGATATAAATGGACGCAATCAGCTGGATATATGATGAATATTCAGCTTTGGAGTCTACCGGCTAAACATTGCTCGTCACTGGAAGGGTAAGTTAAAGTGTAACGCTAATGCACTCAGTGTATTGTATAGCTAGCTAGCGTTAGCTAATCTGCAACGTTGGCCAACGGCACTTTTCATCACAAAAATGCCATTACATCTTTATTAATGATCCTCAGGTGAAGCCATGGGGGTTTGTCAAGAATGATGGGGTTGTGTTAGGGGCCCACTGTAACTGCACAGCTGGACTGGGTAAGTTCTGCTCCCATGTGTCAGCTGTGTTGTTCAGGGTATGGCAGCATGACCAGGAAAGAGAAGAAGAGATAGTGACTAAGTGAGGGATCTTTGAAAAGAGTAGAATATCAGCAAGGGAAAGACATTATTTAACAACACACAACAAGGCAAAAAAAGAGCGATCATGCAAAGACCACTCTGCCATACAACCAGCTTTCCCATCTCTGACCCATTAAGAGCAGACCCAACTGTACAACAACCTCTCCAAAAGCTGTACACAAGAGGGACGGGTCCTAAAGCCAGCAGTCCTCTCTGTTGTAACAGACCACGCAGCATCATATGTGCCAAAAGCTGTCCTGCTAGATCTACCAGAACCCCTCACAAATCTTTATGACAAGGGAGGAAAAACAAGACCAAGCAGAAGCATTGTTTGAACACATAACTGTGACAAAAGAACAGGTAGATCATTTTATATGAGTATTGTTTAGTAGAAATGAAGCCAAGAGCTTAGAGATACATGTACTGTGTACATACTGTGTATGTTGTCAGACTAAAATGAATCATTTCCACACTTAATAATGTAATTAGGAAACCATTTGAATCATATTTTCAGAGTGATTTCGTAGTGAAGGAGACTCGCGCACAGTCTAAGTCCAAAACCTGGTTTGATCAGAGAAGTGGTAAGATAACAGCATCTACCTTCAGAGCAGCCACAAAGACAGACGTCAAAACGCCCTCAGTGTCCCTGATGATAAGAAAGATATGCTAGCCAAAGTCTCATAGCTGAGGCTACCAGGCATTTATGAGTGTAGAAGATAAATTTAGCAGTTGAGCTCATGTATCTCATGTATGAGCTCACTAAACCCTGAATTCCACTTTGCCTAATAACATTTATCATTTAATAGCCTTTGGTCTCTGAGATTGTTAATAATAATGCATACTATGCATTAGAGTTCTAATCTATCTGTATTTGTTTTCCAGGTGGGGGGGTGTAAGCATGAGGACATGGTGAGAAGATACTATGCAACGCAGCATCGTTTCTCATGCTCTCATGTCCCGGTAGAAACTGCTGGATTTGGGATTTCACCCTCACATCCATTTCTCGGAGCCTCACCTGATGGATTATTTCCTGCAGCTGCTGTGGTTCAGGTGTAATAGAGATGAAGTGCCCATTTTGTGCCAAGGACCTCTCTGGAAACCAAGCAGTTAACTCTCTTGGAGACGTTTGCCTTGAAAAAGATGAGCAAGGAAGCATCAGGCTGAATGCATTTTATTATCAAGTACAAATGCAGTTGTTTGTTGCTGAAAAACCTTATTGCAATTTTGTACTTTGGACTGAAAGGGAAAGTACTTCACCTTTTGTGGAATGCGGGACACCAAATGTATAATTCAAGAGCTAATTGCCAAGAATTTCTCTGCTCCAAAAGCAGTAAAATATTTAAAAATCATAGTCAACTGTGGTGCTACTGCCGTGAGCCAGAAGTAGGGAACATGTTGGTCTGCCTTCGCATTAAAAGAATTCCTAAACTGGATATGTTCAAGCTGCAGTAAAGTGATCAATTCATTAAAAAAAAGAATTAGTCATGAGAGGATTAGGAAAAGGAGTTGGCCCACAATATTTATTGTGCAAAAATAGACAGACTAAATGTTGTACATTTGGTGACATGACAAGGAACTGTAACAGCAAAAGAAAATATGATATGCTATTAAATAAATAACTACTGTAATACTTGTTTGTTGTCATTGTCTAATAGTCATTATCGCCCTAGAACAATGAATCCTCCTTGGTTTAGCCATTTACATTCCTTCTAGTTTTGCCTTTTACCAACATTCCACAGTAGTACACTATACACATTTTAATAAAGTAGGGTTGTTAAACTTAATATTACATCTGTCTAAATTACATTGTTTTTGGGATTACTGAAAGGTTACAACAGATTCAGAGATATTTGTAAAAGCACAACATACTTTAACTATTTTGTCTAGGTATGACTCGTCATTTTCTTTATCAATGTCATTAAAACCTGGGATAGTGCTTTTCAAACTGTATTTTTGCATATGGAAGAGATTTTCTTAATGATTCCCTATCAGGCCATAGAATTAGACTTGGCACCAATCTGCAACACGTTACGTCAATACAGTGTTAAAAGCTTTGAAACAGTGGTTGAATCAATGCTAAAATAATGAAGCCAAAAAATCAAAAGACAAGTTCATTTTCATTCATTCATTATTTAAAGCAGCATGTACTGCTGAAATAATGTTAGGGTGGACTTAGATCTGAGATCGGGAGCTACAAAATGAAATACTGTCATTAGTAGAGAATATGTTTGGAAAGCAGTGAGGATATTAACCTTTTTACCATTGTTGTGTAGACTCATCTCATTCAGTGCAGTTCTATTCATTTTCTCTATTAATAACCTTTTCAGTTCTCAGAGCTTGGCATTCCAACTCAAGAGAGACAAAAGAGACAGTTTTCACTCTTGCATGGTGGAGTTGCTGGATCGTCATTTTCATTGAGAAAAGGCAGAATATTTTCATTTTCAAGTACTTGGTTGATGTTCACGTGGTCTGCAGTAGGACGCTTGCTGATGTCTTGAGGACAGTCTGTTGGATCCTTACTGCTGCAGCTGATGGCTCTGCTGCTTTCTCTGTCCTTTGACGTTTGCTCTCCTGTCTTCTGTTGAATACGTCTAACCTCATTCTTCTTCTCTTCTCCGGGGATGGAGCATGATTGAAGGAACGTAGTCAGGTGACAGAGGGTTGTCATTTTTTCCCCATAAAACATACGTACATAGAAACAACGTAAACAATTTGAAAATGTGTTGGAATGAGTACGTGGCTTCTTTTAGGTTAGCTAACGTTAGCCTTTGTATTCCACACAAAATCCATGCCAAACTGCATAGTTAGAACTTGCATTTTCATAATAGCTAGCTAGCTAGCTAACGGCTGTGGCTAAAAAGGAATACAGCTACGGCCGGAAATTGCGCAAAATTACCCTAAATCTCACAAAAGCTAACCTATTGTAACCTAATTCTGCTGTAGTATAATTTAAACATTTTCAACCAGGAAATTCGTGATAGTTCCTCTGGTGTATTTCAGTTCGAACCACGATCTTTTCTCTAAACTTAATCAGTCGTTTGGTGCCTAACGTAGCTAAACTTAGCTGTATCCCTACTAGCTAGTTAGCCTCAACCGCTAGAAACCGTTGTAGCCTGGTTGCTAGCTAACGTTACATGAAAAAGATAGCAACTAGTTAGGAACGTAGCTAACATGTAACGACGATTCTGGCTCAGCTTCACCTCTGGCGCTCGGCTCTCCACTTTCCCGCCAAAATGGCGGTGTTTTGATATTGACTGGTGCATGCTGGGATGCCGTGACATCAGCTCCCAGAGCTCTATGGCATAATGTGTTCACGTTACAGCTCTTTACTTAGAAGCTAAAAAAAAAAGATTGGTTTTATTTCCATTTTAATTCTATAACTAACTTGTACAATGTAATAGTATTCTCTTTTGGACTGCCCTGGTAATATTTGATTTAGTTTTGTCAGTTGTAGAGCTCCTTAGTCTGAAAGCTAGTCCAGATTTGACGACAAGGTTTCTATTTGCTGCTCACAACCACAGCCCCGCCACATGGACTGTGCCGTGACTTGACTATTACAGCCCGGGGTCCCCCCCACAAAAGTAAACTACAGCAGTGACAACAGCAAATACATTAGTATTTCTTGCAGTTTCAGTATTTAAGGTCTTACAGCTTTGAAAGGCTAGAATCAACTTGTCGTGCATTTGGCCTGCGTGTGACCTTTCGTCAGTGAAATGGAATCACATTGGCTGTAAGGGTTCCGGCAACAGGGTACACGTAACGGGATCCATAAGCCCCCACCGGGACACAGCTGGTGAAGTGAATAGGTACTTAACTCCGTCACTGAGGCAGGATTACAGTTGGGAACTGGACCGACTCAGAAAAGAAGCTCTCTGGTAAACAAGCAGATAGATAGGTTGGCCAACAGGTAACCAGCAAAGGCCTTCTGGCAACCTAAAGGGGAGTCCTAGACCTAGTGTTAATGAGCACAACACAGCCCTGAAACCGGTTATATCATGTCTCCTGTGGCTCTGGAGGAGCTCTGTCAACACTGAGAAATGGTGACATCTCAGCATGGGCTTGGAAATGAGCGTAGAGTTGATGTGGACATTTGTCAGTCATAGGGGGCCTAATGAAGCGAGGTCAGGGTTTTCCCTGGCATTATAAGGGTTAGGTGCAGCAACCGAGCCAAAATGAAAGTAACTGAAAGACCTCTGATCTAATGATTGTAGTCACACTACTTTTGCAAGTTTTGTCTTTTTAGCTTTTTGAGCATTATATATTCCTGATCTGAGAAATAATAACGGTCCAAACTGACTTCAAAGAGATGCTAAATGACCACAGAGACCCAGAACAGAGACCCAGAACAGAGACCCAGAACAGAGACCCAGAACAACTCCAAAGAAAACACAAATGACCAAAAAGAGACACGACTACAAAGAGTTGCAAAAACCCACAAGAGAGAATTGTATAATCAAAAAACATCACATAACACCACCCCCCCCCCCCAAAAAAACAAAAAACAAAACAAATGGAATGCGATTAGCCAATCCTGAAACCGCAATTAACATTTTTGATTCCTCTTTTGATAATTATATTTACTGTTTCTTCATAAGATATATGCTGGAATAATTACACAACACAAGTTGTTAAAAGGTGCCGTGCCGCACAAAACCGTTGTTACTTTCATGAAATCTTGTGTGTGTGTGTGTGTGTGTGTGTGTGTGTGTTATGTGGTGAATGTGAAGATTAACTGCTACCTCCTCTGTCAGCTCTAGCCACGGAAAAGAAACCCACGCTAGAATGGCTTGAAACAAGGTAACCGCGGTAACCAAGTTAAAGAGTCCATGGTAGGATTTCAGACGTCACTGCAAAGTCATGAAATACATGTGGTAGGGCACTTTTAAAGAAATGTCCTGTTTTTAGTGGATCTTTTGTAGATTGGCAGATAATAAATAAGACTCAGAAAGCTTAAAGACAAAACTTGCTGAGGAGGTACGACTACAATCATTAGATCTTAGAAAAGTCTTTTGGTTACATTGAGTGGGCTTAGGTTATAGGTTAGGTTATAATGACAGGGAAAACCCTGCCCTGCCCATTTAATAGGATAGAGTCTGTACCGGCACCAAGACGGGTCCAATATATTCAGTCAGGGCTCAACAATGGCCCGGGGCAAGTAAGCCAGTTTGGGCGTCAGCGTATCATAAATGCAACTGGATATCATAAATGCTATCATAAATGCCGTTATTGTCTTGCCCCCGTCGGAGAACGCTCGTTGAATGATTTGATGTGAATGTGACGTTGGCCAGTCAAGAATTGAGTTGTTGCTTGATGCTTTTGACTTTTTTTTTTTTAATACTTTTGATGTTTTCAATGTTTTGTTTTTCTCATCATGTTCCGTATTTTTCTGACATTTGATGCTTTCCTCAACGTTTTTACCGGCGTTGTTTAACCCTCATGTTGTCTTCATGTGGTCCTCATGTCTTCATGTGGTCCACATGTGGTCCACATGTTGTCCTCGTGTTGTCCACATGTTGCCCTCATGTGGTCCTCATGTCTTCATGTTGCCCTCATGTTGTCCTCGTGTTGTCCTCATGTTGTGTTTATGTTGTCTTCATGTTGTACTTGTGTTGTCTTCATGTTGTCTTCATGTTGTCTTTGTGTGGTCCTCGTGTTGTACTCATGTTGTTATGTTGCCCTCATGTTGTCTTCATGTTGTCTTTATCATGTCCTCATGTTGTCTTCATCATGTCCTCATGTTGTCTTCATGTTGTCTCCATGTTGCCCTCATGTTGTCCCCATGTTGCCCTCATGTTGCCCTCATGTTGCCCTCATGTTGTCTTCATGTGGTCCTCGTGTTGCCCTCGTGTTGTCCTCATGTTGTCCCCATGTTGCCCTCATGTTGCCCTCATGTTGCCCTCATGTTGTCTTCATGTTGTCTTCATGTTGTCTTCATGTTGCCCTCATGTTGTCCTCATGTTGCCCTCATGTTGTCCTCATGTTGTCTTCATGTGGTCCTCGTGTTGCCCTCGTGTTGTCCTCATGTTGTCCCCATGTTGCCCTCATGTTGTCCTCATGTTGCCCTCATGTTGTCTTCATGTTGTCTTCATGTTGCCCTCATGTTGTCCTCATGTTGTCCTCATGTTGTCTTCATGTGGTCCTCGTGTTGCCCTCATGTTGTCCTCATGTTGCCCTCATGTTGTCTTCATGTTGTCTTCATGTTGTCTTCATGTTGTCTTCATGTTGTCCTCATGTTGTCCTCATGTTGCCCTCGTGTTGTCCTCATGTTGTCCCCATGTTGTCCTATATCAATGTTCTTTTTAATTCCCCAAAATAACATGATTGATTCCACACAACACTCTTTGCCAAGTACAAATCTCTACTTTCATTAATTAAAAAAAAAGGAAGTGTTTTTGAAATAGTATTGAGTAAAAGTTGACATATTCCACTCTGATTATCATCAACATCCATTCCTCCATTCCCATTAATTTTAGTCTCAATAATTCCTAATTTCTGCTTTTCTAACTTAAACATTAGGTATAATGTCCTATAAATGAGGTTTATTGACCATAAATTCCAAAAGTTAAAAAGACTGTGTTGACAAAAGGGACAAAAACGTGAGAAAAATGTAAAAAAAGTTGATAAAAAAGTTTCAACAAAATGGTTGATTTTCATTTTTGACGGGAAGACAACATGAGGGTTGACCCCTTTTAAAAAAATGTTTTTCTTTGGATGTTTCTTTTGAAGTTTGTAATAATTTTTGACATTTGTTTCTATGATTTCTTTTTTTTTTTTTTTTGATCCTCTTGATGTTTATAGCCGGAACAAAATAATTTGTCTTGGGGCAAGTAGATTTTTAGTTTCATGTTACCTTATTAATCAGTGTAATCCTAGCCAGGAGGAACAAATGGAACAGATGAGTATTCTGTAAATATGATGGGATGATATGAGGTGAGTCGAGTTGCTCATTAAATACCTTTCTGCAAGTCTAAACACTGTGCTATCTTTCTATTACCTCATATATTTCAGACACATGTGGAGCGCACACACACACACACACACACACACACACACACACACACACACACACACACACACCCTGCCTGATCAGAAGATCCATCTGTATACTTTTAATTTGTAATAGGAGCCTCTACTGTTTGGACCTACTCCGACTGAACTTTGAGCTCAGCGTTACAACCTAAGGACGAACTCTAAGATTAACATATTTCTCAAAAACAACTGAAACTCATCCCTGTGATGACTTGTTATGGATCTGATTATGTCTGGGGGTTTTGTTGTTTGGATTCTACCATGGTTAGGATTTTATTTCTTGTGTTGGCTTAGGTTTGACGCTTGAAGTTCTTGCTCTTTTGCAACATCCTCTGCAGTTCCTAGAAATTTAGACTATGGACATTTATAGGGTCACATGCCAACAACTAAATAAAGTCTGACCAATTATCACTTATATAATTTCAATTTGGCATATCTAAACAAAATCTACACTCATACGCCTTAAGACCTTAGCTCGTGTTAGCAGTTAATTTTGTTGAAACAGAACCATGATTATGTAAAGAAAATTGACAATTGTATAATGATTATTACAGGCCTAGTAATTTCAGCTACAGGTAGGTCTTAAACGTCTTAAAGTATCTGACAACATTCTGGAAAGGATTTCTAAGGAGGTCGGCCTTTCTGTTGAAACATAAAAACAAAACCCACCAGACTCCATGTAAATAAACAGGAATTTTAGCATCGTAAAATACACTTTATTTAAAGTCAACAGAAACAAAATAAAACTATGAAAAGCCGGTTTTGGATCGTGTTTCCACTTTTCCAACCATCACAACTGTAGTTTTGGTGGAAATAAACACACAGTTTACAGATTTCATTGTGAAAATATGTTGGCTCTTTTACACGCTAAAAGTATTGCTTTTTTAAATGGAGTCTGTTTTTGGTTAAACAGGTCTTAAAGAGGTTTTATAAAGGTCTTTCTCTGTAGGGATCCTTTCCATAATGTTGTCAGACACTTAGAATAATAATTTGAGGCTGTCAGCAGCAGCAACACAACTTTTAGTGGATGAAAGTGACGATGTGCATTTGCCCCACCAGGTAACATCTCAGCCTGGTCTGTGGCTGCCTGTTACATCGTTCACTCTTAAAGCTGGACCAGTTTCAAAGATTGTTGTTGCATCAGTCACTTACACACAGAAACATAGGAATATAGGGTCCAGGTTGAAAAAACCGTTACCCTTTAAGAGTCCGATTTTTGACTGAAATTCACCTCACTCATTATCTTTGCCTCACGTTTTGTCTTTCTCTTTGGACTTTCTCCTGTGGAATATCTGTCTATTACAGACCATATCCTGTCATTTCCAGATGGTAATAATAAAAGTAAGTAATGTTAAACGTGTCCGAATGGGACCAACGGTGTACTGTACGTCTAAATAAGGTCAATTAGGTTGTGCACTAGTTTTTTATTTACTTATCATTCTAAACTGCATACATTTGCCAAAGCGAGAACATTTGTGGTTGTTTCTCATGAGAGATTTTTGGTTTTTGTAGTTTTGTTTTTGCTTTTCTCACTGCTTGGAAACTGTTCACTGCAGCACTCAGTTGGAAAATGTGATAGTGAAGAATGTACTCTCTGAGGAACCATTCCTCTGTCCCTCTGAACAATAGCCTACAGTACTGGTACGTTGATTGACTTTCTGTTTGTGGGAGAAATGGGGTTGTTTTAACTACACCTGGGCCAAGGTGGTGTTTTAAACTATAGGCTATGGACCAAAATGAACTGCACTGATGCCAAACAGGAACTTAGGTATGAACATCATGCTAAGTCAAAAAGAAAAATGTAAGGTTGTGAGCATCAGGAGTCATAGTGATCATGAGTATCAGAGCTGTTAGTCAAGTGTGAGTTGAACTGTGAACTTTGAATCAGACACCAGAGACCTCGGCATCTCAGACCTCTCGGCCATCCTGACAACTGGAGTGTGTATACATTACACTCTTTACATGCAATATTCTGTTTCCTGTCACTATGATTATATATTTGTCGGATACTTTGTGTACCATTTTGATGTACATGTACATTATTGATCCAAATTTTAAAATTTCCTGCCACAAAAGCTTGATTGGGTCCAGTCACGTGGCTAAGATACATGAATGGTCTTTGATGCTTTAAAGGTGCCAAGGCGTGACAATTTCACTTTGAGGTTTTTTAACATTAATATGAGTTCCCCCAGCCTGCCTATGCCCCCTCCTCCCCAGTGGCTAGAAATGATGACAGGGTGATAGGTGTAAACCGAGCCCTGGGTAGCCTGCTCTGCTTTTGAGAAAATGAAAGCTCAGATGGGCCGATCTGGAATCTTCCCCTTATGAGGTCATAAGAAGCATGGTTACCTCCCCTTTCTCTGCTTTGCCCGCCCAGAGAATTTGGCCCCCCCATGAGAGAGAGACATCATGGCTTTCAAACGAGCAAAGTGGCAGTTGGTCAAGGCCACACCCCCAGCCTCCACCTATTAGGGGGTTAAAGGTCTATACAAATGAGACTTCAGATACAGTATTAGGGGACCACTAAGGTCTATACAAAAGAGACTTCAGATACAGTATTAGGGGACCACTAAGGTCTATATAAAAGAGACTTCAGATACAGTATTAGGGGACCACTAAGGTCTATATAAAAGAGACTTCAGATACAGTATTAGGGACCACTAAGGTCTATATAAAAGAGACTTCAGATACAGTATTAGGGGACCACTAAGGTCTATATAAAAGACTTCAGATACAGTATTAGGGACCACTAAGGTCTATATAAAGAGACTTCAGATACAGTATTAGGGGACCACTAAGGTCTATATAAAAGACTTCAGATACAGTATTAGGGGACCACTAAGGTCTATATAAAAGAGACTTTAGATACAGTATTAGGGGACCACTAAGGTCTATATAAAGAGACTTCAGATACAGTATTAGGGGACCACTAAGGTCTATATAAAAGCATGTTGCCATGTCATGGGACCTTTTTAAGGATGTTATTTACAAATGGATCTACTTTTGTGTTAAGGGTTTGTTGTGTACATGGACAGCAGAACACTGTACAACGGTTCAGCCAGACTGAAAATATAAAGGGCAGAAAGAGACAAAGATGCCTATGAGCAACAGCTGAATAAGAATTGGAGAACAAAGAGTAAAAACAAAAGAAAAAAACTGGAAGCTTAGCATCAAAATGTGTGAAGATTTAAATAGAAACAGATTCTTGTTTCAGTGTCAATTGGACAATAATGCAGCCTTTAACCAGCTTGAATTAACAGGAAATTAAGAGCAAGTTATCCCACTTTAAATCTCTTGAATCTAACCACTGAGTAGACTGCACAGGGCCCCCAAGAAAAACAGATTTAGATTCAGTTCAATAATACTCCGAGGGTTACTTACGCTTTTCTGGACTTAAAACAAATCCACGTTCCAACAGTATCCTCCCCTGTCATGCAACACTGTGGGGATACAGTAAATTGAATAGTTTGAATAATTTGATTTTTTTTTTAAATCTTTTTTTAAGGGCTGAAACTATTTCAAAAATAAATAATATTTTTGTCCCTGGTTGGCTGGCTGCACATGTCCTCTGTAGCTGTAGGAAAACAACCTGGCCTAGTCTGTGGTGCATTGCTACCCAACTACAGGAGACATAATTGGGGCGGTTGGAGGTTGGATCACATTCTCACCGTACCGGGACTCTTCACGTAGGTCTCGGTTCGCTTGTTTGGTCCACTTTTGGAGCACATCCGACGGCGGTTGCTGCCTTCAGAACCGCACCGAGGGTGAACTCTTGTGCAATTCAACCAAACTAAATGAGGCAGGTGTGAAAGGTTGGTTTTGCACAACCGAACCCTGGAGTGTTTTGTGGGATAGTCCAGTTCATCTGGGTGCGGTGTGGACGCTCATTTGAACTCTGGTGCGAAACCAAACAACCGAACCCTGGTCCGATTGAAAACGGGGGTCTTTGTTCACTTCCAAGTGCACTACAGTTCATTTCACTTCAGGTGAGAACGCGATCCGACTTAAATATAGTAAGTGAACCATAAAAGAATGCATCTACTACTAGACTGCAATTTCAACCTTTTTGGACGTATGATTTAAGTGATAACTTTCAAATCCATAACCTATAGACCTTTTTTCACAGCAGACATGTTGACATGTCATAGTAGGACACAGGTGTATTTAAAACCATTAGTGATGGCTGCATTCCACTTAGGAGAGGCCCTGGTATTGTGCATGCTGACTCACTGAAATAGCTCACTGGGACACATGATGGAATCCAGCCATCTTTAAGGTTATCAACTTCAGCTGTGCTTTTCCTACTATGACAAGTCAACGTCGCTCATTGTCTGTGTGACAACGCATCATCATCTGTCTCTCATCAGGGCCCATTCTTTCCTTCACCCACTGTCAGTCAGCTGCTCGTTGTTTACCTTCTTTTAAAATATTAGAATCACTAAAGCAAAAGCCAGTAAACCCAAGACGTTATAAATATTGTGTTGCTTCATTATGTCTGAGACCTGGAAGAGTTAGGGGTGTCACTTGGATATGTTTAATATTGTTTTGACTGTATGACCGTATGAGAAATACAACAATGCTGCAACTTCACGAATCGCACCGAGTCTTCCGAACTCTAGGCTGTAAGTTTCTCAAACCAGAATACGTTTACACAAACATCCAGCCAGAACTCTTCAAAAACCTGGTAATAAGCTAAATCCTAATGTCAACACACATTCACATGGTCATTATGTGCTACACGGTGTAGCACATAATAGTGAAAACAGCTTTCATTTTACTCAAAGCAAGCAGTGGACTCTTTCTATAATTTCCCCTGACCTTCATGTCAGAGTGGCTGTGTCAAAGGCAGCTGGGGCCGTACAGCAATTAACATTCCAGCTGCAATGACTACAGACCATTCATGAGCTTTGAAAGCACAAAATCACTGAAGCAGTATTGAAGCGATATGGGCAGTAACATTGTAATGCCTATTAATATTTAGTATCTAGGGACAGGCATTGGGGAATTACCAATAGCTATAAAGGCTGTGATGCGGTACATGGGAGTTTTGCTGCATAAATGTCTGTTGTAGCATCTGTCCCTATTCAAATAAACATCAAATTAAAAAATTAGCTTTGGGAGCGCGTTTCATTGGTCAGAAGTTTTGTTTAAAACGGAATCATGCAACATCCAGTCCTTTGCTTTAACCCAATGCTCGCAGACTTCGTTGGCGCCAACTGCTCTTTCAAACTGCTTATCTTTTAATTCAGTCTATTACCCTGGTCCGCCCCTGACTCTGGGTGGTTATAGCAGAAGCTTACAGGAGTTTACTGTGTTTGAGCTGATATTACTCTATGGCGGCGGTGCTAATCATTTAGCTCCTGCCGCTGCTGACCGCATACGCTGCTATCCTAGAATAAGAAAGCAGGTTTTAAAGGTTTAGCTGAAATCCAATACAGTGGGTGCTTTGATAAGCTTCATGCTTTAAGTCCTCTTGTATCTGCCTCTACAAGAGTTGTAGACTTAGATTTGAGCCTTTTTTTCCTTACAGATCCTCTAAGGTTTTGTCCGACTTGAAGGGGATTTATTATTGGTTTGCTGTGATCTTGAGCTAACCAAAAACTGTTTGTTTTGGGGGAGTGCAAGTTCAAACTTTCGGAGGGTCATTCAAGGTAACTCAAACGGCGCTCCAGCTTTGGCTTGGCTCGCTGCCTCCGCCACTCATGCTCTTCCCATCTGAGGCTGTGTGTGTGCTCTGGGAGCAGGGTTCTCTAGGATCTGCCTCGCTCTGTATTTGACTGTTCAGTCCCTGGCAGTGAGATCCATTCCCAGGGCATGATGTTGCAACCACGCTCCACAGCAAGAAAGGTGTTATCCATATGTGGATTGGTTCTCTGTGTTTCCCAGGTTGTAGTAGTTGCTATTCGGGCCGAAGGGTTTTGTGTAATCCGACCAATCGTCTTGTTGCACATGCGGAGTCATGAGGGGGCTTTCACACCTACCTCATTTGGTCCGGACTTTTGGACTTTTCAGTTTGATCCAAACCAAAATTACATGTGTTAAACCTCCCCCGGACTGTTCTGTTGACTGGATCAAATTTTGGTCTGACCAAAAGAGGAAGTCTCAATCCGGATCTAACTGAACCATGATCCAAAATAAACCAATCAGAGCGTTCTCTCACATTCCCTTTTAAAAGCAGGCGTGCTTGTTCCACGGTGGATTGATATAACGGTGGATTTGCTAGACGCACGCTCTTAACCCTCGTGTTGTCTTCCCGTCAAAATTGAAATCAACACTTTTTTTTTTTAACTTTTTCTTACTGTTTGTTTTTTAACACTTTTGATGCATTTTTGAATGTTTGTCACTTTTTTGACATTTTCAACACTACGTAACACTAACTTTAGTTTTAGGTATTTTTGGAATTTATGATCAATAAACTTCATTTATAGGAAATGATACCTAATGTTTGAGTTAGAAAAGGAGAAATGATCAATTCAGAGGGTTAATACATCCATGGGCGCACGCCAGGAGCGGTTCACAGCCGAGGTGACCGACGTTTGCTGTTCATTTTTCTTTTTGACAAAATGTAAATAAAGAAATGTCACAAAAACATACATCCCGATGTTTTGGGCTCACTCTCACTGAATCACCAGGTTATGAATGCATGGTGATAATTCTGCGATGTAGTCTGACATTAGACGGAGATGACCTCCCTACAGACGATGCAGCTCTTCTGTCTCCTCTCCCGGGCTTCTGTTGCTGCTGGGGCGTTAAGGGGCATCGGCACATGCACTTCAGCATCACATCACCTTAGGTCCTCTAATAGTTCCTCATTTATGTCATCAACGAGGGAACTGCTGGGTCCGTGAGATGAGAGAAGAAAAGTGGACACTCTATATAACGGCCAAGCATGGGCCCTTAAAATAGCATCTGAATAACGCACCACTGACTTTAGACTAGGTTTCTCCTGGTCTGTGGTGGAATTGTTTTCTGAAACTGTAAAATAGCACCAGGGAACGTTTGTGCCAGAACACACCTCCTCTTTCTGCTCTACATACAGACAGGACCCTTGGTGTGCTTGCATAACTGCAGTGTGAAACCAAAACTTGAAACCTTAAACATGAACAAACATGAACCTTGGTCCGGACCTTGGTTCGGACTTTCAGGTGTTCCTCCATCTGTGGACCCGTTCCTCCAGCTCTGACCATCTGTGGACCCGTTCCTCCAGCTCTGACCATCTTGCTTTCAGCCTGCGATTAGCTTCCATTGTTTTCTTCATTGCAAGGAAGAAAGAGGCCAGTCCCTCACAGGTTTCTGGCTCCCTCCAGACTTTCTTTCTGCTGCTCTATTACTGTTTTTGGCTACATATTTTACTACCTGCAGTTTGTGTTCAGCAGAAAATGATTTTCTTTTTGGGGGCATTTACTTTGTGTTCAGTCTTTCTCAGTTGTCTTTAGGAGCAGCGTATAGTTGTCAGAAGACTATAAGTTGCAGGACCAGCCAAACTATGAAAATAGTGCGACTTATAGTCCGCAAAATACGGTAGTCATACTCAGAAATCCAGAGAGAGTTGTGTGGAGCTGATAGTCTTAATGAGCTGTGTAGCAACTCATTTGGCGACGGCTTGAATGTAAAGGACTTTTATTAATATCAAAAAGTACTAAAGCTTTAAATATGGTACTAAAGGAAATACTGTAGGTGGAAGTAACTGCCAACAACATCAGTGTAGTTTATCAGGAACCCTGCCTAAGGGAAATAGCTTCTCTTTAGCCTCTCTGTTCAGGCGATCCCTGATCGCAACTGTTCAAAGACGCCATTGTTCTAATGGCTCGAATCCTTAATGATTCCACCAGCCTTGGTTCTTCACTGCCTGATGTAAATAGGCGGGGGAGGGCACCCCCCCATGGAACCTTGGGTCGACTGTCTCTCTGGAGAGCCTTGCAGTCCTGCTGCAATACCAGGTGGTGATGTTCTGAGACTCTTCACAGGCTACATTTGCATTGCTACGTTTTGGTTATTAATCGGAGTTTTGAGCCAAATGCAATCTCCGTGCACACAAGTCTTTATATCTCCAGGAGAAACAGGAGGCAGCATGTGTTGTCTGCCTGTTGCTGGTAGCCATGGTAACGTTAGTAGCTTAGACCCAGAGGCCAAGACCTCATGATACAATCAGGCGGCTAAACGTCTGCGTCAGTGTTGTTGTGTCCAAAGGTCTCCTGTTGAGACTGTAACACAACCCCACAGATTCCAAACCAAAAGAGGCGTAAATGTAGTAAAAGATATTTATATTTAACCAAAATGTAGCAACAAAATGTAGCCACAGTGCAGGTGTAGAGTGTTGTGTTTGTGGGGAGAATTCTGGATTTCTGTAGTCGCCGGAGGCGCTCTTGTGCCTTTATGCCTTTAAGGACAATGGGTAGTTAAGATAAAAGTTAATTGAGCCTTACAGTAAACCGCTTTAATACTTGGAGTTGAGCCCATGCCGCCTGGGGGAAAACCAGGAATCCTGACCACTAGACTATATGGGAAAGATGAGATAAGTGTGCAATGACAAAGAAAAAAGACAAAAACTGATTTTTTGGTTTTCAATCTTTATTCCAATTATGCCTAATGATTCCGGTTATTATTAAAAGTTCTGATTCTTGGCATGTTATTTTAAAATGGTAAAAAAAATGGTGAGGAAATCAAATTTATTTTGAAAGCAACGGCAAAGCAAACTGCCATTCACATTTGAAAGTTTAAAATGACCTTAAGTGAAGGTCTGAGAGGCAGCATGTGTATGTATAGATGGACATCCTCCCTTTTGGATGGACATATTCTTACACAGTGATTATATTTTGCTGTATGACAACTGTATTTTTTTTTTAAATTACACAGCTTTTTCTCAGAGTCAAACAGTCAACACAGAACATTTTACACACATTGCGGGACTCAGTGATAGCGATTTCTCCACTGTCCAATACATGTCAATATTGAAATCGCCTGTAGAGACCCTTCTTATCCTAAAGATCGTGCCCAAAATCCTAATGTTTTTAATGTTTTGCATCTGTATCAAATGTACTCTACTAATGGTTGTCTGTGCATACACTGTGACCGCCTCTTTAAATAAATACTTATTTAGTTGTCATGTGTGACTTGGCTGCTGCAACTCTGCAGCGTCTCATTTATCTGTCTATGTAGGCAAAACAATGTGTAATATAAACTGTCCTAAACCATGTGATGGCATGATAAATGGCCCAAAAACAAATAGATGGACCTTTGTAGGCATGTTGTTTTCAGTCACACCTCTTCACCCTCCTCTCATGTTCTCTCAGCATATCACAGACACTTAGACAGAAGGAAGTCAAACAGAGAGTTAAGCAGAAAGGAAGCTGTCTGACTGTCCTGGATGCCACACAATATCGGACTTACAGTCTGATTTCTTTTTTTTTCTTTGCTGATCTGTAGAGACTCTCCGACATTTATGACACACAGAACACAGGGTGACTCATGCCTGTCATTCTGCTTTCTCTTCCTATGTCACTTCCTTTTTTTTTCTTGTTCTTGTTGTTTAGTCTTTAGTACACAAGTGTGTGTGTGTGTGTGTTTCTGTGGTTGCCTGTTCATGTTAAAATCACGTGAAGAGCACAGAAAGAAGAATCCTGCAAAACGCTGAATTCAGACTGAGTGGTTATTTAGCAGACTTTATATGTACTTGTCGAATAGGAAGCTCTTTGTAACATGTATGTTGGAGATGAGTTGGATGAAAAGAAGCATGTAAGCAGAGCTGCAAAGGAAGTATGCAGTCAAACTTGCAATGTACCGAGAAACCACAACGGGTGTTATCAGTGGTTACCAGCCTCATAGATATTGGTCCAAAGGGGTGTTTGCTGTGAGAAGAAGAGACGTGGGGAATGCTTACATTGTCAAAAGGTTTTCAGACAGACGTCCCAGTTTTATGTCTTCGCAATGGGATTTTCAGAGAACACACATTTGGCTGATTAGATTTTTTTAGGAGGATACATCTCCACTGCTACTCTTCTTCTTTTGCTACATTTACACCTCTCATTCCCCCTACTCTGGTGTCCCCCTCTCATTCCCCCTGCTCTGGCGTTCCAGAGCCCCTAAACCGGGCGACATTAGGAAACACTTCTGACCCGTTGTGGTTTGGAAACGGCGGGGTTGTGTTTGTGTTGTGTGGGACGCCAACGTGTCTCCTCCTGATTGGGTCTTATTGGTCACGACGTCTTGTTCTCTGAGACTAAGCTGCTAACGTTACCATGGCACCTACCTGCAGCGGGCAGGGTCTCGGCGCTGCCTCCTGTCTATGTCCAGTATACCAGAGATTAGGCTAGTTCTACTGGAGATAAAAACACTTGCATGCACATGCATGGAAACACTTTTGGCTCAGTACTCTGGTTAAAAACCAGAACCTAGCAGTAACTGTAGCCTGATTCCGCCTGATTAGGAGGAAATGGCTGACAAGTAAACAAAAGACTCTAGTGTTTCAGCCACAGCCGTCCAACTGCTCTAAATGTTGATTTGAGACTAAAGCAGATTTTTTTCTCATGCGTTAACTTTTTTTTTAACTGTAATCAGTAATGTAGCCAGATTAGTAGTAAGTAAGTCTTAAGTGTGCTGTAGATTTTTTTTCCCCAGCTAAACCATCTATTGAAATTTGCTTTGGTGTTGAAAATGAAGATCAGAGCTTAAATCACAATCTGATTTGGGTTCAAATTCAAACGTGGCACTCAAGCAAAGATTTATTGGTTTTCTGGGAATGTGTTTCGAAAAGCTTTGAAGTGGGTTTGGTTTCCTGTGGTGGGATTGGCTACCCCCGCAGATGCAAAGGCTTTGTAAAAAGGCGGCGACAAAGCATAATTTGTGCTGAATGAATCAAAGTCCAATAATGCTTTTGTGTTCTGGGCATACTGTAGATCAGGGGAGTCAAATGTATTTTAGTTCATGGGTCACAAACAACCCAATTTGATCCCAAGTGGGCCGGACCAGTAAAACCATTGCAAAAATACATATTATAGCAATACATTTGTGCCTTTCTTTTAGTGTAAAAGGGTAAAAGTATATAATTAACAATCTATTTACAGAACAGATGATGAACAGCCTGAGATGTCTTAAGAAAAATTCTTCAATATGTCTGTCTTTAACTGTATTCTGGTCAGGATGGAGCAGTAAATAAGTCTTTTAGTGGCGTTATATATTATATTTTGTTTGGGCACTGGAAGGTGAACACCCCAAACAAACTGGCTTCAAGATTACAACAAAATAGGAACTGCTCAATCCCCAAAATGTTCATTGTTAAAGACATAATAAAGACGTCAAATTTAGAAAATACATAGGAATGTAAAATATATAAACAGACTTATTAATGGTATCTAATGGTATCTTTAAAAAAAATCTGTATAAAAGCTGTGGACATAGGGCCAGGCAATATATATGAGGCTAGGTATTGTCTTAAATTTTGGATATTGTGATATGACAAGTGTTTATTTACCTGGTTTAAAAGGCTGAATAATTATTATTATTATTATTATTATTATTATTATATTATAATAATAATTATTTGCCTTTAACAAACTAGTCGTATCCACTATACTGATGATTATGTATCTAAACTCTTATTGGGTTCATATTTTGTGAAAGCACCAATAGTCAACCCTACAATATCGCCGCAACATTGATTTTCTCCATATCACCCAGCCCTATGTGGACATTTACCATGAATGTCTAATAATAACAACTTGATAAAAAAATAGATGGCGTTGCACCTTTAGGATTGCTCAGGTGCCGCCGGAAATTCCCCCAAATGTCCCTCTTTTAGGCCGGCTGTCCGTCCCACTTCCTCTGTCTCTGTGATGGTGTTGTAACCTCTGGTGGTTTTCTAAGGACTATGGTTACCTGGTCCTCAGATCTCTGCAGGGTAAATCCAGACAGCTAGCTAGACTATCTGTCCAATCTGAGGACTATGGTTACCTGGTCCTCAGATCTCTGCAGGGTAAATCCAGACAGCTAGCTAGACTATCTGTCCAATCTGAGGACTATGGTTACCTGGTCCTCAGATCTCTGCAGGGTAAATCCAGACAGCTAGCTAGACTATCTGTCCAATCTGAGGACTATGGTTACCTGGTCCTCAGATCTCTGCAGGGTAAATCCAGACAGCTATTTAGCAGTTTTACCATTGTGCCGCTTAGCTCCGCCCAAGATGATTGTGATTGGTTTAAAGAAATTTTTCCATCCCAGAATGCTGCATGGACTAACCTCTGCAGCACTGTGGAAGAAGGTCTGGCAATGCGAGACTATGTTTCAAGTAATGTGTTTGTATCCGATCCACTGTGGTTCGGAGTCCTGTGAGGGGCCACCTCACGTACAGTGGTTTAGGTAAAATGCCGTAAAAATATTCTTTGTAAATCTTTACAATCATTCACCAAAGGAACCAAGCAGGCTTGCCTTGCTGCACCATCCAAATGTTCTTCAAAACTTGCCATTCACCTGATGATAGTATTTATTTTGCCGTATAATGTCTTGTTTAATTCTGAATATTGAAGTCATTGGGGCTCCATACTGTAAAGCAGGGAAGCAGCAGTAATTTAAATGAACTGAACTGCTACCAGACGCTGACTGTTGCCTCAGTCCTTTTTGAAAGTTTAGCAGAGGACTTTAAACTTACTTGGTTTCCAAGGTTGACCCTTTTTAATTGGCATTTCGGCAAAACAGCCTGGAACTAAAGCGTGTTGTATTTTGGTTGAAAAGAAAAAGTTCTTTGACATTTCTCTAAGAGGCACCCCTGTGGATTGGAAAACACTGTTGTTGATCACAGAGGTTACTGTGCAGCATACAAATGTAAAGTTCAGGGAGGAGAGCAAACTGTGCAGCGATTCCCAGAAAAGAATTACACAGGCACACAAATAAAAGTGTGGCAGCCAGACTTAGTGTTTTTCCAATATAAAAGACTGGCAGGGTGCCGGTACACCGGATTTTAAGTAAAAGCTGAACTTCAAAAAACCTGAAATACAAAATGACCAAGCAGGAGAACAAATCCTAGAAAAGCAAAACTTGTAAGTTGGGTGTAGTCCATTGCCAGCCAAATAAATAGAATATCTTTTGTACATGCTGATCTCCACATAGTATGGTATCCGAGGAAAGTATGCCCTGATGACTGGGCAGTGATGAGCTTAATTTGTTACGCATTAAGTAGCCTACACTATCTCTAATCTTCTTTTAGTAGCCTAATCCTCTTCTGGCCTTGGTCGCAGGCACACTGTTCCTATTCACAATAAGTGCAGCCGTTGACACTTTGAGAACAATATCATGCAGCCTCTTGCCATTGGTGAGTATCTCAAAGTTAGCGTTTAAACTGCTTCTTTTCATTTCTAGCCACACTATTGGCATGGCATGAGGGATTTTAATGTTGCCGGTATGTCAGCTGGTCCAGGCTGAAATACTCCAACAGCTGTTGGATGGATTGATATAAAGCCTTGGACAGACATTTGTGGCCTTACTAATGATATATCCTACTGACTTGCCTGACATTTCCTTGAGGTTGATATTTGTGGTTTTAAGTGAAATGTCTCAACTATCAGATGGATTGTCGTCATGACATTTGGATTCATGTCCCAATCAGGATGAACTGTACTGGACTATAAAACTGTACTGGACTAAAATCCTGTACTTTCCACATAGCACCATCATCATTGATATTTCTAAACCATGACCATGACTAACATTAAAATCCAGGCATAGTACATTTGCTACAAGGGCACCCAGACTTTAGAGAACTACAACCTTGATTGAAAGCTTGATTTGAAGACCATTTTATACTCCACGGTGCCCTCTTTCTCTTCTTTTTACTTACAAATCAATACCAATAGATCATTCATAGGTTTTTTTGTCAATCTAGCTGATGAAAGTTCACTGTTGTTCACACCACTGACTGTCAGGCCTTGTTCATTGAGCTACTGTGATTTGTTAATAAAGTTGTCCTCTATACTACAGGTGGCGTTTGGACCTCTTTAGAGTATTTCCTGTTTTAATGCACCTTGGAGTTGCTCACTGATTAACATGTTGCGTCTCGTACAGAAACGTACAGTTCTTCTGTGCAGTGGCTGTAGTGATGCTTCCCTATCAACGTCATTCTTACGACTCGTGAAGGGCCAGTTGGGTCACTATTATTGGATAATATAAAGTTCTTGCACAAAGTTAAAGTGGCTATTTGTAACTTTCAGTTAATGTTGATTGTAGCGTCTCCTTTAGACAAAACGCTAGTGTTTTTACCACAGCTGCTGTATTAACGTACAACCACATTGCGCATTGGAAAGTTATTTTATCAATGAGATGGACATACTATAGTATATACCTGTCTAGGAAGAGAAGGGCCAGTTCAGGGTCGGTTTTGAGTCCTTTACAGTCTTGTAATTGCCTCCATCTGTTGAAAGCCTGACCAACGTCTGTCCCAAACTAATTTCACCCCAGATAAAATCACAGTGGTATAATGGTTCCAAATGGATTTCCTTGTCCTTTTCAAAAATCATTGGATGCTGACATAGGAATTTGCAAAGTATTGATTCTTTAAAACCATATAACTATACAAACAAATAACTCAAGTCTCCGAAGTTTTCATGCAACATGCAGGAAATGGGGTTAAGCTTTTGACACACATTGGCCGACTGGATTTGTTGTGCAATAAACTAATGTTGTACTTTCTTTCTCTTCTATGTGACTGGATTGTGATAATCACCCACTGACATCACCTCAGGTAAGTGATCTCCTTTGTTCCTGTGCCTATGTGGGGATCTTCAGGGTTTAGTCCAATTAAATTGTGCTTGTATTACTGTTTAGTCATTATTTGAAGAACGGCTGTATTGTACCTCAGTACTAGCGGTGTGCAAAAAAATTAATTTGTATTTGAATTGTGATTCACGCTCTAACGATTCAAAATCGATTAATAGAATTCCAAAAATCAATTCATATTTAAAAAAAATGTTAGTAATTTTTTTGTATGTCTACTGCAATCACATGATAGATAGATAGATAGATAGATAGATAGATAGATACTTTATTAATCTCCAATGGGAAATGCAAGGTCCTAGTAGCTTAGAGACATCACATACACACATACATACATGCATGCATGCATGCATGCATGTATGTATGCATGCATGCATGTATGTATGTATGCATGCATACTGTACATACAGACATGCATACAGACATGCATGCATGCATACTGTACATACATACATACATACATACATACATACATACATACATACATACATACATACATACATACATACATCATAACAAGATGTTACGCCATACTATTTTTGGACCAAAATGTGTCTGTCCAATAAGGGACAGATAAGTCAGTCAGGAGAAGGAGGGGTTGGGGGGGTCTGGTGGCATTTTATTAGAATACATCATTAAATATCTGCTTAGAAACAGAGGAAATGTTAGATAGGATAAAACAGCACAATGTAATTCTGCTAAATAAAACTCATCACATTCATTATTAATATCACTTGTTTTCATTTTGAAGAAATTATATATCTGAATACATTACATATTTTCTATAAGCTCAGTCTGCCTTTAAAAAAGAAAAAAATTCAAGTGCTGATCCACTATATCAGAATTTTGGATAGTCGTCATGGAAACATTAATTCGTCATGTGACAAGGGCTGGGAAGATTGGCAGAACACGCAGTCAAGTGACAAGACTCTGATCCAATGGAAATCACAGTTGACAGCACTCTAGCCCCTCCCCCTTTTAGCCCCACCCCTGAACAGAGTACAGAAAACTGTTAAGGGCCAACCGGTCAGATGTGTTGTCTTGATTGCTTTTTGCTTGATTTATTTTATTTTGTATTTCACAAAGATAGCTATAACAAAAAAAAGCAGAGGTGTGAGGCCGAGTCACAAATGTGGTGACTTTGACTTCATCCCCAACGATTTGTAACTGAACAGCTGGACTTTGGACCAGTGGGACATCAGCCAATCACAAGTGGGAGGGGAAGGTGTGTTTGTCAGACCTCACCAGCACGAATGATATTTAGTATCTTCCACCAAAAGAAATGAACCCACAATGCAGTTTTGATTCCATTACATGTTGATATATATATAATATACTTTTTTTTTTAGCGTTTTTCTTCAGGAAATTTGCAAAAAACTGACGTTTCCTTGGTTTTTCGTGTCAATTTCAAATTGCATATGTAAATCCAGACTCCCTGATTTAGTGGGGATAAAGGGATAACACAGGGCCCTGTGCAGGTTTCTACATTCACACACTACCTTCGCCTAGTTCTTCAGCTAAACCTCTAGCTGTGTGGTCCTAATGTGATCCTGTTATCGGGGGTGGATGTATATGTTAGGGATGTGCAGCTTATGAACCCCCTGGCAGTCAGTGTGAAGCTGTGCTGTGTTTTCATGTTTCAGGGAAAGTAAAAAAATTTTTTAAAAAGCTTGCAGACTTGGGATGGGCTTGAATTATTCATTGAGAGAGGGAGAGGATCTGTAAAAGCCTTCATCTTCACTTTGCTTCCCCTAGCTGTGTGGATCCACCGTGCTCTCTGAGTTGTTGGGGTAAGAAGGCACGTCGTTATCTTTGTAGAACATAGATACGCAACCCTGTTCTCGGCCCTGCCGCTCGGTCAGCGGCTCTCAGCGTCGGACACCGACACCATAGGCACCCCCTCAGCTCTGGATGCAGCAGCTCTGCGGTGCTGTAAGGTGACGTAGTATTAAGAGACAATGGTAGAGAGGAGTATGAAAGGCCACAATTTTGCGTAGGAAGGCTGGATTTGGGGGGGGGGTGTCAAACAACACAGGACCCAGGAGACCTGGGTTCATGTCCTGTGTGTCACCGAAACGTTCATTTTATAACCCAACTGTCCCGTTCTTGTCCCGCGTGTAACGTAAAAGTACCTCTATAAGCCCACCCACCATCTTACATAACACAATAGTCCCAACCCAGAGTGTTTAAATGAAGCGCATTTAGATATGACGCTAAAGGAGACTTTTAACGTCAAAGGCAGCTGACCAAGCGTCTGTATTTTACGAGCTGGGAGAGCGAGAATGTGTTGACGGACGACATCGACTGGCAACGGGAGGCTACATAGCAACGAGTGACTGAAAGGATTAGGCTGAAGCAAACGCATAAATGTGGCGATCCTATGTTCTCATGGATTACATCTACCCACCTCAAAGGAGAAGGAACCAAACAACACAAACATGAACCACGTTGTAACCCTCAAAAGTAGAATTGCAAATCATTTACCGAAAGACCAAAAGAGACCCACATGTTTTAATTTATATCGTCATTGTTTTACCCCAAGAATAGAAATTTTTAATTTCTTTGTCCGCTTTTTAGAAAGTAATCTTCTCATGTTGTCCTCGTGTTGTCCTCGTGTTGTCCTCATGTTGTCTTAATGTTGTCTTAATGTTGTCCTCATGTTGTCTTAATGTTGTCTTCATGTTGCCCTCATGTTGCCCTCATGTGGTCCTCATGCTGTCCTCATGTTGTCTTCATGCTGTCTTCATGCATTACCAAAAATAACATGATTGATTTCACACAACGCTCTTTGCCAAGTACAGATCTCCACTTTCATTAATTTTGGGGCGTCTTATTCAATTTTATAGCAAACAAATTGAAGTGTTTTGAAATAGTATTGAGAGTAGAAATTGACATATTCCAGTCTGTGATTATCATTAACATCCATTCCTTTAATTTTAGTCTCAATAATTCCTAATTTCTCCTTTTCTAACTCAATCATTAGGTATAATTTACTATTAATGAGGTTTATTGACCATAAATTCCAAAAATAACTGTAAATCTAAAGTTAATAAGTTAGTGTTACGTAGTGTTGAAAACATCTAAAAAAGTGACAAAAGTGTTGAAAAGGGGACAAAAAAGTAATAAAGTTAAAAACATTGATTAAAAAGCGTCAACAAAAGTGTCGATTTTCACTTTTGACGGGAAGACAACACAAGGGTTAAAAATACCTCTCAAATTGTTCTTTTATGTATTGAAAACAAACCTTTGGATAAAGTATGGAAGCGATTTTAAATTGTGCACATATCTGGGAGTTGTTGATCCATATCTAAATTGGTTGGCCCATCATGCTGGGACTCATGTAGTACACCGAAGCTGTCGCGGCGGTCAGAGCTTGTAGGATAAAGGAAACTATGTACTGCATGGGGACCAACTGTTGCAGTAATGGCAGTGAACCGCAGTACTAATATGGGTGAACAGGAGTAACCGTGACTGGAAACAGGATAAATACTGGAAACATGTTATGAATGGAAGACACTCCAAATGTGAGACTAACCTCATTATATGTGTTCAAATGTAGCGTGGTTATACGGTGCCGCCGGATTTCACTCTTTTCAGCCGCATGTCCGCTACTTTACGCCTCGGCCAAGCGAAGCACTCACAGGCGTTGCGGGTTGCGTCGCCGAGACTAGTTCAATTATTTGAGAGGTGCACGTCTGGCTACGGTTACAGGCTTTTCTGTGGGTGCTGAGAAAAAAATCCGGTGTTAATATCCGGCCCTGGCTGTGTAAATGGAAAACAAACAAGCCACAAAACACATTTCCAGCCAATCAGCAACAGGCGGCGACAGTTAATGGTAGTAGGGAAGGGGGTCATGGCCAGTAGTTGTCTGGCAATGATTGAATCTGGGGGGGGCAGAGCTTCTGAAGGGGTGGGTGGGGGGGGGCGTATTTGTTTGGCGGTTCAAAAATCAACCATGTTCACGCAGCATTGCCTACTGCACCTTTAAGGGGGGCGTTGAGCCCCGTGGCCTGTTATGTAAGGGGTTGGCGAGACACCTGCACTGTCCCACCGCCAACAAGCACAGGAGGTTGGTCACCCCCCCGGTCCAACGGGCACTCTGGACTCTGGATATTGTTTAGTGCCGCCTACTTCATTTTCTCCTTTCGCTCTCCTTTCCACCAACCATCTGTCGTCCTTTCCGATAGTCCCTCTGTCCTTTTCCTCATCCGCTCTCTCCTCTTTTGCTGACTCACTCCACTCTCTGAAATTATAATGCACTGAAATAGCTGACTCTTATGGTCTTATTGCACCATTTTGTTTTTATATGTGCGTCTCCTCTGTGATTCCCTCTCCACTGCGACTGTGTCTCTGTGAATAAGGATACCTTCCTCCCACTGGATGTCTTATTTTAGTTGGTGCTAAAATGCATCCTTTTGGTTTTTTTACACAGAGGAAAAGTAGAGCCGCTTGTTATTTATCATGTTACCTCGTGAAGCCGGATATCATCTGTCTTTGTCACAATAACATATACTGCATATATTTTTTTGAACTGACAAATAATCGGTTCTTTTTTAAATATCTTTGAGATGCGCAGAAGGCAAACTGCTCATGGAGGCATTAAACGGAGGCCTACACCATTGCTGCAATTTGAAAAATCCCACTCCCTCTCGGAGGCATAACTAGGGTTGGGCATCATTTGGATTTTAACAATTCTGATTCCAATTCTGATTCTTCCCTCCTCTTCCGATTCTTATGGATTCTGAATCTTTGAGGTGTGGAGTTGAAACGGGTCACATGCCTATTTTCACAACTAACAAGAGGAAAGTTTTATTTTGATTTGACCGGGCTTTATCAGCCACACTAGAGCGCTGCTTGCTGTGCTCCATGGCTGCGACACAACAAGCTCCCGGTCTCTACGGAAACCAAAACTTGGAATCGGCTCTCGATGCCCATCCTAATCATAACTCGGTCACATCTGAACACACAGGCATAACACGCATGTTCTTTTAATTCAGTGTGACTCATGCACCCTGAGGAAAGTATTATCTTTGATGTCCTGCAAATATCTATGAATCGGCTTAGAAATCATAGAACACATGCTTCTTTGAACTCTAGAACTTGCCTGAGAATAATCCTGTTTTGTTTCACATTGTCCCCTATGTTAACTCTTTTACTGATAAATGCTTTGGGAAGAAATACAGAAACTACAATGTGCTGTTTGATTTTAGTTCAGTCGCATTTTAATTGAATGGTTATTAACAAATGCCCATTCAGAATGTAAAAATGGTATGATTGTCAGTGTATACAGGTTCTCTCTCTTTTTGTTTATTTACACTGAAATAATCATATGTAAGGTGTTTAAACTTCCATGGAACGGGAGTATCTAGGCTAACCACGTCTCTAACAGCTACTGTGGGAAATGGAGAGTGATGAGGGAGAGCGAGAGAGAGAGAGAGGAGCTCACAACACTCACACAGCACTATTTGTTCTTACAAGGTACATAGTTATTTATTTAGCGTCCTATGTGAATTTGTTTTCATAGAAGCGGTTTCTGCTGTCACATGTCTATGTGGTCTATCGATGCTTCCAAATAGCCCACGAACAGCTGAGGAATTTGTAATACATCTAACCGACATAGTTAATACGTTGCTGCGATGTGTAGATTTCCATCATAATGCGACGTCCAGGCGCTCGATAAACGATGCTTCCAAATGACCCGCGATCAGTTGCAGGTGAAGCGATCTTTTGCAGACGTTGTGGCGACGTATGCGTGCTTACTGGGCACCTCTCTCACCCGTGTGAGGGAGCAGTACAGCAAATGTGTGGCAAATTTTGGAGCTGACGTTAAAAAATGCTAATGAATAAGTGAATGCACTCCAGCACCGCCGAGGTCTATCAGCACAGCTCCGCCGACCGGAAGTGCACCCCAACCGGGTGGAGACGTAAACAAAGTGAGGGAAAGAAAGGAGGGCAAACAGGACCCGCTTTTACAACCGTTAGTGGTGTTGCTTTTTCATTTATTAACATGCCACACCATATTCTATGCTTGAGGCTGAGATTGTGTCGCCTAGCGACTGCAACATTCGTGAAGTTGGTCTCCTTACAGTACCTCAACCAGCACCACCATTTCTTGCAGCCAGTCTTCTTGAAAATGGGGGAGTCTGGCTTTTTTGCCACCAAAACCTTTGATTCTGAATCACCATCCGACTGTGACTCTTTAGACTCTGTAGCCAAGCTAGCACTCTAGCCGCAGTTCGGAAGAACAAGTCAATAGTTCACTCAATCATCTTCCCACAGACGTTTACGCTCACTCGATTATCCTTAGGACCCTCAAACACACACACATTAGCCACTTACAGTGGCCAATCCCTATCCTTCTCACACTCATTGGCCAGTCAGAGAGTCTGGTTTCATTGACGTGCCCCTTCCACGTTTAACTTGTAAAAAATATGTTAAACTTATTAAACTTAAAATTTACTGTCGCACATGTGCGACTGGATGTACGATTCAGTCACACACACTCAAATGTTGGAAAATGTGACCACTTAGTTGCAGTCTGGAGCCCTTCTCCCGTCCCAGAATGCTGTGCGGACGAGCCAGACCCACAGTGCTGTGGAGGAAGGTCTGGCAATGCGAGACTATGCAATCCTTAAGGGCTAAATCCTTTCAGCCTCCAGTATTAAGCGAGATTGCTGCAGTCGGCAGCGGTGAAACAAGCTACAACGTAAGTTAATTGTTTTGCCGCTGACAGACTTAGATTAATATTCTAAGTGACTGATAACATTATGGAAAGGATTCCTACAAAGATAAACCTTTAAAACCTCTTTAAGACCTTTCTGTTTAACCAGAAGCAGCTCTGAGGTCACTAGTGCTAAACCCACCAGACTCCATTTAAAAAAGCATAGACTTTTCGCGTGTATAGTGCCACATATAAATCTGTAAACTATGTGTTTATTTCAACCAAAACTACAGTTGTGATGGTTGGAAAATGGAAAGACAACCCAAAACTGCTTTTCATAGTTTTATTTTGTTTCTGTTGCCTTTGAATAAAGTGTATTTTACGATGCTATAATCACTGTTTATTTACATGGAGTCTGGTGGGTTTAGCCTACACAATTTCACGGATGTTTTTATGTTTAAATAAAAGGTCAAAAGAAAGGTTGTCCTCCTTAGAAATCCTTTCCATAATGTTGTCAGGCAGAGAATATTAATCTGAGTGTGTCAGCAGTGAAGGTAAATACAAGCTGGATAACTGTCCTATTAACTTCCATTGTATCTTGTTTCTCTGCTGCCAACTGCAGAGATCTCTCTTAATACTGGTCCCATGTCACAGACTGGTGTTCCATCAGTCACTTAGACACAGAAATATAGAAATTGTAGTCACCTTTTAACTAACATCACGGAACCCGTCACAAACATTAGTAAAATTGTTACATAATGTCAGCAAAACTGTTAGACAAACAATGTTTGACCTAGTCGCCTCCGTCCTGCTTCCTCATGAAACATTTGCGCAAAGTGTTCTTCTGTTCTACGTTGAAATGTTAAGAGGTGGGCGGCCAAACAGAACGGTCTGCTGGAACCACAGCTACTGGCATACGGCCGCTGCAGGTTATAGCTTAGCAAACTATAAGTAAAGGCTAAAACTCAAAAAGGTTTGGAATTATTGTAGAGATAGCTGATCATTTGTCTGGTTCTCATACGGAGCTTTGCAGGACTGGATATGTGTAAAAATGTAATGTTGATAATTGTGTATGAGTTGCAGGTTTGTGAATTGTGAGATTTTTGATAGGTAAGTAGTGCACCAGAATCTCATTGAATGAATGAATAAATTAAAGATTTATTTTCGTATCCAACCATTATAGGATTATTCAGACACATTTTTAATAAACACTATATAATAATACACTACATGTAGTGCTGACACTAAACAAAATATGTACATGAAGAGTACAAGTATGACATTAACAATTCAACAACAAACTACAAACAAAATACAGGGTAAATGGTAACATTTCAACATAAAACCCTTTCAGACCACAATAAATGATGGTATGTCGTGTGTTTAATGGAATGGCAGTATCTTACAGAATGCATAAATATGGTAGAACTTTGTGGCTGAGATAGGCCTCATCTGTTTTGTGACACCAGTCCTTACCAACTGCCAGAGTGTCAGTAATGGCTTATATGAATCCTATTTGGAACAATATAGTTCATTGTTAAAGGCACTCGCATACGACCTTTTTTCATGTCGATGTTGGAGGACTTGTTGGGATTGAGTCATCCTATTCCAGTGGTTAGAAGAGACATTTTAAGGGCTAGATCACACCGCTTTTTCCACTTTGCGTTGTAGGCTGCTAAACACAAGGCTACACACAGTAGCTCTTTGTTTAGGAAAGGCTGCAAAAGCAGGAGCACCACAAACATCCTGGCCATGATGGGCCGCCATGATGGGCCGCCACTGAGCTGTGACATCAGATAACGTGGTTCCCCATCTGAAAAGAATCCGTCTTCCAAGCCTTGTTTCACGCTTATCAAATCAAGGTTTAAAAAGCTACAACCACCAACTTAATGAAGTCAATAGTAGGAAAGCTGTCTGTGTTTACCGTGTGAACCAAGGGCGTAGGTTTTACATTTTATTGGTCAAACCCTTCATTTCCTGCATTGTGGTGAATTTTTATGCAACAAATTGTGCACAAGTAGACACAGTTACTGTTTTCCGTCAGATCCTTAATACATCTCAGCTTCATCTCACAGTAAAAGAAAGACAGAAACAAAGAAATCAACAACAAAGAAAATAGATCTCGACATTTCTGACCGCACTTGAAGGCAACTTCATTTGACTGGATAATGAGGATGATTGGGTGTGTGCTTAGAGCATTTCTCCAAATCATGTGACGCTCACAGGGAGCAGAGGCAGTGCAAACACACTGAAAAACATACTGAATATAATTAGAAAAAAGCAGCTCTTGTTGCCAAATGTGCATCTTGTGTGATCAGGCCCTCAGTCATTTTGCCTTTCAAAACATGTTGAGGAAAGTAGGTGGGTGAGCAGAAACATCAGACCCTGTGTGTGTGCGTGTGCGTGTGTGTGTGTGTGTGTGTGTGTGCGTGGGCAGGTGGAGGGCGAGAAAGCATTGAGGCGTCTTTAAAGCGATTTCCCATGGTAATGTTAAGCTTCAGATTCAGCTCAGGGTTTCACTGTTCAAGGCTCCCGTCGGATTTTACAGTTAGCACAGTGGCAAGGACATTTGTTTGACGTGTGTGTGTGTGTGTGAGAGAGAGAGAGAGATGGGCGATCCTACTTTTAAGCATTGAGTAGACCAGCTGCTGTTTAAGGCTGAAACAACTTGGAGAGCCATGCGTTTACTGAGTGTTTCTACTCCAACTGCTTTGGTGGTTCGAGGCTCTGATAGCTGATAACTACACACTGGTCTCAGCACTGAGTCGTAACGCAAGTGTTTCTGCTGCGTTGTCATAACCTTACATCATTTAGCCATCAGTGGGAAATAAACAGAACCTCCAAAGGACTTCTGAAGTTGACATAAATTCACTTTTCTCCAAACTATTCTTACTTTTGTAGTCTTTTACACACAATCTAATGAATGCAATAGTGCACTAGAATAACATTTGAGTTTCCATTCATATGTGCAAGAATATCCGTGGCTGATACATTATTGCATAATAGATGCACACCCTCATTTGTTAAATCAATCGATCAATCATCACCAGTCAATTTAATCAATCAAACTAATCGTATAGCACCTTTCGCACAGCTTGGTGTAATTCAAAGTGCCTTACAGATGACTGACGAGCTGATAATATGTAAACAGTAAAACAATTGAAAAAGCAATATTAAAACTAAACTAAATAGTTGAAAATACATTTAACAAAACAATTAACAGCTCAAACGTTACAAAACATTCAAGGCCTCTCTGTGCTTCTGACTACTGTAAGTGCTCGTCAGGCTGAGGAATGTGGTCATATTTATCCTTTTTTCTTTTTTGCAATCTTTCCTTTTCCCATGACGTAGTAGCCTTTTATCGGCTATTATAGAAAATGAGAGATGAAAATAAATATGTTGAATTACAAAAACCTCATGGTCTGTCATTGGACCAGGTGTCCAATGTTGGTGTTTTAGTAGTGTTGCAATAGGCGGACTAAGAAAAATCAAACCGGTTTATATCAAGCGGAACACTGTAGCTGACCGGACAGGTGCACCCAATGCTACCACCAGGGGTGGGACACTCAGCCGATCCAGAGGGACGCAGGTGAGAGTGGAGCGACTCCAGTCCACCTCCAAGCCATGACTCCGCTGTTTGCACTGTGTCTCATCTTTTTAAGCCCATCTCGTTCGCTGGCTTTGAATACAAAATGTTTCCATATAGTTTTCTCTGAGACTACATCCATATATCGGATCTTCAGCCCGACGTTCTGGTTTACAGACACAGCGTGCGCCGGTCTCCCCTCCCACTGCAGCTTGGCAGTCAATAGCTGTCAGATATGACAATAACAAGTAAAAGCTGGTCCTTCCTTTAGTTAACTATGTTTCCATGGCCATGGACTTTAATTCTTGACCTTTCAAACCTCCTCAAATCATACCTCGGGGTCCACTTACTAGTTTCAACCGCATCTCAGTCTTTCTCTGCTGAGAAAGTTTTCAAGATGCTGTACAATAAAAAATGTTTCCATGAACCTTTCATCATATGTTCATTTCATCAGCACAGCTTTTCACCTCATGCGTAAAACCTTTCTCTGAATTCATGAGTTGTTGGTGTTTTATTTCAGTCTTTTTAAAATGCTAATTCAAATTAGCATAAAAGCAGAACCGGTGCTCAGCCAGGTGGAATCCAAATGTGAGTTGCTGTTGACAGCAGATTAGGACGAAAAGATCAGTCATGGTCAGCTTTCCTCTACCACCAAACGTGCTTAGTCAATTAATAGACTCCAATGAGTCCAATGAGAGGGAGTCAGGGGGAAATGGTGATTTACTGGATGCAGAAATGCTACCCAGCACTAATGGATGTAGAATTAAAGATAATCAAGAGGCTAACGACGACAGGTATATTTGTCAGATAGAGCTTTGGGCTTGGCTTAGCGTCTAAAATGCATCCATTAACCTTAACCATACCAAGTCATTTCTTATGCACTGACTTACAATGTTATGTTCCTTCAGGGCGCATGAATGCATCCCAAAACAAAGGGCCTCTTCTAGACCCACAGCTGCATGAGGCTTCAGCTGGGCTTGCTGCCCTAGTTTGGCTGCATTTTAACAACCACAGACACACAAATACAGTCAGCACGGAGGCGCAAAGAGCGAGACGGAGCGGGACATGGAAGGCAGATTGATATGTGGTATTAGACCACAGAGTGGCCACACTGACCAAATGAAAGAAACCCCTGTCTGTCCTCTGTGTCGCACTTTGCGTCGCTCCTTGTTGTGATGTGGCCCAGATTCCCCAATCTGGGTGTCCTGGCTAAAAGTAGCTCTTCATACACAGAGGCTACTCAGTTGAAGTATGTGTAGTTTTGTCATCGCTTAAAGATTTGTAGCATCAGTTATGTGTTGCCTGTGATTGTGCCACAGTCCGCCATCTGCAGTCACTTCCAGGGGGAATGGTAGTTCCATGGTAGGGAACAAAGTTAGGATTGTCTTAAAGTATAATTTTACTTTTGTTTGGTCTAACTTGTTTCAGAGGCCAAAGGAAATTCATGCAAACCCTTGGTCAACAACTTGAATTATTCATAGAAGGCAGCTCTTGGTGTTGGCGTTGACATGAAAGTATTTTCCACTGTTCTGTAATTTTGTCATAATGTCATTTGTCACATGGTTGACACCAAACCTGACAAGTTGTAGTATTCCCATGACGTTTACACGACATTCTTGGCATAGGACGTGGATGAGGCGGTGAGAAATGGGTGGTCGTTGTCTAAACTATGAACGGTGGGACCCTGATGTCAAAGTGGGACAATACCATGAACTCAGTGCAGTGTTGGATGATTCTGCACTTCATGATTTATGTCCAAGTTCACTTCCAACGTAGGACATAGTGTTTCCGAGGTGGAAGGTCAAACCACATCTGAGCGTGCCTTTCCAACGTCCTGCTGTCTAGCCCTTAACTAGCCTAGCTAGCGTTAGGGGTGGTATAAATATCCATCCATACGAGACAAAATATTTTGGCACCAAACATTGATATTTTACATAATAAAACAAGGCGCTCTAAATAGACACTTGAACATAAGTTGACTAGCCAAAGAGGTTTTCAAGGGGGTGGTGGACAGCAGTAAGAGTCCAAAGTCTGGATCCATAGTTGCTCTACAGTTCTGTCATTTTAATTTACACACTACAAAACTTGTGCTTTAACATTTTGCTGTTTTCTGACAGTTTGGACTCGCAGTGAATAAAGAGAAAAAAAACAGACAGACCTTTTCACGGTGCTACTGCTCATCTTCAATCTTCCTCCTATTCTGACTTATTCAAAAGACGGAGCTTTAAGAGCTCCTCTCTTTTTCTTTTAAAGGATAACAGTTTTGTCAGAGCTGCACTGAAGTTGGCAGTTTGATAAATGCAAGTTATTTCAATTGCTATTCTGTAATATTTCATTCACTGTGTGCTAAAGGACACATACGTTCCTGTAGATGGTGATACACATTCTCCTTTTTTTGCCAAATAAATGAAATGCCTGTTGAAATCATCATCTCTCGCTGTACCAACATCTCCCCTAGCTTTCCTCAGTCTGTGCATGATTACATTATAGAAGAATTTTTTAATATTGTAACCTACATTGTGGATAATTAAGCTTTATATCATATGCTGAAATATAGTTCTGGAGGGTTAAAGATGAAAAGAAAAAAATAACAAGAACCGTGACCCTAAAACCGTGACACCAACCGAACCAGTAATGCAATCTGATGATGGCATGAACAACCTCTGATGGCTTTTCCTCCACTTGCCCTGTTTCCAACAGCGCTAATGAAAGACAGCCCGTCTTTTGTCCCCTCTGAGTGGACAGCAGAGACGAGACTGTAATGATGTATTACATTGTGTGCTCAGAGATGAATTCTCCGCGTGCCTAGAGAGTTTTTCTGATACATGGTTGCACAAGCAACGCTGTTGAAACCCATTAACAACAGTGGGACTACAGCAGTGTGATCAGTGTGACTCCTCAAGTATGAGTGTGCACTTTGTGACTGAATGAATGGTGTCCTATTTCCTGTGTCATTGTGTTGTGAATCCTGGCTCAGACAAACCGCTCTTACCATGGCAACCCTCATATTGTAGCTACTGTAGGAGCAAGTATCTGGTTTTCTGCGTGTATATTGGATCACATTGTGTCGCACATAGCTCCAGCATGCGGTCCAGATGGATCCATTTTCATTGCTGGAAGCGCAAGAAAATTGGAAAAGAAAAAGATCTGTGGCACATGTGAGGAGGAGGAATCTGATGTGTCTCCTCAGTGTCCGTCCAGTTTCAGTTTGCCCGCCTTACGTTGCGTTTTCACAGGCAGCTTCAAAGGTGGCAGCGCGAGCTGTTTAGTTCACTCGGCAAGTTAGGTCGGCAGCAGTGAGTCCTGAGCGTGGTGTAATGCAGGAGTTGTTGTGTAGTTTCTTTTGAGTTTGCCTTGCAATCGATTCTTAAAGCATAAGAATAAAGCATAAAGCATCATATGTCTTACAGTTACTTTCCAGGATATAGAGTAGAAGCGTAGATTCGTGGCTGATCGCCCGCCTGGCTGGTGATACCAGACACTTATTTCTATGTGCCGGTCACAAAGGGATCCTTCTCCTCTCGACTCTACAGAACGTCTCTCTCTCTCTCTCTCTCTCTCTCTCTCTCTCTCTCTCTCTCTCTCTCTCTCTCTCTCTCTCTCTGTGTCTGTGTCTCTTTCCATGTGCCTGATCACGTGTAGTGTATTTAGCCAAAATCATTATTAGCACGGGTGTTTTATCTTGAAATGATTTTATTTTCCAAAGTATCCTGATGCGCTGTGGCCTTCCTGTATGTGATTTCCTGCCTGGCTTAGCTTAGTAATGGTACGTAACACATTTTACAATGTCCATCTCAGATCACATTTTCACACTGCTATGACCACTACTACTGTCATTGCTAAACAATGTTCCAAAATATGAACAATAACGATAGATATACGGTACCTTAGGATAACGTTACATGAATTAACATCACGGCTCATATTACATACAGTTTATAATGTATAATAATGTATAATTTATGCTTTATTAATCCCACAAGGAGAAATTACAATTTAGCAATTTCACAATTAGCGACAAAACCATTCATTCAGGTTGGTTTTCAGTGGTATGCATCCCAACTAGGAAACGTTAATAGAGCATGTTGGGGGACTACGTCTCCTGCAGCAGGGAGTCAAAGGCAGAGGGACCGCAGGGTTCACCAACATTAGCTTCTTGTCATCGGGGTCTGATCAACAGTAGTCAACAGTAGAAGATCCGCCAAATGTCCCTCTTTTTGGCCGATCTCCGTCCCCGTCCTCTGTCTCTGTGTTGGCGTTCTAACCTCTGGTGGATTTCTGAGGACTATGGTTACCTGGTCCTCAGATCCCTGCAGGGTAAATCCAGACAGCTAGCTAGACTATCTGTCCAGTCTGAGGACTATGGTTACCTGGTCCTCAGATCTCTGCAGGGTAAATCCAGACAGCTAGCTAGACTATCTGTCCAATCTGAGGACTATGGTTACCTGGTCCTCAGATCTCTGCAGGGTAAATCCAGACAGCTAGCTAGACTATCTGTCCAATCTGAGGACTATGGTTACCTGGTCCTCAGATCTCTGCAAGGTAAATCCAGACAGCTAGCTAGACTATCTGTCCAATCTGAGGACTATGGTGACCTGGTCCTCAGATCTCTGCAGGGTAAATCCAGACAGCTAGCTAGACTATCTGTCCAATCTGAGGATTATGCTTACCTGGTCCTCAGATCTCTGCGGAGGAAAGTCTAGACATGTGAGACTAGATAAACTGTAAATTCAGTGTCCATAACGCCACAACGGTTTTCATGGTTAATGAGCTGTTTGTCCATCACTCGGCCTGAGGAGAAACCGCTGTAGAGTCGAGTAATTGCAACTTCATGACAGTTCAGAAGACACTGAAAGAGTGGCGGCAATAATGTAATAGTGGCAGACCGCCGCTACTAAATGTATATACGGGAAACAACCCAAAGTATGTTATTGGACTAGTAAACTTACCAAGCCTCCTTCACCCCCCCCTCCATGCCCCTAAATCTGCCTGCTAATGCCAAGGGTTGTGTCAAAAACAAAGCATGATGTGGATACAGTACTTTGGAGGGAGGCGGAGAGGGCTGCCAAAATATGTGTGCTTCTTGAAAGCTGGATTGCTTTCAAGCGTTGAAAGAAGGGGGAAAGGAAGCGAAAAGAGGCTACGGGAATGCAGAAAGTAACAGATGAACGAGGCACAGAGACGTATTGTGAAACTATTTTCCAAATGCTGGGATCCCAGAGGCTAGGGCGTCACAGTCCAGCCAAGTATGCACATGTTGTGTAGGCCCGAAGACAGGGGAGAGCGGGACAGAAGTGTCTGTTGTCATTCCCTTTTAATTAACCCGTGGGCAGAGACGGAGAGGAAGCTTTCTAATAACAAGTTAGAGCTCATTGATTTCAACATGGCTTTTTTTATTTTGGTTTCATGGTTTGAATTGGGGGCTGAGTGTGTTCTGGCACCGTCTTCGCCCTCTTGTTCCATTTTCCATTTTGAATGTGGTTGCTCAGTGAACTGGTCGTAAATGTCAGGAGGTTTTTGCTCATACTCAGCATTGCAACCTGTGCCATGTCAATTTTTTTTTAGCCACTTAAGCAGCAAGTCTAAATTAGGTTGTTTTGCATCCATGGTCAAAAGGAACTGGAAGGTTGCAAAATGGCTACAGGTAGGAAATGGGACTGCAAGAGAATCAAAAAGATTATTAATTAGAGGTCTTATGTCTGTAGATATATACAGTACGCTGAAAAAAATTGCCTTTTTGTTTAAAGCGCCCATATTCTGCTCATTTTCAGGTTCATAATTGTATTTTGAGGTTGGACCACAATAGGTTTCCATGGTTTCATTTTCAAAAAACACCATATTTTTGTTGGACTGCACATTGCTGCAGATCCTGTTATCACCTTGTGTGTTTATGTCTCTGTTTTATCTCCAGAGTGAGACATCTCACTAGTTTTAATCCCAGAAAAAAGTGATTTTCTTTTTTTTCTTTCATAATATGGGCACTTTAATAGTGAATGTTGTCTAGTTATTTTCACCCAGATTATGATACTACAGGCAACATTCATCCCACCCTTATACACACACACACACACACACACACACACACACACATTTATATTCATACACTGGTGGCCGAGGCTGACATCAGATAAACATTCATTCACATTCACATTGTGCATCGCGAGTAATTCCGACATCCGCCCGTATTAAGTGACATTTAGTGACATGGTCACCTTTTCAAATGTTTACAGCCATTCCATTCATTACCAGTACCCTTTCTTTCACTGATTGAAACATCAGCCCAAAACTATCTTTAGTTTATGTGGAGGAAGTGCGTTTCAAAAACCCACATCCTCTGAAACCTTTCCTTCTCCTTTTTCAGTCACTGCTTTAACGGGTACTGTATGGGACAACATTTCTCATTGTGCTGTCATATATACATGTGGCCTACGTGACACAGCACATAAAGGTGATGGTGTGGACAGCTGTGGTTATGTCTCGGAACACGTCAAAGCCTGGATCCAATTCCTAGCAGCTGGGAAAATACATTGCACATGTATCATTAGTTATCCACTTACTGTACTGTAGCTGTGTGTTGCAGTGGGACAAAGCCTGTTGTTGCCCCGGCTGGATTATGAGATTTTACACTGTAACCTTCCCTTCACCCTTCCATCGCATCAGGGACTGAGGCTTTTAATTGGACATGTACTGTATGCATCTGTATGGTGCACATCTCAGCTTAACCCTGCTTACAGTGCCAAGAGGACACCTGTCTGTCTGTCTGTCTGTCTGTCTGTCTGTCTGTCTGCCTCTAAATTAGACAGAAGGCTGGAGATACACAGAGAGGCACACGCCATTTGTAGTTTTTCATCCACATCACTGATTTACTATCTGATATCACATCTGGTTCCTTCCATGTTCTGTTTTTAGCCTCAGTCAATCATGGCTGTGGGCTCTAAAGTGGTAAGAATGAATAAGTGGGTAACACTGACACACACATAGGGGCAGAATGTGGAGCGTGGTCTACTTCTGTACTTTGCCTGAGGTAGGATGCTCAAGTCTTGCGCCAGATGTTGTTGGCAGATGTGGATCAATGTGTGACCTCAGCTTTGCGCGATACCTATTTAGAGGTGCCTGCAAGAAGGGCATACCATAAATACCCCGATGTGTTTCCACAGTCATGCAGCAACGGTGCCAAATCCCAGTGTGTGTTTGCTTTTATTAGTCTTGCGTTGCCAGACCTTCCTCCACAGTGCTGCGGAGGAGGGTCTGGCTAGTCCACATGTTCTGGTTTATTGGCATTGCTTTAAACCAATCACAATCGTCTTGGACTGCGCTAAGCGCCGGACTCAGTGACGGTGTCTCTGCTAAATAGTCTCAGGAAGGAAGTTGTTTTGGTGGAACATGAAGTAGTTTTAGTCGTCAACAGAAAACTCCGACGGAAACACGGAAATAAGTTTGGCGACATACGTTTGTTACGTCGACCCGTTCTCATTCCCACTTGGTCTTTGGCTCTCAGCGTCACATGCTGACGCACAGTCTGGCACGTGGGAGCGCTGTGATTGGTTGAAGTTGCGGGAAACTATGGTTATTTTTTCATATTTGTGGAAAAGGTGTTATATTTGCAAACATGTCACATGTGCCGTTGGCTGCACAACAGATGCAAACAAGGAAAACTGAAAAATAAATGATTCATTAATTAAAATTGATCTTTCTTTGATTGATCTGATGTCGATTTATAAAATCCCAAAATCGATCTTTTAATATGTGCCTTTTCACCATGGATTAAGTGATTTCACCCCCATGTTGGGGGGCCAATTTAACTAACATTAACCTGGTGCATTGTAAAAAATATTTGAGGGTTGCTTCATGCTTGTACTGTACAATTTACAGCATAGATTCTCTAAGAAAATGTTTTATCTTCAAGAAAAATTGGTATGATAACTGAAATTTCCCTAACCCAACTTATATTAAATCAAATAGAAAATGTAATTGAATTGAGACCTCGTGAATGGATGGCGATATTCAGCCCTGACCAAAAAAGAAGGAAAACCTAGGCCAAACACCAATCCAGGTTAATACGTTTTCACACTGGGGTTTTTCTAATGTTTTTTTGTGTTCGGAAATGAATTCAACATGTTCATAAGGCCTTAGGACACACACGATGCATCTGTATCTGGTGAAATGTTGAGTGTGAAAAAATGTGTTTGTGAACAAAGAAACCTCCACAGGGTGCCGTTAACACGGCACATGTTCTTCACAGAGATGAAATGAACCCAATCCCTGTTTCTGTGGTATGTAGCTTTGGATCGAGGCTGTTCACATCCGTCTCAACAAACAAATACAGCAACTAGCCGACTCTAACACCTGCTGAGGACAAAGAGCATTTAGAAATCTTTTTCTTTCTTTTGATGGATTGCCTTTTCCTCTGCTAATCCATATTGTGTACCTTTTTCTCTAGAAGAGCTGAGTGTCGTTGTCAGCCATTTCCAGGGTGATGCAGTGGGTAATCTGCAGGAGGTCCAAATCCCTCTGCACCCGAGGGAGATGCTGTTTATTACTGTGGGTTGCAGATGTCCTCTTGTCTCTCCCTGACTATTATTTTTAAGTCATTAAGCCAGACTCAGTGGTGAGTGAAACTGAAGCAGAGGAACAGACACCGAGCTGTAGCCGAGCCAACGTAGACCACTTTTTATTCAATTCATTAACTTTATCGGTTATCTGGCAAATAAAACGCTGATCATCTGATCATCTATCAATAGTCTATGCTCACAGAAATGTTGACGACTCTATATCTGTGTTGTTGACCTGAATGTAGGGATGTACTGATACGCTCACTTACCCTGCAGAGCTCTGAGGACCAGGCTGAACCTCTTGACTTTAGTTTTATATTTACAACTTATCCATTTCTGCAGACGTCCCTGGTTTCCGGGGACAGTCCCCAGTTTTGGTGACCTGTCCCCGGTTAGATCTGTCCCTGGATCTGTCCCCGGTTTTTTGACTGTGACTGACAGACCCCAAATTGGAATGAAAGAAAGAAAACACTGACCAAACGTAGCCTACAGTCGTGCACCCTCCACGTGCAGGATCAAGACAGCCAGAAAGCCGTATTTTATGATGCTAAAATCACTGATTATTTACATGGAGTCTGGTGGGTTTAGCAAACGCAATTTCATAGACCGTATGTTTTAAAAAAGGATCTTAATCTTTAACAGGAAGGTCGACCTCCTTAGAAATCCTTTCCATAATGTTGTCAGACACTTAGAATATTAATCTGAGCCTATCAGCAGCAAAATGAGCACTTTTATGAACGTAAATACAAGCTGGACAATTATCCTGTTAACTTACACTTGTTTGTCTGCTGCCGACTGCTGCAATCTCGTTTAATACTGCGTCAATGTCAAGGAAAATATTTCCTCAATAGTTTTTATTGTATCCGATACTCTATGAGCTGTTGCAGAAACAAGCCTGAAGCAATAAAGCAAAAGCTGTCAGCTCTCAGGTGTATGGAGTACAAGTCTGAAGTAGCAGCAGGGGTGCTTCTAGGATCAGACCTTTAAGGGGGGCTCAGCCCCTAATGAGAACGTAGCCTACATGAAATGTTATATTTATATTATGCATAAATCTCTGCACACCCGTTACTCTCTGTGAAATATCTCACAAACGTATGCATCAGAACAAGAAGCAGTTCCTGAGTAATATGGTTTTGAAATTGCAACATTTCTACATGGTTGCCAAAATTATAATATATTCTCATGTAAACTGTTTACATCAGCACAGGCATTTTTGTAAATTGATTAGCCAGTGTATCATAATGGTTATTTTAATGCCAGATTCCAGACAATCCTACTTAAGTGTATATATCCCACTCACAAATATGAATATATATTTCTACTGGTATGCTTCCTAGTGACATTAATGCAAAATGATGAAGAAAAAATGTTTCCATGTGTGCATGGTTATCATTCTGAAGTGCAAAATAATTCAGGCTACAGCACTTGTAAGTACCTTTCCATAAGCTCGCTCGCTCACTAACTGTCAGTTAGCAAGCAAGGTAGCTTGGATGCTAACTGAAGAATAAGTTTACAATTTATTAAAGAGGCATTTTTGACCATTTGGCTCAAGTTTCATAACTGTGTGTAAAGTATAACTGTTTTGTGTGGCAGTTTACTGTCACCGGAGTGGATGATGTAACACAGCTAATTATGATTATGATAGCGTCTTTTGTGTTGGCCTCCCTTCAGCACTCAGGACAGATTGCTATTAATCATCCGTGCATATGTGCAAAGTGCACCCATGTTGAACCTGACACTAAATATTTGTGCAGATTTATTTTGACCCCATGAGCGGAGCCATATCTCGTAATCTGAATGATTTCAGTTCCCACTGAAATGTTGGTAATTATCCCTCATTGCACGAAAAACTGTAAATACACTAGGTCAGAGTGGAAGCAAGGGGTTATTCTGTAGACTGGGATGAACATTTATGATTATAATGCCTCATCATCTGACTGCCTGTGTGTCTTGTCAAACTTCCTGGTAGTAATGTTGCCATGTTTCCAGATGTCAGCTATTATCCTGGTGGGCACAATCCTCTTATTACTGAAAGAAATTATGGCATATATATATATAGTACATGTGTATGTATATTGTATCCTAGCATTTCATTTATATTCTGTGCTGTGACTGATACTGCTGTAATACTATAATTTCCCATTTTATTGGGATATCTATCTATCTATCTATCTATCTATCTATCTATCTATCTATCTATCTATCTATCTATCCGTTAACAAGCTTTCACAAGAGAACAGCAGTGTGTTGTCCAGAACTGTGCCTGTTCCCTTTCCAGCTGTTGTGTGCTGTTCAGGGTCACATAATTCAATCTTCCAAGACCCTTGTGGCCCCAGCTGTTGGCTGGAGATGAGCCCAGTCTACACAGACAAAGCTGACCACCTGCCAAATCTCCACAATCCAAGGATTCCAGCCTCTGGTTCGGCCCAGTGAGACATCACCATGTTTATGGCCTTGTACTGTATGTATGCTGTGGATGCTGGGTGTATGTCGGGCATTTTAGCCATATACCCCCAGGAAGTGTGCCCGGCTTTGAAGCAAATTGAACACCAAACAGTGGAATTGCTCCTGGGCCGTCGTGTGATGTCCTCTGGCCCAAAAACACTTTTCCCCCATAGACTCACATGGCAAAAGACACATCTGCAAATCAGTGGGTACATTCTTTTTAGCATCATAACCCCTGCAAAATGACTAATTTCACTATCAGAATTTGATTCATCTGGTCCGACATCTTTCTAGTCAAGTTAGTGCAGTGCTTAACTGGAAGTAGCTGGCTCGGTCTGCGAATGTCTCTGGAGCGCCTGGTCTATAGGCCGCACAGCAAGGAAGTAGTGCCGATTATCCATGACGACTCCATGACGGCTCCATGATGGCTTCATAGCCACTGATTAAGCAAAAGGAATAAAAAGGGGTTCTGCCTTAAACCCTGTATCCACTTCTTTTATACATCCATGGTTCCCATTTTGTGTGTGTGTGTGTGTGTGTGTCCTAAAAGCTGGCAGGGTTCCTAGCTAATGAGGGTTGAGCCAGAGACATGGAAACCGACCAATCAGAGGACTTTAAGAGGAAATCCTTGGGTGCCCACTGCTGACCTATTTGTAGTCAGGCAGGCGTGGATACTCTTTGCAAACCCTGTAAATATGAGAGCAGCCTTATTGGGGAGACGCAATACAGTCGGATCCAGTCAGAACAACATATTACTTTCACTTATCGAGTTACATTAAGAAGCTCTTGTTCACTCTCCGCATGGCATTCTCATTTTATTTGGACTTCCCCCCCAACCCCCTCTTTGTTTGTGTATGTCTTTCTGATTTTACTGCCTGGAATGCTGCAGCGAACCACTTCCTGCACGTCTGCTGAGAACCATCTTGTTGATTCACTACCCTACCATGGTACTGCCAGCCTGGCACTTACCATGCCCCTGTCCTCCCGCCCCAGTCTTTCCTGCCTGCCTGTCTGAGAAAGCCTAGTGTTTACTGCAGAGAACTGGCCAGTGGGAGGAAAACCCAGACCCAGATTCTACTGTTTTTTTGCTGTGTGACTTTAGATCCTGAGTGTATAGCTCACTTCCTATGCTATATATTATCTTGATGGACCTGGAGCCTACAAAGACTAATGAGAAAAACATTTGTTCTCCAACTATAAGACTTTCTAACAAAGACAAGCGTCTACAGTGTGGTGTGCTCTATGAATTGGCTTTACTTTGAGGTACATGGTGAGGTGTTCACAGTGCACAGCAGTTTCAGTGTGTCTGTGCAGTTTTTTTGCTGTTGTTGGTGACTTAGAATAATTACGGCTTGGATGAAATCAGCTCTTACAGTTGAAGTTCAGTATTTTCAGTCCCTGAAAAGCCAGCAGGGACTGAAGGAGGGCAGCCTGGGTTGGTGTAAAGTTTGGGTCCAAAGGTGCATTCTTAGCATTAGCACCTATAAATTAGCATTGTTGTTAATGCAAATCCCTCCCCATGCAAAGCCACCACCAAGCAGTTTGTTCCCTCAAAGGCTGTATACCAACTGCTACATAATGGTGCTGAAAGACAAGATGGCATTCCAGCTTCACTTTCAGGATGGTGCCATGTAATAGAATACATTGTGTTATTACTCATATAATAATAATAATAATAGTTACTCAAAATCCAAGGGGATGTCTTTAAATGTCTCATATTAAACCCAAAGATATTCACTTTATTATGATATAAAACAGAGAAAAGCAGGAAATCTCCATATTTGAGAGACTGAAGAATGCTATTTTTGTGTGTGTGTGTGTGTGTGTGTGTGTGTGTGTGTGTGTGTGTGTGTGTGTGTGTGTGTGTGTGTGTAGAATGGTAAACGGAAGTCACGGTTCGGTTCAGTCATCACAATTTATGTTATTGTGCATGTCTGAGGCTGTACCAGCTAGTGTGAGACAGTCTCTCCGCTGAGTGTGTAAAGTAAGATGTGAACGGGGAACAATAAGTAGCCCACATCATCTCCACACTCCATCTGGAACTAGGAAACAAAATAAGATCAGCTGTAAAACTGAAAAAATACAGCATCTCTGTTCTCGGCAAAGAGAAACTAAATCACCTGATTAATGCAACGTTATCACCACGTCTGCCGGCCATTTTTTTCACAGCGGAAAGCGGCCTCCTGCATGGCTAATGCTAATATAGTTAGCCTCAAGAAACAAGGCGTCTGTCCCATCTATCGGAGCCGCGACGCTGGAAACGTAACACTAATCTCCAGCAGCAGTCTTATCCACCACTCTCGCCTGGACTACTGGAACTGACTGGGAAACCCAAGTCTTCCCAAACTTGCCATCTTAAGAGGCCGGGTGGGGGTGGGGGTCCTCTCACTCTTGTGCGTCACCACCACTCGCCATACTTGTCGTTAGTGCAGCTAAAACAGCATACATAGGTGGAGCTCTGCTACATAGGCGCCATTCAGAGCTAAGGTGGTGCTACAGATTAGGTGTCCCTAAAGAATATCTAACAGTAGTTCCGCATTTCATTAATTCATTTTACAAGTTTTATTTTTATACCGTGTAAATTCATGTACAGAACCGAGACGCCCGTACCGTTTTGGTTCAATATGAATACATGCACTGTTCCAGCCCTAGTGTGTGTGTGTGTGTGTGTGTGTGTGTGTGTGTGTGTGTGTGTGTGTGTGTGTGTGTGTGTGTGATAATAATAAGTACATATTTGCATACTGATTAAAGTAAACTGATACAGATGCATTCAATACTACTTCATGCATATGAAGCCAGTGTCTCTCCCCGTCCTGAGACTATTTAGCAGAAGGCACAGCCAATAAGCACTGTGGAGGAAGGTCTGGCAACGCAAGACTAATATACACATAACCATACAATATTTCAGCTGTCTGCACCTAGTCAAATACGAGAAACGCCAAACTGAAAGAAGAGGAGAGACCTGTAACTTTAACAAAAACTACAGTAACTGATGTGAAACCAAACAGCCTAACTCATCGGAAATCATTCAGACTCAGTCGTACGTTGCTGCAAATCAGTGCTTCCCTCCTCATGCCATCAGATCTAACGGTTCACACAGGGAGCCGCTGGGTTCATATTTGTCAGAATGAAGTGTTAGTTGAATTCCTCCATCCTCCGCCGATCCAGACAGTGTTTCTGTCTCCTCCCTCCCTCCCTCCCTCCCTCTGTCTCTCTCTGCATCTTTTCCTTTTTTCCTCATTCTGAACAGCTTACTGCAGTATCCTTAAAGTCCCTGCATGTGTCCTGAGTTGTCCTCTCTTACCCAGCATGCACCGCAGCGATCTGGTGCTCTGTCAGCTCAGGATGGGCGCACACTTTTGATGTCGGGGGACAGGCAGACGCTATGATGCTGCTTTTTTGTACTCCTTCCAATAGTTTCCCTCAGCGCCCGCTGCTGTCATCAATTTGAAAAGGGATTTTTTTTTCTTCTTCACCCGCCCCTCTTTTGCTTATTTTTTCATTCAAGCTCTGAAACCGTGTTGATGAGGTTGAAAAAAAAAAGAGGGAAAAAAATCTCAGTACTGCTGCAAACCGAGTCTGCAAGCTGGAACACTGTCCTGATGTGACCCTGCTCTGTGTGTGTGTGTGTGTGTGTACGTGTGCGTGTGCGTAATAGGGCCAGAGATGCATGAAATTTAGATGTATCTGCAGCCTGCCACATTACTTTCCACCCTGTATGTTCACCATATTAACCTGTGCGTCACATACACATACGCACACATACAGACACACACATTTAGTTTTCTCTAAATAATATTCTATATTTTGCCATTATGGGTCTGCTTTTCAGTTTTTCTATAATGTACCTGGAATAGAATTTATCAACCCACACCCACATACATCAGTCCAGATCTATTATGTTCTATATTCATTCCAAAGGCCAACACAAACTGACTATACGTACAATATCACATAGTTCAGTATCGAAAACGTCCCAAAAAGTATGCAATATTCAGTTTATTATGTGGAGAGATGTTCTGGTGGCTGTGTGTCCCTGTCACACGTGCACACTTGGACAGCGTGAAGGAAGAGGGAGAGGGAGACAGCAGTTGTTTTGATATTCTATTAATCTATTGTTGATGTGTTTTTCCATAACTTTGTATACCGTATATGTTTAAGAATATCGGAATAAGTAGTGGTATTGCAATATTTATGCTCAATATCATGAGATGACGTTTTGTCAATATTGGGCCCTACTACCAAGATGTGATTAGGAAACTAAGATGAGCCATTGTGTTTGTGTTCTTACTGGCGTACAACATGGCGGACATGTGTGTGTGCGATCATGTAATATGTTCCTACTGTATTCAGACTGCTGTCTGAGTTCAGACTAATTAATAATTACTAATTATTAATTACTGTAGATTCTCAGATGGAGGACGGGGCCGTTACTTACCTCAGGGTACCAGGCTTTAATCTGCAGCAGGCCGTCTAATGCCCTCTGTTTGAATATATTTCATCATATTTAATAGGCGGTGTAACGGTTTGTTACGTACTTCGGTTCATTTTCGGTACAGTAAGAGGAAAAAAATGCCAAAACTCCCAACATGAACTAAAAATGTCCTCGTCGTTTATTAACAGTTTACAATTTTTTCAAACAAACTTTTAACTGAATTGTAATAATTGCTCTTACTTTCACTTTTATTTCCCAGACTCCTTTGTGCTATGGCAGCTGTAATGAACGCCGCTGCTTTAAGGTTAATGTTGGTGCACACAAAACGCGTTCTGTTGCCTCACATTCAAAACCATGTAAAAAAACTAAATATTGTGGCAATATTGTCTGGTTGACTCTTGGTGCTTACACAGAATATTTACACAATGAGATTTGAGATACATAATCATCAGTAATGTGGATAAAGGGGTTAAAGGCAAATAACAGAACAGCTGGAAGATTCTGGTAAGTTCAGAAAATGACATGACAGTACTCTAATGTAGCCTAAAAACCAAAGAAAAGACAACGCTTGTGTCATACCACGATATCCAAAATTCAAGAGGAAATCTAGCCTCATATATCAATATTGATTATAATATCCATATATTGCCCAGCCCTAATTGTCACTAAAGGCGATTGTCACATCATTATGGCAAGAAACACCTTTTTCCGTGCTGTTCCCATCAGATGAAAACCTGGGGATGGACAGAGCAATACATAAAGTATTCATACTACTCGTACTAAGGCTTGTTTTGAGCATCAATACTAGCCATATGTCATAGGAACGATGCAAAGTGGAAATGAGTCACATGAAATCATGATCACACGCGCTCAGTCTGTCCTTTCGCCTGCAGGGTCACATCGGAACAAGGTCCAAGTACCCAGGGTTTTTCCCTCTTTTTCAGCCTCGTGGACACTATTTCAGAGCCCGAATGGAAAAATGTCCGTGCACTCTGCTTCCCGGCTGCTGTTGTGTGCATGTACACAGTGTTTTGCAAATCAGTAATGAGTGATGTATCCAGAAGTAGTCTATCAATGATACATTCAGCTCATAAATCATAACACATGGCTCTCCCTAACAAGACAGCAGTACATTAGCTGCTAGATTGACAATAAGTCACTGAGTAGTGTTCGCATCTGTCAGCAAAAGAAAAGTTATTGCATAACTTCAGTTTCTTTATTCTGTTGTGACAAAATGCAGAACTGTGACTCCAAAACCGGGGTTATTCATCAGACCTTTATCGAGCTCTGAGCGGTTCAGCCAGCTGGTATTACAACAAATACACAAATAATCGCAAAACTTCTTATTAAAGGATTTATTTAACTTCACTCAATAAAATAACTCATTGGATAGGATTTCCATCCAATAAATATATGTACACTACCGTTCAAAAGTTTGGGGTCACCCAAACAATTTTGTGTTTTCCTGAAAAGTCACACTTATTCACCACCATACGTTGTGAAATGAATAGAAAATAGAGTCAAGACATTGACAAGGTTAGAAATAATGATTTGTATTTGAAATAAGATTTTTTTTACATCAAACTTTGCTTTCGTCAAAGAATCCTCCATTTGCAGCAATTACAGCATTGCAGACCTTTGGCATTCTAGCTGTTAATTTGTTGAGGTAATCTGGAGAAATTGCACCCCACGCTTCCAGAAGCAGCTCCCACAAGTTGGATTGGTTGGATGGGCACTTCTTGGTACCATACGGTCAAGCTGCTCCCACAACAGCTCAATGGGGTTCAGATCTGGTGACTGCGCTGGCCACTCCATTACCGATAGAATACCAGCTGCCTGCTTCTGCTCTAAATAGGTCTTGCACAATTTGGAGGTGTGTTTAGGGTCATTGTCCTGTTGTAGGATGAAATTGGCTCCAATCAAGCGCTGTCCACTGGGTATGGCATGGCGTTGCAAAATGGAGTGATAGCCTTCCTTATTCAGAGTCCCTTTTACCCTGTACAAATCTCCCACCTTACCAGCACCAAAGCAACCCCAGACCATCATATTACCTCCACCATGCTTAACAGATGGCGTCAGGCATTCTTCCAGCATCTTTTCATTTGTTCTGCGTCTCACAAACGTTCTTCTTTGTGATCCAAACACCTCAAACTTGGATTCATCCGTCCACAACACTTTTTCCAGTCTTCCTCTGTCCAATGTCTGTGTTCTTTTGCCCATCTTAATCTTTTTCTTTTATTGGCCAGTCTCAGATATGGCTTTTTCTTTGCCACTCTGCCCTGAAGCCCAGAATCCCAGCCGCCTCTTCACTGTACATGTTGACACTGGTGTTTTGCGGGTACTATTTAATGAAGATGCCAGTTGGGGACCTGTGAGGCGTCTGTTTCTCAAACTAGAGACTCTAATGTACTTATCTTCTTGCTCAGTTGTGCAACGCGGCCTCCCACTTCTTTTTCTACTCTGGTTAGAGCCTGTTTGTGCTGTCCTCTGAAGGGAGTAGTACACACCGTTGTAGGAAATCTTCAATTTCTTAGCAATGTCTCGCATGGAATAGCCTTCATTTCTAAGGACAAGAATAGACTGTTGAGTTTCAGATGAAAGTTCTCTTTTTCTGGCCATTTTGAGCGTTTAATTGACCCCACAAATGTGATGCTCCAGAAACTCAATCTGCTCAAAGGAAGGTCAGTTTTGTAGCTTCTGTAACGACCTAAACTGTTTTCAGAAGTGTGAACATGATTGCACAAGGGTTTTCTAATCATCAATTAGCCTTCTGAGCCAATGAGCAAACACATTGTACCATTAGAACACTGGAGTGATAGTTGCTGGAAATGGGCCTCTATACACCTATGTACATATTGCACCAAAAACCAGACATTTGCAGCTAGAATAGTCATTTACCACATTAGCAATGTATAGAGTGTATTTCTTCAAAGTTAAGACTAGTTTAAAGTTATCTTCATTGAAAAGTACAGTGCTTTTCCTTCAAAAATAAGGACATTTCAATGTGACCCCAAACTTTTGAACGGTAGTGTAGCTCCAACTCAAACTACATCCATTCAGCAGAATGTTAATCAGCTAGCCTAATTAATTTATGTCAAATAAATACAACGGAATATAAATGAGTGAGCCTAAATTGATGAAGAGCGCGCGGTCTCGTACATGCGGGGGCGGTCCCGTATGACACCTTGTTTTTTTATACTTTAATGTATATGTGTATGATCTTAGATATATTTAAATAAAGAAAATTAAATTAGAATGTGTCACCTATAAGAAGGGCTTGAGTCATTTGTGTTTCAACAGTGCTGATGGTCAATCAATAATTCTTCAATCATCAAAACTGACTTATCGACTTCTAAAATTTGTCTAGCAAAACAAAGCTGTGTGTGTTTGTGTGTGTGTGGTACCTTTCACAACCTAATAAATTATTAATTTCTTACACACTGTAACTTTTATTCTTGTATTTGTAAATTATATTTTAACCTGCTTTATTTTCATCATGACCATTTTTAATTACTCTATAATGTTCCATGTAAAGCTCTGAGTTTCCTTGTTGTTGAAAGATGCTGCAGCCTAGAAATAAAGTTGCCTGGCCTTACGACCTCAGCCTGTCAGTCAGCCCCCAGGGCAAAGAAACCACCTGCCTGCTCGTGTTAGAGGAAGGTCAGCAGCACCACGACCACTTTCAGCTCGCCATTAATATCATATCACAGTGAATGGTGTGTGTAAAGTTTTGAAAAACTGTAACCACACCTCCTTTATTATTATTATTAGGCACAGGCTAATTAATGCTAACTAACATGCTAGTTAACATTAGTAATTAAACCTAACCAGCTGATGGAAGTCAAAACTGCTGGCGAGCTTCTCCTGTACTGTTCAGTGATTCCTCTACAGCGCGACAGTAAGTCGCGTGGTGATGACACAATCGTTAGCCTCGTTTTATAAAACTGTCTGCTTTTATACATTGTCACGTTTCTTTAGAAGTAAATAACGGACAAATAGAGTCGCTTCAGACGTAAAATTATTGGTTGTCAAAGTGACGTCAAAATGAGTTGTGGTCAATGGGATGCTAACGGTGGGTGATGGTTTTGTAGCATTAAAATGGCGCCATAGGAGCTACGCTTTGTGGACGCCCGCTTAACCCCTTGAACACACCACAGAGCGTTATTATGACGCCAGAATGGCGGTTGTGAAGCTCTGTTACGCTCTCACGTGGCTATGGCAACTGGCAAGGCCAGCTGTTCAAAGTGGTGTGGGTGTGTGGATGTGTGTGTGTGTGTGTGTGTGAAAAGCAGCAGTGTGGAAAAATACTGTTGTCAACAACTGGAAAAAGGCTCCTCTCGCTGCAGAAAAGGTGATGGGGGCGAGCGTCCCCTGAGCTACCGAAGCTATTCTAAGCAGATTCAACAGAAACACCACAGCATTAAAAAGCAAATCACTGGGAGATGTTTTGTGAGCTTTAAAAGCCATTTCTAGCAGCTCTTGCATTTCTGGCCACCTTCTTTTGATTTTTAAAGGAGACCATTTTTATGTTCATACTTGTATTTGGTGTTTGCACTAGAACACGTTTACATGCTTTAATGTTCAACAAACTTTATTTTTCTCATACTGCCAATAGCTGCCCCACCCGTATTCACCCTCAGTCTGAGTCGCTCTGTTGGAGCACCTGTCTCTTTAAGCCCCCAGTCTGCTCTGATTGGTCAATGTTTGTGGATCTGCACATCTGTGCTCTGCTCCAAATAGAGCTCCACATTGTGGTTCCAGAAGTAAAAAAATCCCATTCATTTTCTCCATGAGGATTTAGATTATGAGCCATAATGTCTGAACCCCCGAGGTAGACAGACCACGAGCTAAGAGTTTTTTTTTTCTCCTGTAGAAGCCACATGTTGGTATGAAATCAACCCTGTTTTAAGAAAAACATGTTTTATTGGTAATCTTATGGAGAAATCCTACACCACCCACCATACTACGCGTAACAGCCACGTCTCTGCTTGATGGATCTCGCTGTTACCATGGAAATGTTTACCGAATCAGGGAGCAGCTAGAGCGAGCTGTTGTCATTGAAGTCTGTGATGGTTTCTGTTCACATTCGTGTACCTTTGCCTTATGTGCCGTGTTAGCATCACATGTTTTATGGTCGTGATTCATCTCGGAGCTAGTTGGCCTGGTTCCAGGCTTAAAACTCACAGCGCCACGGTGGAAGGTCTGGCAATGCGAGACTACCGGACCCAGATCACTTGACACACCCCTGGAACAACACTGCTGATGAGGAGCTCCGCCGTACACAGCCTTAACTTTAAACCATTTTGTACTGTTAGAGTTGTTCCTGTTGACACTCATCCACACGATCTAGACCGTCTCCAGGCCCAGACAAAGGCCCAAATGGCATTGGACTGTACTTTTCTTTAGTCTGGACCATTCATACTTTTAGTTCACTGCACAGGACAAGAGGAAGATGGCTAAAAGCAATAGTGGATGCTGCAAATGTGCGTCACGTTGTCAAATATAACCTCAAATCACCATGGAAACAGAGTGTATCAGTGGGTGTTTTTGCTTTCTTTTCATCTCTCTCCTTGGGTCTTGCTTCAGCAAAATATATACACACATTTCTGAATGGATAAGAGCATCACAGTCTGAAAATATTTTGGAAACGGCTGCATTTTTTTATAGGGGAAACATGACTGGTAAAGTTGGAATCCGATAAATGGAAGGTACTCGATATGTTGCAGGTCCATTTTCTCTGTCATACACTCTGTTTGCATCAAATTCAGTTATTAACCAAAGATAATTATAGCTAGTTTAGTTACAATGGAATGGGAAGTGATTTCATACAGTCCATTTAAATGTTAATTTGTATTGTCAGATATGATGCTGTTTAATTACTCTACAGAGAAGGTATTCTGCGGTCTTTATTGTACATAAAGCTGTCACTTGGCTGAATACAGGATAATTGCATTTTTTTCATTGAAAAACTCACTGATTTATAATATAATAATTATAATAATAATAATAACGTACACTAATATATTCACTATTAATTTATTTCTGTTGGGGGAAAATGCTCAGTGCATTGCATTGCTTGATCTTTTGCAATTTTGGTGGTTAAAAAGGTTCTGTAGTTAACTTTTATGAAAAAAACATTTGTCATATCGGCTTAAACTGTCACTATGTCCTGATACTAACGTGTGAGACAGATTATCTGTGAAAAAATCATGTTCCCCTGCCTCCTCCGGTGCTCCTAATGGCATTCTACTGTACATAAACAGCCAATCAGAGCCCATTAGTCTCTTCAGTCAGTCCTGGGCTCTGATTGGTTGTTTTCCTAATGCCATTAGCAGCACCAGGACAAGTGCTGTTAGCTGTTTTCGTATGTTGACATTTTTGGAATCGGTTCTAAGTTAGAACCTGATCTCTGTGGCCAAGTCTCAGCAGGAACGCTATCTTCAGTACAGAGGATCTGGGGTTTAGCCGAGTTCAGACCACAGATTTAAGACAAGTTGAAACTTGCAACTACAGTCAGTCTGCAGCGTTCTGAATCCTGCCAGGTATACAACTGAGACGAGTCCAGACGGTGTATCATCTCTAACTCTTTGTACTTCAGTTACTCTCTTCCGACTTTCAGTCTATTTATAGCTGGATGTATCATTTGTTACGTCTAAATATGAATGTGGATAACATATTGATAGTGAGATGCTTGCTACAGTTACATTTCAAATGATGAATCAGTGAAAAATCTTTATTTTTCTCTGATTCACAGCTTTTCCCTAGGTGCTCCCTCTATCTGCCAGTTCAACCAGTTTGTAACAGCAATAAAACTGATTATGGGTCTGTTCACAACACAGCGTGTCTATGTGGGGACATTGTACAACGCTTAATGTGAACAGGCTTAACCTGGTTTAATGCAGCCTACATAAACAACAATGATCACCAAATTTCTCATGGCCATATCTTGTCATGAACATCTAAATGGAAATCCAACGATTTTGGGCGCCTATGGCGAGGAAAAAGCTTGACATGGTTTAATGTACCTAAACAATGATTCACTGAAAACTGTCCAAAAACAAAAATGAATGCATCATTGTACCCAGCACTTGTGGAAATGCCCTTCGGAAAGCTTCTCTGTCCCCAGCGCATTTCAAACCAAACTGACCCCATGGCCGTCGGCCCATGTTTAATGTTGAACCCTACTGGTAATGGCCAACACTGCCAAAATAAGGAATATAGCTTATTATCCTTTAACGAGCGATGTAAACTGTGTTGATGGAGAGCAGGAGGCGACAGAACTGAGCTTTAACCTGCATGAACCAAGCAAATGTGTCCATGTGCATCACACACAAACAGGACTTGATTATGTTGTGCTGTTGTGGCTAGACGGTATTATTAAAACAATAATTCATTCAGAGTCTGGAGTCATATTTCCCTCAGATGAGTTCCACGTGTAAGTGCACCCATGCTTGTGTGGAGAAGTGTGTTAAAGAGTGCTACAGGCGGAGCACGGAGGGAGGAAAGGCATTCCCTTTGGAGGGCCCATTAAGTCTGATTACAAGTGATTGCCGTCTGTCGGAGAGAGAGATGGCCAGCCCGGTCCTGCCACTGAATTAATGACATAAACAAATGCTTTCCCTTCTCACTCTCATTATAATCCGACCACCTCCTGTTTGTTTGGTTTTCCTCTTCTTCCGCTGAGATCTCATCATGACCCTAAAATAACTTCAAATGATTTTTTGGCAAAACACCAGACTTGAGTTCAAACTGAGCATTTCTGCATCCCTGCACATGTTTTTTTTTGTCACTGTTGTTTTATTTATGGCCATTTGCCCGGGGAGGGGGCTGACACACAAAAAGATATATTAACTCATTGAGAGCCCCAAGGTCCAAAAGGGAAAAGAAATAACAGATAAACGGATAGTGGGATTTCTCGTTTCCAAAGGGGCGTCGCCAACGGACGCCACTCAGATGTCTCGGGGCACAATTGGATAGACCTAGAACCAATCAGAGCGATGAAGAAGATGACGTGTGCTGCATGTTGCAGAACTATCTTCATCGTGTAAAGCCCTTCTCAGCGGTTAGGATTGGTGCCTCTTGGGAAAAATTGGAACTGGGCTTGAATGGGCCGTCGGCCAGAATGACTTGCAGCGCAAATCTCACACTAGCAGGAAGTTCGTCAGGGTTTTCCCAGGCTAGCGCTGCATTGGAGGGAGGGGTGTTCTTTAGCAATTACTAGAGGTTACTTTGTTACTTGTGTTGTCTTCCCGTCCACCATGGACATGGTCTTTTTTTCTGCATTTTTTTGTCACTTTCTTCAGAACTTTTTCTTATTAATGGTCAATAATCCTAATTTAAATAACATCACATTTTTGAGTTGATTGAATCACATTTCATGTCAAAGTTTTTTAGTCAGGAGATATTTATATTTTTTTCAAATGCTATAAAATTGAGTAAAACGCCCAAAATTCTACAGAAGTAATTATTACTTTTACCTACAAAGAATGTTGTATGGCTTCCATGCAATGTACATGCATGCTTCAAAGTAATTTTTTGGCAATTTGGTAAAAGAGACCCACATTTCTGATATAAAAAAAACTTTGAAAAACAGGTCAAATTTGACCCGAGGACAACACGAGACTAAAAGCTGCTGTGGAAGTTGCTATGTTGAGGGTAGTGTTGCAAATAGGTCACATTCCCCAGATATTGTGGTATGACTACATCCTGCAAAACAAAAGGCCGAATGGTGTCTGTGCTTCGCTGTGACATCTATTTCCTCTGCTGACTTGTGATTTTAAAGAGCCAATGAAAACACAGACAGATATCTGGGTTGCAGGTGCTTTTTATTGTGAGAAGCTTTTAAACTTTAAAATGCCTCGGTTCAATTTTTAATACAATGGCAACATGTGTGTGAATGTTTCTAGACTTCTTGAGGACGTAGCGGTTTTTATAGCTGGACTGTGGTTTTTATCTCACTTGCTCATTTGTGTGTGTGTGTGTGTGTGTGTGTGTGTGTGTGTGTGTGTGTGTGTGTGTATAGGTGTTTCTCCCAGGGAGCTCAGCAGCTCCTCAGCACTGCCTGGAGTCTGACTTCACCACTTCCTCAGGTAAGACCTTCATGTTGCTTAATTCCACACAGGCAGAGTCCTGCAACACACACACACACACACACACACACACACACACACACAAAATCAGCGTCTCTAGCAGCTGCGAGTCGTGATGTACATGTAATGAAGTGTAAATCTTGATACTGATCCAGACTACATCATTATGTGCCAGATTGGTGATCAGTCTGTGTGTTCTGTTTCTCGTCTTTGGGTTTGACAGCTGCCGACATATGCGCATATTTTCCATGGGAGGGTGTCAAAAGGCAGGGTGATGTGGTAATATCTGCAAAAGACTTATTTTATTACAGTTTATAGACTTTCATGAAGAGTTTCCGAAGTTTGACAGCTCCATTTAGTACAGAGGTGCCCCATTCTTTCATATGAAGGGCCAAAATGTATTTGGGTCAGAATGTTGTCAGCAGAGAAGTATATCAGAGCCTCCAAATCCACATGATTTTACATGAATCATTTCAAATGCTTGTCGCTGATTCAGACCCATAGGAAACACAGGAAGTAGTCCAGTAGGCAGTTAGCCGTTAGCAATAATAGCCATAATGACAGGAGTCACAGTGGCCACATATCTGGGAAATACAGCATGGTTAAGTGAACCACAATGTCCCTTTTTAAGTGCACATATGCACTATAGATTGTAAAATGAGTGGACGTAGCAGCTGCGACGTCACCCGTTGGGTAGTGGACTGCTGTTTTGAAGCCTTGAGTTTGGCAATATGGCCGTCACCATCTTGGTTTTTTGAAACCGGTAACGACAATTTTTGTCGAGAGGGTGGAGCTGGGTGGGATGACGCCGTCAAGCTAGCGTTGTTTATGATTGCTAGGCCCTGCGCTAAGCTAAATGCTAAAGGGGAAAAATTGCCCTTCTGAAGTGAGTCATCTTGCAGAGATGTACCGGCGGGGAAAAGCTGACCTTCATTGACTTGCACCAATCATCTGCCCGTACAACAGAACCAAAGAACTTTCTCTAAAGTTTCCAGCTAACGCTAGCAGTAGCTAGTTAGCTTGGTCGCAGGAATGCTGAACGACATTATTAGGCCACCGAAATTGAATTGCAATTTCAGGTCTATTTCAGTGTACACAGTACCATAGACTCTGTCCTGATTGACAGGTCAGTTATGAAAATGTTTTAGTGAGGTAACAAATCAAAGAGAGAAGTAGGCTCATTTCCCTAAAGATTTCTATAGAAACAGACTTCTTTTGGAGCCAGTGCAGTAGCGCCCTGCTGGACATTAGACAGAATGCAGCTTTAAGACACTTCTGCATTGGCTTCACTTTCCAGACTCGGAAGCTTCATCCAGTATTTTTACAGTCTACACCAGGGGTGTAAACTCATTTTAGCTGACGGGCCACATACCCCTTTTGAGTTTGATCTCCAGTGGGCCAGACCAGTAAAGCTCTGCCACAGAGTTTCCTGTCAGCTTGATGTTGGCAAACGTCAGTTGCTTCTGCTACGACCGTGTTCTGAGGCCATTGTAGGAAGAAAAAAATAGATTAAAATTACATTTATGGAAAAAGAACTCCGATATTCTCAGAGATTAAAGTGGTAAACTTGGAATGAATTACTTCTCTGCAATTTTCACACTTTGAAAAATCATCCAGTGGGCCTGATTGGACCGTTTGGCGGGCTGGTTCTGACCCACGGGCCGTATGTTTGGCACCCCTGGTCCATAGCAAGCACACTGAATCTGATCAAATCCAAATTCTCCTCTTAACAGTGTTATATCGAGTCTTTGTTATTTAGCTGTAACTGTCAGTACATAAATATGATCTATGTATATGATATAGCATACTGTAACATAATAATATGATATTATTGTTTAAGACCAGATTGGTTTTTAACCACAAATATGTTCCTTAATGTTATTGGACTTCCAATCACAGGGCTACCTCGCCAGCAGCATGTCATGAATGTCGGCTATAAAAAACACAAAATGCAAACCACAGCTGAAGCTCACTGTGACTGATTCAATGTCTGCTTATTAAAAAGAAATTGAACATAATCCACCTTTAAAAGAGAACATTTTACAGAAAAAACTTACAATTTTTACAGTGTTTTTTTTAAAATTGTCTACAAAGGTTTTCACAATTATGGACCTTATGTGTAAATTTCCAACCCAAATGTTATTTGAATTGTTATGCCAAAAAAGAAATGTGTAAAATTAGAGTGTTTTGCTGCAAAACCTTGAATGAATATGATTGTAAATGTTTTGACATGTCTTTGAATTTAATTTACATTAATATTACAGCCTTTGTTTGCCAGCTGCTGCTGCCAGTCATTTGATGTTGTTTTTTTTACAGGTTTTTATTTTTCTATAGTGTGAGGAAATTGTTGTGACCATTAAAAAACCGCAGCTGCCACATTTACTGCACAGGCTTGTGTTGCTCTAAATCTCGACAAAAGAAGCATTGTACACCGTATACTGCAGCCCGGGACATAAATGTTACGGCTTGTTAAAAATGAAGACTGAGATGTCAGAGTGATAACAAAAACGTCTGCACACATAAAATGGGAGAAATGTGCTAAAATGTCATGATAATAACATCATTCAAGAGGATGCAGGCAACTGTGTTTCAGCTGTCAGCCATTTGGACAGTGTTTTCACTGCTGGCTGTTATAGCACTGCATGGGTCATTGGTTATACTACCGAGTAGGGCAAGAGGAAGTCTATGTCCACTACGTCTCCCGGCATTGATCCGCTGCCGATGGAAATTCCGCCGTATATGTCCTTTTCCGCTAGATGTCCGTCCTCTGTCTTTGTGTTGGCGTTATAGCCTCTGGTGGATTCCTGAGGACTACGGTTACCTGGTCCTCAGATCTCTGCAGGGTAAATCCAGACAGCTAGCTAGACTATCTGTCCAATCTGAGGACTATGGTTACCTGGTCCTCAGATCTCTGCAGGGTAAATCCAGACAGCTAGCTAGACTATCTGTCCAATCTGAGGACTATGGTTACCTGGTCCTCAGATCTCTGCAGGGTAAATCCAGACAGCTAGCTAGACTATCTGTCCAATCTGAGGACTATGGTTACCTGGTCCTCAGATCTCTGCAGGGTAAATCCAGACAGCTAGCTAGACTATCTGTCCAATCTGAGGACTATGGTTACCTGGTCCTCAGATCTCTGCAGGGTAAATCCATACAGCTAGCTAGACTATCTGTCCAATCAGGACTATGGTTACCTGGTCCTCAGATCTCTGCAGGGTGAATCCAGACAGCTAGCTAGACTATCTGTCCAATCTGAGGACTATGGTTACCTGGTCCTCAGATCTCTGCAGGGTAAATCCAGACAGCTAGCTAGACTATCTGTCCAATCTGAGGACTATGGTTACCTGGTCCTCAGATCTCTGCAGGGTAAATCCAGACAGCTAGCTAGACTATCTGTCCAATCAGAGTTTTCTGTTGACGACTAAAACTACTTCTGAACGTACACATGTTCCACCAGTACAAGTTCCTTCCTGAGACTATTTAGCAGCGGCACCGTGACTCCGTCCGGAGCTTAGCACCGCCCAAGATGATTGTGATTGGTTTAAATAAATGCCATTAAACCAGATCACATTTTTCTCCCATCCTGGAATGCTGTGTGGACTAGTCAGACCTGATCTGGCAAAGCGAGACTAGGGCTGAGGATTTATGTTTTTGTCCCGATTCTATTTTTTTTATGATCCATGGGTCAGACAATATATCATGAAACATTTCTAAAAACTGATAGATTTCTAAGAAGAACGACATCACATGTCAGTGAGTCTGACTTTTATTTCCTGTGTAAAGAAGAACATAATATGGATCTTCTGCTTCCTGTTCTGATGTTAAGGGATATGATGAAGTTGCCGTCAGAAAATAAACAGAAAAGATGTAGGACAATTATCAGTAGAAAACTGAAAATCAGCAGCACTAAAATGACAAGAATTGAGAACAATAATGGCACTTCAAATCCTCTTTGACTGTTTTTTAGAACAAGTCACCAAACAGCAGAACAACTGAATAAGGAGCACTAAGCTCAATTTGATCCCACAGAGTCAGGGTGTGCCCAACTCTCCCGGTAATTTTAACAGTGGTATCTTAATATTAAAATTATTTTTTAAGCCGTTTTTGATTGGGGATTCATTTACTCAATCATAAAGAAGCAGCGGAAGTGCTTCTGGTATCCCTTTAACCACCGGTGCTCATGGAAGGGAATGCAATTCACAAAAAGGAAGGAGAATCAAAGAAGTCGGGGTACTCAAGGTTGGTTACAAAAAATTATTAAAGTAATAAATAGGGCAAGACATTAAAAAATACACTGTATTACACTTAGCCTTCCTCAGGGTGTAGCGACACGGAATGTCAGTGATTTTAGCTTGCAGGTGTGTATAGGTGAGAGCATGATATGCTCACCCTGGCCTGCAGGGGCATTAACAATGACGGTGGCCCAACTACTGCATTTGATACCATGTGTTGTGTCTTGGGTGTGTGTGGTTTTATAAAACATAATATAAACATAAATATAGGAAAATAAATATCGCAACAAATCCAGATACGTACGTGAATGGATTTCTTTTCCCATCCCTACTACCGATGCATTATTTGGACATGCTCAGCTCTCAGTCTCCGGTGGGAGATCAAGCTGATGACTCTGCACAGTGTAACAGGAACACAGATAGCTCCTGTGTATCAGCTACCCTTTATGACACTAGCCTGTGTGTGTGTGTGTGTGTGTGTGTGTTTTTCCCGGCAGCTAGAGAACTAAATGTAATATGATAAGTGCACCGGAGACTCTGACACAAAGTCATTCGGTTGATTCTTCTATCAGCTTGAATTCTTTAATGAAAACACCATCTGCTGTCCTTTTTTTCCTCATACCAGTTGCCATGATGACGAGCCTATATCGCGTTGCAGTGTGATGCAGCTTCGTGAAATTAAGTATTAGAGAGCTCTGGGAATAATGGCCAGCGGATCAAGATCGACTTTTATCTGAATGCCACATCAAATAAGATGCATATTGGTTGTTGTTTGTTGACTCATGATGCAAGCAGAGGTTGGGCACAATGTCTTCACCAGTTATGGGCTGGTATTTAGACCTCAGATGAGGAACTGATGCCCTTTGTGGAGTTTTGAAAACAAACATGTAATTTCCATTTTTATGGATGAAATAAACTTGACTTGACTTGTCTTCAATGTGTTTTAAGTCAAGGATCCCTTGACTGAGAGAAAGGACCCCCTCCTACATATATTGTATTAAAGTAAAGTGGCTATATGTAACTCTCAGTTTGTGTTTTATATATATATATATATATATATAGTGGTAGTGTTTTTACCACACCTGCTGTTGTAAAGGTATTTTCTTTACAGTGCTGTATTACCCACAGTAGATTACTGAGTTAGCGTTGAGTTAGCATATTGTTGCCATGAATGTTTTGCTCAAACAGAAAATGATCAGTTATTAACAATAAGAGAATAAGTTACTGACACATCTTTGCATTTTTAGTGTTGTATACAGTAACTTAGCCTACTTTGGATTAGGGCTGAATGATTAATTGCATTTGCAATAGTATTGCGATATGTTCAAACGTGATTTTCGGTTCGCAAAGGCTGCGATTGGGTCACAAATCAGTCTGCCCTCCACTTGGCACGCTAACGCCACGCCGTAACCCAAGCTGAGAGGGGTAACAACCATTAAGAGAGATGTCTCACTCTGGAGCTAAAACAGAGACCTAAACACACTGAAAACTGGATCTGCAGCAATGTGCAGTACAATAAAAATATGGTGTTTTTAGAAAATGAAACCATGGAAACCTATTCTGGTACAACCTAAAAATACAATTATGAACCTATAAATGAGCAGAATATGGGCGCTTTAAGACATGTACTTTTTTGAAAAAATGTTCTAAAGTTGCAAAGAAACTCCCTTCTTTCATGTTGCCAGATGAAGGGCTAGTACAGAAACGGTGCCTACTGTGAGACACTGTGCGGGAGTTTTTTTAACTTTTGACCTACTTATCCCCCTCCAACGCACCTGTTTCACTTTATAGATGTGCAAAGTATTTTTCTATAATGACAAACTTTGAAAAAAATTTAAAATAATTTGGTGCCCCTCCCTGCAGTAACTATGAGGACCCGTCAGGCCCGGACCCCTGATCTACAGCAATCATTATTACAGTTGAATGCAGCATTTACTGCTAGTTGTGTTTTGTCTATGTGGTGCAAAGCAAAAGAGTCAAAAGCATTCAGGGATGGAATCCTAAAGTAAAAGTACCAACTTTACAAAGAAAACGCACTCCATTACATTTGATAGCCCTGCATTCAAAACCCTTTTTACCTTCTGTACATGAATGGGTAACCTGGGGTAACTTTCCTATGTTTTTGTGTTAATGTGACTGATGAAATTGGTCCAGTATTAAGCAAGAAACAAGCTACAATTTAACATTAATGCAATTGCACACCTTTAATTTACCTCTACTAAAAGTGCTTGTTTTACCACTGATTGTTATTGTGTATGACAACATGACAGTAAGGATTTAGTTTTACATCAAACAGCCTCGAAATCGCCTTCTCTTCAATATAAAATGGCAAAAAAATACATTTATAAACAAAGGAAACAAAAGCAATGTCTTTTTCCAGAAATCATGAACTGGTTACTCAAGATCATCCTCAGACCTGAGGTCATGTAGGAACTGTTATCCTGTCACTGGGCAGAAGGAAGCAAGGAAGCGTACCCATGGACGAGAGACAGCGCCAGGTGTTAATCACGTCCTCCTCGGCAGCAGAAAAAGTGTTTGCCCCCTTCCTCATTTCCTGTTCCTTTGCATGTTTGTCACACTTAAGTGTTTCGGAACATCAAACCAATTTAAACAATAGTCAAGGACAACACAAGTAAACACAAAATGCAATTTGTAAATGAAGGTGTTTATTATTAAAGGTGAAAAAAAATCCAAACCATCATGGCCCTGTGTGAAAAAGTGATTGCCCCCCTTGTTAAAACATACTATAACTGTGGTTGTCCACACCTGAGTTCAATTTCTCTAGCCACACCCAGGCCTGATTATTGCCACACCTGTTCACAATCAAGGCATCACTTAAATAGGAGCTGCTTGACACAGTAAGGTCCACCAGAAGATCCTTAAAAGCTACACATCATGCCGAGACCCAAAGAAATTCAGGAACAATTGAGAAAGAAAGTAATTGAGATCTATCAGTCTGGAAAGGGTTATAAAGCCATTTCCAAAGCTTTGGGAATCCAGCGAACCACAGTGAGAGCCATTATCCACAAATGGCGAAGACATGGAACAGTGGTGAACCTTCCCAGGAGTGGCCGGCCGCCCAAAATTACCCCAAGAGCGCAGCGACGACTCATCCAAGAGGTCACAAAAGACCCCACAACAACGTCCAAAGAACTGCAGGCCTCACTTGCCTCAGTTAAGGTCAGCGTTCATGCCTCCACCATCAGGAAAAGACTGGGCAAAAATGGCCTGCATGGCAGAGTTCCAAGGAGAAAACCACTGCTGAGCAAAAAGAACATCAAAGCTCGTCTCAATTTCTCCACAACACATCTTGATGATCCCCAAGACTTTTGGGACAACATTCTGTGGACCGATGAGACAAAAGTGGAACTCTTTGGAAGGTGTGTGTCCAAGTATATCTGGCGTAGAAGGAACACTGCATTTCATAAAAAGAACATTATACCAACAGTAAAATATGGTGGTGGTAGTGTGATGGTCTGGGGCTGTTTTGCTGCTTCAGGACCTGGAAGACTTGCCGTGATAAAAGGAACTATGAATTCTGCTGTCTACCAAGAGATCCTGAAGGAGAATGTCCGACCATCTGTTCGTGTACTCAAGCTGAAACGAACTTGGGTTCTGCAGCAGGACAATGATCCTAAACACACCAGCAAGTCCACCACCGAATGGCTGAAGAAAAACAAAATGAAGACTTTGGAGTGGCCTAGCCAAAGTCCTGACCTGAATCCTATTGAGATGTTGTGGTATGACCTTAAAAAGGCCGTTCATGCTCGAAAACCCTCTAATGTAACTGAATTAGGACAATTCTGCAAAGATGAGTGGGCCAAAATTCCTCCAGGACGCTGTAAAAGCCTCATTGCACATTATCGCAAACGCTTGGTTGCAGTTGTTGCTGCTAAGGGTGGCCCGACCAGTTATTAGGTTTAGGGGGCAATCACTTTTTCACACAGGGCCATGATGGTTTGGATTTTTTTTCACCTTTAATAATAAACACCTTCATTTACAAATTGCATTTTGTGTTTACTTGTGTTGTCCTTGACTATTGTTTAAATTGGTTTGATGTTCCGAAACACTTAAGTGTGACAAACATGCAAAGGAACAGGAAATGAGGAAGGGGGCAAACACTTTTTCACACCACTGTAAGAAGTATTCAGATTCTTTAAGTAAAGGTACTAATACCACACTGTAAAAAATACTCTGTTACAAGTAAAAGGCCTGCATTGAAATGGTTACTGAAGTATAAGGCTGTAAGGATCACCATGGTAATGTACTGACTTATTAAAAGTAAAAGTACTCAATGTAGAAAAACCCTCAGGAAACGATCCAAACAGTTCTGTCAATCAACTGAATGTTTAATGACATCATCATCTCAGCTGGACTTATAGGCCGTTATGTTGTTGCTAGGTTACTTTATAATAAAAATCTGATTTATAAACTACATGTGTTTAGTGTTCAAAAATAATCTTAATGTGTAAGTAGCTGTCAGATGTAATGGAGTAACTAAAGTAATTAAGATTTGGCCCTAAACAATACCAGTTGATCATGCTAATGCTAAAAAAACAAGAACAGTTGGTTAAGATCAACAGAAGTACAGCTGAACTGTCAGACCTGAGGCCTGTACTACAAAGCTAGATTTGGCGTTACCAAGGTAACTGCTGGTTCAACCCAGGGTTCTCTGGATCACAAAGATGGATCACTTGTTACCGGGTTAAATCGCCGTGATAACTTATGCTGAACACCTAACCTGGTTGGGAGCAGGTTACGTTGGCGATTAGAGATCAACCGGTGTGAAAGCACCACCTACTGACCAATCAGCGTCACCGTGTCTGTGTTTTTAATATTTATCTAGAATTATGTTTTTCTCTTCTTATGTAAAATATGCAGCTCTGTTAGATGGCTGTGATTGGCCGTGCTGTGCAAACCCCGCCTCCTTTATGTGAATGCATGCGTCGCTGGATTGGGAAACCCCGGGTTGATTGAGCTAGTTGATAACCACCATCGTGACACAGTTTATGGTTGTTAGGTTAGTAGACAAACAACAACCGCAATAGCACAGATATGCACAAAACCAACATTGCTAGGGCGATAACAAGCAACATAGGATTTCCCTAAATATACAACAGTGAAACAAAAGGCAGACATCTCTACAGCAGATACCTCCGACACTGGGCAACTCACGTCTAAATTGATGAATAGCACTACAGGTAAGAGGAAAAAAAATTCACTTTTAAGTTTGAATTTATTATAATATGATACTATAATATAGTATGCCATTCAGAGAATGTTCTGGGACAGAACGTTGGAAATGATTCATTCATTTTGTGTTACCCTTTCAACTAAACTTTACAGGGGCATTTTAAAAAGAAATGAGATGGTGAGAAGATGTCCGAAGGTGTGGGAGCGTGGTGAGAGTGAAACCTTAGATGCAGTCTTCCATATACGCCTTCGCTTTCTCACTGTGACAGTGGCTGGTTTACAGGAGGCCCTGTGCTGATCGCTAAACACCTCACAGTCCGAAAAATGCTCTTCTAGTTTGAAAGTGGGGGATGTGGATGCAAATGTGTTTTTCGTTAACTATGTCAGACTCGAAGAATGTGGATTTCTTTTCTGCCTCAAGCTCCGGCCCTGTTTTGATGAGTTGTTGCATTGTTGTGTCTTGGGTCTGTTGCCCTCATTCAAATTAGCAAAAGGTTTTACAGGGTAGCACTGACATTTAAGAAAGCTTGTAAGACCAACTAATAACAGGCGTAATAGAATTTGGTTTTTGTTGCTGTATCCACCACATTGACGGCAGCTGGATGAGAATGTGTGGTTGTGGTACTGCAGTTTGAACATCGGATGAAGTGATTATTTTCTCTACAGATAATGCAGGAGTAATTATTCATTAATATATTAGTCATAAAAAACGATAACCACAGGTGCAATTCCAGGATTTTCGAGGTGTATGCCTCGCTCCCGGGTTATGACACAGGTCTGATCTGAATTGTCATGAGCAGGGATTGACTGGTTTGGTTTGGATTGACAGAAGAAGGGTTCACCATGTGTCAGATATCCCTGGTCAGCCCCAGGTCATCGGTGTCCAAGAGGTATAAGACTTAGCTCAAGGTCTTCATCTGTGTTCTTCACACTATTGTGGCCAAGAGTATCTGCAGTATTCAAGCGGAATGCGAAGACAAATGGATGAATTCGAGCAGCCTTGTCTTTCACCCCTGATCAGCTGTAGTTTCACTGGGAGGCCATCGGCCGGGTTGGGGGGACTCATATTGGTGTTAAAAAACCTCAAAGTGACATTCTCAGGCCATGGAACCTTTAAGAACTGGTTAGCAATAATCATCTTTGAATGCTTATAATAAGGAAAAGGACAGCATGTGCTCCATATTTCCTGTTTCCTGCTTTACCCCAGGTGTCTGGGTGACCGATGTCTTACTCCACCATGCTTTTTTGTATTTGCTAGTCTCTGTTTTTGTGTCAAACGTGTCCATAATAAGCTTGGAGGACTCTATTACTTAAGAGGACTTAAAACTTAATTTAGAGATATGATGATGATGACATGTGCTTGAATTCACTTAAAAGTAGATAACATCATTTTCTGTGAAGACTGAATATATATATTGATAGCAGAAAACATAAGTCATCTTATCATCAATGGCAAAAGGACTTGGAGTCTCTCAGTGAAAGATAACAATCATATCACTGTTAGTAAGGTTGTTTTAATGTTATTTTCTTCTCTATCATTCTCTCCATCTACACGTAACAGCCAAACTGCAAGTAAGTCTTGGAAACCCAGAGAAATCTCTAAAGGAGGAAGTTGTAGACAAGTTATGTTGAGGGGAAATCGAGTATCACACTTTATCATTGATTAACCTCTTCTCTGAAGATCTTCTTCTAAAATACATAGCTGCCAAATGTATTTCTTCAGGGCTCTGATGCAATCCTTAAGGTGTATTATCAGTGCACATGCAGCTTCATCAAAGAAATGAAAGGGGTACTCTAGTCATTTGTCATTGAACTTTTATTAAGTTGGGCTTATTAGAACAGACCAAAAAAATTTCAAAATTGAAGCAACAATCCAAGATGACTTTCAGAAATGTCTGGCTGCGTCGAGTGAAAACCTAGCATGTGCTGTGGTTCTCAAACTTTTGTCAATAATGTAAGCCCCTTTGAAATGTCTTACCCATGTCCAGGTGTCCTTGGGCAAGACACTGAACCCTGAGTTGCCCCCGATGCTGCCCCATCTGTGTGTGAATGTGTGCGAGTGTTTATCTGATGAGCAGGTGGCACCTTGTATGGCAGCCTCGGCCACAGTGTGTGAATGGCGAATGGTTCTTGGACTATGTAAAAACGCTTTGAGTAGTCGTTGAGACTAGAAAAGATAAATAAGAACAATCTATTTACTAGTCTACAGTATATTCTTGACGTTCCACTTCCAGGATTGCTCCGTTCCCGATGAAAATTCCGCCGGATTTCACTTATTTAGGCTGGATGTCTGTCCGCTTCCTCTGTTTCTGTGTTGGCGTTCTAACCTCTGGTAGATCTGCAGAGATCTGATAATACGTAACCATAGTCCTCAGATCTGTGCAGGGTAAATCCAGACAGCTAGCTAGACTATCTGTCCAATCTGAGGACTATGGTTACCTGGTCCTCAGATCTGTGCAGGGTAAATCCAGACAGCTAGCTAGACTATCTGTCCAATCTGAGGACTATGGTTACCTGGTCCTCGGATCTCTGCAGGGTAAATCCAGACAGCTAGCTAGACTATCTGTCCAATCTGAGGACTATGGTTACCTGGTCCGTACTTAATTAATTATTTAAAATTGTACTATTTGAGGATTATAATACATACCATTTTGAAATTAACCTTTTTGCAAAAGTGTCACTCACGCCCTGCAGTACTCCAAAGCACCCCTAGGGATATGTGTACCCCCATTTGAGAAACTTTCCTGTAGTGAATATAAAAAAAAAAAAAAATCATATATTTACTTTAACATGATGTCATCAGGTGACCCTGACAACGCACTCTCATGGACGGGTTTGTACATTGTAAGAAAACATATGCATAATTTGTATAATATTCTCTGGAATGGCATCACGTCATCATCACAATCGGAATTTTAGGCCTTAAAAACTTTTAAATTCCTTGAAGTATTGTGTTCTAGGTCTTGTGTACTTTTAACCACTCTTAACTTTACTACATCCATCTACCTCTAAGCCTCATTGAAATGTTTTTTTTGTATATTCTCTTGTGTTGTTGTTTCCGTACGTCCAAATGTAATTCACCATGTATACACAGATCATTATTACGCTGTCGCTTTTATTATATTTGAATACTTTTATTTTAGTACTTTTGTGACTTTGCATTTGGTTGTACTTTTATGTTGGGATATAGGTCTTAAATTTCATTCAGAATGGATTTAAAAAGTCTTAAATTTGAACAGTAACTAAATAAACAGTAATAAGTACATGTAATACATGCAAATTACTTTTCATAGCTTTATGAATGAATGATTCATAAGAACAGCCTGGCCCTGATGACATCAGAAGACATCAGAAAAATTATACACATTTTTTTAAAGTGGAAAAAAAGATGATTCCATTGTGTTGTGGAGTTGTGTCACAGATTTCAAAAGCTGTCAAAATATCTACGCCATGTGCATTTTACGTACTAGTAGACAGTAGACAATGTCCTAGCTTTAACAATAAGGATCATAACATCCTGTCATTTCTATCTGGGATATTCAACACACGCTGCAAGGCATCAATCATAGCTGCATGATGTTTTCTGAGAGGTGTCAGGAAGTATAGTAATACATTTAATGAGGCTCTATTGATGACTTTGCATTTCTTTATTGTGTACTGTGGTTTGCCACAGTACACAGTATTCTTGCACACCTCATCATGCAAGGATGTGGCTGAGAACTTACTGTAACTGTAGAGACTGCAGACCGCACGCAGAGTGCTGCTCTATCTAGACTAGATTAGTCTAGTTTTATGACTAGAGCCATAAAACTATATAAACTATAAAACCAGGGCTGGGCCCTTTTTGATAATTAATTGTCAGTTATGTTAATATAATATGTAACTATGTGGGTAAAGGCATCACTCTATGGTAATGCAGCCTTTAAAATCAGGAAAAGACAACACTTGTGTCATATTAGGATATTACGATATCCAGAATTTAAGACGCTATCTAGCCTCATATCGATATCAATACAATATCGATATATTGCCCAGCCCTACATAAAACACACACCAACATGTAATGCAGTAAGGCTCTCAATAAAGTTGTAATATTCACGAGAATAAAGTCACAATATTTCAATATAAAAATCCACCAACCCTATTATATGCTGTGCATTATGTTATTGCTCCGCTGATATGATAGTATGCCCTTCAGCTAGGCTGACAGGCACAGAGCCCTGCTGGGGCCTCTGGTCTCTGGATGAGACAAAGATTAGGGAGATGGCTGACACAATGAAGCTGTTTTTGATGTGACGCACATATGGGCACAGGACGACATTATTTATCTGCACTCTCCGAAACTGTTACAATCCGCTGTTGAAAAAGAAATCCGTTTTATGAAGTGCCAAGTTAAGGCTTGGTTATGTGAAAGGTCATAATTTGGGTTAAATATGGGGAAATACTATCAATTCCAGCAGCAGTTCTTCAGAGCCACAAAAACAACATTATAACACAACATTGTGAGAAAGAGACAGCTTTAGAAACTATTACTTTAGAAAATCAGATTTTTTTTTGCACACTAAATACATGTAGTTTATAATCTGATGTTTTATTATAAATTAACCGAGCAACAATATAACGGCCTACACAAGCAGGTAGCAGAGTATTTTTACAGTGTGGTATTAGTACTTCTACTGTAGTAAAGGATCTGAATAATTGTTCCACCACACACACACAAACACACTCCATGACACACTTACAGAGTAACCAGCAGCTCAGCATCATAGCTCAGCACTTTGTCATCAAGAACAAACGGGGTTCTTTCAGGACTCCATTTGGGCTCCCGGTTTGATCTAGGAAAGTCAAAGTTAAATATTCAATATGTACACATCCTGTACAAGCAGAGAAAATGTGAGACACACCACAGCTCCACGCTTGGAGCAGTGTTTTCAAAGATAGAAAGGAAACCCTGGAAACCCTTTCTGTAAGTTTGACAGATTCTTGAAAACAGAAGAAATGAAAGTTTTGCTTTAGCTTATCCTCTTTCCTCAGTATAATCACATCGCACAAATTGTTGCATTACACAACTCGTGAATTGAGGGGCAAACTGGTATCAACCAGAATGTTTCCAACATCAGATCATCTGTATAGAAGTTGGCATCGAGCCTTTTCTAATTTAGAGGAAAATCCCTCCCATTACAGCACGGATTCAAAACAGGGACGTTATCTAGCAGTCCAGCCAAAGAGTTCACCTAGTCTTTTTCTTTAGAAAGTGTAAAAGAAATCAGATGGAGCAAGTAGGAAAGTAGAGAAGGCCAAAGCTGAAAGGGCGGACTGGGACGACCCCGCTCCATGCCGCTGCAGCTAATTTTACGCCTGCGGTGGAAGTCCATTATTGTCACTTTTGTTTATTTAGGCCACTAATGTGCAGAAATGGCAATTAGAGAGCCACAAAAAGCATTGAGCCGTATGATTCCCCCATTCCAAAATAAATTGCCATCTGTGGACCTATCGGATGGAATGGGGTTGTCCTGAAATGCCTCCCTGTGAGCACCTCTACTGGATGTTTTAACCTTGAACTTACCCTGCAGAGATCTGAGGACCAGGTAACCATAGTCCTCAGATTGGACAGATAGTCTAGCTAGCTGTCTGGATTTACCCTGCAGAGACCTGAGGACCAGGTAACCATAGTCCTCAGATTGGACAGATAGTCTAGCTAGCTGTCTGGGTTTACCCTGCAGAGATCTGAGGACCAGGTAACCATAGTCCTCAGATTGGACAGATAGTCTAGCTAGCTGTCTGGATTTACCCTGCAGAGATCTGAGGACCAGGTAACCATAGTCCTCAGATTGGACAGATAGTCTAGCTAGCTGTCTGGATTTACCCTGCAGAGATCTGAGGACCAGGTAACCATAGTCCTCAGATTGGACAGATAGTCTAGCTAGCTGTCTGGGTTTACCCTGCAGAGATCTGAGGACCAGGTAACCATAGTCCTCAGAAATCCACCAGAGGTTAGAACACCAACACAGAGACAGAGCACGGGGACAGACATCTGGACGAAAAGAAGGGAAATCCAGCAGAATTTCCAGCGACACCAGAACTATCCTATATGAAAGGTTGTGGATATAGACTCCGCCATGCCCAACTGAAGGAAATAAATCTCTCATACATGATCTGGAAATAATCAAAACTGATGGCCATAACAGAAACCTGTTATCTTTAAATTGTCTTTGTTGACAAACAATAAGAGAAAACCTTCAAATTGGAATTTACCGCCTTAAAAAAAGAGAGTAGTATAGTATGTTACTGATAAGAGCATTTGATAGAAGTTGTGTTAGTCTCTGGGCTTGACAAATGTAGGAATTGAACAAACTTTAAACTGGATCCAACATGGAACCAGTTTTTTGACTGTTCCCCTAGACTGAGCCACTGTCTGTGATATAGATACGAGGCTATTGATAAAGCTGTCCCCAATGAAGAGTTCACTTTGCTCGCTGTCTGCTGTCTTGTTACTCAGCGTCTTACTGTGACCTGCAGTCATTGTCCCTTATCGGTCTCTGTGCATCACAACGCACTCATTGTCTGTTTTCTCCTTCCATCTATCTTCATATTTGTTCCAGCTGTCTGTGTCCTCATTAGAGCTTTAGAAACCTGTTGTATGGGTGAACCAGCTTGCGGGCCTTCCCCAGCTGTTGTCTGGATGTTAAATGTTCTCTAGGGTGAAAAGCAGCAAAGCAGAGTTTCTTGCAATGCTTTTCAAGTCAGCTGTTCTTCGACTGTAAAGGAAAGCTGTAATTCTTTTTACATTTTCGGAGTTTGTTGACAGAGAGATTTGGAAAATGCATGTGGGCTGAGAACAAAATGGAAATGGTTGTTTTAAAAGTTGATTGAGGTTTTCCTCATTATTTAAAAAAGGAGCAGGTAAAGGCTCATTTATTTCATGTCTTCTAAGATGATGGTCTGTGTCTTTGGATTGACACAGAGGTACTAAGCATATGGTATTTGTTGCTCTGTGCAGCTATGGTTTGGTTATGATTTGAATGATTGTGTATGCAGACTAGAGTTGAAGATATTTGCCCGGAACGCCAACACAAAGGGAGAGGAAGGGGACATCCGGCCTAAAATTATTGACATCCAGCCGAATTTCCGGAGGCACCTGAACAATCTTGGAAATACAACGTTGGAAAAATCGACATACCCTACTCAGTTTATGCTGTTTTTAAAACACATATATAATAATCACAATTAACAGGCCACAGTAGATAAATAAGATCAAAAAGTGTGTGTGTGTGTGTGTGTGTGTGTGTGTGTGTGTGTGTGTGTGTGTGTGTGTGTGTGTGTGTGTGTGTGTGTGTGTGTGTGTGTGTGTGTGTGTGTGTGTGTGTTGACCTTGTGTGTTGCCTCAGCTGTCTGACTACAGGTGAACACACACTGCTATGGATGAAACATGTCATGATTTTAATGTGTTTGCTCCTTTATTAGCACACTGTATGTGGCAGATGGAAAACAATAATAATCAAACACCTCAGATTTGTCATTTCTAAAAAATGGTTTTCCATGTTTGACCACTAGATGTCACCCATAACCAGGGCCATAGCATCTGAGCAGTCTGTGTGCCAGATACAATGATTAATTCCACACAAAATAACATGATTCCACACAACGCTCTTTGCCAAGTACAAATCTCCACTTTCATTAATTTTGGGGCGTCTTATTAAATTTTATAGCATTTGGAAGAAAAGAATTGAAGTGTTTTTGAAATAATATTGAGTAAAAGTTGACATATTCCAGTCTGTGAGTATCCATCAACATCTATTCCTTTAATTTTAGTCTCAATAATTCCTAATTTCTGCTTTTCTAACTCAATTAGGTATAATTTACTATAAATGAGGTTTATTGACCATAAATTCCAAAAATAACTGTAAAACTAAAGTTAATAAGTTAGTGTTACGTAGTGTTTAAAACGTAAAAAAAGTGACAAACATTGCAAAAAAGCGTCAAAAGTGTTGAAAAAGGGACAAAAAAGTAATAAAGTTAAAAACATCGATAAAAAGCCTAAAAAAAAGTGTTGATTTTTTTGACGGAAAGACAACACGGTACTCTCTACATTTTAAACCAAATCTGTTACTGAGAACTTTGTTTTGGTAAAATATCTCTCAATGAAATTAAATCATAAATGGTTGTTTGTCTCAGTGCCCTTAACAAAGTAAAAATAAGATATTAAAATAGGCAAAGATTTAAAAAAGTTGCTCTCCACTCGCTCTCAAATAGTAACTAAGTCACTTTTAGTCTGAGTAAATTTTAAATGAACTACTTATACTTGAGTAGATTTAGATCATTTTTTTTTCTTTCAGCCCATGATTTTAGACGCAGGGTGAGACAAACTTATTTTGTAATCATTTTCGATTGAAGTGGTGTTATTGTAAGCTGTTATATGAGTAATGCACTTGTAATGGTTGATGGTGTTTTGGCTCTGTCTCCTGCTAGGTAGGTACCCAGATGTCTGAGGAGGCTCTGAGGATGTCGCCTTGGCCTTGAACCCCAACAGTATGTCAGGTAAGATGTCGGCCTGATTGCCCCCAACACACACTCACAGCCTCAGACCTCCAGGTTGGTTCCAAATACAATTTTAGCCCAGTTTAGACCAAAGATTTGCAACAAGACCAAACCGCTATAGAACGTCGCAGAGAAAAGTTTCAGCAGTCTGAACCGGCCCGACTCAGCTCGACTCAGACCAGCTGATGGTGTCTCTGAATCCGCTGGTGGAGTCTCCAGAGGCTGGTTTTAGGACGTAAGGGGCATCTCCTTTTAATACAGCCAATACAGCTATAAACTATAGAAATAAATATATCCATAATCTTTTTTTTATTTTCATGTTAGAACCAGCTGGTCTAAGTGGTGTTAGAACAAAGCACTGACTCAGAGAAATAAGCAATAGAAATGGTAATAAGTGGAACTGTAGCAAGCATCTCACTATCACTAACGTTATCCACATTCATATTTAGATAACGCTACAAAAAAGCCTAAAAGTTAGGTGGCCAGGTTGGCTCGGTGGTGGAGCCGGCGCACATCTACTGAGGGATTTATGCCTCGACGCAGAGGTCCAGGGTTTGAGTCCGAGATGTGACAATTTCCTGCCGGTCTCCCCCCTTCTCTCTCCCCTTTCTCACCTAGCTGTCCTATCAAATAAAGGCGGAAAAGCCCAAAAAATAATCTTTATAAAAGAAAAAATTGGAACGGAAGTACAACGAGGCGTTGTCATGGAGATGATACAGTCTTGTGTGAACTTAGCCTGATGTGGTCAAGTCAGAATGGGAGTCTGATTATGGGGCGGGGGGGGGGGGCTAAGTTTGGCTATCCAGGCTAGTGTGAACTGGTCTCAGAACGCTGCAGCATTTCAACTCGTCTCGTCGCCGATCTTTGGTCTGAACTGGGCTTTATTGTGTACTGACACATATAATATCTATATCTATCTATAGCTTTTTGGGTGCATTTACATGTAGTTTTCTAATGAATGTTAATTTGTGTACACTGTCCCTTTTTTTTTTTTTTTTTGACGAATAAAGGAAGAAACCATTTGTTACAGATCATTCGTGCACACTAGGAAAGTAGACACATAACGGCGGTTTGCCTGGCTCGTAGTGAACCAGCTGTTCATGCTGCTGTCTGCAGTACAGACAGGAAGTCCCGTACATCAACACTGCTTCCCCATCACAGACATCCCAGCTGACCCACTACATACGCTATCCGCCGCCGCATAGTAAACAGACACAATCTTCCATGTATGAGGAAGTGAACCTGATCCCCTCACTCACTGTAACACCACACCCCCCCCCTCCCAACCACATGCTGTGATGTTTCTTCTTCATTCACATGAACCTGCTGTTTTGTTGCAGAGGGGCCGCCTCTCTCACCTGTTTGACTCACTGAAGTAGTTACAAGTTAATAGTTCTGAAGCTGAAGTAGTTAAACGTCTTGTTAAAAGTGCCTCTCCCATCTATTTTAGAGCCAGCAGAAAATTGCTCCCCCCGCTGGAAAGATGAGGCCATTCAAAATGGTAATATTAATCTTCCCTTTTAGCACTGCTTTTCCTCTCTGTCAGTCTGCGTGAGCTTTGGTAACAAAAAAAGCTTTTCACAAAAAAAGCTGCTTCAGATCCTGCTTTAATTGTTGTAAAAAAAAAAAAAAAAAGGCATTAATGACTTGAGGAATTCTGTTCAGATCTTATAATTTGGGTAAGTACTCATTTGTAGAAATTCACTTTTCTTTGTGATATTTTTGGGGCTTTCATTTTCCACTGAAAAGACAAGATTTCATTTAGCTGACGCTTTTATCCAAAGCGTCTTACAGTAGCTATATATGTCAGAGGTTGACAACTCTGGAGCAACTAGGGGTTACGTGTCTTGCTCAGGGACACACATCGCAGTGGGAATCAAACCCTGGTCTCCCACACCAAAGACATGGGTCACATCCACTGCGCCATCTCCACCCATTACCCACACCATTAACCGCAGATTTTCTGGGAAATGTTTCACTGAGAACTCATTTTGATGTTTTTTTTAGTGTGGCTGTTTGGCAGCGGAGCTGCACGCAGAGACAAGGCATGGCTCTCATTTTGAATGCATTCATTGTTCATCGTTTGGTTGTCCATGTCTGTGTGAAAATATTAACACCTGCAAATAAATACAAAATAATAGTGAATTAAATCTAATGCAATTTTTTTTAGCTTGATCCAAAATCTTGATTTGGAATATGAATGTTGTATGCCTGAGCAAGTAGAATTAAGGACTTTTATTACTTTTGTTTTTTTAGCAATAAACGGTGGGAATTTACAGGTCTTCCTTCCTTCCTGGAAAGGAGTAGGTCTAGCTACACAATTTGGCAGGAGTAACAAATTACACTAAATCTCATTACTGTAACAAAGTCATTTTTTGTACTTTAATGGCTTTGTACTTTGCTAAATTGAAAAAAAAAAAAATTATTGGTTATAAAACAATAACGTAAAGAAAAGTCCTGACAAAAGAAAGGCGATAAATCTGCTGTAGCAGAGAAGAAGCTGGTGGTGTGGAAGTGTTTGTGTTCACTGGCCAAGTTGGCAAAGGAGGAGCATTGGAGCATTGCTATTTCACGTATAGGAGCATTGCTTTTTCACGTATAGGAGCATTGCTATTTCATGTATAGGAGCATTGCTTTTTCACGTATAGGAGCATTGCTATTTCACGTATAGGAGCATTACTATTTCCCATATAGGAGCATTGCTATTTCACGTATAGGAGCATTGCTATTTCACGTATAGGAGCATTGCTATTTCACGTACAGGAGCATTGCTATTTCATGTATAGGAGCATTGCTATTTCACGTATAGGAGCATTGCTATTTCACGTATAGGAGCATTGCTATTTCACGTATAGGAGCATTGCTATTTCACGTATAGGAGCATTGCTATTTCACGTATAGGAGCATTGCTATTTCACGTATAGGAGCATTGCTATTTCACGTATAGGGAACGGTCTGTGAGAGCTGAGTGGAGACAATTCCAGCCTGCTGTTTTTTTATCCCCTCAGTATTTCTAGTACAGCCCAGAAAAGTGTGTGTGTGTGTGTGTGTGTGTGTGTGTGTGTGTGTGTGTGTGTGTGTGTGTGTGTGTGTGTGAACTGTGAACTGAAGTCTGAGCAGACTGACAGCCGTTCTCTCTCTGAAGTAAGACATACACATGAGATAACATGTTGACTTGCTCTTTCTTACTCTTTATTTGACCTTGAATTTGACTGTGGGCAACTGCAACTAAATCCATTTCCTTGAGGGGATCTCTAAAGTCTTCTGATTGCTTCTGATTCCTGACATGATGTGTGCATGGCTCATGGTGGCTTTCAGACATACTCTATGTTAGTACTAAGTGATGATGTCTCTTTGGAGACGGTCCACTGTCACTGAATAAGTGACCTTCATGTTATAGTGTATAAGTGTGTGTGTGTGTGTGTGTGTGTGTGTGTGTGTGTGTGTGTGTGTGTGTGTGTGTGTGTGTGTGTGTGTGTGTGTGTGAGAATCCACTTTTTTTGCTTGCTGATGGAGCAGCTGGTGTTGATGACTCAATGACGTCATCCGTCTCTCAGCTGTTCAGCTAAAGCAGACTGCTGTCACAAATTCAGACTGAGCTGTGTAATCCAACATTTCCAGTTGGTGTTGTCCTTCTTTGTCACGTGTCCTGAATCTAGAGTTTCACACGTTTTCTGAGTCAAAGTCATTTCATATATATATATATAGCCTAATATTACACTTTTTTTCCTTAAGTGGTCCTGCAGACCTGTACATCATGCGACAGCCTCTGTCAGCTGTGTTATGGTGTTCACGCTGGAATTACGCGTGTCTCATCCGTCTCAGCAGTGGCTTGTCTCCAGACTTCTTTATCAGGTCAGCAAGGGGGACGACAGCAGCTCAGATGAATAGTTTGTGACAACAGCCACTGTTTGTTTACAAGATTTACAGAACAAAAATGACTAAACATATTCTGAACAGCAAAACCCAATATTTTGATAGAAAATGTGAAAAAAAAAAAAATCTAAAACAGGGAGCAGCATGTTTCATGTGTGTATTTCATGACTTGTCTCTTAAATAGATCACAGGTATGGACTAAAATGATTGTTTCACAAAGATATGAAAAATATCTACTTTATAGTATAATATAAACTTGTATGCTGATAGTTAGTTGTAACGAGCCACCACCTCATAGGCTCGGTCACCTTTTGTTTTAAGCGCGAGGGACAACCCAGGTCAGAAGACCAGAGAGACCTACTGGTCCCCCCCCCTCTCTCTCTCTCCCACTTCCCTGACTTAATCTGTCCTAAAAGTAAAGGCAATAAAAGCCAAAAAATGATCGCGGAGCTATAAGATGACGTGGAATGAAGAGCCACAACGGTAGCTAGTCATGTGAAAGACTTAAAATCTGCAGTGTTTGGGGGACTGTCCTGTTCTGTTCTGTTCTTGTTCTGTATGTCAGTTAAACAAACATCCCGACCCAGAGAGTCAAAAAGTGAGTCCCAAGAGCTTCAAATAGTCCCACCAAGAGTCCCGACCCAGAGCGTCTCATTATGACGCTAAAAGAGACGTTTGGTGTCAATGACAAACGCCAAAGGCACCTGGCCAAGTGTCGTTTTTCCACGTTGGGAGTGTGTATGGGTTGCTGAGGCAGGTGAATGTGCACAGTTTGAATTTCCCAGCATTTGTACTGTAATAACCACTTAGTTACAGAATCAGGCTAATGGCAAAGACGGCTCATGAACACGACGAATGTGATTGTGTGCAGATCTAAAGAGGATGAGATAAAGAGTAATCCATCACTTCTGGAGCTTTGTATGAGAAGCATTTCAAATAAATGAAGGTGCAAAAAAAACAAAACAAGAGCAGTATTTAAAAATAGATTCCCGCACTTCATTCCAAAGTGCTGGGATAATCCTCTCAAACTTTAACCTCTGGCAATGGGAAAGCCTTCTGTTGCTTCCCCGGGCTTAACGGGGAAAAGGTCCAACAACTGATGTGTCCTCCGCAGGTAACGGCGAGCAACCGGGGACATCTAGCGCAGGGCAGCGGGTCAACCGAGGGCCCAGGGTAAAAGAGGTTCCTCACATCCAGAAATTGTTCATGACCGGCTTTGAACCCCCTAGGCCTAAAGTAATCAATCAGAGAGGGAATATATCTGGGCCACAGCCCGCTGCAGGGCCACTGTGCTGAGCCGCCGTCCACAGAGAAACTGTGTCCCTGTTTGCAAGGCAATAGAGACCAATATTATTTATATTATTATTATTGTTATTATTATTAAGTATCAGCCTTTTATTGGGTTAGGGATAGGGTTTATTTCAGCCGATTGTCAGGAATACCTGGAGCCAGCTGCCGGAGACAAGCCATTATTATCCCATGGAGTATTTCTACTTACTCAGCATAACTTCACACAGAAAGTGTGAAATATTCTCGTGGGCATATTCCAACATTATTAGAGCAAGGTTTAAAGGGGAAGAGATACAGCTGATAAAAAAAGACAAGGAGGGTAAGTGGAGAACTATTTCACTTGTTTCAAATGTAAATTGGGCTACTTTGAAAAGACAAAAATGTATGTGATTGTTTTATGTAGTAAAAGTGAGGCATTTGTGGGGCTTCTGAAAAATGTTGTTGTATATTCATATTCATCAGGCATATTTCATGAATGAAAAGTAGTTGAGAAAGAAGTCATTTTGAGCTGTTTAATGTGGAGATGTGTTGCTTTTTATTAGCGTTATATCAAAGGGAAAAATGAAAGTGTGAAAATCCATCCTTCAGATTATTGCAATAGTTATATTTTTATGTTTCTAATTCCTTGTTCAATACATGATTGCACAAAGAAATCTTTTTATAGGTACTGAATACATATGTGTAATTATATTTGCATGTATTACATACTTTTTGCCGGAGTGCATCTTTCACATTTGTATGAAAAATCGTAATATTTTTGTAGACAACTGTAGATGTTTAGCTAAATGAAAATGATTTTTAAAGAAATTCTACACTTATAATAAAAAATAAGTACTAAAAATCATAGTATAGTACTGTATATGTCAAAAAAGTAATATGTCAAAAAATCAAAGAATAGTAAGCAATGTCAAAAGAAATCATAAAATGTCATAGTATAGTATAGTATGTTGAAATAAGTCAAAAAGTCTTTGTATAGTGTGTCGTAAAAAATGTTGAAAAAAAAAAATCAAATAAATGTACGGAGAGATCCTTAGAAGCATGAAGGCTGGCTCAGTATCGATGTTGTACAGTATCAACGGGCGTTAAACGCTGTCTGGTGAACGCTTACTGTAACAGTATGCCGAGAGTCGAAACTCCAAACGAGATTAGTCCCTGGTCAGGACATCACCTCATCCAGAAGTTAAACTGGTATCAGGCAGATTTAGGGCCAGCTGCTGCTGCGTGTGCTGATCCCACTCACACACTCACACTTCTCCCATGTAATCCCATGATAAGCCTTTCTGACTGCTCTTTCAGACAGATTACAGAAATGAAACATTGATCATTGGTTTTGGCGTGGTCGCCTGCATGAACAATCACGTATGTTTAGACATAGGTGTAGATTTCGGGGTGGGGGGATGCACTGTAAGAAAAGAATCCGTAGTAAAATGGATAATGTCCTGGTAGAAAAGTTAAGTTTACAGACTTTTCTGTTAATCCAAGAATGGAAAAATTCTGTTCTACTGTGTATCCTCTGGCCTTTCAAACAGACATTTATGTTAATCCAAAAATCAAAATACAAAAAAAACACCTGTGAAAAATCATTTGAGAAAATTCCTTGATAACAGTATGTTAACTCTTTAATACTGTTCTAACAGTGTAGGGCTGCATATGAAGACAATATGTAATTGTGGTTGTTTTGAGTGATACTGCGATTGTTGTGATTCACGATATTGGAGGGATTGATTCTTTTTGTATCAGTATTCTCATTTCCATTAAAAAATCTAAAAATGTAAATGATTAGAGTGATTTTTTTATTTTTTAATTTTTTCGAGGATCTGTACCAAACAAAGATTTTTTATTTAAGTCTTCAGGGCAGATCTGTCTCTGCAGCACCACCATACTAAATTCAGAATGCCTTGACACATATTTTACCTTCAACAAATGTTGCCGTTTGGATATTGCACTAGTATATTTTAATAAAACTGTGATGAATTGTGCAGCCCTAACCATAACCTGATGATATAATCTTGTGCTGTGGGACAAATGAATAATAAAACATTTACACAGCATTTAAAATCTGTATTTTCTGCACTGCTGTATTTTTGTTTCTTTCTCACGAGTGCTGATAATCCCATAATGGAGGTGGGAACCCTGAGACTAAAAGCCTGACAAAGTGATTAGGTGTCCAGATATAATATGACACTTTAAAGCGACTTAAACATGCCATTGGTCTCAGGTTGAAGTGTGGAGCATTGGCCTTTTGATCTCATTAGCTGTGGAGCCCGAGAGGATGTAATGACAGCGGTGCGTTTGGGTTCCGTGGAGCGTGCGGAGAAAAGGCTGACATGGGCCTGACTGCTCGTTATAACTTAAACTGATACATCATACATCTTCTCCTATTTAAAAAAAATACAATTCTTTTTCCTAGAATCAATGTTATTATTTTTACCAACGATTCACCTAAATATGTTCTGTTTATATGGTACCACTGCCGACAGCTACTTCATATTCGTTTCTTGCAGAAAAGCCATTATAAATGAAATACATGTCAGACGGCCTGACATGTGATGTGCAGTCTTTTCAAGAAAAACCCATTGAGTCCAGGGTTTTCCCTGCCATCCTCAGGTGCAGGACCTGAACCAAATGAATATAAAATCAGTGTGAGCATCCAAACTACTGTCTAAGAAATAAATCTGTAGAAATATGGGAAAAGGTTACCCAGACTTTGTCCTCGACAATAATATGTGCAGCCAGAGGTGTAGATCCCTCCCCCCTGCAATATTTTGAAGAAATAGATGGAAAAACTCACTCCCCAATAGAGGTAAAATAACTGTTCAGGGGTTGTCTACATCGAGGGGTTAACCCTCTGAGGACGAAAGACACACCGGCACGTCCAAACTGTGTTTTGACAATACTCCTACTCAAAAAGCAATATTACAAAATTTTATTTCAAACATTTATTTACTATTTTTAACCCAAGACTTTGGAAAACTCATGTCCAGCTCCTAACCATTCATAAAAATCACTTTTTCTACACTTTATGTTACAGCCTCATTCCAAAATTGATTAAATTGAGTTTTTTTCCTCAAAGTTCTATAAATAATACCCCACAATGACAACTTTTTTTGAGATTTTTGCAAATTTATAAAAATAAAACAAAGAAATCATTGTTACATAAGTATTCACAGCCTTTGTGATCAAGCTCACAACTGAGCTCAGGTGTATTCCGTCTCCACTGATCATCCTTGAGATGTTTCTCCAGCTTAATTGGAGTCCACCTGTGGTAGATTCAGTTGGTTGGACATGATTCGGAAAGGAACACCTTTCTATATAAAGTCCCACAGTTAACAGAAACAAAATAACAAAATGTGGAGCGCTGTGAATACTTTCCGTATTCAGTGTATATTAAGGTGTGTTTTCAAAGGAGATTTGAGGAATTTCAGAAAGCGATCATCAACGTTCCAGTTATAGCATCAAATTATCTCTTTACACATTGCTCTGGGGAAAAAACCGGGGCGTCACTGTGAAGAAATCTGAGTTTGTTCTGAACATTTTGATATGAAACACACAGGGATCTATTATTAGCTTAAAAAGGTCCATTGAAGAAGACCTCAGAGGGTTAAAGAACACAACAAGAAGTGAAAAAATAAAGACAAATTTACGTAGATTTAAACTTCTGGTTTCAGCAAGGTCTTTGTAAAATTGCATGTTCTGAGGAACGCTGATTACATGTATCTCTTCATAATCCTGCAAACCAACAGTATTGATCGCATCTTTTGTGGCAAAGTGCCCAGACTGGCTGCAATTCCGTGTGCTTCAGAGTTCAGATAAGTACAAGCAGCAGGGAGTTTAAAGATATAACTGCAGGCATCTTTTATTCTCAGACTCCGCCATGTGTTCACGCTCCACGTTCATGTGTGTGCCCCGCCTTTATGACCTGGCAACATGTTCTGTGTTCTGGTGTCTGGTCATCCTAAGAAGATCCCAGGCGCTGGCCGGATCAAATCTGACCCAAAATGTCTCTAAAAGAAGCTTTACAGTCATTTAGATACAACTTTACTATGAGCCACTAATACTTTAATGAGTATTGATTACCCAATCTATATTTTTGACAGACTCGTCTGTTGAGTTAACATCGGGCTTATTGATAAGGATCATAGGAGAGATGTGCTGGGAAATAATATCTTGTTGCTCTGTAATCAGATTGGACCTTTCTCCATGCTACTGATATAAAGCGCTCCTATTCACATGGCAACGTGTCCACCCTCTAATTATTGGGCTTGTGAGCATTTTGGGACCTAAAATGGGCTCATATGCGTATGCATAAGGGGAGACAGTTCAGGCAAAAGTATCAATTTTGAGTTTTTAGGCTGTTTTGCTTCCATAACATGTATTCTTTCAGACTATTGGGATGTGGGGGCAGAAATACACATTTTGGTGTTTATTTCACTTCACTTTGTCTATTTGTGCCTGTAGATTTCTCCTAAATTCCCCAAAGCTTTTCATTAGATAATGCGTCATTTGCATATTTAAACATAGCAAAAATCATAAAACTCGTAATACAAACAATAATTGTCTTAATGTAAGTAATCCGCTGGAGTGTGGACTTTTAAAAGTGCTGTTTTCCTTTTGTCAATATAATACTATACTAGAAATATAATGTATAGTATTAAATGAGGCTATGAATGATCATTCATAGCCTCATTTAATACTATACATTATATTTCTATATATTTCCTTGTTTTTATAGTATGATTTATAATAATCAATTGAATAACACTGTATTTCAACCATTTTGAGTAAACTGTTGAATGAGCTGAATGATTGAATCATGGTGGTATTTGTCATTAAAAGTCATAGACAAACATTTTTTTCATCATTCATTAAATGTTCATTTAATCTTTCAAGAAAAACGTGAGGAAAAAAAATCACTTTTCCAGCTTATTAGAAGTAAATGTTTTCTGGTTTTTCTTCTACACTGGATATATTTTGGTTTTGGACTTTTTTGGCATTTTAGAGACCAAAATATTTGTTTAAAATGTCCATGAAAGTACTTGTACAATTGAAAAAGGAAAGCAACCATATGAATAAATAATATAATCCCAATGAACCGACTAGATAAATGAGTTTAAAAGTCTGTACAACAATCACCTTGTTTCATCCCATAGGGTGCGTGCATGTGTTTTAATATTAGCGTTTCTATGAAGGATATATAGAATAACGTGATACTGTATGAGAAAACATGTTTCCCTGTACAATGACAAATTATGTCAAATCTACAATATATACTACAAATATACCAAATGAACATTTTAAACGGCAGCACGTGTGATGGCAGTGAATGCCTCCCAGCAGATACCCCCATCGCCATAAGGCTTATCCATTCTTATTGAGCACGAAGCATAATCAATATGGCCGCTGTGGTAGATGATGAGCGTATTATCTGAAACCGAGCAGGCTATGTGGCGCGTGTGAGGAAACAATATGGATTTTTGAAATAAAACTATTTACAGTGTTGGAAAATAAAACAATTTTCACAGGAAATACTTTTAATATTGTATATAATGTATTTTATGTAATGTATATTTTAGTTTTTGTATTCTTTTTAATATTTTGTAAGATTTTAGTTTACATTTTGATCTGCTATCTAGTTTTTGTAAGCATTGTTCTTATTTCTTTATTTTTTATTTCAAACAAAAAAAGAACAATAAAACCCAATTAGTATGTAGCAACACACCAAAAGGAAAAGCAATATCCATAAAGTGTTATGAATTTATAAACTTTAATTTCAACTTTAAATACTTCCTTTTATATATCATATTTTGTTTAACAAGATAACAAATCCTGTATGCATAAAAACCATGCGTCATTTTAAACAGCTTTTTTTTTTTTTTTTTACATTTACATGGTTTTATTTCCCTTTTCTTTTAAAAAAAAAATAAAACCCAAATGCCATGTTGTTATGATGCTAGCACATACATTAAGATGTATATACATACATGTTTTTATATGCACAAACACTACAAATCATCAAAATGATCATTTATTCCCTGATTTGATTTGCCCAGTAACCTAAATGAAGTTTTTCATTTTGGTTATTATTCATTTAATTGTTTAAGTGTTATTTAATCACAGTAAATATATATATATATATATATATATATATATATATATATATATATATATATATATATATATATATATTGCCACAGCTTTCTCTAATAGTTGGCAGGAATAATTATATAGTCCTGACCTAAGCGAGCTTTTTTATAGATATTGTTTAAAATACCCAGAGGATAAGTGTGTGTGTGTGGGGGGGGGTGGGGGGTTAATACACAAAGGTTAAAGGCCAAAGAGTTAGGGAGACATCGTGGGTTAAGACAACTATTCTGACACGAGATGAGAACCCTTATCAAAAGACTTTTAAAGTTGATTCAAAGTTTTTTTGCTGCTTTTTCGTCGCTTTCTTTAGAATTGTTTTTCCACTCGATGGTTTTAGATGCGGGTGCTACACCCAATGTCTAACTTAATCTGTGACATCACCGCTGTCTGTGACACATTGGGGATTTGTGGAGTGTAAGATTAGAGCTCTACGTCGGCATAAATCTCTGCTTCCCTATCCGGCCATGTGGTGGCGGCTGGGACAGTGTCTAGGTGTAGGCTGTGGTCTGTGGACACACCACTTCAAACCAATTGCATTTAGACCTGATTTCTGTTTTAAATTTTTTTTAGAACCTGCTAAATAAAGCATTTTGCCTGAAGATGGTCTAGTACTGAAAGGTTGCCTACTACTAAACTTTATATATTTTTTTGAAACTTAGAACCAACTTTTAGAACCTGCTCAAAACTTTTTTTTGTAGAGAACGGCTAGTTGTGGGAGGTGACCCCAGAACATCTTTTTATGGTGCTCTGCTGTGGCGCTCCATGATGAACTTCTGCATACCAGACATGTATGACATGCCTCACTCTGGGCTGGGAGGCTACTCGGCGCAGGGCGGTGGGGAACACTGCATGTACGCGGCGGGCGAGGGACTAACCGGGTACGGACCCGGGTACAGACCCGGGTACGGACACTGTGAACCCCAGCCGCGGCACCATCCGCCCTGCATGGAGCAGGCTTGGCCGCCCAGCCAGCATTACTCCTGCTCGTACGCCGGTGGCCTGCCTGTTTTTAAGAGCGAGTTTCGCAGCATGGAGATCTCTCTCAGCCATTACCACCATCAGCCTGAATATTTCCCTGAGATCAAACCTGACATCTCACACCTGCAGTGGATGCAGGGGGCGCACCGGAAAGGTATGACGTCCCGATTGTGATTGTCACATCTTCTTGCTTTAAAAGGGGGAACTTTATTTGTACATTTCTAATGGCATTGCTTAGTCTCTGTACTTGTCTCCAAGGGCGTTTACTTTGGGTTCAACATTGAGATCTCCACTTTTGGGCAAAATTTAAATGTAGAAACATTTCATTTCCTGCATTCTGCAACAATTTGTGCCTTTTCTGAATCAATTTATGGTGCAATGGTCCTTATTTATGTAAAGGAAATACAGTATAATAGGATTTTTTTCAGGGGGGTTGCACTGGCCAGTTTTGTTACCCCCATCCCGTCTGTAAGTTACGCCTATGGTTGTCTCTCTGGATTGTGTATGAAGAATACCTTTTTTATAAATGTATATACAGTATGTACATATGTTAATTAGTCCCTTGATCAATGAATCAATGATGTCCAGGATTTCCGAATTAAGTCTGATAAGCATAAATCCAAGACTTAAGGCGCCATGCGGTGGCCGGTCTGTGAGCAGGACTTGTTTGACTGTGGCGGGCGGGGGTTCCTTATTGATTGATGGTGAGGCAACAGAAGGCTTATGCAAGATTCATAACAAACCCCAAAACAAGAGATCTGATATTGATCAGGTGCTGACCTCTGGTCCTGGAAGCTGTCTCAAGTCAATGCAACGAACTCATTAAGCCCAAACCTAAAAGTGAGCCAGGTGTTAACTCAACGGTGCTATCTGTGGAAGTCATTGCTGATATATTGCACTGCTACTGTTGGAAATAAAGGAGTCAGGAGACTTTTAGATCTCCATGTGTGACTTTACATAATTCCATAATGCCACATAGTCACCAGTAGGCACTTAATGTTAATATACTGTAGATACAGTATAGAAGATGGGGCTTGTTAGCCTTCTCTTTGATCGGCACTTGCTTCAAGTTTCACATTTTTCTATGTGAAAAGGAAAATACATTTAAAACTAAAGGGGCACTTGGGTGGCACAGACCTCCGCCAAACACCCAGCTTACATTGTTAACAAAAGTAAAGAAAATATGTGAGCATGTTAGACGCCCCAGGGAATAAAACCAATGCAAGTTGTGAAAAATTGTACAAACTAAAACTCCAGTGATCTTTTTCTTCCACCAATAGAATCTGATATTAACCATTTGCTCTTGTCTCCAGGGTACATTCCAAGTTACCTGGACAAGGATGAGCTATGTGTAGTGTGCGGGGACAAAGCCACCGGCTATCACTATCGCTGCATTACCTGTGAAGGTTGCAAGGTAACACTAGCCACTCCTGACCATTTGCAGCTGATTCGGTGCGTTTCCTTTCGAGGCGTTTCTGAGCATTGTGTCTGTCTGCTCTCAAGGGTTTCTTCAGGCGGACGATTCAGAAGAATCTCAACCCAACCTACGCTTGTAAGTACGAGGGGAAATGTGTCATCGACAAAGTGACCAGAAACCAGTGCCAGGAATGCCGCTTCAAGAAGTGCATTGCGGTGGGCATGGCGACCGACTGTAAGTTTCACAAGATTGGCTGTTGTGTCTGCTTGTTTGTAACGTGTTCAATAGATTCATTCAATATTTCATAGTACGCACACAAAACGCCTGCTCACTGAAGCGGTTTACTGCGGCAGAAATCAGCTGTTCTTAAAATATTTCATGTGTATGAGTGTGCTCCTAGCGTACCTTTATTACATCATAATGATCAGATATGAAAATATTTGACTGAAGCATTTTGTGAGAGAGAGAGGTGGACGGCTGTCAGCGAGCCTGTACAGAGATATGAATAAATTGATTTCTCTGTTTGCCATGTAAATATCAAATCCCAAATATGATCAAAACTGGATAAGCTTCATAACTGCAATATCCATGTCCATGTTAACACACATGATTCAAACACAATGCTAGCTCCGTCCGTGGGTTTAGTGATACTCAGCGTCCATAGCAACCAGTTTATCTACGGATTCTGATTAATAGTGGAAGGGTTGTTTTTGAAATAAGGTATAATTAATGTATAAAGTATTACAATGAACAGAGTTGCTCCTGTGCACATTTACCCATTGTTATCTTTAGATGAGTGGCATGTCTCACAGAAAACAATATACTCACAGTGTGTACAGGATCACGGCCGAATGGAGACTACTAATAGAGGCTACATACATACAGCACATATTAAGCCAGATTTTGGCCAAATAAATGACACAGTGCATGCTGTGTGAATTACAGCTGGAATGAGTCAATCGATTGGTTGATCAATAGAAAACTAATTGGCAGATATTTTGATAATTGTTTAATGATTTCATTCAACTATTCGCTGGCTCTAGCTTATCAGACGTGAGACTTGTCATGTATTATAGTAAACTGAATATCTTCGGACTGATAAAACAAGCCGCGGGCAAACTGCACATTTGTCACTAATATCTGACATTTTATAGACAAAAATCAATTGATAATAATTGGACGATGAATCTGTGCCTCCGTTAGCAACACAACCCCGATTCCAAACCAAAACAGGTCAGAAGTGTTTCCACATGTCTCCGGTTTAGGGGCTCGGAAATGCATAGCGAGGTGTAAACTTATCAAAAGATATTCATTTCTAAACCAAAACGTAGCAATGTAAATTTAGCATAAAGCATTTTCTTCAGGTAATTCATTTTCCTGTACACCCCCACTCCTCCTCATTACCCTCCATTCTCAATTCCCCCTTCACACACACACACACACACACACACACACACACCCCAGTGGTGCTGGATGACAGCAAGAGGCTGGCCAAGCGGAAGCTGATCGAGGAGAACCGGGAGCGCCGTCGGAAGGAGGAGCTGCAGAAGACGGTGTGGGACCGACAGGAGCCCACCCAGGAGGAGTGGGAGCTGATCCGCATGGTGACGGAGGCCCACATGGCCACCAACGCGCAGGGCAACCACTGGAAGCAGAAGCGGAAATTCCTGGTGAGGCACTCTCCCTCCCTCCCTCCCTCCCTCCCTTCTCACCCCGACCTTCCTTGTATTGATTACCCTGCCTTTTCCAACCAAACCCCCCCCCACCCCATAGCATAACACAATACAAACCCTGAACGCGGTATGTAATGAATTTCTCCGCATTTTGTGATTAATTATTACATAATGTGTGTGACGAGCAATTACAATATTTCATGATGACATAGGCTATTTTTATTACTTTTTGATTTTCTTTCTTCAAATTCTGTCCAATCAAAATGTCAAATTTTTTGCACATTTTGTTCAGGGTATTATTATTTAATTACTAAATGCGGCAGACTATTACGTCATTCTTTGTTACAGACCAGTTTAAGTCCAGTTACTTACACATCACACCCCTGCCCCCCCCGCCCCGGTCCCACTGTTCCCTGTGTTAATATGTCCATGTGTTTTTGTATTTCCTTGTAGAGTGGGGAAAATTAGCTGGACGCTGGAGAAAAGTGTGTTCCTGAACGCAGCACCACTAATTTCTAATGGGACATCTTATTTCTGTCTTTTTCTTATGTCTTACAATGCAATGACCCTTAATATCGCTAATACTAATGACTGGCTTTCTTTGTCTGCTTTCATGTTGCTCGCTTTCTGTTTATGGATTTTGATTTCTCACCTGACTAATTTCCTTTTTCTTTTCTGTTCAGATTGAAAGTCCGTCTCAACTGTTTACTGGCTTTATTTTGGGTTTCTATGATGCCATCATTTCTGAAAAACATCGTAATCGTTAAAGCATTAAATTGGGCAGCACCCACCCCATCTGAGGGTTGTCCCCCCCCTAAAAATATAATTGAACCCACGCTGTGTATTGAATGTAAAATAGACTGGCTAGTTAGTTAGCTTGTTTGCTAGGAGGCTCAATTCTCAGTTCAGCGTCATCTGTATTAGAGAAAAATAATCATTTAATTTAATGTTTAAAGTGAATAAAACAGCTTTGACAGCCTACTTACTATGTTCCACAACTACACATAGCCTATTCATAGACATATAAGTACCATTTTGTATTTATTATTCGTGTCACTTTACACTCGTCACTTCATACGAATGTAGCGCAGTCTATTTTAATACTTTTGCACTTTCATCACATTACCTACAGTAACTGTACTGTAAATGACACATTGTACAAAAACATGTCAAAAAGTCCCTTGGAAACTTTTTTTATAAAAAAAATTACATCAGATTAGATTTTTTGTTTTGACTAACGTCATACAATCCCATCACGGCCAATCTATTGTCCAGCAATTAGAATAAAATTAAAACAATTCAAAATTACGATTATTTAAAACTATTACTCATTGACCCTTGGAAAGATGTTGCAATTATTGAACTTAAAAATATTGAAACAATTAAATCAACAGTGATAAACTCCTTGAACTGTGAAATTTCTCTCTATTTTCTCCAAGAGCAAATACAAGTTTACTTGCAAAATGTAATGGGGAAATAATCCGATTTTTTGTTTCAATCTATCTGTTTTTGTGATCTTTAGGAGCCGACATCGTAGTTGCGAATAAAATTTCGATTAACTGCACAGCCCTATTTCCAAATTGTCGAGTGTTTCTGAGGACCCATTTGAAGTCGGGCGTCCTGAGTCTGAATGTCGCCATAGAAACCCATCTTCAAACCTCATCTGTTTTCTATCTGCACTATCTTTCATCTGTCCTCAGTTTTAACTTGTTTCCTTTTGTAGTTGGCTTGACACGGGTTCCTCATTGAAACTTCACAATTCCTGTTGATTATCCAACAGGTCGAGGAAGCTATGCTTCTAAATGAAATAACATGTAATTTATTCTATACTTCTGACCAGAGTGCAGCGGGGGTGAAGGAAACTAAGGTAAGGACACAAATGTTTACTGAAACTCAAGTACTGCCTTTTCAACATGTGCATGGCACAGTGTGTACTTTACATTGACATGCATTTAATTATGTGCCATAGAGCTCCACATTGTGGTTCCGGAAGTAAAAATCCCATTAATTTTCTCCATAAGGATTTAGATTATGAGCCATTATGTCTTAACCTATCCGAGGTAGACTGACCATGAGCTAAGAGGTTGTGAGCGAAGTTCTTTTCTCCTGTAGAAGCCACATGTTGGTAAGAAATCAACCGTGTTTTAAGAAAATGATTATTCGTGATCTTATGGAGAAATACTACACTACAGCTACGTCTCTGATTGATGGAACTTGCTGTTACCATGGAAATGTTTAACACACCCGCCAAGGGCATAGGTTTTGGGGGAGGGGGGCATATTATAACTATGGTGTTCTTCATGAAATTTAATTTCACAAAACATCACACGTGTTGTTTTGGATGTTTTTTTTTTAATCATGTACATCTTACATATCTTAGCCAAATAATCTTTAATACAATAATTTACCTTCTAATTATTACTTAGGTAGCCTAAGAAATAAGAAATTCTGTGTGTGTGTGTGTAGAGTAATGGAGGAGAGCAGGGAAAGGTAATGCAGCTGAACAAATGCATGTTTTAAATAGTGATTAAAAATAAAAATGAAGAATGAAAGCCAATGTGTGGCGGCCGGTGTTGATTATGTGAGCCCACCCAACATTTATTTATTTTTATTTTTTTTTACCTTGTCACAAGGATTGTCACATCTACCTCTTCTAAAAAATCTTCTATAACACTTGTGAACAGCTAGAGCAATCTGCTACCATTGGAGTCTGATGGTTTCTGTTCACAGTCTTGTACCTTTGCCTTTTTTGCCGCTTTCAAAATATTCCTTTCTGCCAAATCAAATGTTTTATGGTCACGATAAACACGGACACGATATGGTCAACTTGGAGCTGTCTTGGTTCCACGCTTAAAACTCTTTGTATCAGCATTTAAAGAAACGTCAAAGGAGAAATTTAACCAGGGAAAACACTTCCGGAACCAGAGCCGTTAGAAAAGAGATACTGTATGTGAGGTCTGTGGTGATGCGTTCCCATTTACATCTTTTCATCCAGGCAAAATATGGAATCAAAAGTAAAGCACTTTACTCACAAAGACATACAGTTCTGACGCTGACCTCCTCTCTTTGTCGTTTCAGCCTGAGGAGAATTGTCAAGCGTCCATGGTCAATACACCCGAAGGCAACAAAGTGGATATAGAAGCCTTCACTCAGTTTACAAAAATTATCACCCCTGCCATAACCCGAGTGGTGGACTTTGCCAAAAAACTGCCTATGTTTTGTGAGGTAAGTAAGAATATATGCTTATTTGACAAAGTTGTGGACAGAAGTGGAGCAGTTTAGACCTGTTTGAGTTTCTAATGCTGCAGTCATGTTAGTCATGGGCAATTCCAGGAAGTTTGAAGTGGGGTGGCACGGGGGGAACCAATAACCGGGGGAGGGGGGGGGGGAATCTGCTTAGAAACATAGGAAATTTTGCATAGGATTGAACCATAATGTAATTCTGCAAAATAAAACATCACACGTTATTCATTTTAAACAAATTGTATATCTGAATACATTGCACATTTTCTATAGGCTCTTAAAAAAGAAGAAAGAAAAACTATTCCAGTGCTGGTTCCATGGTATCAGAATTTTGGATAGTCGTCATGGAAAGGGTCATGTGACAAGGGCTGGGGAGATTGGCAGAAAAGGCTGATGAGCAAGTCCTTAGGCTAAGTACAACAAAATGACCATTACTAGCAAATCGGGTATCCACTGAGTCAGTGACTTATTTTAAATCACTTCTCAAAACCCATTTCTTATAGACATGCTTTTGTGTGATGTTGTCTTTTTATCCTACCAACTGTTAATTTCATTTATTTCCTCATCGCTTGGACTCGCCTGTGTGTCTTTGTTCTCAGAGGGTTAAGTTGAAAGTCTTGAAACTCTGTTCCTAGGCTTGAATGCGCTGTTCTTTAAGCAATAATTGGGAAGCATTTAAAAATATATATATATATTGCCCCCGTTTTTTGTGGGGATCTGAAAATTGATCCTATCCGTGACTCAAAACCGTCATCCGATTCAAACCGTACGTTTTGTGATGCGTTGCACCAACTAACCACGCTCATCTCTTTCTCCCTGCGATCAGCTGCCTTGTGAAGACCAGATCATCCTGTTGAAAGGCTGCTGCATGGAGATCATGTCGCTGCGAGCCGCCGTCCGCTACGACCCGGAGAGTGAGACGCTCACGCTCAACGGCGAGATGGCGGTCACGCGGGAGCAGCTGAAGAACGGAGGCCTGGGCGTGGTCTCGGACGCCATCTTTGACCTGGGCGTGTCGCTGTCCTCCTTTAACCTGGATGACTCCGAGGTGGCTCTCCTACAGGCCGTCATCCTGCTTTCATCCGGTAAGCACCGGGTGTCGGGACTCTCACCACACACGCCATCAGCTGATCAGTTTTGTCTTCTTTTAGGCTATTAATCCTCGGTGGAAGAAGTATTCAGATTTGTTTTACATAAGTAAAAATACAGACAGTCTTTGAGTTCAAGTCTCAAGTCTCTGGCCATCTGAACTCACTGATGTAATGCCGTTTATTTTCTAAGTGTTAGTAGTGCGAGGGGCCCCGACTCAGAGGAGGAGAGGTTAGTGAGGCCAGGTGACAGTGGCACGGATCGGCCGCGCCATGCATGGAAATAATAATGAATAATAATAATAATAATGAGGTAGTAAATAGAACTACAGTAACAGAGATATGTGCAGAATCAAGACGGCCCGGTGCACCGGGTCCACCTTATTCACTTAACAGTCTACAAATCATCCACGGGATCAATTACACGTCCCAGGGTTTGGTCCTGGGGAGATGGATCAGTGTGTCCCGCCTCCTCTCCGCCATGGATGAAACCACTAACTATAAAGATACAAATTAGCCTTGGTGCCACACATCCTGCATGTAGCTGTTGGCTTACTGCCACTGTTTATGAAGTTCTTGAAAGCAAAACTTATGACAAAAAGCACAACTCAGGAGGACTTGGTGTCGCCATCCTCAATGCATTTTTTATGACGATTTCTAATATAAATTCATCATCTGTGAAATAAAAACATTGATGATAGGCTTACTGGCCTGTAGGTAAGGTATAGTCACTATACAGTCATCCTAAGGATTACCTGTGCCATATGTATGTTTAACATTAAAACATGATTTCTAAAATCAATTATTATTAACAATTATTTAAATATCTTAACTTTCTACACACAAAAAAATGTATTTACAAAGTCTTTAGGATGCCCTACACATTAATGTAGGCCCAGTTTATTATGCAACTTAATTATTTACATAAATATAGAAGGGGGTCGCTGATCCATCTCTCTCAGTTAAGGGTTCCTTGGCTTAGAACCTGACACAGAACCTTACAACACAATACAAAACCGTACACACACACACAAAAGAAAAATAATGACTAAGGTCCCTTGTCTTGCTGTTATTTCAGTAGTAGTTTAAGTAGTAGTTGTTCCGTCCTGCACAGATTGTGTGAAGCGTATTTTTTTGACATGAAATCCATATCAAACTTCAGTTCAATTACTTAATCGCCGTAATCATTCTGAGGAGCTTTGTCCATGCAGCGAGCTTGGTTTTTGCTCCAGCGCCATTTCTCTGTGTGACGCTCTGCATCTCATTGAAGATCAATACTGTTCTGCTGTGTGTTGTACATGTAGACATGACATGGGGTTAACCTGCCCATCTGTCCGCTCTCTGACACACACACACACACACACACACACACACACACACACACACACACACACACAGTAGCCCCTTTAATCAATACCATGTCCAAGGCTGAAAGGATAAAACCAAGATCTGTGGATTGGAAGATGATACTTTGAGCTCGCATTTCCATTTTTAAAGTTAGCTGTTTGTGTAAAAATAAAAGTTAAAAAAAATGAAAGAATTTGATTTTAATAACAGAAAAGCTTGTGAAAAGAAACATTCCATTTAATGACAGGATAATAGCAAATAGGGTAGAATCAGGCATACATAGTGTATGGCTAATTAAAAACACAAAGTTGATCCTGTTGTGTATTTATGTACTGTGTGTGTGTGTGTGTGTGTGTGTGTATGTAGGTATGTACAGTATGTATGTATTGTCCTCTCTGCCCTATTTCCTCCTGAATGAAATCGAGTGAGGAATCCTAGTAATTTAATAAGTAATTTCCTTTAGTTGATTTGTTTCACAGAACATAAAAAACAAATTAAGAACTACCCCAGTACTGTACATGTGAGCGTGTGGTGTAAAACTTTAACGGCTTACGTAAAAACCCCAACCTAAGTACACACAACGTACAAAATCAAAAATACATACAGTTATCTGAGCTTTTCATGGTCATTTTATTTCTTATAGCTTGTGTACTAATAACAATAATTTCTCAAGGCGTTGCAGACAAGGAAGCTAGTGTATATTGTGTGTTAGGAAGCTATGTAACAATACTGTCATGTCTTTCTTTTGGCTAGAAATGTATTTTAATCGGCGTTAGAACATGGTGTAATGGTGCACTTCGGCCTCTTGTGACCAAAAGGAGAATTACAACAACACACGCAATGATTGTGGAAATAACTTCTTCTAATTCAGCTGTTTCACAGATTGAAAAACAAACTTAGAAAGTTGCACCTGACCCACATCTTAAGTCATAAACACAGGAGAGTAAATAATTCATATCGGACTGAGAAAATGGATCACACAAAAAGAAAAGGGGCTTTGGTGTACAGTATGTTGTAGATATGTATCATTTCATTTTACCCACTGTGTGCAAAGATCTCAAAAATGACTTTGGTTATCATAACAGGTCTATGAAATGTAAAACCCAAATTGTATTAAACCCTAGTTTTCCCTTGTCTATTATAATATGAATAATATGAGTATTATCCACACGTGCTCTACTCTCTACTCCACCTTTTATGGGTATTTGTGTATAACCTGATCCCCGTGTGTTTCATATCATCATTTGGCTCTAAAGCTTGACATGAAATCACAAAAGTCTCGGGTTCACAAAAGTGGCTTCATATATGAATAAAATAGTAAATAAATGTCTAAAATGAAATTTTGTAATATTGCTTTTTGAATAGGACCGATGTCAAACATCGCTTGACTTTGTCATCAGAGGGTTACATTCCAGCAGCACACTAACTGATACCTTCCCCGTTGGCTTTGTTTTCTTCAGATCGGCCGGGCCTGAGTAGCGTGGAGCGAATTGAGCGCTGCCAGGAGGAGTTCCTGCTGGCCTTCGAACATTACATCAACTACCGCAAACACAAAGTGGCGCATTTCTGGCCCAAGCTGCTAATGAAGGTGACGGACCTGCGGATGATTGGCGCCTGCCACGCCAGCCGATTCCTTCACATGAAAGTGGAGTGTCCCACCGAGCTATTCCCTCCTCTCTTCCTGGAGGTCTTTGAGGACTGACCAATGGATTTTTGTGTATGTGTGTGTGTATGTGTGCGTGTGTGTGTGTGCCTGTGCGTGTGTGAGCATACGTCAGCGCCTGGGCACCCTGGTGGTCTCAGGGGGTGGAACCAGCAGAAGGCCCGTCACAATGAACTTTCTATTAGCACTACTGAGTATCACTTCATTCCATAGTTTAGGAGTAGCTCTCGGGTCTAGTTTTAACGCAAGATGATTAAGGCCACATGAAAAACTTCAAAATTCTGAGTTTAAAGTCAGAATTCTGAGGAAAAGTCAGTTTTTGCTCCTTATTTCTTCCTCAGACTTCTGACTTTAAACTCTGAACTCAAATATATTTTTCACATGTGGCCCTAATCCTCTTCCGTAACTTTTGGATGGAACCATCCCTTAACAGTGCGGGTACATGTGAATAGCATTTTGTTCTTTTCTGGGTTTGTTTTGTTGTTGTTTATTGTCGTGGATATAACCTCTCACCTCGGATTTTACTATAGGTTTTTTTTCCGTTTTTAATGATTGTACAGTTGGCATAATGGTGATTTTATCAACACTTCAAAGATTGGAAACCATGCAAGTGTTGTATTTTCTTCCCTCTACGTTGGAAAACTCAAGACGGCTGCTGTTCTGATACACAAAATAAGACATTGTTAGCGATGCTTTCATCAGACCCATTTGTTGGTATAGTCAGTAATCCATCCAGGCCTTTGTAAGACTCTGGCTAGCCAAACATGACAGCGTTAAGTCGAATAATGCAGCGTTCCAGCGATGTCGGAAAAATCTGAATTTGGCAACAGAACTGCAACTTCAGGCAGGACTTTTGAGCAAGAAACCTGGCCAAGATTGTGCAGCTGTAAACACTACCCAACAATACTGTTTGTAATCTTTGAATCACACAAGGTGGTTTTTCTTGTATGAGCATAATTCTGCCCGATGCCTTTGCTGGAGGTAGCTCAATGTGGGATCTTTGAATTGTGAAGGCTAGCAAACATTGCTAAATATCACGGACACTTTAGCTGTTGCTCTACGGCAGCATATTAGGGCCATTAAAAAAGAAAAAGAAAACCCATTGTATTCATAAAATCATAGGGCATGATATTTTGAGGAAAAGTCAAATTTCTTTATTTTGGAAATGAGTGAGTTGTAAGTCGCTTTGGACTAAAGCATCTGCCAAAGGAATGTAAGGAATGTTAATTTGTTAATTTAGGTCAGGAATATGCAAGAAAGAGTTATTGAAGTAAACCACATGGCTTTCCTTTGACACACTGTATGTTCTTGTTTGTAGAAAATCTCAAACCAAACTCCATTCGAAAATCTGGTCGTTCTAATCGCAACGTCATTTCCATAGCAAATCGAAAAGTATGACGCACATACTGTATCTGACATGTATTACTTTGCAACCAAACTTAATGATTTAAATAACAAATGTAGAGCTGCATGGAAAAGTCGAGTAAGCAAAATAATTTAAGCAGAAATTCACAGCTGTGTTAGGATGTCCTATTTCTTCTGTGATTTGTGTTATAGTAAGTTGAAAATATTTGAACGGTGCAATTAGATGACATCATTTCAACCCTTAGGAAAATTGTATCAGGCATTTTTCCCTATTTTCTGACATTTTACAAAACAAATGATCAACCGGTCATTGAAAATGAGAAAATAATCAGCGGATTAATAGATAATAAAATCAATAGTTGCAGTCCTTGACAAATACATTCAATGGCTGAAGGGTTGATCCATGGCCTTAACTGTGTTGTAGTTGCATCTAAGAAAAACATTTTTTTGTTTGCATTTATTTATTTTTATTATTTTTTACAAACAACCCTGGAAAAGTTTGTAATCTCCAACCTACCCGCTGTCGATTCAGACTTCCGACGTTGACAGGAACGCAGCAGTAGCATTTGAAATGAGCCGGTTTATTAACTGGTCAGGACGAACTAAAGCACATAATGACACTGATGTCAGGAAAAGACAATCATATAGTACTTGTTTTTTGTGTAACGATGCCACATGCTGTGCCAAAATCCCTGCTGGGCTTGACTGGTTATGCATGCCACTCAAACACATAGTTGTCCCTCCGACTAATGTTTTAGTCTGCGTTAGCAGCTTCCACAATACAACCAGTATGAGTTTTAACGTGCTTCATCTCGGCCGTGTTGCCTCACTTATCCCACATGCAATGAACTGGGGGGTATTATGTTCAAACAGTGACGTCATGGTGCTACGGTGGGTTGGAGAAATGGCTGATAGAGCTATATTATTGACACGCAGGGATGAACATTGTCTGTATAACAGCCCACCAACCTGTTATTATGGCATGCATTCATACCAACACACCATCATGTGCAGATATAGTACATACCTTGGACACATACTGTACACAAGCACATTAATCAACGCTTTCTCATGAACGGGTTCTTATGATATTGTACGAAAAGTTATGCACAACGATTCCTTTGAAATCCCAAGAAATAAGCGACAAAAATCTACCGTCATCCGACAACCACAGGTACCTTAGGCACCGATACGATTAGTAAAAAGATTGTAGTTGACAATACGGATGTCCCGGTCGGATCATTCACGTCAGTAATTCTACACCAGTCTAAGTAGTTTTTGGATGTGAGTTTTACTAAAATGCTAGCTGCACGAAATGAAATGTATTAAGCTGAAATTGATGTTTTAGTTACTTTGTTTGCTTAATTGTTTTTGTAAAAAAAAAAATAGAGTGCAGCTCTATTATCTAGGCAAATACAAGTATCAGATCAGGACTCTGTATCGGATATTAAATATTAACAAAAGGGTGGGCCATAAAAGGCTGATCGGGACATCCCTAGGTAATAGTACTCCAGGGACGTGAACATGCGTGTAACTGTTATGTTTTCAGTCTTGTGTTGGGACGCGAACTCTGCTGCGCTGCATTTTCTAACCCAACCATCCACATTGACCTCCTCCCTGCGCAGCTCTTCACCCTCTAACATAATTCCTCAGTGTGGTGCATACAGCAATAAACATGTGAAATATATAGGAATTACAGTACGTAACTTTCCGTAGCGATATGTACAAATGGTTCATGAGAACAGCCTGCATTAATGCATGTGCATCGACAGCATATGGGTCAGACCCCACCACTGTGACCCAGCAGTGGGATTTGGAGGCCAAGTGAACATTGGCCGGCCCAAAAAGCAGTATGATTCATCATCAGCAGGCTACGCTGAGAAAGCTGGTAAGATTGTGAAAACGTAGCGCTCTTACTTTTCTTTTGCCCGTATGTTCTTTTTTGTTGTCGTCGTAAAAAGCCTCTCTATGGTATTGCCGTTTGCAATGTGACAAAACATTTGCTGTGTATATCTCGCTTTCTTAAGCTTCACACTACTCCTCAGAGCAGTTAGTGTTTTTCTTTTCTTTTTCACCTCTTTTCTGTGAAGTGATGCCTTTTATCAAAGCAATAGACTTGCTACAGTGTTTGAACGACTCCCGGACCTCACACACACACCTCGCAAAACTGTAAAGACTCAAAGTAAATGCACAGACAATCAGAGGGAGAGAGATGGATGGGGGGAGCAGGCACCCGGGCTGGCATGTGGGGGCGGGGCCGTGCTGAGCCAGAGCCATTGGAAGAGTAACATTGGCCACGTTTACATGCACCCATTGTTGTTCATAGTCCTGTTGTAGCTTGTGTGCAGGAGCCTTTTAATATCCTGTTAAACTGAACAAAATATTGTCTCAATTTCAGTTATCGCAGGATGAAAAAAATGTGAAATAAATCTGTTCAGTTATCACAACCCAGGCTGGTTGCACAAACATGCATCGTCATCATCATCATCGTCATCTATAGGTAAGTCTTAGTCTAAATCAATGACGTTTCATTTCTGGGATTGCTACGGTGACACTGGAAATTTCACCAGATGTCCTTCTTTTCGGCTGGATGTCCGTCCCCTTCCTCTGTCTCTGTGTCGGCGTTCTAACCTCTGGTAGATTTCTGAGGACTATGGTTACCTGGTCCTCAGATCTCTGCAGGGTAAACCCAGACAGCTAGCTAGACTATCTGTCCAATCTGAGGACTATGGTTACCTGGTCCTCACATCTCTGCAGGGTAAATCCAGACAGCTAGCTAGACTATCTGTCCAATCTGAGGACTATGGTTACCTGGTCCTCAGATCTCTGCAGGGTAAATCCAGACAGCTAGCTAGACTATCTGTCCAATCTGAGGACTATGGTTACCTGGTCCTCAGATCTCTGCAGGGTAAATCCAGACAGCTAGCTAGACTATCTGTCCAATCTGAGGACTATGGTTACCTGGTCCTCAGATCTCTGCAGGGTAAATCCAGACAGCTAGCTAGACTATCTGTCCAATCGGAGTTTTCTGTTGACGACTAAAACTACTTCTGAACGTACACATGTTCCACCAAAAGAAGTGCCTTCCGAGGCTATTTTGCAGAGCCGCTGCTAAGAAAGAAGAAACTTTCAAAAAATAATTTGGCGGGCCCCACTGCACTAACTCTGAGGACCCCCCACTGAAGTTATCTGGTCTAAAGTGTGACTTTTATTCCAATCTAAGTCATGTCTAAACTCTGCCAGTGCAGCCAGCCCCGGGTTTCTCAATCAATATAGAGTTCCTTACCTGGCTATTTCCCCTAATGCACACCACATCTTGGATAAAGACCAAAAATTAAAGTTTCATATCACAAAAAGTCCATCTTCCAACCCAAACAGGGTGATAAGCCAGCCATGTTCTTCAGTCATGACATGCCAACTTAATCTTGTAAAGGCACTGTTTTTCATTTGAAATGTTGAAAGGAATGAACTGTTGTTGTCTTTATACCAAACCCTTACCTCACTATGAACCAAATTCATTCACAGTAACATCGATGGCCATCGGCCAGTTAGTGGCATTTAACATAGTATACCTTAAAACGTTGATATGACTTACATGTTAGCTATTGCTGATTTACACACTTGCAGAGCTGTGGAGGAAGGTCTGGCAATGCAAGGCTGACAAAAAAGACCCCTAGTGTGTAAAGGCATAAGCAACGTAACTTTTTTAAATTATGATACAAATCTTTGTGTTTTAGTAGGTTATGCACAAACCGGAGTCAATGGCTGTAAGAATACGTTGGATTTACACGTCACATAACCATAATTACTTGAATTGTCATTATGCACAGAGCTGTTTGGTGCATGTGAGCATGGTCAGTGCTGCCTGCTGGTTCAGAGTTTACTGTTCCTGAAGAGGTGCCGGTGCTCTGCGATCTCTCCCACGACTTGTTACTCTTAAAGTTACTCAGTTACAAACCAATAACAACAGTTGCACAGCTATTTTAGAATACAAAGGAAAAAGGATGTATTTTCAGACTGCAGATTTTTTTTTTTTTTTTTTTACAGATGTTGGCATAATATAAACATTGTTTTGCATATAGTGTTAAAAAATGCATTATCTTACTCTACAACCCATTTCCACACCTCTGCAAAACTATGAGCAAGATGTTATGAATAATATGAGAAAAAGACTTAGCAGCAGCATTACTTTTACTATTTAAAAAATGACTGTAGCTGGACTTCACTGTCAGTACAAAGCAGCACATTTAAGGTAAAGTTCTTGTTAAAGTGCAACAAGCATCAGAGAAAAAGCCATCCACCGTAAAACACCGATTTCTCTCCTTGTGTGTTTGAGTGTCTTCTTGTTCAACTCATCTGTTCAACGCGTACTGGAAAACCGTCACGGAGAGAAAGGGAGTGAGATAAGGTTTGGGGATGTGTGTGAGTGAATCTGTGGCAGCAAAACAGAAGATGAGAAAACTCTGTTCCCAATGGTTGCTGTTTACCAGGAACATGTCTGGTTATCAATCCTCCAGCTCTGGACAGTGCTTTGACATGAGCGTAGAGGAAATGATGTTGATTCTAATGACGGCCAATGATTGCAGCTAATGTAAAGTGGCTCTGGAGAATAAAGATGGTTTTGAGAAAAGTTTTGGATTGGCGTTTTTTTTTTACTTTTGTTGCAATCTTGCAAAAGTTTTTATGTCACAGGGTAGATCTCAGATGTCGGAATTCTTTTATTTGGAATAACCCCTTGAGATGGCGTCAAGCATCTTGTTGATACGCTGCGCTCGTGGTTAGACAAGACGGTTAAAAAAAAGCTACAATCAAACAAAGACAGAAAAAAGGCATCAAGATCACTTGCTTAGGAAATCTCAGGAGCAGCACAACTCACTTCACATACATCAAGAAGTACAGGAGACCTTGATGGCTTTATTATCACTTTTTTTCAACAATACTATGGCTATTTCATTCATTTTTTTGTCATTATACTATACTAATGCTTTTTACACTATACTATGACTTCCTTATCACTTTTTTCGACATACTATACTATGACTTTTTTTTTTTACATTTTTCAACATACTATACTATGACTTTTTTAAACTTTTTTCTGACATACTATACTATGACTTTTTCATCATACTATAATATTACTTTTTTTTTTAAATTTCAACATACTATGCTATGACTTTTTTGTAACCTTTTTAGACATATTATACTATGTCTTTATTATAATTTTTTTGACATACTATACTATGACTTTTTCATCATACTATAATATTACTTTTTTTACTTTTTTCAACATACTATACTGTGACTTTACTATCACTTTTTTCAACATACTATACTGTGACTTTACTATCACTTTTTTCAACCTTACTTTACTGTCTCTTTTTTTTTTTACTTTTTTCGACATATTATACTATGTCTTTATTATCACTTTTACAACAATACTATGGCTATTTCATACATTTTTGTCATTATATATACTAATGCTTTTAATACTATACTATGATTTCATTATCACTTTTTTCGACATACTATGACTGACTTTTTCATCATACTATAATGTTACTTTTTTTTTTACTTTTTCAACATACTATACTATGACTTCTTTTAAACTTTTTCCGACATACTATACTATGACTTTTTCATCATACTATAATATTACTTTTTTTTTAAATTTCAACATACTATGCTATGACTTTTTTTTTTTTTAGACATATTATACTATGTCTTTATTATAATTTTTTCGACATACTATACTATGACTTTTTCATCATACTATAATGTTACTTTTTTTACTTTTTCAACATACTATACTATGACTTTTTTTACTCTTATCGACATACTATACCATGACTTTTTTTAACTTTTTCGACATACTATACTATGACTTCTTTTTACTTTTTCGACTTACTATACTATGACTTCTTCATCATACTATATTACTTTTATTGCTTTTTTAACATACTATACTATGAATTATCTAACTTTTTTTGACATACTATACTATGACTTCTTCATCGTACTATAATATTACTTTTTTTTACTTTTTTCAACATACTATACTATGACTTTTTTTTTACTCTTATCGACATACTATACCATGACTTTATTATCACTTTTTTTCAACCTTACTATACTATGTCTTTTTTTTACTTTTTCGACATATTATACTATGTCTTTATTATCACTTTTACAACAATACTATGGCTATTTAATTCATTTTTGTCATTATACTATACTAATGCTTTTTATACTATACTATGACTTCCTTATCACTTTTTCAACATAATATACTATGACTTTTTATTTACTTTTTCCGACATACTATACCATGACTTTTTCATCATACTATATTACTTTTTTTTAAATTTCAACATACTATGCTATGACTTTTTTTTACCTTTTAGACATATTATACTATGTCTTTATTATAATTTTTTTCGACATACTATACTATGAATTTTCATCATACTATAATATTACTTTTTTTTATTTCAACATACTATGCTATGACTTTTTTTTAACTTTTTAGACATATTATACTATGTCTTTATCACTTTTACAACAATACTATGGCTATTTCATTAATTTTTTGTCATTATACTGTACTAATGCTTTTTATACTATACTATGACTTCATTATCACTTTTTTCGACATTCTATACTATGACTTTTTCATCATACTATAATATTACTTTTTTATTTTTACAACATACTGTACTACGACTTTATTATCACCTTTTTCAACATACTATAATATGACTTTTTTTTTACTTTTTTTGACATATTATATTATGACTTTTTCATAATACTATAATATTACTTTTTTTCTTATTTTTTTCAACATACTGTACTATGACTTTTTCAACAACAATACTATGGCTATTTCATCAATTTTTTTCACTATACTATACTATGGCTTTTTATACTATACTATGACTTTATTATCACTTTTTTCAACATACTATACTATGACTTTTTTTTTTTTTTAACAAACTATACTATGACTTCTTCATCATACTAGAATATTACTTTTTTATTTAAACATACTATACTATGGCTTTTATACTAAACTAAGACTTTATTATCACTTTTTTGACATACTATACTATGGCTTTTATTTTGCTTTTTTCAACATATTACACTATGACTTCTTCATCATACTATAATATTACTTTTTTTCACTTTTTTCAACATACTATACTATGACTTCTTCATCATACTATAATATTACTTTTTTTCACTTTTTTCAACATACTATACTATGACTTTATTATCACTTTTTTTCAACATACTATACTTTGACTTTATTATCACTTTTTTCGACATACTATACTATGACTTTTTTTTGCTTTTTTTAACAAACTATACTATGACTTCTTCATCATACTATAATATTACTTTTTTCACTTTTTCAACATACTATACTATGACTTCTTCATCATACTATAATATTACTTTTTTTCACTTTTTCAACATACTATACTATGACTTTTTCATCATACTATAATATTACTTTTTTCACTTTTTCAACATACTATACTATGACTTTTTCATCATACTATAATATTACTTTTTTACTTTTTCGACATATTATACTATGACTTTATTATCACTTTTACAACAATACTATGGCTATTTCATTCATTTTTTTGTAATTTTACTATACTAATGCTTTTTATACTATACTATGACTTCCTTATCACTTTTTTCGACATACTATACTATGACTTTATTATCACTTTTTTCAACATACTATACTATGACTTCTTCATCATACTTACTTTATTACTTTTTTTAAATTTCAACATACTATGCTATGACTTTTTAAACTTTTTAGACATATTGTACTATGTCTTTATTATCATTTTGTTGACATACTATACTATGACTTTTTCATCATACTATAATATTACTTTTTTTACTTTTTCAACATACTATACTATGACTTTATTATCACTTTTTCAACATACTATACTATGTCTTTTTTTTACTTTTTCAACATATTATACTATGTCTTTATTATCACTTTTACAACAATACTATGGCTATTTCATTAATTTTTTGTCATTATACTGTACTAATGCTTTTATACTATACTATGACTTCATTATCACTTTTTCGACATTCTATACTATGACTTTTTCATCATACTATAATATTACTTTTTTATTTTTACAACATACTGTACTACGACTTTATTATCACCTTTTCAACATACTATAATATGACTTTTTTTACTTTTTTGACATATTATATTATGACTTTTTCATAATACTATAATATTACTTTTTTCTTATTTTTTCAACATACTGTACTATGACTTTTCAACAACAATACTATGGCTATTTCATCAATTTTTTTCACTATACTATACTATGGCTTTTTATACTATACTATGACTTTATTATCACTTTTTTCAACATACTATACTATGACTTTTTTTTTTCTTTTTTAACAAACTATACTATGACTTCTTCATCATACTAGAATATTACTTTTTTATTTAAACATACTATACTATGGCTTTTTATACTATACTATGACTTCATTATCACTTTTTTCGACATAATATACTATGACTTTTTTTTTACGTTTTCAACACACTATACTATATCTTTATTATCACTTTTTTCGACATACTATACTATGAATTTTTTTTTACTTTTTTCAACATACTACACTATGACTTTTTTGACAACACTACTATGCCTATGTCATCACTTTTTTTCATTATACTATACTACTACTTTTTTTGTACTTTTTCGACATACTATACCATGACTTTTTTTTTACTTTTCTCAACACACTATACCATGGCTTTTTTTAACTTTTTTCGACATACTATACTATGACTTTTTCATCATACTGTAATGTTACTTTTTTTTACTTTTTTCAACATACTATACTATGACACTTTTTTTACTCTTTTCGACATACTATACCATGGCTTTTTTTAACTTTTTTTGACATACTATACTATGAATTTTTTTTACTTTTTTCGACATACTATAATATGACTTTATCACTTTTTTCGACATATTATACTATGACTTTTTTTAAACTTTTTTAGACATATTATACTATGTCTTTATTATCACTTTTTTCGACATACTATACTATGACTTTTTCATCATACTATAATATTACTTTTTTCAACATACTATACTATGACTTCATTATCACTTTTTTCGACATACTATACTATGACTTTATCACTTTTTTGACATACTATACTATGACTTTTCATCATACTATAATATTACTTTTTTGTACTTTTTAGACATATTATACTATGTCTTTATTATCACTTCTTTTGACATACTATACTATGACTTTTTCGACGTACTATACTATGACTTTTTTTACTCTTTTCGACATACTATACTATGACTTTTTTTTTACTTTTTTCAACATACTACACTATGACTTTTTTGACAACACTACTATGCCTATGTCATCACTTTTTTTCATTATACTATACTATGGCTTTTTATACTATACTATGACTTTATTATCACTTTTTTCAACATACTTATGCTATGACTTTTTTTTAACTTTTTTAGACATATACTATGACTTTTTTTACTCTTTTCGACATACTATACTATGACTTTTTTTTTACTTTTTTCAACATACTACACTATGACTTTTTTGACAACACTACTATGCCTATGTCATCACTTTTTTTCATTATACTATACTATGGCTTTTTATACTATACTATGTCTTTATTATCACTTTTTTCGACATACTATACTATGACTTTTTCAAAAACAAATTTCCACATACTATACTATGACTTTTTCATCATACTATAATATTACTTCTTTTTTTACTTCTTTCAACATACTATACTATGACTTTTTTGACAATACTATGGCTATTTCATCACTTTTTTACATTATACTATACTATTGCTTTTTATACTATACTATGACTTTATTATCACTTTTTTCAACGTACTATACTATAACTTTTTTTTGTACTTTTTCGACATACTATACCATGACTTTTTTTTTACATTTCTCAACACACTATACTATATCTTTATTATCACTTTTTTCGACATACTATACTATGACTTTTTCATCATACTGTAATGTTACTTTTTTTTACTTTTTTCAACATACTATACTATGACTTTTTTTTTACTCTTTTCGACATACTATACCATGGCTTTTTTTAACTTTTTTTGACATACTATACTATGACTTCTTCATCATACTATAATATTACTTTTTTTTTTAAATTTAAACATACTATGCTATGACTTTTTTAAAACTTTTAGACATATTATACTATGTCTTTATTATCACTTTTTCGACATACTATACTATGACTTTTTCATCATACTATAATGTTACTTTTTTTTAAACTTTTTTCAACATACTATACTATGACTTCATTATCACTTTTTTCAACATACTATACTATGACTTTATCACTTTTTTCGACATACTATACTATGACTTTTTTTAATTTTTTTCGACATACTATACTATGACTTCTTCATCATACTATAATATTACTTTTTTTTGCTTTTTTAACATACTATACTATGAATTATCTAACTTTTTTCGACATACTATACTATGACTTTTTAAACTTTTTTAGACATATTATACTATGTCTTTATTATCACTTTTTTCAACATACTATACTATGACTTTTTCATCATACTATAATGTTACTTTTTTTTTTAAATTTCAGCATACTATGCTATGACATTTGTTTTACTTTTTTAGACATATTATACTATGTCTTTATTATAATTTTTTCGACATACTATACTATGACTTTTTCATCATACTATAATACTTTTTTTTTAATTTCAACATACTATGCTATGACTTCTTTTTTACTTTTTTAGACATATTATACTATGTCTTTATTATAATTGTTTTCGACATACCATACTATGACTTTTTCATCATACTATAATATTACTTTTTTTTACTTTTTTCAACATACTATACTATGACTTTATTATCACTTTTTTTCAACCTTACTATACTATGTCTTTTTTTTTTACTTTTTTCGACATACTATACTATGACTTTTTCATCATACTATAATATTACTTTTTTTTACTTTTTTCAACATACTATACTATGACTTCATTATCACTTTTTTCGACATACTATACTATGACTTTATCACTTTTTTTGACAAAGTCAACTATACGTACTATACTATGACTTTTTTTACTCTTATCGACATACTATACCATGACTTTTTTTTTACTTTTTTCGACATACTATACTATGACTTCTTTTTACTTTTTTCGACATACTATACTATGACTTTTTCATCATACTTTAATATTACTTTTTTTGTACTTTTTTAGACATATTATACTATGTCTTTATTATCACTTCTTTTGACATACTATACTATGACTTTTTCGACGTACTATACTATGACTTTTTTTACTCTTTTCGACATACTATACTATGACTTTTTTTTTACTTTTTTCAACATACTACACTATGACTTTTTTGACAACACTACTATGCCTATTTCATCACTTTTTTTCATTATACTATACTATAGCTTTTTATACTATACTATGACTTTATTATCACTTTTTTCGACATACTATACTATGACTTTTTTATCATACTATAATGTTACTTTTTTTTTTACTTTTTTCAACATACTATACTATGACTTTACTATCACTTTTTTCGACATACTATACTATGACTTTTTCATCATATTATAATGTTACTTTTTTTTTACTTTTTTCAACATACTATACTATGACTTTTTTTTTACTCTTATCGACATACTATACCATGACTTTTTTTTTACTTTTTCGACATACTATACTATGACTTCTTTTACTTTTTCGACATACTATACTATGACTTCTTCATCATACTATAATATTACTTTTATTGCTTTTTTAACATACTATACTATGAATTATCTAATTTTTTTCAACATACTATACTATGACTTTTTCATCATACTATAATATTACTTTTTTTACTTTTTCAACATACTATACTATGACTTTATTATCACTTTTTTCGACATACTATACTATGACTTTTTCATCATACTATAATGTTACTTTTTTTTTTACTTTTTCAACATACTATACTATGACTTTACTATCACTTTTTTCGACATACTATACTATGACTTTTCATCATACTATAATGTTACTTTTTTTACTTTTTCAACATACTATACTATGACTTTTTTACTCTTATCGACATACTATACCATGACTTTTTTTACTTTTTTCACATACTATACTATGACTTCTTTTTACTTTTTCGACATACTATACTATGACTTCTTCATCATACTATAATATTACTTTTATTGCTTTTTTTAACATACTATACTATGAATTATCTAACTTTTTTGACATACTATACTATGACTTCTTCATCGTACTATATTACTTTTTTTTAATTTCAACATACTATACTATGACTTTATTATCACTTTTTTCAACATACTATACTTTGACTTTATTATCACTTTTTTCAACCTTACTATACTATGTCTTTTTTTTTTTTTTCATACTATACTATGACTTTTCATCATACTATAATATTACTTTTTTTACTTTTTTCAACATACTATACTATGACTTCATTATCACTTTTTTCGACATACTATACTATGACTTTATCACTTTTTTGACATACTATACTATGACTTTTTCATCATACTATAATATTACTTTTTTGTACTTTTTAGACATATTATACTATGTCTTTATTATCACTTCTTTTGACATACTATACTATGACTTTTCGACGTACTATACTATGACTTTTTTACTCTTTTCGACATACTATACTATGACTTTACTATCACTTTTTCGACATACTATACTATGACTTTTTCATCATACTATAATGTTACTTTTTTTTACTTTTTCAACATACTATACTATGACTTTTTTTTACTCTTATCGACATACTATACCATGACTTTTTTACTTTTTCGACATACTATACTATGACTTCTTTTTACTTTTTTCGACATACTATACTATGACTTCATCATACTATAATATTACTTTTATTGCTTTTTTTAACATACTATACTATGAATTATCTAATTTTTTCGACATACTATACTATGACTTTTTCATCATACTATAATATTACTTTTTTTACTTTTTCAACATACTATACTATGACTTTATTATCACTTTTTTCGACATACTATACTATGACTTTTTCATCATACTATAATGTTACTTTTTTTACTTTTTCAACATACTATACTATGACTTTACTATGACTTTTTCGACATACTATACTATGACTTTTCATCATACTATAATGTTACTTTTTTTACTTTTTTCAACATACTATACTATGACTTTTTTACTCTTATCGACATACTATACCATGACTTTTTACTTTTTCACATACTATACTATGACTTCTTTTACTTTTTTCGACATACTATACTATGACTTCTTCATCATACTATAATATTACTTTTATTGCTTTTTTTAACATACTATACTATGAATTATCTAACTTTTTTTGACATACTATACTATGACTTCTTCATCGTACTATATTACTTTTTTTTAATTTCAACATACTATACTATGACTTTATTATCACTTTTTTTCAACATACTATACTTTGACTTTATTATCACTTTTTTTCAACCTTACTATACTATGTCTTTTTTTTTTACTTTTTTCGACATACTATACTATGACTTTTCATCATACTATAATATTACTTTTTTACTTTTTTCAACATACTATACTATGACTTCATTATCACTTTTTCGACATACTATACTATGACTTTATCACTTTTTTGACATACTATACTATGACTTTTTCATCATACTATAATATTACTTTTTTGTACTTTTTAGACATATATACTATGTCTTTATTATCACTCTTTGACATACTATACTATGACTTTTGATACTATACTATGACTTTTTACTCTTTTCGACATACTATACTATGACTTTGACAACACTACTATGCCTATTTCATCACTTTTTTCATTATACTATACTATAGCTTTTATACTATACTATGACTTTATTATCACTTTTTCAACATACTTATGCTAGGACTTTATTATCACTTTTTTCGACATACTATACTATGACTTTTTTATCATACTATAATGTTACTTTTTTTTTTACTTTTTTCAACATACTATACTATGACTTTACTATCACTTTTTTCGACATACTATACTATGACTTTTTCATCATATTATAATGTTACTTTTTTTACTTTTTCAACATACTATACTATGACTTTTTTACCTTATCGACATACTATACCATGACTTTTTTTTTACTTTTTTCGACATACTATACCATAGTATAGTATGACTTTTTCGACATACTATACTATGACTTCTTCATCATACTATAATATTACTTTTATTGCTTTTTTAACATACTATACTATGAATTATCTAATTTTTTTCAACATACTATACTATGACTTTTTCATCATACTATAATATTACTTTTTTTACTTTTTTCAACATACTATACTATGACTTTATTATCACTTTTTCGACATACTATACTATGACTTTTTCATCATACTATAATGTTACTTTTTTTTACTTTTTTCAACATACTATACTATGACTTTTTCATCATACTATAATGTTACTTTTTTTTACTTTTTCAACATACTATACTATGACTTTTTTACTCTTATCGACATACTATACCATGACTTTTTTTTACTTTTTCGACATACTATACTATGACTTCTTTTACTTTTTCGACATACTATACTATGACTTCTTCATCATACTATAATATTACTTTTATTGCTTTTTTAACATACTATACTATGAATTATCTAACTTTTTTGACATACTATACTATGACTTTTCATCGTACTATATTACTTTTTTTTTAATTTCAACATACTATACTATGACTTTATTATCACTTTTTTCAACATACTATACTTTGACTTTATTATCACTTTTTTTCAACCTTACTATACTATGTCTTTTTTTTTACTTTTTTCGACATACTATACTATGACTTTTTCATCATACTATAATATTACTTTTTTTTACTTTTTTCAACATACTATACTATGACTTCATTATCACTTTTTTCGACATACTATACTATGACTTTATCACTTTTTTTGACATACTATACTATGACTTTTTCATCATACTATAATATTACTTTTTTTACTTTTTAGACATATTATACTATGTCTTTATTATCACTTCTTTTGACATACTATACTATGACTTTTTCGACGTACTATACTATGACTTTTTTTACTCTTTTCGACATACTATACTATGACTTTACTATCACTTTTTTCGACATACTATACTATGACTTTTTCATCATACTATAATGTTACTTTTTTTTTTACTTTTTTCAACATACTATACTATGACTTTTTTTTTACTCTTATCGACATACTATACCATGACTTTTTTTTTACTTTTTTCGACATACTATACTATGACTTCTTTTTACTTTTTTCGACATACTATACTATGACTTCTTCATCATACTATAATATTACTTTTATTGCTTTTTTTAACATACTATACTATGAATTATCTAATTTTTTCGACATACTATACTATGACTTTTCATCATACTATAATATTACTTTTTTACTTTTTCAACATACTATACTATGACTTTATTATCACTTTTTCGACATACTATACTATGACTTTTCATCATACTATAATGTTACTTTTTTTACTTTTTCAACATACTATACTATGACTTTACTATCACTTTTTTCGACATACTATACTATGACTTTTTCATCATACTATAATGTTACTTTTTTTACTTTTTCAACATACTATACTATGACTTTTTTTACTCATCGACATACTATACCATGACTTTTTTAACTTTTTCGACATACTATACTATGACTTCTTCATCATACTATAATATTACTTTTATTGCTTTTTTAACATACTATACTATGAATTATCTAACTTTTTTGACATACTATACTATGACTTCTTCATCGTACTATATTACTTTTTTTAATTTCAACATACTATACTATGACTTTATTATCACTTTTTTCAACATACTATACTTTGACTTTATTATCACTTTTTTCAACTTACTATACTATGTCTTTTTTTTACTTTTTTCGACATACTATACTATGACTTTTTCATCATACTATAATATTACTTTTTACTTTTTCAACATACTATACTATGACTTCATTATCACTTTTTTGACATACTATACTATGACTTTATCACTTTTTTTGACATACTATACTATGACTTTTTCATCATACTATAATATTACTTTTTTTGTACTTTTTAGACATATTATACTATGTCTTTATTATCACTTCTTTTGACATACTATACTATGACTTTTTCACGTACTATACTATGACTTTTTTACTCTTTTCGACATACTATACTATGACTTTTTTACTTTTTCAACATACTACACTATGACTTTTGACAACACTACTATGCCTATTTCATCACTTTTTTCATTATACTATACTATAGCTTTTATACTATACTATGACTTTATTATCACTTTTTCAACATACTTATGCTAGGACTTTATTATCACTTTTTTCGACATACTATACTATGACTTTTCATCATACTATAATGTTACTTTTTTTACTTTTTCAACATACTATACTATGACATTACTATCACTTTTTCGACATACTATACTATGACTTCTTTATCATACTATATTACTTTTTTTAATTTCAACATACTATGCTATGACTTTTTAAACTTTTTAGACATATTATACTATGTCTTTATTATCACTTTTTTCGACATACTATACTATGACTTTTCATCATACTATAATATTACTTTTTTACTTTTTCAACATACTATACTATGACTTCATTTTCACTTTTTTCGACATACTATACTATGACTTTATCACATTTTTCACATACTATACTATGACTTTTTTTTACATTTTCAACATACTATACTATGACTTTTTGTACTTTTTAGACATATTATACTATGTCTTTATTATCACTTTTTTGACATACTATACTATGACTTTTTTGACGTACTATACTATGACTTTTTTTACTCTTTTCAACATACTATACTATGACTTTTTTTTTACTTTTTTCGACATACTATACTATGACTTTTTTGAAGTACTAGGCAAGGCAAGGCAAGGCAAGGCAGCTTTATTTGTAGAGCACATTTCAGCAACAGGGCAATTCAAAGTGCTTTACACAAAATCTGTTAAAAAAATAAAACACAGTTCAAAAATAAAAACAGATAAAACACAAAATAAAAGTTACAGTGCAGTATAAGAGATTAAACATTAAAGAAATGAACATTATTTAAAGAAAGGCATATACTATACTATGACTTTTTTTTAACTTTTTTCCACATACTATACTATGACTTTTTAAAAACTTTTTTCCACATACTATACTATGACTTTTTCATCATACTATAATATTACTTTTTTTACTTCTTTCAACATACTATACTATGACTTTTTGACAATACTATGGCTATTTCATCACTTTTTCATTATACTATACTATTGCTTTTTATACTATACTATGACTTTATTATCACTTTTTCAACGTACTATACTATAACTTTTTTGTACTTTTCGACATACTATACCATGACCTTTTTTACATTTTTCAACACACTATACTATATCTTTATTATCACTTTTTTCGACATACTATACTATGACTTTTTCATCATACTATAATGTTACTTTTTTTTACTTTTTTCATCATACTATACTATGACTTCATTATCACTTTTTTCGACATACTATACTATGACTTTATCACTTTTTTTGACATACTATACTATGACTTTTTCATCATACTATAATATTACTTTTTTTGTACTTTTTTAGACATATTATACTATGTCTTTATTATCACTTCTTTTGACATACTATACTATGACTTTTTCGACGTACTATACTATGACTTTTTTTACTCTTTTCGACATACTATACTATGACTTTTTTGACAACACTACTATGCCTATTTCATCACTTTTTTTCATTATACTATACTATAGCTTTTTATACTATACTATGACTTTATTATCACTTTTTTCAACATACTTATGCTAGGACTTTATTATCACTTTTTCGACATACTATACTATGACTTTTTATCATACTATAATGTTACTTTTTTTACTTTTTCAACATACTATACTATGACTTTACTATCACTTTTTTCGACATACTATACTATGACTTTTTCATCATATTATAATGTTACTTTTTTTTTTACTTTTTTCAACATACTATACTATGACTTTTTTTTTACTCTTATCGACATACTATACCATGACTTTTTTTTTACTTTTTCGACATACTATACCATAGTATAGTATGACTTTTTCGACATACTATACTATGACTTCTTCATCATACTATAATATTACTTTTATTGCTTTTTTTAACATACTATACTATGAATTATCTAATTTTTTCAACATACTATACTATGACTTTTTCATCATACTATAATATTACTTTTTTTACTTTTTCAACGTACTATACTATGACTTTATTATCACTTTTTCGACATACTATACTATGACTTTTTCATCATACTATAATGTTACTTTTTTTACTTTTTTCAACATACTATACTATGACTTTTTCATCATACTATAATGTTACTTTTTTTTTTACTTTTTTCAACATACTATACTATGACTTTTTTTTTACTCTTATCGACATACTATACCATGACTTTTTTTTTACTTTTTTCGACATACTATACTATGACTTCTTTTTACTTTTTTCGACATACTATACTATGACTTCTTCATCATACTATAATATTACTTTTATTGCTTTTTTTAACATACTACACTATGAATTATCTAACTTTTTTTGACATACTATACTATGACTTCTTCATCGTACTATATTACTTTTTTTTAATTTCAACATACTATACTATGACTTTATTATCACTTTTTTCAACATACTATACTTTGACTTTATTATCACTTTTTTCAACCTTACTATACTATGTCTTTTTTTTACTTTTTCGACATACTATACTATGACTTTTCATCATACTATAATATTACTTTTTTACTTTTTTCAACATACTATACTATGACTTCATTATCACTTTTTTCGACATACTATACTATGACTTTATCACTTTTTTTGACATACTATACTATGACTTTTTCATCATACTATAATATTACTTTTTTTGTACTTTTTTAGACATATTATACTATGTCTTTATTATCACTTCTTTTGACATACTATACTATGACTTTTTCGACGTACTATACTATGACTTTTTTTACTCTTTTCGACATACTATACTATGACTTTACTATCACTTTTTTCGACATACTATACTATGACTTTTTCATCATACTATAATGTTACTTTTTTTTTTACTTTTTTCAACATACTATACTATGACTTTTTTTTTACTCTTATCGACATACTATACCATGACTTTTTTTTTACTTTTTTCGACATACTATACTATGACTTCTTTTTACTTTTTTCGACATACTATACTATGACTTCTTCATCATACTATAATATTACTTTTATTGCTTTTTTTAACATACTATACTATGAATTATCTAATTTTTTTCGACATACTATACTATGACTTTTTCATCATACTATAATATTACTTTTTTTTACTTTTTTCAACATACTATACTATGACTTTATTATCACTTTTTTCGACATACTATACTATGACTTTTTCATCATACTATAATGTTACTTTTTTTTTACTTTTTTCAACATACTATACTATGACTTTACTATCACTTTTTTCGACATACTATACTATGACTTTTTCATCATACTATAATGTTACTTTTTTTTTACTTTTTTCAACATACTATACTATGACTTTTTTTTTACTCTTATCGACATACTATACCATGACTTTTTTTTAACTTTTTTCGACATACTATACTATGACTTCTTCATCATACTATAATATTACTTTTATTGCTTTTTTAACATACTATACTATGAATTATCTAACTTTTTTGACATACTATACTATGACTTCTTCATCGTACTATATTACTTTTTTTTTAATTTCAACATACTATACTATGACTTTATTATCACTTTTTTCAACATACTATACTTTGACTTTATTATCACTTTTTTCAACCTTACTATACTATGTCTTTTTTTTACTTTTTCGACATACTATACTATGACTTTTTCATCATACTATAATATTACTTTTTTACTTTTTCAACATACTATACTATGACTTCATTATCACTTTTTTGACATACTATACTATGACTTTATCACTTTTGACATACTATACTATGACTTTTCATCATACTATAATATTACTTTTTTTGTACTTTTTTAGACATATTATACTATGTCTTTATTATCACTTCTTTTGACATACTATACTATGACTTTTTCGACGTACTATACTATGACTTTTTTTACTCTTTTCGACATACTATACTATGACTTTTTTTTTTACTTTTTTCAACATACTACACTATGACTTTTTTGACAACACTACTATGCCTATTTCATCACTTTTTTTCATTATACTATACTATAGCTTTTTATACTATACTATGACTTTATTATCACTTTTTTCAACATACTTATGCTAGGACTTTATTATCACTTTTTTCGACATACTATACTATGACTTTTTCATCATACTATAATGTTACTTTTTTTTTACTTTTTTCAACATACTATACTATGACATTACTATCACTTTTTCGACATACTATACTATGACTTCTTTATCATACTATATTACTTTTTTTTAATTTCAACATACTATGCTATGACTTTTTTTAAACTTTTTTAGACATATTATACTATGTCTTTATTATCACTTTTTTCGACATACTATACTATGACTTTTTCATCATACTATAATATTACTTTTTTTACTTTTTTCAACATACTATACTATGACTTCATTTTCACTTTTTTCGACATACTATACTATGACTTTATCACATTTTTCGACATACTATACTATGACTTTTTTTTTACATTTTTCAACATACTATACTATGACTTTTTTTGTACTTTTTAGACATATTATACTATGTCTTTATTATCACTTTTTTGACATACTATACTATGACTTTTGACGTACTATACTATGACTTTTTTACTCTTTTCAACATACTATACTATGACTTTTTTTTTACTTTTTTCGACATACTATACTATGACTTTTTTGAAGTACTAGGCAAGGCAAGGCAAGGCAGCTTTATTTGTAGAGCACATTTCAGCAACAGGGCAATTCAAAGTGCTTTACACAAAATCTGTTAAAAAAATAAAACACAGTTCAAAAATAAAAACAGATAAAACACAAAATAAAAGTTACAGTGCAGTATAAGAGATTAAACATTAAAGAAATGAACATTATTTAAAGAAAGGCATATACTATACTATGACTTTTTTTTAACTTTTTTCCACATACTATACTATGACTTTTTAAAAACTTTTTTCCACATACTATACTATGACTTTTTCATCATACTATAATATTACTTTTTTTTTACTTCTTTCAACATACTATACTATGACTTTTTTGACAATACTATGGCTATTTCATCACTTTTTTCATTATACTATACTATTGCTTTTTATACTATACTATGACTTTATTATCACTTTTTTCAACGTACTATACTATAACTTTTTTTTGTACTTTTTCGACATACTATACCATGACCTTTTTTTTTACATTTTTCAACACACTATACTATATCTTTATTATCACTTTTTTCGACATACTATACTATGACTTTTTCATCATACTATAATGTTACTTTTTTTTTACTCTTTTCGACATACTATACCATGATTTTTTTTAAACTTTTTTTGACATACTATACTATGACTTTTTCTTACTTTTTTCGACATACTATACTATGACTTCTTCATCATACTATAATATTACTTTTTTTTGCTTTTTTTAACATACTATACTATGAATTATCTAACTTTTTGACATACTATACTATGACTTCTTTATCATACTATATTACTTTTTTTTAAATTTCAACATACTATGCTATGACTTTTTAAACTTTTTAGACATATACTATGTCTTTATTACCACTTTTTTGACATACTATACTATGACTTTTTTACTTTTTTGACATACTATACTATGGCTTTTTATTCTATACTATGACATTATTATCACTTTTTTCAACATACTATACTATGACTTTTTTTTAAACTTTTTTCGACATACTATACTGTGACTTTTTTATCATACTATATTACTTTTTTTTTAAATTTCAACATACTATGCTATGACTTTTTTAAACTTTTTTAGACATATACTATGTCTTTATTACCACTTTTTTTCAACATACTATACTATGACTTTTTTTTTAACTTTATTTGACATTCACCTCGATGGCTTTTTCTTTACTTTTATCAACATACCTATACTAATAATTTTTCGACATTCAATGCTATGACTTTTTCGAGATAGTATAGCTTTTTTATAATTTTTTTTCATTATACTATACTATGGCCTTTTATACTTTACTTTTTTGACATACTATATATTCTATACTATACTATATTATATTAATACTTTTCAACATACTATACTATGACTTTTTTATTTTTTTCAACATACCATATTATGACCTTTTCCACATACTATACTATGACTTTTCATCATACTATAATGTTACTTTTTTTACTTTTTCAACATACTATACTATGACATTACTATCACTTTTTTCGACATACTATACTATGACTTCTTTATCATACTATATTACTTTTTTTAATTTCAACATACTATGCTATGACTTTTTTAAACTTTTAGACATATTATACTATGTCTTTATTATCACTTTTTTCGACATACTATACTATGACTTTTTCATCATACTATAATATTACTTTTTTACTTTTTTCAACATACTATACTATGACTTCATTTTCACTTTTTTCGACATACTATACTATGACTTTATCACATTTTTCGACATACTATACTATGACTTTTTTTTTACATTTTTCAACATACTATACTATGACTTTTTTTGTACTTTTTAGACATATTATACTATGTCTTTATTATCACTTTTTTGACGTACTATACTATGACTTTTTTTACTCTTTTCAACATACTATACTATGACTTTTTTTTTACTTTTTTCGACATACTATACTATGACTTTTTTGAAGTACTAGGCAAGGCAAGGCAAGGCAGCTTTATTTGTAGAGCACATTTCAGCAACAGGGCAATTCAAAGTGCTTTACACAAAATCTGTTAAAAAAATAAAACACAGTTCAAAAATAAAAACAGATAAAACACAAAATAAAAGTTACAGTGCAGTATAAGAGATTAAACATTAAAGAAATGAACATTATTTAAAGAAAGGCATATACTATACTATGACTTTTTTTTAACTTTTTTCCACATACTATACTATGACTTTTTAAAAACTTTTTTCCACATACTATACTATGACTTTTTCATCATACTATAATATTACTTTTTTTTTACTTCTTTCAACATACTATACTATGACTTTTTTGACAATACTATGGCTATTTCATCACTTTTTTCATTATACTATACTATTGCTTTTTATACTATACTATGACTTTATTATCACTTTTTTCAACGTACTATACTATAACTTTTTTTTGTACTTTTTCGACATACTATACCATGACCTTTTTTTTTACATTTTTCAACACACTATACTATATCTTTATTATCACTTTTTTCGACATACTATACTATGACTTTTTCATCATACTATAATGTTACTTTTTTTTTACTCTTTTCGACATACTATACCATGATTTTTTTTAAACTTTTTTGACATACTATACTATGACTTTTTTACTTTTTCGACATACTATACTATGACTTCTTCATCATACTATAATATTACTTTTTTGCTTTTTTAACATACTATACTATGAATTATCTAACTTTTTGACATACTATACTATGACTTCTTTATCATACTATATTACTTTTTTAAAATTTCAACATACTATGCTATGACTTTTTAAACTTTTTTAGACATATACTATGTCTTTATTACCACTTTTTTTCAACATACTATACTATGACTTTTTTTTTAACTTTATTTGACATTCACCTCGATGGCTTTTTCTTTACTTTTATCAACATACCTATACTAATAATTTTTCGACATTCAATGCTATGACTTTTCGAGATAGTATAGCTTTTTATAATTTTTTTCATTATACTATACTATGGCCTTTTATACTTTACTTTTTGACATACTATATATTCTATACTATACTATATTATATTAATACTTTTTCAACATACTATACTATGACTTTTTTATTTTTTTTTCAACATACCATATTATGACCTTTTCCACATACTATACTATGACTTTTTTTAAACTTTAATTGACATACTATACTATGTTAATCACTTTTTCAACATACTATAGTAATATTTATTCGACATACAATGCTATGACTTTTTCGACATAGTATAGCTTTATCACTTTTTTCAACATACTATACTTTGGCTCTTTCATAATTTTTTACTATGACTCTTTTGACCATACTATGACTTTTTTGGCATACTATACTATGATGCTATTTCATCACTTTTTTTCATTATACTATACTATGGCTTTTTATACTATACTACGACTTTTTTTACATACTATTTATTCTACATCATATTATATTATGACTTTTTTATTATTTTTTCCGGCAAACTATACCATCGCTACTTCATCCCTTTTTTCGATACACTATACAACGACTTTTTAAAGAAACTATACTATTACTTTTTTGACATACTATACTATGTCTTTTTATCACTTTTTTCATCATAGTATACTCTGATTTATTCATCACTTTTTCAACTTACTATACTATGACTTTTTTTTACTTTTTCGACATACTATATTATGACTTTTTAAACATAATATATAATGGCCCTTTTCATAACGTTTTTCATTTTTATGTTCAACATTGTGTATTCTTTTTTATATTCAGAAATTATTAACGGATACAAACAATACATTGAGACTTTGGAACGTGTCCAGGAGCCAGAGAGGAAAGCTGGGAGAGAGGGACAAACACCACAGGCATGAACATAAACTATTTACTTTTATTTATAATATAAATTCATAACAAGAGTTATCTCAAGCCACTTTACAGATAGAACAGGACTAGACCACATTCTATAATTCATAAAGTCCCAATAATTCTAGTAATTACCCTAAGAGCAAGCTGTTAGTGTCACAATATAGATAATGGTGACTAAGATATGGTAGTATGATAGTATATTACTATAGTTTTTTTTCTCCCTTTTTTCAATATCTTATACTATGACTTTTTCAATATGCTATACTATGACTTTTTCAACATACCATATATGGCTTTTTTCACATTTTTTCAATATACTGTACTTAAATCAGGAGAAGGTTTTTGTACAGCGTGATAAAAGTAAAAATTCTCTGGCAATTAGACTCCATCGTTATACTAATAGTTTGTATACAGGGGTAGAGAACCATCATAACCCCCCAATGGAACACCGGTGGTGGCGACAAAGGAGCCCGAAGACCAGACCAAAGGAGGCTCCGGACCGGTCAGCTGGAATAGAGGACTGGAGGTGAAAGGGGGGGTGGAGGGTTGCACTCTTTGCCTGAAACGACAACTGATAGCAAAGGGAGAAACAGATTATTTAAAGCAGCTTTGTGACTCTGTGATTGGCCCTTGCAATTTGTGTATGATTTGATTGGTTTAGCAGGAAAGGGAACGCCTCCAACAGCTGATTGGAGTTAGGTGGAGCGTTGATGAAGAGTGAGGTCTTCCTGGAAGGATTTACACTGAGTTACATTTCATAGGGAGAGACTAGCTGCAGATATGCGACAGTAATACACAGCATGATAAAATATACACTTATTTGGATAACAGCTGAATTAATTTAGGAGAGCATCGATTAACAGTTAGGTCTTCCTGGAAGAATTTACAAGGAGCTACATTGTGACATTTTTGACATCCAATACTATTACTTTTTCCTCACTTTTTTTGACATACTATTACTTTTTTAAAAACTTTTTCAACATCCAATACTATGAGTTTTTTTTCAACATACTATACTATGGCTTCATCATCACCTTTCCCGACATACTATACTGTCTATTTCCTGGTCTATGCCTTTCATTACTTACTGGCCATACTGGCCTGGCCAGCACCATGATCACGGCTCTTTTCTTTTTCTTATTTACTGGTTCAGTCTTTGGTTTGTTACCAAGATCTACAGTGTGGTTAAGACACATTTGACTGTATATGGCTCCCAATAACCTCTGGAACATTCAGCACTGTCAAATTGAACTGAACAATACAATCTGAACCTTCAAGTCCTCGTTTCCTCAAGCAGAGAGCACTCTGCTTCAGACAGAAGAAATATTTTTCATTTCATCACTTTTTTTCGACATACCATACTATTTGTTTGTACTTTTGACATACTATACTATGGCTATTTCAACATAGTTTCACTTTTTTTGTCATACTATATGGCATTTTTATATAAGAAAATTGGAGGGAGGCAGGACATACAGCCCGACCCAGGAGAGGAGAGTTCTAGCCTGACCAGGCTCCTCTCTTTACCCCGTCTCTCTTAGTTATGCTGTTATAGTTCTAGACTGCAGGGGGACTTCCTTTGACACACTGACCTCCTCTCTCCCGTCTCTCTCCATTTGTGTGCATCCATGTCACTAACCTAGTGTTAACCTTTCCTAATTGTCTCTTTTCCGACCGTGGTCGGAAAACCAGGGGAGACTTGTCTTTCCTCAGGAAGAAACCTGGATACTGTTGTATTGTGGCTTGCTCTGGAGGGAACTACTAGAACTGTTGGGTCTTTGTAAATTATAGAGTAAATCTACTTTATCTGTAAAGTGTCTCAAGATAACTCTAAAATTGAATTGAAATCTTCCTCCGACACAGAACGCAGACGAGATGACAGAGGCGGCGTGATTGATTAAAATGTTGGTAACATTCATTTGGATGTCAAAATGAATAAATCTTTATTTTCAATTATACAAATAATCAGTTGTAATATATTGCGTTGGGGGGTCTAACTGGGTGTCAATCACTGCTCATGCACACACATTCGTTCTCCCTTGTGGGGGAAGGGGCTTAGGAGACCGTTTGGGCTCCAGAAGAAAGGGGGGGGGGGACTGAGAAGTTGTCGTCGTTCAAATTCTCTGGTTAAGTCCTGGAAAAAGACCCAGCAGGGTCGAAACGTTGCCTTTTGTATTAAATTATGGGAGCATAAAGCAGTGTTGCATTTTTCACTTTACTTTTCATTTGTCCTGCACCTGCCAGAAGGTGGGACGTGCACCCCATAACTTTTATAATTATTGTGGTAAATGCACATCTTATAATAATAATAAGGTAGTTGCTGAGCGCACAAGAGAAAATGGCGTCCCAACTGGCATCCTAACTGGCGCATACTTATGTGTACCGCTCTTGTGCAAAGACATCCATCTTTTCCCCTTCCATATTTCATAAAGTGCTCTTTCTTTGCCATATTTCAGGAATCATCAGAAATTATTACATTCATATTGTATATTCAAACATAAACAAACTGGTGTCCAATAGCAACAATAGAATCCCAGCTTGACTCAATGGCCATCTGTATTGAAAACATAAGAATACATGTTGTTGTTGCCATAACAACGCACTATGAATACTGGAACCCAACTTGAGTTCTGACACACATTCACTCAGACAGCAGTTTGTGTGAGAGACAGTTTGACTGACAATCCAACGGTGCACATTGCAACAGGAGAACGAACACTGGAAAACATGGACTTCAACTCCGGAGAGACTGAACCGCGAATGAATTTCTACCTCAGTTACCTTGAAGAACAACTACGGTGTGAGCTGAAGGACGGCGAGGCGACGCTCACCCAAGGTGAATCTGAGGGGAGAGTTCACCTGATCATCAGAGAGGACCTGCTGGCCGATCTCCTGGATCAGCTCCAACGACAGAGAGAGGGCAGCAGTTGGAGCCAGGAGAAAGAGCTGATGCAGAGGGAGGTGAGTGACTTAAAAGTTCAGCTGGCTCAACGTGTCCATTCCTCACCCAGGGAAACAGAGCATCTGAAATCCCAGCTGGTCAAAACCACCAACAGGCTCCGAAAAGCCCAAAAAGATCTGGACCTTCAGACCTTCATTGCTCAAGACCTGAAAGTGGAATTGGAGCAGATGAAGGGAGAGAAGGAGGTCCTGAAAAAGGAAGTGGAGGCTCAGAAGATGGAGTTTGGTAAGGTGAGAGAGATGCTTAAGGTAAGTAAGACAAACGTGGAGATAGAGCTGGAGAGTTGTCTGGAGATGGAGAGGGCTCAAGTTCAGGAGCTGAAGGACAAACTGAGCAAGATGGAGGAAGCTCTGCGAGAACAGGAGGAGGAGGCAAAGGAGACACTGGAGAGATCCCAGGCTTCCCACAGAGCCCAGCTGGATCAGGCTCTGGCTCAACGTGTCCCCTCCCCAGCCAGGGAAACGGAGCATCTGAAATCCCAGATGGTCAAAACCAGCAACAGGCTGCGAAAAGCCCTAAAAGATCTGGACCTGCAGACCTTCATTGCTCAAGACCTGAACATCAAACTGGAGCAGATGAAGGGAGAGAAGGAGGTCCTGAAAAAGGAAGTGGAGGCTCAGAAGATGGAGCTTCGTAAGGTGAGAGAGATGCTTAAGGTAAGTAAGACAAACGTGGAATTAGAGTATGAGAGCTGTCTGGAGATGGAGAGGGCTCAAGCTCAGGAGCTGCAGGACAAACTGAGCAAGATGGAGGAAGCTCTCCGAGAACAGGAGGAGGAGGCAAAGGAGAGACTGGAAAGATCCCAGGCTTCCCACAGAGCCCAGCTGGATCAGGCTCTGGCTCGACGTGTCCACTCCCCACCCAGGGAAACAGAGCATCTGAAATCCCAGATGGTCAAAACCAGCAACAGGCTGCGAAAAGCCCTAAAAGACCTGGACCTTCAGTACTTCATTACCGAAGACCAGAAAGTGGAATTGGAGCAGATGAAGGGAGAGAAGGAGGTCCTGAAAAAGGAAGTGGAGGCTCAGAAGATGGAGCTTCGCAAGGTGAGAGAGATGCTTAAGGTAAGTAAGACAAACTTGGAGTTTGAGTATGAGAGCTGTCTGGAGATGGAGAGGGCTCAAGCTCAGGAGCTGCAGGACAAACTGATCAAGATGGAGGAAGCTCTCCGAGAACAGGAGGAGGGAAAGACGATACTGGAAAGATCCCAGGCTTCACACAGAGCCCAGCTGGAGATGCAGGATCAGAACAACAAGAACCTCATGGCTGATCTTGAGAAAAGGTTTGAAGAGCAGCTAGAGAGTCATCTCAACGAGTGGAAGGAGGACAGGTCATCCCTCCTGCAGGCCACAGAAAGCCTGAAGAAGACTCAGCAGGAGAAGGAGCAGGAGTGGGAGAGGACAGAGAGCTCCATGAGGTCCCAGCTGGAAGATCTGCAGAGCCAGGTGATGAAAAAGCAGAAGAAGAGGAAGAAGTGGTACAGGAGGCTTCTGCCTGGGTGAGGAAAGGTGTATTTGTGTGTGTGTGTGTGTGTGTGTGTGTGCATGTGTGTGCTTGTCTGTGTATGTGTGCGTGTCTGTCTCGTGTTGTTTGTGTGTGTGTGTCTGTGTGTGTATGTGTGTGTGTATGTGCGTGTGTGTGTGTATTTGTGTGTGCATGTGTGTGTGCGTGTATGGGTGTATGGGTGTGTGTGTGTGTGTGTGCATGTGTGTATGTGTGTGTGTGTCTGTTCGTGCCTGTGTGTGTGTGTGTGTGTGTGTGCGTGTATGCACGTGTGTGTGTGTGTGTGTGTGTGTCTGTTTCGTGTGTGTGTGTGTGTGTGTGTCTGTCTTGTGTGTGTGTCTGTCTCGTGTTGTGTGTGTGTGTGTGTGTGTCTGTCTCGTGTGTGTGTGTGTGTGTATGTCTGTCTCGTGTGTTTGTGTGTGTCTGTGTGTGTGTGTGTGTGTGTGTGTCTGTGTGTGTGTATGTATGTGTGTGTGCGTGTGTTTGTGTGTGTGTGTCTTTGTGCCTGTGTGTGTGTGTCTGTCTCGTGTGTGTGTGTGTGTGTCTGTCTCGTGTGTGTGTGTGTGTGTGTGTGTCTGTCTGTCTGTCTCTGTGTGTGTGTGTGTGTGTGTCTGTCTGTCTCTGTGTGTGTGTCGTGTGTGTGTGTGTGTGTGTCGTGTTGTGTGTGTGTGTGTGTGTGTCTGTCTCGTGTTGTGTGTGTGTGTGTGTGTGTGTGTTTGCACGCAGGGCGTGTGATGCGTCAGTGCAGTAGTGTTGGAGTAGTAGAGCTTGTAGTCAGTGCTTGCTACGTGCTACATGCTACCTGCTGCTTCCAGCTACTGCCACCGGACAGCCCTTTGTTTTCAGGGGCAGAAAGAGGAGCCGAGTGTGTAAGCCTCCTCTGCCGGTGCATAGCCTCTCCACTGCCAAGACCTCGTACACGCCTCCCCGTGGCACACATGGGAACTGGTCCCTTGTGGTTCCAGGCTAAGTTGTACAGGATCTCGGAGCAGCAGTGGGCCCCAGAGACGTGGCATACAGGCCCATCGGTGAGTAGAAACGCCCTGATGCCCGTCAACCACTGTCCCAGTTATGGGTAAATAGCCCCAGCTATGGGTAAATAGTGAAGACCCCAATGGGGGCGCAGGCGGAGGATGGTGGTGTGAGAACCACCACAACGGCTGGGAAGGAGGAAGAAGGCAACCCCAAAGCCACGTGGGTTAACTTGGGGGTACAGTGGCTGGGAGAGGAAACCCCAAAGACAAACCTGCACCTGGAGACAGGGACAGGACAGTCCAACTGACTGGACCACCGGCCCCCCCCTGCAACTCCTGGCAGACGAAGGTCATCATGGGTTCCCTCATGCCACTGGAGGTCTATCTGGTAGGAGTGAGGTCTGCATTATTTGGTAAAGATCAGTTATCAGTTTACTCTTTGTTATAGCAATAATCCATAAATCCTATGATGTACGTGTAGTTTTGGTATGATATGATATGCCTGAGCCTCTTCTGGCATGGCTCCAGCATCTTGAGCCAGTTTTCCTTTTGCTCTAACCTGAAGTCTGTTTGTCCTGAGTTTCCTGAACACATCCCTGCTGATTCTCCTACTCCACACACCTGCTGTTACCTGCGATGTGCCCCCCCGGTCCTGATGATCCCTTCTGCTCCATATAAGCCGTGACCAGACCTCCGTTCTCTGCGGACCGTTAGCCTAACCAGTATGTTGAGCTCTTGTATCTTGCCTCTAGTTTTTGAAAGTCTTTCTGCCTGTCACTAACCTGCCTCCTGTTCCTCTGTCTACAGTTAACCACCTGGATAGAAACGCACGCCTGCCTGGCCAGCAACTTCACAGTTGCATTCTGGGATCTGCACAAACACTCCAGCCTTCCTATTTCAGCCCCTGCCAGAATAGGGACCTACCCGCTTCCATATTTATACTACAAATAAATACTCACCTTGTTATTCCAACTTACCTTGTCCTGGTCTGCTTCTGGGTTCCAGTACTAGACAAATGGGGACAAAGTCTGTCCCCCGACTCACATCGGTTAAATCAAAGGTAAACTAAAGAGGCGCTATACTCAACAACCTAATTGGAATTAAAACTACCACTGCAATGATAGAACAGAAGAGGAAAATTAGATGTGGACTATTAAATATTATATCTCTGTCTTCTAAAGCAGTACTGGTAAACCATCTGATATTAAATAATCAAATTGATCTTTTGTGTCCTACTGAAACACGGCTGGGCCATGAAGAATATGTTAGTCTAAATGAAGCCACTCCTCCCAGTCACAATAATACTCAAATTCCTAGAGGTTCAGGCCAAGGGGGGGGGAACTGCAAGCTTGTTAATTAATCCTAAACTAAATTGTAACTCATTTGAAAGCCTTGTTCTTAATCTATAATAATATCCATCATGGAAAACATTACAGCCAATTATATTTGTTGTTATTTACCGAGCTCCAGGACCAGGTTCTGAATTTTTATCTGAATTCTCAGTTTTTATCAGGTGTAGTTCTTAAATCAGACTAAATACTTATTGTAGGTGATTTTAATATCCATGTGGACGTTGACGATAGCCTGATCTGACGATAGGTGGTCTACGGGGGTCCTTTTCTTTATCCAGTCCCTACACTGTGGTGGGAATGACCTGGGAGATGTCGAGGGATGAAGGAGGACCTGCAGCTACTACTGTAGTTAACAATGTGGCGCTAGAGATCCAACTACTTCTTTTTATTATGTAGACATGTCTTGTGACAGTTAAGTTTGCATTTACCTCAACCCACAGCAGTGTTGTATGTGTGGAATTCACACTGGATTGTAAAAGGTGAACTACATTATTTAATTCAATTTTTAAAATAAGTTAAAAAAGTTATAAAAAAGTTGGTCTGTCCTTTCAGCAGAAGAAGCTGAACCAAATATGATTTTCTGGCATCATTATAATCAGAACACATTAGAGAACGTGGATATTTCTGCCTTTACAGTGAAGACTGTGATTAATGGAATGTGCAATATTTAGTTGAATATTTGGTTTAACATTCTTCATTCCTCTTTTTATTATATTTACTGTTATTTTATAAGATAAATGCTGGAATAATGTAACATATCACAGATTCAATGTCCCATGCTTATTAAAAGAAAAACAGGTATTGCTGGCAATTCATAGGTTTGTTCTGATCCTTTGTGATTGGCCGAGGCCACACAGGTTCAAACCGCAAAAGGAAAGAGCAGAAAAGGTGTGATGAAGGGTGAAGGCCTGCTAATTGGGCCGTACCATCGGCTACCATGCTGGAGGGGGGAATTTAGGTTTTGGTTGGGTTTATTTGTATTTGTTGTAATTATGTAATTATGTTCATTATGTTTTCCCCGTGTGTGTAATTTGGTGAAGATAAGTCGATTATACATCCCCTTTTGTCTCATCTGAGGAGGTCAGTGTGTTGAGTTCATAGCTTGTTTTGTTGTTGTTATTTTTGGGTTAAGTTATATTGTGTTGACCTCTTTCAAGGCCTAGTTATTAAGTTCTTGATTTATATTAGTTTTAGACCCACTTTTCAACAAAAACTCCTGTTTTCCTCATTACTTTACTGTTTGGTCTCTGACATCCTTGCATAGGAATCTAGAGCAGTTTTGATGGTGTCTCATGTCATAACGCTGCATGAAATGTTTTATCTTTTACACAGCGAATATTGTATTACAGTATTATAATATTATAATAACTTTAGCTAAGCTTTTACAAAAATAATCACAGATCAAATCATAATTGCCATATCTGGCAGAAAATGGTTCATTCCTAGCTAATCCAGATAAAGATGGAAGAATGTGGTTTAGCTCCATGAGTATGTCTGTAGAAAGCCGAGCAGCTGGCAGCGTGTACAGAGACCTCGTAGTGATGCTCACAGACTCTCCCTTCGCAGACGTACACACTAAAACGTGGACAAAACAACCGATAGTTTTTGTATTTTTTTTTATTGCCATTGTGCATGAACTTTGACACTCCAGGTTACACAAGGGGTGTCATGTAGTGAGTTGGTGAACACTCTGACCTGCCAGTGATGTGCTCTGGTCACTCTCAGTGCTGGTTTTGTATCAGTTGATGGCTTTAGCAACAAACTACTTGCTGATCCAGCCCCCATGCTCAAAACCAAAGGAATGCAATGCTTTTTGTGTCAAAGAACGGACAACACGGTTATTTTTTCCTGTTATTGCACACATCTAGTTTACCAATGCCGAGTATAGGTGGGACATTGGGAAAGCCATAGCTCTTGGTAAGGTGCTGACATGTCTTAAGAAAACCACAACATTGAATTGAGCCTCTTTAAAAGCCACATATATACAAAATAAGAAAGGAGCGTCAATGCACGGATTCCTCAAACACACCAGATGTCAAAATAAATGTGGGTTATGTTTTACACTCGCTTTGCAAATGAAAGTTGTGGCTCATCTACACTTGGGCATAGTGATGCTTGTTCAACAGCCTAGAGAGGATACATGAGATGTTCAGGTTGTGTTGCTTGGGGGGAGCATCAGGGTGCCTACAACAACACAGTAATAACAGACAGACAGTGAGAGGGAGGCAGGCCAGTGTGATCCTTTTATCTGTGCATCGAACACATGAAGGCGCGACCGACTGCAAAGCAAACATCTCTCAGTACGGTAGCTAGTCTCTCACAGCGACTCAAAGGCTGAGAGATGTTTTAGGAAGGAATCATTGTGAGTCTATTTATTTCTTGGCTACTAAAATCTCATGGAATGCATTTAATGGAATAGAAATGATCCGGATTATCAGAACAGTCTAAGTTTGGATATGCAGATTGGAGTTAAACAAGTTGTGCAAACATTCATCATGTATGGCTATAGTTCATTTTAAGCTTGTGCAAATCCAGTGGCTGTACTGTACTGTTGCCTAGAACTGGGTATCCAACCTCAATACTTCCCTGGTACTGACAGAAAAGTGCTGCCGGGTCTGTAGCACTAATTATGCAAAACTAATAACGTTGAATTCCTACTCAGATTTGAAATGTTCTTTTCTTATTCTTTTATCAGGCAGTGTCTGCTTTTTAAAGCTGCATTAATTGATCTTTTGGCCTGTTGGGGGCAGCAGAACAAGCTGAAAAGAGTACATACATAAAACCAAAACAATGAGCTAAAAGAGGCTAACAAAAGCTCAATAGAACGGAGAACCGCAAATTAATTTGTTTTTGTCGCTTTTTTTAATGTTTTTTGTTGTTTTTTTCTGGTTTTGTTGCCTTTTTTTAATACTAGCTAACATTTCACGGGAACTCCCTAGAAAGGTGGAGATCCCCCAACCCACCCAAGGTTGAACCCAAAGTTACACCATTGCTATAAGAGCTGAATGGGCAATGGTAGAGAGCTTTTCAACAGGAAATGTCTTGCTCTGTTCTTATCTGTCAGAATTCTTCAAGGGAATCTCAGCAAAAAACAAATATTGGCCAATATATTGCTTTTAAAAATCACACATATTGATATTAGCCTCAGAAATTCCAGTATCACTCTGGCTCTATAGTCGTGATTTAGTCAGGCTAAGTTGCACAAAAAAACGGTGTCTTTGGCTAAGAAAACTGAGGTTTAACTCATCACCTAAGATAAGATTTCAATCTCAGAAAAATGTTTGTACAACCATACCTCCAATCTGCACCTCTAAGCAACCAAATGCTTCAGTTTGATTGTACTTCCATGGCAACGGTGCTGCGGGCCCCGTCAACAGGCTCAGGAGAGCCAATCAACACTGTCTGCAGGCTTAAACATCAGACATCATCCAAGTCTCTGTCCAGCACGCTTCTATCAAAACACACACACACACACACACACACACACACGCACGCACACGCACACGCACACGCACACGCACACGCACACACACAGCCATTAACGCCATCAGTCACAGTGTGTGTGGTCGGTAGAGTATCCCACCACCAGTCAGAGAGGGTAACATGACGGGATGTCCACTACTTCAACCCTTTTCCCTTCCACAGTCAGCTATGGGAATGAGAAAACCAGGAAGAAATGAGAGTGAATCTGTTCTGCAGATATTTGTATGGACATACATTCCAAATTACCTGAGTATAGACTCTGATTGTGAAATACCTGAAGCGAGGCCAAATGCAGACACTGTGCAACCAATTTGAGGCCATTTTCTCTTTCTTTATCTCTTTGCCCAAATGATTTTTCTATTAGCATTTTTTAGACAGGGTTTAACTATGTGACCTGGATAGTGTAAACAGAATCCTGAATAGTACAGCTGTTTTCCCTGTTACATACATAACACAGCAATACAGATTTTTTTGCATTTTCTTTGTTTTTAAAACAAGCATTTTTCTTTCTTTTCATAGAGATATATGTGTATATATGCTTAGAGAGCTTATTCGTACTGTGAATGTTGAATCAGAACACAACACATAATTTAATCAGAAATATACTACCAGTTTAAAACGCATGCCCCTCCCCCCATCCATCGCGCTCCGTATCTTCGATGCCTGCATATGATAACCTGTAACCATCTGCACCAGCTCGTACATAACACAGGACAGAACATTAAGGTGGCGAGTCTTTGTGGCGAGGCTGCGGTTATTCGGGACATTGTTGCTACGTCATGCAGAGATAGAAGGGGGGGAGGGGGGTCAGCACAGAGAGACGGAGGCTCCCCCTGGCAGAGCAGAGGGAGGTGTTGGTGGGACAGTGGTGATGGTTGGCGGTCGCAAGTGTGGCTCCCTGGAGTCAGAGGCCAGCTCTGCTCAGGTCTAGCTGATGGCCGGGCTGTCTGTCTGGGGCTCTGCAGTCTCTGAGGGCCAGCCAGGCTGCTCCGGGGGGTCGTCTGTGCTGGTGCTCGCCGAGACCTGAGTGGAGGCCCCGTAGAGCGACGTGGCCCCCTGTGTATCCGAGCTGGAGCCCACCTCCGCGTTTTCCTCGTCCTCCTCGGGCTCCGAGGCCGGGATGAGGTGCAGGGAGGCGGGGAGTTTGACGGGGCAGAAGGCCGAGCCCGTCGGGATGAAATTGACTTTGTTTTTGTCGGGGCAGGAGAAGAGGGGGACCGATGCCGATGTGGACTGCCTTGAGCTGCAGAGAAACATGCCTTGTCAGTGAGGGGCACACATTCCTAAAGGCCACAGAGAGGTACCATACCATACCATACCAACTTTATTTGTTAAGCACTTTACAACAACCAAAGTTGACCAAAGTGCTGTACATAAAATAAACCTAAACATATGTACAATTAATAACAATACAATAAAAACACTCAGTATCAGTATCCTGTATCAAACACTCCATACCTCATCTCCTCGAAAGCTTTAATCTTCTCACAGCCCTCTGGCGGCTCTCGCTTGAACATGTAGCTGTTGTTGGGTTTGGGCGAAGAAGCAAACTTGGGCAGCGGCGAGCTACTTCCACTGTCTGTGAACACAGAGATACAGGGCAATCAGCGGTTATTCTACCACTTCTGGAGCAGTTTTGATGTCAATATCGTGAAGTAGATGCGCTAGGGGTTCCACAAATCTTTATTGAAAATTGATCAAAATGAGCTTCTGGTCCAAAGAAAATCAACAACACACAGCACAGCTTACCAGCTAACAGCATGCAGCCAGAGACACGGGGTATTGTTAGCTTATCGGTATCCGGTAGCAGCTGGACTATCCCAGACACCATGGCTGCTGCCAGAGTCTAAACTAAAGTAGCTAACTGCGCTAACACTGGTGAACAGCTGTAGAAATAGCGAGAATGTTGCTAAAAGAAGATTGCTATGAGTGCTTAAGTGAACTACTTTAAGGTTAGGTTTAAGTTTAAAGTAGATAATAAGCCGACAAAAATAACTGTGTCGATCTACCAAAGCAAGCTGCTTTCAACACAGAAGCATGGCAGCACGTCAGCCAGTCAGGAGGCCGACTAGCCGAGCCAGTGTAGCTGGTTTCATTGATAAAGTGAAAAGCCGCTTCACATATCCATAATGTTATGTCCAATTACGGGTTCAATGTACCAGACTGACGCAATACTACTGCTATGGGACTTCATGTTGCATTCATGTGCACCTTGTTAACTTAATGGTGCAATCAATTGCAGTTTGTTGATTTTGAGAAAAATCAAACTGTTGTTGCAAAGTACCCTTCTGCCATCTAGTGGTTCTTATTGTGGCATTGGTGTCCCAATTGGAAAAAAAAAGTTTAAATCAAAGATTGAATGGAAATGTGGATTTGGATTATCGTAACCGCCCTAGTAACAACCCACACTTGATTTGTTGCTTAGTAATTGCTGTGGACAAACAAATTCCATGAAGAGACCAAAACCAACAATGTGTTAGTCCGTCTGTCAATACTTTCCTAACCTGTCTGTGGTACTCAGCACTAAGTTTCTAATCAGGAGATACATAGGCCTACATCTTAAACAGGATGAGGTCAAAGGCCAGCATATGGTTGGACCATGTATGAACAAAATGTGTCACAGAGGAAGAAGATGCCCCAGGCTTTGATACACACACAATACTTATCAGTAGGATACATTCATTGTTGGTTTGGTCTGCATATGGGATTTGTTGACAAGAGAAACATACTGTACACAATATGACCAAACTTATTTTTCAAATATTGATATTCTGTGCACATTAGCTACAATAATATGTCACCGCTAATAAAACCGCGGTGGCAAGAGGAGCCAAATTGACAGCAGATTAGTCAACACACTGTACTGTGTCACTCATCACAGTGTGAGCACTAATTATAAGAAGTCCATCTTTTAAGCAGCAAAAGTAACCAACTAGCTCAACTTAGCCTGCCTTCAGTCCTGTAGAAGACACACATTCTTTGAAACAATGTGTCACCTGCTTATAGAATATAGGCTATAAAAGTAAAAATATCAAATTAACTATTTCAGGGATCCACCAGAAACATGTGGTTATAACTGGTCTCACCACATGAACCCAGTGACCCATTTACTTGTCCATCATGTCAAAGAATATTTTTACATGCACACTGATATTCCCCCATTATTCCAAATATGACAAAATAATCTAAATTTGATTCAGGTCATCTAAACAGCCCATCCAGTTTGGGTATTGTGAATAAGGCCTTTTTCCAAATTTAGCATTGTTTTTATTATTAAGACATGTGGGATATGTCAGTATTATTCGGATTTTAAAAGCATTTTTTTATTTTTCATCTGTAAGAAGCGTATTCAAAATCAGGATTTTTACTGCCTGTTGCCTGTTCACGGCTTGTTGTACACAAACCAACCAACAGTTTGCAGGTCTGCGGTAGAGATGCATGCCCACAGTAATATACAGTATAAATATATATTTTCTCTCATTAGCCTTGTAAACAGCTTAGTCTGAATATAGTTTTTTTGAAAAAAGGGCTAAAATGATGTTCTGTACCTTTATCCCGGTCGTACAGTAGATCCTCTGTGGAGTAAGGACTGCCGTCATGTGATCCTGGCGGGCAGGCCGGGGAGGGGCAGGGCGACAGACTGGAGCAGCTGCTGGACCGGCCGGGGGCTGAGGGAGTCTGGGTGTCCACGCTGCGGGTGCTGCTGCTGCGCTGCTGGGGAGGGAAAGGTGCCCGCCGCCCATCGGGAACCTCCAGGGACTGCAGAGGCCGACGGGAGACAGACAGCACGGCGCAAGAACAGGATTCATGATTGCAATGTCCAAGCCAAAAATTGAATAATACACTTCTAGATACAATATATCATGAGACATTCCTAATAACTATTTATTTCATTTATAAAGAAGTACATAACATGGATTTTCTGCTTTTGCTCTGTTTTGCTGGAAACAGATATGATGTAGTCGCAGTCGGCAGTACCGTAGAAACAGAAAATATTTATCTGAATCATTGGTAAAAGAAAATAGATTCCAGGGAAAAGAATCAATTTAAAAAATCGTAACACACAGGTTTAGTATTACTCTGGGTTAACAAACGTATGAACTGAAATGAAGCAGAGCCCCACCTTGAGCTCCTCCTTCTCTCCGTTGTCTTTGATGAAGACCTTCTCCAGCTCGTGGTTGATGCCCTCCATGCTACTGGGCACCCTGGAGATGGAAGGCTTTGGCACTGTGATGTTGGACAGCGGCATTTGGGCGGACTTCGACATGGAAAACTGCTGCAGAACACACACAGATACAGGGTCTGATACCTGTCCACCTATCCAAGGCTTTTTGTATATGAACTGTTGACAGCATACAATGTGAGGTGTTGTATTTATAGTAGTAAATCCACTGTAGACTGTATGTATGAGTAAGGGGCTGTAATAAAGCAAATGAGGATGGATTCAAACATCTCCTCCTGAATCTTGTCCTATTATTTAAAGAATGGCTTCATTCATCACATCATTCTCATGTTATGTTAAGACCATGGAATGTACCCATTCCATGCAATACACTGGATACTATACTAGTCTCCTATTGCCACACTAGTCTAGGTCTGGCTAGTCCTCACAGCATTCCGGGATGGGAGTAAAACGTGCTCTGGTTTATTGGCATTTCTTTAAACCAATTCAAGTCGTCATGGGCGGTGTCCGGCTGAACATGGTGAAATCCGGTGGAATATCCAGCGGCACCTCAACAATCCAGTAAGTGGAACTAGTAGTATTTAATAATAGGTTTTTATCATATTCTAGTTATAAAACACATTTTGGAGGTAACTAGTGGATTATCACAGTTGACTGATTAAGAGTTTTAGGGCCTTCTCGCTTCCAGTCTCTACAGTCGACAACCCTGCCTATTAGGTTTCCCCTTGAAATGTCTGAAAAAGATGCTGCTGTGAAATCTGCTGCTGGAAATTCAATTTCCTTACGGGAGTCATCCCAAAAGGATCAATAAAGAGAAGTCTAAGTCTAAGGTGACCTCTTAATTCTGAGGTCTAGACTTTAAATAGCCAATACGCATTCACAACAGAAGATGTTGCCAAACAGGAAGCAGCGTGGCAGCGAGGATGATGGAACCAGAACATGGAAGTACTGTAGGCCTGGGACAACTGCTACATAGGGTCTTATTGTGCTCTTTCTTTTTAAAGAATCATAGTTTCTTTTATTAACTGCAATGGCTAATTAGCAAAGGTGCTAAGGGGTATGACTGATTTTGTTTAGATATGCCAAACTGTAATTACATAAGTAATGATTGGTTGGACTGTTAACTGCTGACCTGCCTGACGAACCCGCTGATTAAATAACCATCACCACCCTTCACCTTTTTGTCTTTCAGAGGACTATATATTTATAATTATTATTTCAACTGTTAGTTATTGTAACTTCACCCCCAAAATGACAGGGGGGGCACAGTTAGAATGTTATATACATGTTTTATGATTATAAAGAGGCGTTTTTTATTTAATAGGCTGTGTGCTTGTGTTTTTATATTATCTGGGTCACATGACAGTGATAGAACCAAAAGATTTGTTAAAACATATATAAATATTTTTTAATTTGAGTGAAAAAATAATTTATACTCTTTATTGATCTCCTATGGGGAAATTATAATTTACACTGTTATTACACACTACATATACACACACTACACAAACAAGCTCATGTCTACATAGACATGGAGATGTCAGAGTGGGGGGGGGCTGCGACTGCTGAGCAGGTGCCCTGAGCAGGGTTCGGTGCTTTGCTCAAGAGCCCCATTTTAGCTCAGTGGAAGCTCATACATGTAGCTGCAGCTACTCCGTGTTGCCTACACTGATTCAGGTCGGGGTTTTCAGTCGAAAGTACTCGCATATTTATGACAATCAAGAGTAATGTAAAAATGGCTGGAATTCTCCTTTAACCATAGCCCTCATAAATCCACCAAATTAAAAATTCCAACGCAAAAGGAAGAGGAAGGGAACGAAAAATACATGCATCCGGAGCAATCCCGGAAGAGGAACACAGAGGATACAGGCTTTTTCATTTGTATAGAAGAACAGAACATGGATTTTCTGCTTTTGGTCAGAAAACAGATAGGATGTAGTCGCCGTCAGCGGTACTGTATAAAACAAAAATATGTACACATACCAGCCATACCAGACTTCTTTAAATTGATGCTACTTACTACAGATAGATGTCTTCTACTATGGGTGTATTTTGCAATGTTTCCAAATCAGTATATTTGAATAAGAGTACCTGAAAGTGGCTGGCTGTAGAGGTGTGGTTGGTAGTGCTGGTGAGGGCGGTGTAGGTGATGGTGTTGCACTGCAGGGGGGACAGTCGCTCCTTGTCTTTACTGTGGCGTCCCCCTTGTTTACTGCGATGGAGCTGATGCCGGAGCTTCGCAATCTGCCGGAATCAAACAGGAGAGCAGGAGGAGACAGAAGACAGAAGAGAGACATAAACATTTAGCAGGCACGTCCATTCAGAGCTCTACAATAAAAAGTTTCCTGCAGCATCAGACGTTTGTTCACAGTCATGCGGCTGTGTGATCTCTGCAACTGTGCTAGCAGCTGCTGCTCCTGCTATCAAAAATACTGCCTCTTTTATACTGAGAATGTAATGTAAGTGGTCCGGGAAGTAGGGCTGCAACATATAAGGAAAATATCTAATTGAGATTGTTTTGAGTGATATTGTGATTGCGATATGATTCACGAAATTGGGAAAGCAGAATATTTTAACATTTTGGAAAAGCAAGGATGTTTCCTCTTTTAAGACCTGGCTAGCAGAGATATCCAGCTTGTTACATATGGAGAAAGTACAATACAATGGCTCTCTTAACTCTCTCTCTTGCAACCTGTAACGAAATGTGGCAACCATTTTTGTCTTAACTATCAAAAGCAGCTTTTCCTTGATCCCTAATACACTGTAGATTTTCACTTGGTGACTAGTGTCAACTTGTTTTACTATGTTTTTAGAAGGGCAACCTTTCATTCTATTTTATTTGGACCTGTTGGATATATATATATATATATATATATATATATATATATATATATATATATATATATATATATATATATATATATATATATATATATATATATATATATATATATATATATATATATATATATATATATATATACTACCTGTCTCAAAGCCGGTAACACGCTGATTCTGTTCATCTAGCAATTGAAAACTTACAGTCCATTAATATTCTGCAAGAGGCTCTTAAATACTTAAGACTTGTACTAAATGCTGATAAAACTAAGTTTATGCTTTTTTTCAGAGCTGGGGCTATAGATTATTCTAACCTTAATATTCCACTATGAACCGGTTGAGAGGGTCACAGAATATAAATATCATTGTATCTGGATTGATGAAAAGCTCTTCTTCAAATTTCACATTGATAATCTTGTATGCAGACTCACAGAAACAAAAGCATCTTCCCCATGTTTTGTAGGAAAAGGGTTGATGAGGCTGTTTTTCATGTGTCAGGTCTTAGTCTAGACTATGGTGATGTATATAAATTTATAGACATGCATCATCTTCCACTCTTAAATCTCTGGACTCGGTCTATCACTCTGCCCAAAGATTCAAAACCGTCATGCCCATGGTACAAATCATTGTATTTTATATGTTTATATGTAAGTGTTGGGTGATCTTTTCTCCAAGTAGCTCTTTATGTATTAGGCCCTTATTGGAAAACTGCCATCTTACCTTACACAACTTTTCTGTTACTCAGAAGGACATTATCAGACTCGCTCTGCTGACAGGCTTTTACTTCATGTTCCACGAGCTTGCTCTGAACATGAAAAAAACGCCTTTAGTTTTAGATCCCAACTCCTGGACCAAATTACAGCATTTTCTTAAAATCAACTCAATTGTGCGTTTTGGACAATTTAACATTTGGTTGTAAACCTGAAACCTTCTACTTGTAACTGCTTTAGATAATTGTATCTTCTTTTGCATCCCTATTATTCTAATTTATTTATCAAAATCTTATTCAAATTCTGAATGTTTTATTGAATGTTTTTATTTTTTTTGATTGTACTTTCTGTGTTGATGTTCTGTATTTGTGTTTGTAATAGGTCGACATAGTAAATGAGGGTCGTGCCTCAATGATAAATAAAGGTTGAACAAATATACTCTGTTGCAAGATTTTATTTTTATTTAGCTACTTAATAATTAGTCTATGGTTGTGTTTCTTTGTTGTGTTCTGCTGTGCTTGTCTCTTGTTAGTCAAACAGAAAAGCTATCCCCTATCACATTATGTATGTGGGGTGTAGCCACACCTTACTCCACAGGGCTGTGGAGATGGAACTGGCAATGCAAGACTACAGCAACTATGACATGCATTGCAGCAATTGATAATGTTATTAGTTGAGGAATCAAAATGTCTGCTTTGCAAGGACGTCCTGATTGTCTTCCTCTTTTTTTCTCAATAGGAAGTAGAGCTACAAAATGGAGATGCATTCCTTTGACCCAATACATGTCCACCAGATGTCACTGTTCCCAGTACACATATACAGTCCATGCCAGTACATCTCCTGCACAGTCAGAGACAGGTTAACTTTATTTTTCAACAAAAACCTATGTGTGTGTGTGTGTGTGTGTGTGTGTGTGTGTGTGTGTGTGTGTGTGTGTGTGTGTGTGTGTGTGATTCCCAGCCCTTTAGGATGTGTCCATACATGTTTCCTCCTTCACACAGTTGTGACACTGGCCTTCTTGACTGTAGCAACACAACGCATGCAGGGCTTATCAATGCAGGCTCTGTCTGAAACCGGCTGTTATGTGATCCCTAATTTTGGGCCACTGAAACAGTTACACAGTGCAGTCCTGCCCGTTTTGGTCTCCTTTTTCACTTCTCAGGGTTTCCGTAACATACAGTATAGTATGTCCGTATAACACACACTGTTGGAGCTCTGACATTACACTGCAGCTCAATATTTTACATAGCAACACTATGGATTAGTTAAACACACAAATACGTAGGTTCTGCCAAAAATCATAAAGTTGCAACTGAAAGGACCCATAGGTGTCCCTGGACCCCACTTTTTGAATCACTGGTGTACTCAGTGTTACTATTTCAACATCAGTTTCTATGACAGAACCGACAACTCATTCCATTTGTAGTCTGAAACACGGCCCCTAAAGTCGTTTTTCAGAGTTGGGAAGTCGGAGAACCTCACAGTACTACCAGCAAGCCAACCTCAAAATCAAACATGGCCGCTCCGTGCATCAACAGTAGTGAAAGCTGTAGTTATATACCGCTTATTAGCACTTTTGTCTTATTTGTGCATCATTAAATCAGTCATCCACAAAGTACAGTCCAACTTCTATCTGTGCACATGCTGCTACAGAGTTTGTATGTATAAAAAAAGCCTAATGCGTTGTTTTCAACTGGTATTGCTAACCATGGCTAACCTGGCTAGAGGTAACCCTACAATGGAATCTTACTTAGCGTAATGGAACGCGGTCCACTCAGGTGTGATGGCATTCCCAGCTCCGATTTTCGACCTCTGAGGTAAATAAAACGCACTATTAGACAGGAGTGGTATTAGTGTTCCGACTAGCATTAGCATACCCAGAAGAGTCATTCTGTGTTACTATTTCAACATCAGGTTTAACTAAACTATGACAGAACAACCCTAACCTTGACAACTAAAGTTAGTGTTTGCTATGACTAAGACCAAGTGTGGTTTGACCAAAGAAAGACACACCTACTCGCATTCTGTGATTCAGATACAGACTGGATTAAGCAGATAAATCGGATTATGAACACTAATATCAATGCTAATATTTCTGTAGATCCTTTAAGCAGCTATGCTGATCAGGTCTGTCCCCTCTGCTTTTCATCCTTATAGTTTGTCTATTGACATCTGTGGAATCTGTGTCAGCGCTGCTTCTCTGCAGCCCTGTAACTCAGTAACGTGCCTGTGCACACATTAGTGCGAGCTGAGCTGTCATCAGGGCTGGCCCTTATTGTTTCCTTTGCTGCAGGAGGCGGAGAGGAGCCAGCTGGGACTTGGCTGACCATAAATTGCAGCGGGGTTATGGCCATTGCAAAGAGGGGAAGTGGATAGTTAAGAGTGAGACAGCGTTATCTGCCACCTCCCTGCTGCGGTGGCGTATCAGTAGGGTGGAGCTGAGAGGGGCAGATAGTGTCACACCAGGTGCAGCTTCAGAGGCTGTCTGTCGCTGCTGTAAACCATCAGCACCATATAGACCAAACGTGTGAGATCTTACAGCATGAAGTCATTCACTACTGTTTCATCTCTCCTGCCATGTACAAAACTTCAGTAGGTCTGGTAGAATTCACCACGTTTAGTCAAGAGTGTCATGTGTTATGACTGGCTTAGCTAACAGGGCTTGTTGTTTGACATAAGGATGAGACCAACTAGCCTGGGTGAGTGCACGTCTCCCCTGTTGAATCACGCAGAAACTGCATGGTCACAGTCGGAATAGTCTCGCTTTTACATTACTGAAGTCTCTTGTTAGCATCTTGGAGGCTACTCGCAAAGTGTCGCATGCGCAACTCACACACAAAAATCGTCCAACAGCCTCTGCTGTCAGGCTGCTGACAGACACACTGCATGCTCCTTTAGCTGAAGTATAAGGAAATATGTCCACTATGCTGTGTTAACATCCTATTTCTTAGATGGATTATTTAACCAGTTCCATGTCTGTGTGAATAAAAATAACAAGATTAAATGTGAAATGTGTTGCTGATTATTCCAAATACATGTCATGAAAGAGATCTAATTTCGTGACTTAATCCAACATTACATATATAGTTTACATTATTTTAATTTAACATGTCATCATATTTACGCGTTCCTCTTCCTTGTGAAAACCTGCCGCTGCATTACCAACAATTAACCAGACAGTTTGGTCGTAGATTTGGGAATGTAATGCTAATAGGGTGTGGTCACTTCTTTCTAACTTCACACCCCCAGATGGTTTTCAGTTTCAAACTAAGCTCTAAGCAAGCAGTCTAGGCAATAGCATTACTAGTTTGACTACATCTCAATAGTGTCACTGTTATAGACAGATAGATAGCTAGCTCCAACGCTTACAACACAACAACCTAAAGACAAAAGCTAAAACATATAGGCATCAAAAGCAAAACCATAAATAGATAATTAATTAATATGAGTTTTCTGAATCAGCTTTTCAGTAGCTCAGCTCTATTATTGATCAAGTAGTGCTGTAGCATCCACACAATCTACATTTCCCCAAGCATTTCTGAAGCTCAAGCACAGCGGAGCTTTTTGCTGCGGTCGGAAATAAAACTGCCGAGGATCACTGATGCCAGCGCCAAACACGGATGTGTATGTCATGTCCATGGCTGTAAAGAAAATGGTACTAAACTACTATTGCCATGATAATGTTGCTTAGCTTGCGTCATTTATTTGAGGTGCGGTCTAGACCTGCTCTATCTGTAAATTATAGAGCGGTCTAGACCTGCTCTATCTGTAGATTATAGAGCGGTCTAGACCTGCTCTATCTGTAGATTATAGAGCGGTCTAGACCTGCTCTATCTGTAGATTATAGAGCGGTCTAGACCTGCTCTATCTGTAGATTATAGAGCGGTCTAGACCTGCTCTATCTGTAAATTATAGAGCGGTCTAGACCTGCTCTATCTGTAAATTATACAGTGGTCTAGACCTGCTCTATCTGTAAATTATACAGTGGTCTAGACCTGCTCTATCTGTAAATTATACAGTGGTCTAGACCTGCTCTATATGTAAATTATACAGTGGTCTAAACCTGCTCTATCTGTAAATTATACAGTGGTCTAGACCTGCTCTATAGGTAAATTATAGAGCGGTCTAGACCTGCTCTATCTGTAAATTATAGAGTGGTCTAAACCCGCTCTATCTGTAAATTATAGAGTGGTCTAGACCTACTCTATCTGTAAATTATACAGTGGTCTAGACATGCTCTATCTGTAAATTATAGAATGGTCTAGACCTGCTCTATCTGTAGATTATAGAGCGGTCTAGACCTGCTCTATCTGTAAATTATAGAGTGGTCTAGACCTGCTCTATCTGTAAATTATAGAGCGGTCTAGACCTGCTCTATCTGTAAATTATAGAGCGGTCTAGACCTGCTCTATCTGTAAATTATACAGTGGTCTAGACCTGCTCTATCTGTAGATTATAGAGTGGTCTAGACCTGCTCTATCTGTAAATTATAGAGTGGTCTAGACCTGCTCTATCTGTAAATTATAGAGTGGTCTAGACCCGCTCTATCTGTAAGATAGACCGTAGATGGTGACTGCGCTACGAGCATGCAGGGAGACATTAATGCTCAATGACTGGTTGCAGTATTTTCCGAAAACACCAGAGGATGTACAGACAAAATAATCTGTAAATAAGCAAGAAGTAAAGAAGAGACCAAAAGTGAAGGAAAGCATGTTGCCTGGCAACAGCAATGAACACATCATGATAAACACTGATGCACAGCCAAACATTACAATTATCTACTTTGATCATTATCATTTTCGCAGCGCATGCACTGGGCGCGGAGTTACAAAAAGTCAGAGGTGCCCGACCACACGCTGCAACAGCTTGCAAGGCCTTCGCACAGGAAACAACAGCTGTGGTTAAGTCAATTTATGACGCGGCCACCATAAACTACGCTTTACTCTCACTCGGGAGCGGCTGAGTCAAGTGCAACACCTAGTGGTAAAAATCAGTATATTGGTCTGGTATTTGGCTTGATATAAACCGGTTTGAATTTTTTTACACCAGCCCAAGCAGACTTCAGACGCATGCTGAATTACGCAGCTCCCTCTGGAAACACTAAAGACTTTATACAACTTTTATTATATGCAGTATAGAGTTTATCATTGGTGGAGTTCCCCTTTAAGACAGAAAGTAATTCTTGGTGGACTTTTGCTGTTGCTGCCCCTGATACCTCCTGATATTCGTATGATTACAGATGAAGCTCTTTTTAGGTCTAAACTCAAAACTATCCGTTTAGAATGGCTTTTAATACGTAGAAGCGGTGGAACAATTCCCCTTTCTTATTTCTATGTAACCTTTTCTGATTTTACGGTTTTCTCCATTTCATTCTTTTTATTGTATGATATGTGTTTTATAATAGAAATATTTTAAAGTTTGGCCTTGGTATTTAAAAGATGACACCAAACCCAAGCCCACACGTTGGTATCCATGGCAGTACTTAATGGCGTATTCTTTTACTACTGCATGTGTACATATGGCTCCTCGTTGGGAACATGTACATGCATCAAACCAAAAGTTTGACTGAAATGTGATTGTATCTGTCTTCATGTTAGTGTCATGCCTCTTTGAGCTGGTCGGCGCTGCCCCAAGACGCAGAGCGCTGGTGGGTGCTCCTCTTCTCTCTCGTTTCCTCACTCCAACATCCAGGAGTCTGAAAAGAACATTACAGCTACACATTACCATGAGCATACCTGGACCTGAGTAGGGGTGTGAATCACAAGTTTTATCACAATATAGTATTAAATTGCTCCTTTGGACAAGAATACAATCTTAAGTCTAGGTGCAGCACCCAAGTTTTTGGAAGCACATAAGCTGAATGAATGTGAAATGCAGCAAAAACAAGGGACAAAAACAGAAAAAAGTTAAATAAATAAAAAGACTGTTCTCAGATCTATGACAAATGACAATATTTGCTTAATCACAAAGTCTGCCATGATACGAATTTGATTCAGGGGCCTGCGAGCCATATGAGACAATATCATTGATGGCCATTAAATCAACTCACAAAAAGAAACTAAAATACAATTTGACAAAGTTATTACTGAGACTTTCCATTTATTGAAATGAAAAACAATTCTTTTTAATAAAAAGAATATAAAGTGGAAAAAGGCGCACCTTAAAGATGATATGTACCTACAGCCCTGTGCTGTGTGCCATACTCTCTCTCCCCTCTTTCCTGTCTATCTGCACTAATGAAAAATTTGTATAATAAAATCAATTATTGAATCAATCCAAATTGATGTATTGTTACACACCTAGATCTGAGCTAATTAGCAATGTTCTCACTGACTCTTGAAGGATCCTTCACATTTATCACAATTTGGATGGTATTTTTGTAGTTTTGGCCATCAATCCTATAAGTTATGGTTACATTGTAGTTGCCAAAGTCTGTCAAAAAGATTATCAAAAGCTTTGGCTATTCTAGCAATGGATTATCAATGTGACAAATTCATAGAGGCCGCATGGGTAGACTCGCATGTACACACACACACACCCACCCACACACCTTAGTGAAAGCTAAGCTGGGCTCTGCGACACAGTGAGAGAGTAGAGGACTACACTGAACTCTGAAGGTGTTTCATCCAAGCACACACACACACACACACACACACACACACACACACACACACACACACACACACACACACACACACACACACACACGCACACACGCACACACGCACACACGCACACACGCTTACTTAATGTGTCCAACTCAAAGGACCATTTGTTTATTTTCCGCAGCAAGTCAGTTACTACAGAATGTCCCCATTATTCTGTATTCCTCTCCTGTCTTGGGGAGGATGAAGCGGGAAAGAGCACTAAGACCCAAAACCCCAAAGAAAACAAAAATGACCAAAAAAGACACAACATGTCTACAAAGAGACACAACAACCTACAAAGATACCCACAATGTCCCACAAAATGTTTTGGGGACATTGCTTTTTTTTTTTACTGAAAAAAAATGTATCATTGTCTCGAGGAAGGACCCCCTCGTCAAATACATGCACCTAAGGAAAACATTGTGTCTTATGTAATGTGTTTAGGTTTTGGGGCTGATTTAGAGCTGACACTACAGGTAGGATGATGACTTATAGACTATAAAAGTCAGCAGGTTGGAGTAAGAGATGAAGACATCTCCTCCTTAACAAACAGCTGCATGCACACGTGCACTCTCACAATCATACCTTTGTATCACTTCAATAGTTAATAATAAACTGTAAGATCAGCGCAAAAAGGTTGCCTGGCTTTTTTGAACGTCCCACAGATACGTAGGTGGTAAATGTCACACAACCTGGAAGAAACATGATGTGAAGACCAGTTTGTGTGTGTGTGTGTGTGTGTGTGTGTGTGTATGTGTGTATGTGACCCATCTGAGGTTGAACAGCATGAGAGGATCACAGGGCAGGAAGGTGTGGGCCCACTTTAAGGTCAGACATGACAAAACATAACTATAAGAAATAAAATCATACCAATATTTTATAGCCAGAGCCAACACTGAAGTACAGTACGGTACAGTACAGTTCGCCCACACATGTCTACACAGACAGACACAAGGCCCATGTGAGGTGATTCAGTCTGGCCTGTGAATAATATAATAAACCTTCTTTGCTGTCCTCAAAATATATTCTAGTTCATTCATAGTACAGTCCTCACTCAGGCTGAAGCTGCAGATGGTGAAAATGAAGAAGATCAATCCATACACACATATGCAACCATCATAGATACAGAAAAGGCCTTTGACAGGGTGAACTGGAAAATCTCTTTACCGCATTAGAAATATTTCTCTTTGGGGAATCATTTATTAACTAGGTCACAATTTTGTAGACTTCACCGTCCGTCACTGTCATCACCAATGGACAAACATCAAAAAGCTCCACACTGCACAGGGGGGCCTTGGGAAAGATTCTCTCTATTCGCCATTTTCTTTTTTTTTAAAGATTATCTTTTGGGTTTTCCGCCTTCAACTGATAGGACACCTTGGATATGAAAAGGGAAAAGGGGGGAAGACATGCAGAAAGGGGCCGCAGGTCAGATCCGAACCCTGGGCCTCTGTGTCGAGAAATAATCCTCTATGTATGGATCCGCACTCTACCAGGTGAGCTAGCTCACCATTTTCATCAAACAGTTAGCAGCAGCCATTCATCAGAACATCTACATAAAAGGAATCCAAACACCCAACACACATCATAAGATTAGTCTCTTTGCAGATGATATACAAATCCTCACCTTATTACTATAAAATGCCACATCACTTCATCTCTGTAGGGGACAGGATACAAAACATGTAAGGAAAAGGGGCATGGGGGTTGTGCTTACCTGTGTGGATTTATCTTTCATACAAGATGGGTATTGCACATGGGTGTCACGAGGCCACTGCCCAGTGAGGTAGGGTCCAGTGATGGTGCCCTGGGAGGGAGACCGCCAAATGGCCCCCAAGCTCCGCACCTGCTGAGATTTTGTCCTTTTAACTGCACAGATAAAAAGACCACAAACAAAGTGCAACATAAGTAGTAGTAAAGTATTTTGACCACGTCTTTTGCCTGCCTGTAACCTTCGCCTGTGATTGTATTCTGTTATTACCTTTTACCCTCTGCTCTGAGTCGTGCTTTTGGGTTCACTGTGCTTTGTGACAGTTTTTAATACTGTGAACCTTTGCACATCACCTAGAATATCAGAGTTCAGTTCCGAGTTCAGAGTAGTGATAGACCAATTATTGGTCCTGGCTGACGATCGGGCTGTTTTTTGTGGCAGTCTGCAAATTATAACCGATAAAGTTAATGAATTAAAATGTGTGCTCTGTTTCTGTCCCTCTTCCTCCGTTTTCCTCACCACCTGACTCTCTGTTACTGGCTATTATGTCAAAAGTTTCTAATTTATTAAATACTTGCTTAAAGCATTAAAATTTTCATATTTACTGCAAATGCATATCGGTTCAAAATATCGGTTATTGGTTAACGACTAAAAATTGGTATCAGCCTTGAAAACCCAGTATCGGTCGATCCCTAGTTCAGAGTTCTTTATCGTCCCTCAAGGGGAAATTTGATTTGCAGTTGAAGGTATAAAAAAAACTACAAAACAAGGCATTAAACATCCTAGCAGCACACAACCCACAGATTGATTAAAAGGTCCCATGGCATGAAAATTTCACTGTATGAGGTTATTTTAACATTAATATTCTCTGCCGCAGCCTGCCTATGGCCTCCCAGTGGCTAGAAAGGGTGATAGGTGTAAACCGAGCCCTGGGTATCCTGCTCTGCCTTTGAGAAAATGAAAGCTCAGATGGGCCGATCTGGAATCTTGCTCCTCATGAGGTCATAAGAGAGACTTCAGACACAGTATTAGGGAGCACTAAGGTCTATATAGAAGAGACTTTAGATATGGTATTAGGGAACCACTGAGGTCTATATAGAAGAGACTTCAGATACAGTATTAGGGGACCACTAAGGTCTATATAAAGAGACTTCAGATACAGTATTAGGGAACCACTAAGGTCTATTTAGAAGAGACTTTAGATATGGTATTAGGGAACCACTAAGGTCTATTTAGAAGAGACTTTAGATATGGTATTAGGGGACCACTAAGGGACCACAGTGTCAAATAAAATCCCTCAAGATTGTTTGGGAAAGTGATTTCTAACAGTGTCACTGAAAAGACCCAAGTGACACTAATAAAATATGTTGTTTTTGCTCTAGGGAGCCTATATCTCTGCCCAGAGAGGAGAGAAATGAATGAAAGCTAGTTAGGGACTAGCTGGTGAGTAAAGTGATTTAAACACATTAGGCGAGCTAAGGCCCTTCTCCACTGGCTTTAACACTCCAGTAGTTGTCATTAGCTCTGGGCCTAAACCTGTTAAAATATCTCACCAACAAACCATCTTCACACTGACCTCAGAAACTGGTGCAAGGCTTGTGTTCTCACTCTCTGTCCAGCAGGGATAGAACGATTTTACCAACATATCGGGGCGATATTTGCGTTTTTAGGTGTATCTGCATCGGCCGATATGCGGCTGCTGCGTTTGCCGATAGTTCCCCTTCCAGCACCATGGCAGTCTTATATTACAAATCAAGCACTTTATTTCAATGGCTGCTTTTCAGGTTTTTTGTTTTCTTAAATTATTTAAATGTGTTGACAAAGGACATTTTGTGATAACGTTATATCTGTCATATAATATAATAATATAATAATAGTAATATAATAGTCTCATAATATGTCAGCAAGCAACACATCATCAAGGCTGTGTTGTAGATGTTGATGAAAGCCTCTTACCCTTGCACAGTGTATGTATCACGGTTCAATGGTGGACTCAAATGCACAACTCAGACAGGGAATCACAGGTAAGTAGATTTATTGTTCCAAGAACAATGCAGGCAAAGGTACAAAAGTCAAATAACACCGGGAAATCAAACTGTAAAACGCTGGAGAGAGTGACATAACGGACAACTACAACCTGGCAACGGTGAGTGGGAACGGTGAGTATTTAAGCACTGGGAACTAGGGAAGCTGACATGATTGGATTTTGATTTGATTAATCATTCAGCCTTAGGGAGGAAGGGCGAAGGGACAAAAGAACAATGGAGCCAGGGAACCAAGGAAGGTGTGCACAAGGGAACCAGGGACAGTGGAACTGGGAAACAGAAAGGCTGCAGACAGCTAAGACCAGGGTCCACAACTGCAAACCGCAGCGAACATGGAACCCCTCAGACAGCCAGTGGCGAAGACAATACCCCTCATGAAACCGCCGGCAAAGGTAAAACCCCTCAGGCAGCTGAGCATGAAGGCAGAATTTCTCTGGAGGGCAAAGGTGAAACTCCTCTGGCGGCTGTCGGCGAAGGTGATAAACCTCTGGCGGCCGTCGACGAAGGCGATACCCCTCTGGTGGTCGTTGGCGAAGGTGACACCCCTCTGGAGCTAGCCGGCGAGGGCGGAATCCCTCTGCAGTACGTCAGAACCTCTCTGGATTGCTAACTCCCTCTGGAGACCGAGCAGGCCAGCAAAAACAGAAGGATTCCACCTTCGCCGCCAGTCGCCAGAGGGTTATCGCCTTCGCCGCAGGTCGCTAGAGGGGTATCACCTCTACCAATGGCCGCCAGAGGGGTTTTGTCTTCGCCGCCGGCCGCCTGGGGGGTTACGCCTTTGCCCTCCAGAGAAATTCTGCCTTCGTGCTCAGCTGCCTGAGGGATTTCACCTTTTCCGGCGGTCTCCTGAGGGGTATTGTCTTCAACGCTGGCCGTCTGAGGGGTTCCACGTTCGCTGCTGGAGGAGACAGAAACTACGCACTATAGCTTGAAGCTTAACTTAAAAACAAAACAACCAAATAACGGGAATCAAATGGTAATCACAATATCTGGCAGAAAAATCGCAATTCGATTTCCCCCCCAAAATTGTTCAGCCCTATGCCAAACCCTTCCATCAAAACACATCTTCTGAATCATGCTCTATGGTAATATATATATATATAGTAGCTACATTGTCACATTTTGAGAGCAAAAGAATAATGACCACATCTACCAATCCTATGCGTGCTCACACATGATGCCTCATCTGGCCAGTGTTCCTGTAGTGATCTGGTGTCTTGGCTTCTGGTCCAACAGTAGATAATCCTATTAAACAAGATACAGGGCTAGGTCCCTTTATATTTCCACAGGATTACAAGTTCACGCAAGGGTCTAAATTCAACTTGGCTGTGATCTTCCAAATATGTTAAGTAGCTCAACAAGGTTGCTTCTCTTTAGAAAGACTTTTCTAGACCAGTAGTATCTACTATAACTAGGCCTACTTAGGACAGAGCCCCAGGCCTCCATTGTTTCAATTCAGTTCTATTGGATTTATAATGTTAAATCTCAGGGGTTATCTCAGGACACTTTAAGGATAGAGTAGGTCTAGACCACACACATAATAACATTTCCCATGAGCAAGCATTTGGTGCGACAGTGGCGAGGAAAACTTCCTTTTAACAGGGAAGGCAACTTGGACAGACTGTGACTGTTGGTGGACGGCCATCTGCCGCTCAAATCTGTACCTCAGGTAGCGCGGGAAGTTTACAGAGTTTTCTGTTGATGACTAAAACTACTTCTGAACGTACACATGTTCCACCAGAACAAGTTGAGGCTATTTAGCAGTGGCACCGTCGCTGCGTTTGGTGCCGCCCGAGACAATTGTGATTAGGCCTGCACAATTCGGGGAAAAATATGAATTACGATTTTTTTTAAACTTAGAATTAATATCATGATTCTCTGCCACGACCTCTTTCTCACAAAGTGTAATGTTGATTGCACATATGCACAAGGACAAAACAAAACAAATTGGCATTACCAATTGGCATACCATTATTTTGACACCTATAGCACATTGAGCATAATCACCTGCCTGTACACATAGAGGCCTCAATGAAGCATGGCAGCGCTTTAAAGTATGTTTAAACTCACAGAAGAAAGTAGTAGCGTTTGTGATGCAGTCGGCTCGTGAAAAAATTGTGAACATGGTGAATCGAGATCGCAATTTGATAACAATTAATCGTGCAGGCCTAATTGTGATTGGTTCAAAGAAATGCCAATAAACCAGAGTAACCAGAGTTTTTCTCCCATCCCAGGAATGTCGTGTTGACTAACCAGACCCTCCTCCACAGCGCTGTGAGAGACAAATTTGTTGCAATACTGTTACTATCAGGAGAGGAGTAAGATTCATAACCTTATCAACAACAATAGTAGCAATTAGTGCTGTTACTGACGATTAACTTTGTTACAGGCATTACTAATAAAAACTAATCGTTAACGATTAAAATATATATAACAATTAATCGCGTTAATGTCATAGTTGATTTCTTTTTGTCCCATTAATTTTTCTCATTTTAATGCTCTTAACATGAAAAGTAGATCGGCTCGCCTTGTGACATTTTTTTTTATTGAAAACAACATTGGCATATAGCCTACTGTAGTGTTCAAGAGCCCCCCAAACCTAAAAAATGTTAACGTGTTAGATACTGGTTTTTAGAGACTGTCTGGACTCTGTAAGGTCATTCTTACATCTGGTTCATGCTGAAAACCTCTGTGGGATAACAAGGTCACCCAGCATGTCTTTGAGTCATATGACCAACTCAAACCGCAGAGAAACGCTCCCACCAGGAGCTAATCAATTATTCAGAAGGCTCTATTTAAAAGGTTTTGCATCTCATTTCTATATCAGGGCTCCAGACTAACTTTTTACATTGACTGCACTAGGGTGCCAAATTTTTTCATTTGGGTGCACCAGCACATCATTTAGGTGCACCCCAGGGATGTTATTGATTAACCGTTTAACCGTTAACCGACAGTAAGAACTGACGCAATAAACATATCGCGAAAGACACTCAGAGGTTTGTTGTGTTAGTTGAAAGAAAATATCTGTAGAAAACTGAACCTGTCAAATGTAGCTGTCATTCCTTTGCACAAAAAACAGCGTAATGTGTTGTTATAAACTGGCATTGCTAACATTGGCTAACATGGCTAGAGCTAATGAAAACAATGACAATCGGACAACTCGGGTGTGACATTATTCCCAGCTTTGGCATCCAAGTTCTGAGGTAAATGGAATGCAGTATTCCAACAGAGAGCTACGTGACACACGCCACTATATCGATGAGGACTGGCGGGTTAAATCAGTCGCCCTAAACACAAAGTATACCAGGCCAACACACAGCTGACATTGTCACAGGTGGATGCATGCAGGCTCAGAACGTGTGTGTCCATTGACAACGTCACTTCCACGCTTCCCATTCATTTCTATTGAAGTAACCTAAGTGCATAGCATTCTGATAGCGACGCTGGGACTTTTCGTATGTGTCCATATAAGAGTTGTTTTAACGGAAGGGATAGCCCCGTATATAAGCATTGTATGCTAGCGGGTTTGCCACCAGTTTCTTTTCAATGACCACGGACAGGCAAAGAAAACCGTTGACACCCTCCTACAACCGGATGCTTCCGGATTTCAAAACCAAACATAATGGTGGCTCGTAATGGTGGCCGAGCCGGCCGCTCCTCATCTGCATAAAGTTGGCTGGATTCAACTTTATGCAAATGAGGAGCAGGAGACTCAACGCCCCGCTTCCCCACGACGCTACCAGAATGCATTGCACAGCTGCCTCCATAGAAATGAATGGGAAGCATGGAAATGACGCTGACAATGGACACCCACCAATTGGAGAAGCCTGAGTCGTTGAGCCTACGTCTAAAACTTTATACCATTTTGACCAGCTTACCATTTATAACATACAAATAAAATGGATTATGGATCATTTTATCTACATAGTTACAAGCAGACTTCTCTATTGGCTGTTGAAACAGGTGGTGGCCCTTACGTTCTAAACCCAGCCTCTGGAGACTCCACCAGCTGATTCACAGCGATACAATCAGCTGGTTTAAGTCGAGCTGAGACGGGCCGGTTCAGACATCTGAAACTTTTCTCTACGACGTTCTAAAACGGTTTGGTCTCGTCACGAATCATAGGTCCGAACTGGGCTTAATATCCGTGTGTGTAACAAAATATAAATATCTATCTATCTTATAGGTCACACAGTAATGGCACTAGCAACCCTCTGTAAGCTACCTCTGTGTGTTTATTGGTTGCTGGCATGTGTCCAGAACACCATGCTCAGTGCCACCCTGGCTTGATTCATGCCCCACCTTGGAAACCCCGATCAAACTGCCCTGGACACGCCACTGCTACCAGCAATATGTAAGAAAGATACAAAGTCAAGTGCATAACATAGCCTGTAATATTTTAACCCAAAAACAGTTCTAAACCATTAGTGCTAACAGGTCTTAACAAGAAAATGTAGTAAGATGTTGTAGCAATGACACACAGCTACTGTATATAGGCTGGATTGCAAAAACACTATCAATACACGGTTGTATTTGCAAAGTGATTTTCTTCCTCTTTGTAAAATGGATGTATTCATGACTGACAAATAGTATTTCGTATATGGATATTGCAGAGGCTGGCCTGCCTACCCAGAGGGCTCTGTTTATGTCTCACTTACTGCTAGGCCCCAATGTTGCCATAGAGCTACCAGCTGATGACATATTTGTTTTCCACTTCAATGACAACCTACACACAACGAATTAATACTAAGCTTTCAGTGTTCATAGCAGATTCTAAAAATATGGCTAATCGTCGTAGAATGCAGATCAGTGAGCCCTGTTTATCTACGACAGAGGAGCTGCATCATCACCACACAGGCATCCATATCCTGACATATTTACCTCATCGTATCGTAGCAGGGATGATGCCAATGTAATGTAATGACAACTGCATTAACTTATTCCGTTTACATCGCAATTGTAACACACTGGAATAATACACCAAACCAGCTTAAACTGTGGTGTGCTAACAATATTACGGATACTATAACGTTAATACAATTGGGAACATGGTTGCGGGAGCTACTGTAGAAATTATAGTGCGTATGTACCTTCTCGATGTTTATAACGTCAATTACCAGATCCCTAATGTATTACGACCGAATTAGAAAGCTAGCCAACTAGCCTAGCATCTGGCTCCAATATGGATAGTTAGATCTTAGCAACAGAGAACGGCTCGCTATGTTGAATCTTGGTACGGAAAGAATAACATTTTGAGGTGGTCTGGATATTGGGAAAGTTGTACAAGCTTTTAAAAAATCCTACAGCCTTTGTGCGAATAATGACAGTCCACTTTACTATTCGGTAAACATTAAATTAACAAAACTGCGCTAATTTGAAAAAAAATATAATATCTTGAGTCGCTTCGCCTTCTATTTCCACTGACATCTCCTACCAAAACACAACGTGGCGTCCGATGGCCAATGCTGGAGAAAACTGTTAAAGTTGAGGTTTTATATAAATGTAATGTTTGATAGTGAATTATAAATAAGCCGAAGTTTAGAATACAATGCATTATTCGGGAAAATTCTAGTCTGTCATTTGAAAGTGCACGTATAGTGTTCATTAATCGCCGAAAACATCCAATTGTCAGATTCTTAAAGCTAGTTTGGCGTGACGTTCGCTAATACGAAACAGAACGACACCTAGCACAAGTTAGCACCAAGCTATTTCACAATAATGGGTGCAGTAAAGCTACATTTAATTTACTTTAAGGGACAACATTACCTTTGGAAACAGGCGAGTATGGAGAGCGTTCTGGTGAGCTCCGGCTGTCCGGTGGAGAAAGGGTCTGCCTGGGGACCAGCCTGCTGTCACAGCCGCTTCCACCCGGGTTGGCGGGACTGGAGCAACGGGACGTCGTCGGTCCTGTGTTGCTCCCGGCTACTGAGAAGCAGCAGGAAGCAGAGCGGGTTGGGCTGTGCTGATTTCCACGCAAAAGCTGGTACGGCACCGTGGCGCGGATAGGCTGCAACCGGACCGCGGTGGTGTTGCTGTTACAGGAAGAGAAGGCTGTGGGGGAGCCACTGGGTTTAACCCGCTGCGGGGATGAGCTGGCTGGGGAGGCTGACATGACAGCCACGCTCAGTTGATAAAGTTTATGTAACAATAAAAGCGGTGCGAGTACATAGTCCTGTCATTTAAACAGCACTTAACTTTATGTGTTTTTTAGCACACGACCTAGCTAACCTTATCCATTTTAACAAACTTTGCCAGCTATCCAAAGTTTCTGGAGTTACACAGTGTTCACTTTCACACTTCTTTTCCGTGTCTGAATACACAAATAGCCCGCCTGTACTGTTAAGCGACCTTATGCCTAAAATGTTATGTTCGCTTTACTTCAAATTGGACAGACTCCTGACTCACCAAACACAATTTCCAAGTCCGCTGTTGTTAGACTCAGTTGGCACAACAACTGACAGAAGAGGTCGGATAATGGGTGGGACCAAATCCATACAACTACTTTCTGATTGGGGCTGAACTACTTCCTGGATATGTCGCTTGGGTGTTCATTGGATGTATAGAAACTTGGTTGGTGGCCACCTGATGGAGGTAGTAATAGGGTGAACTTGTAATAATGTATGTGCATACCATTAATGGGCATTGAAAAAGAATAGAACATTATCACCTGTGTCTATATCAAGCAAGTGAACTTTCTTCTCATTTTATTGCAGAGCACAAAGACAACTTAATTTCTATACGACCCCTGGTATTTTATACTTAAACATATCCAAGATTTACTCTATATTTCAACAGAGACTTAACTTAACATCACAGACATTACCAGAAATAATTTATGTTCTGTTCTTTCTTCATTCTAAATAAAGAAGAAAACACAATTGTTTAGTAAGTCGCGGGTAAATCTGAAGGCTTAGCTATGAAATTTTAAGTGAAGTCAAGAACAAGTCAACAACAATAAGTCCCAAGTTTTTTAGATTTATCCAAGGCATTTGACACTATTGATTTTGATATCTTATTGAATAAATTACATCATTATGAAATCAAAGGACTAGCACTTAGCTGGTTCAGAAGCTATTTATTTGGCAGACAGCAATATGTAAATACTAAGGAACAAATTTCCATAAGCAAACCCATCAAATTTGGAGTCCCCCAGGGATCCATTTTGGGCCCTCTCCTCTTTTTATTATATATTAATGACTTTGAAAATTCCACCATAGTCTCAGGAAGGAAGTTGTTCTGGTGGAACATGTGTACGTTCAGAAGTAGTTTTAGTCGTCAACAGAAAACTCAGATTGGACAGATAGTCTAGCTAGCTGTCTGGATTTACCCTGCAGAGATCTGAGGACCAGGTAACCATAGTCCTCAGATTGGACAGATAGTCTAGCTAGCTGTCTGGATTTACCCTGCAGAGATCTGAGGACCAGGTAACCATAGTCCTCAGATTGGACAGATAGTCTAGCTAGCTGTCTGGATTTACCCTGCAGAGACCTGAGGACCAGGTAACCATAGTCCTCAGAAATCAGCCGCAGGTTAGAACGCCAACACAGAGACAGATGACAGGGACAGATATCTGGGCAAAAAGAAGATAACTATAATTGCCATAGAGGATACTATTGTTGTTAGTTATGTAGTATCTATATGTCTGCCATACTTTGTTTACTAACAAAATAAAAAATAAAGTTACATAAAAAAAAAAAAAACAGTCTCCCATTAATGCCATCAAGTCTCAAATCAAGGCAGGTCTCTCCATCTCACACACACACACACACACACACACACACACACACACACACACGCAAAGTCAAGTCACAAAAATGAACCCTAACAAGTCCCAAACTAAACTAGTCATTCTGCATCCTTTGTAATGGTTTCTGTTGGTTTCGGGGTTCTTTTATTGTTTCCTGTCCTTTTTGTGCAGCTTTCTGTTATTCTCCTTGTGTCCTCCCTTGTCGCCTGGTTGTACTTCCTGTCTTGTGTCTGTTCTGTTTCCTGTTTTATTTTGATAGTCTGTTTCTCTGTCTAGTCCTGTCTAGTTTTATTCCTGCCTTGTGTTTTGCGGCCTTTGTGGTCGTCGTCCCTGCCCTGATGTGTTTCCCCTGTTCCTCTGTGTCCCTTTGTCTCGTGTCAGATCTTTTGTGTTGCTTCCTGTCGGCTTGTCAGCGTTCGGACTCTTCCCTGAGGTTTTTATTTCCCTGTCTCTGTGCTCCTCTGATAACTCTCTCCAGCCTAATCTCTGCGTTTGGGTTCTCAATTCCCTGGAGCATGACATCCTTCACCATATTAGGACAAATACTGAAATATTTTTTAGACTTTGTATTTATTACATTAAAATATACATAGTGTGCCATCATGGTACCTTATTCCTGCAAATGTTTTGCATGTTGCCGTTCATTCACATAATAGCTACAATAACTGTGTCACTAAGGTGCATGAAATGCAAACAATATGGTATTAATGTAAAGTATTATCTAGAAAATGGATTTCTTACCACAATATGATTGGCAATATTTCTTATTTCAATCCCGATAACAAAATATATTGTTAAATGACATTAAATTAAATGTATTTAATGTTATATAATCAATGATAAAACATTTCCCTTGTACACAGACGGTCATAAGTTAGACAATGCTTTTTAAATTTATTTGTTAAGTCCATCCACAGTTACAACCAACTGAATACATAGCCAGCATCAACAGATACACACTTGAACTGACATAAGATGGTTAAACAGAGACAACTTTAGTGGGAGTTAACAGGTAGCTAAGAGCTTACTTCTAAAAAACTATTTAAGAAGTATATTGACTTCTTATTAAAAGGCACAACAGGTTTGAAGAGACCACAGTTGATTATGTACAAACAAAACGTACAAATAGAGTATTTGGTAAACTCCTGGCTGAAATCTTGACTTTGTGCAAATGTATTTCCTCTTCTCAGGATAAGGTCTATGCTCTTTTTAAAAGCTCATATTTACAAAATGACTCCAAAGACAAATGCTCTGGTAGAGATTCCAATAGACCCAATTGCATGTGATCTGTTGAGAACATAATTCAAACCAGGTTGCAAACGTCAATCTAAGTCAAGACCAACAGATGAATACGCTGAAGTGAAATCCTCTACATTTTTTACAATGTTTACCAGCAATGTAGCACAAGAGATTGTAACTTGGTTTCTGCAAGTACCATGTATTCACAAATAAACTACTCAACTAATAAAGAGCAAATTGAGGCCTTGTTCTGACAAAAGCCTGGGTATATTCATATTCATAATAGCAGCTTGTGTAAATTCAGCGCTGCCAGAGTCTGAACATCAATTCAAACAGATGGATTTGTATCATTTGATCATTAGAAATAGTTCTAATACTATCCAAAACCATTCAAAAAGGAATCATACAGCTTTTTATCTTAGGTATACACTCAGTACAGTACATGCTGTCATGGCTTGAAAGGATTTCGGTAGAAAGTGCAGAAAGTTATACTGAGTGAAATAAGTTTTAAGCCCCCCAACGTCTCCTTCCAGGCAGCGCTGTGACCGTTGACTACAAGGCACCTAACCCTAGTCTTCACCCTAACCATTGCCTAATCCTAGAGCTGAGACGCTGGGGGCTTAAAACACAGATTAACCCTATTTGTTGTCCCAGTGCTAAGCTTTGATACAAGTTATCGCTTCATCGTCTAGGTGCCATGTCCTCAAATAACCTAGAGCTTATGCAATAAAATATCAACCTTCACTTGAAGTATAATTTCAAATTAGTACGATCTGGGTTTTATTTTTGTAGTTTTGGCCACCATTCATATCGGTATGAAATGGATTGGCTCTCCAAGGTAATTGCTGAGATATGGCAAATATGGGGACAATGCTAAAATGTCTGAATGGGGGAGGGGAGTGAGATGTGAAGCTGGCTCATACCCGGGTGTTTAAGACCCAACCCGACTACAGAGAACTGAAATGCAATGGCTGCGGTGGTCTTTTTTCAGTACTCTGTCTGGGCATAGTGTATCATGTTGCAACAAAATGAAACACAGACTCAAAAGATTGGCACAGTTATAGAGGCATTTCTAATAAAATACATTTTGAAATAACCAAACAGCAACGCAACCCAAGCCTGAGGTATTAAGTCTGATTTATGCTTCTGCAGAGGCTCCACGCAGAGCTTTAGCCTACGATAAGGGCCTCAAGTGTATACTTGTGCGTTGGTGCGTGTGTCGATCTTTTTAGGACTCCTGTACACCGCCTGCGTGGCGTAAGCGTGTCAGCGGCGTGGTCTGACATAGGAAACGTCACGCAGCCGCTACGCCATACTCACGCCAGGCAGACGCCACGCAAGTGACACGCCACGCAGGCAGTGTGCAGGAGGTCTAGGAGAATAGCAGGTCCGGCATGTGTGTGTGCGTGGGGAGTGTGTGGTAGAGCGAGTTTAACGGTGATTAGCTTCGGAGTACAGGCTCTAGAGGCAAAGTGAGAAAAAAACAAGCGTCTCCCCTGATCACGGTGGGAAATCTGCAGCAGGAAAAGTTAAGCCTCTCCTTGATTTCATGTTGATGGAGAACCGGCCGACCGTTGAGCGATGTGCGTAGCAATGTGCGTAGCGATGTGCGTAGCGATGTGCGTAGCGATGTGCATAGCGATGTGCGTAGCGATGTGCATAGCAATGTGCGTAGGGACCAGCGTCCAGTCATGTATCCACGTAAGAAATCAAAGCGCCAATTTAACGCAGAAGCTGAAATTGGCCTTTACACAACAACATGGCCTACAAAAAGCAGAGGGTCTGCCTTTTGTAGCAATGTCCCCAGATCTCAGCAACGTCCCCGGTGAATGCAAAGTCCTCATAACTGCAAAAAACCCAAGTAGTAATTAAGCGTAATTATCTTGTTCAGTTCAACAACATGATTAAAACCCATCCCTGCCTATGGTCTTGACAGTCACAATGTCTTCACCAATCATAAGCAGGCCCGTATCTGTAATGAGAGGCAGGCGCCTAACTGCGTTACCTGGGTTTACGTCGAGAGCAACCCAATAAGTAACAAGTTCATTTAGCTCCCATGAAGCCATAAAGCTTAACCGTTATCAGTTGTACAACCAGTGAAATGTCCATGCTTCCTTGTGTTATTTCCAACGTAATGTCATGGCATTGCTAAGACTACATTGAAATTAGAAAATGGATAGGGAGTTAATAACAGAAGTGTTCTGCTTCGCAGTTCTACACCTAATTTTTGTCTAATGTATTTCTGTGAGCTTTTACTTGTTCATAATGCAACAGTATGACTTGTTGTGCTTGTTCAGTAGGCCTAGGACCTCTCAAACAACCAACAATCAGCCACAGTGTGGACTCCTGATGTAAAACTTCAACAGACTAGGCGTTATGAAGCACCGAGTTCTCTAAAGTGAAGTCGTACTGGAAACTAGTCAGGTTGTAGTTCATGTCCCGGGACAGCAGCACATCAGGAATTAGGGGGCGTCCTGCCTGCATGGCCAGGACATGGGGAGCCAGAGTGAAGGGGACGTCCCCGAGGAGATCTGGCAGAGTTGAAGCTGCTTCCACCGCCGGGGGCCCTGCTATTGGCGCACTGGTAGGGAAAGCTGCAGGGGGCTTTGTGGCTGCAGGTGGAGCTGGGACTGTGCAGGAGGACTGGGAGGAAAAGCAGACAGAGTTAGTGTCAGTATGCAGTGTTTTATATTACCTTTAGATACACGTTGTTCCTTTTCCAGGTGGTTTTCTATCCCACAAGCAGCAGGGCGACAGCTTTAGGATCAAACTAATACACCTTACGGTTTTCTGAATATTTCATACCATTCTTAAAAGATCTTCCTGGAGGTGATAAAACACCATCCACAATTAGTTTTTGCCTTTGTGCATTGCATTGTGGGTCAATGGTAGGGCTGGGCGATGTAGAGAAAATCAAATATCACGATATTCTTGACCAAGTACCTCAATGACGATATTGCGACGATATTGTCTTGTTGACTATTGATGCTTTAAAAAAATGTTATTCACACAATGAGATTTTTGATAAATATTCTCCAGAAATGATTTAATGACTTGGCGGGTAAAGGTAGATAATAGAACAGCTAGAACAGTCTGGTAAGTTCAGGAAATGACATCACTTTACTGGAATGCAGCCTGTAAAACCAGGAAAAGATAACACTTACCATGTTACCATATATATCCAAAATCTAAGACGATATCTAGTCTCATGTCACGATATCGATATAGCGATATATTACCCAGCCCTAGTCAATAGTGTAATTATTAACAAACACTTTAAAATCATATATTATCATATAAACACTGACATCATTTTGTCACTTCTCCAGTTAGGCGACAATTACAACTTGTACTGATATCTTAGTCAGTTACACCAAGGTTTTAAACCAGCAGAGACTGTATGGGTGAAGCCAAAACATCTGTTAAACATAAGCATAAATGCTAGGGGATGGGCCAAGTACACATCAAATAAACCATCCCAAAGATGGTTTCTGTTATTTTAGCTAGTTCTTATCACGCTGATGTTTGTTCAAGTGTTCATTTGTCTAAGTTTGCTTTTAATTGGTGTTTTGAGGCTATAGAAACAAGGTGAAAGGTCATGATTGACAGCTGTGGTTGACTTTGATTGTTTTTAACAGTCTATGTTTTAAACATTTAACACAACAAAATGAATTTTAGTTTGGCGCTGTGACTCTTTCTAGCAGAACCTGAGATACACAATCGTCGTGAACATGAACACAGAGAAACATTCATGTACAGCTGAAGGAGCTACAGGAGTAGGCTGGGGAGGTGGAGGGAGCTACATTTCTGGCCGATGTTTGTTAACTTCCTCTGTCTCTGTGTCAGCGGTCTAACGTGTTCTCTGGTGGATTTCTGAGGACTATGGTTACCTGGTCCTCGGATCTCTGCAGGGTAAATCCAGACAGCTAGCTAGACTATCTGTCCAATCTGAGGACTATGGTTACCTGGTCCTCAGATCTCTGCAGGGTAAATCCAGACAGCTAGCTAGACTATCTGTCCAATCTGAGGACTATGGTTACCTGGTCCTCAGATCTCTGCAGGGTAAATCCAGACAGCTAGCTAGACTATCTGTCCAATAAGAGTTTTCTGTTGACGACTAAAACTACTTCTGAACGTACACATGTCCCACCAGAACAAGTTCCTTCCTGAGACTATTTAGCAGACACCGTGGCTCCGTCCGGAGCTTAGCCCCGCCCAAGATGATTGTGATTGGTTTAAAGAAATGCCAATAAACCAGAACATGTTTTTCTCCCATCCCAGAAGGCTGTGTGGACTAGCCAGACCCTCCTCCGCAGCGCTATGGAGGAAGGCCGGGGGCGTGGTCACCACGGACAAACAAAGGCTGGCCTCAAATTGAAGCCAGGGAAAAATGAATGTGGATAATCTAATGTGGATAAGGATATAGCTCTAGACATTTAGTTTTGTTCAATGTGGTTATGACTACACAAGATTTCCTGGAATGCTATTTTTGGCCTCAGTCATGTTTTGTGTGCAGCGCTGCACTAACATGCACATTGCCAACATGCTGTTCCTGATTAGTGCAGTTTGCCAAAAACAAAGCTTTAATGCTGTCAAGAACTGAAAGGCTGCTGGTAAATCACAGTGGGCATTCTGCATTGTCGCTTTGATGATGCACACCAAAGTGGTTTCCCATTGGTACTGTATGCATGTAAAATGTTGTTTAATCAACTCTTGAGTCTTTTAAGTACCGTGGATTGTACTGTACATTGCACTGTACTTGTTGAAATGTGTATTTTCTTCACTATCAGTCATTCATCAGTCATTATCAGATGGAATAAAAGTGCAGAAATGTAGTAGTAAGTTAGCCCCTTGTTGCTTTATTATATAGCTAGCACATTGAGTTGAGTGCTTTTAGCAAGATTAATTATTAAGCTCCAAACTACTAGTGACATGCCAAATCAGTACAACTAAAATAACTACATATCTCAAGGCTCGGTCACAACAAACCAAAATCAGTTGAATTCAGTGGAACTGCCAATTTATCAGTGCATTTGCTCATGAAGGAAGTTTGTACTTTCTTCCCCAAAAGTTCAGCTCTGGGAAACTGCCGTGCAAATGTGTACTAACAGTCTTGGCATTGCTGAGGCTTTGAGGGAATTTAAATAAGCCCGCTGTGCCAAATGAGAAGCAACGCCAACACAGCTTTTTTTTCTTTGTATCCAGTGTGTCATAAACAAAACTATCCTTAGCCACAAGTCATTTCATCACCAAGTTTCCAGCATTTTAATTGAATTATTGTTTGACCTGCTGCTGCTAGGTAGCTCTCTGTCTCTGCTCCCCCCCCCTCCCTCTGTCTGTCCTTAATTGCAGGAGTGAAGCCTGGTGTGCAGGAGTCAGGGTTCCAGCTGCAGATCATCTACACTGATCCCTCTGCTTCAAATACCCAGTGAACCTCCCACTCTTAGTCAGATCATCGTCAAGATGACCATCCTCGTATCGCTGGCTCAACGGTTTGTATTTACCTTTTGCTCGCTCTGATTTGTTCTCTTTTTGCCACAGTTCTGTGAACCTGACTCCTGCTGCCACCGTTCCCGCTCTCTACACTGAACCTCCGGACTATGGGACACAAACCCTTGGACATGTCGGTATCACTCCCGCTCTGTACCCAGGATTTGAAATCCATTGGATTTGGACTTTGCTCTTTTTTCCCCCCTTTGCATTCCTTAACTTGGACTCGCAATAAATCTTTTAAACTTTCATTTGGCTCTGTGTTGTTGTCTGCACTTGGATTCAACTTTAGTTCCACATGTAACAACGGTAAAGTTGGATGGGTAGTGTTGCTCTTACTTCGACATACAAAATTTGAAACTTTTGCTTCCAGAAATTCCTTTCAAAATTGATCTTAATGCCTTAATTCAAAAAATGTAGGAACTTTGAATAATGTATATGTTCCTTTAAAATACAGGGGCATAAGTACACACACCCCTTTTGTTAAATTCTCATAGAGGCTTTTATGGAAAGTTCCCCATGCCATCCCCATCTATAAGTATGGTGAAGGGTATGTGATGATGGGGGGGGGGGTATTTTAATTCCAAAGGCCAAGGGAACTTTGTCAGGATGCATAGTATCCTGTTCCATGAAATAACTGGCCTTTAATAATAAAATCATGCCTGCCTCTATGGGAATTTAACATAGGGGGGTGTATACTTATGCCCCCTGTATTTTAACATAGGGGGGTGTATACTTATGCCCCCTGTATTTTAAAGAACATTTATTTTATTTATATACATTCATTCACAAAGAAAGTTGATGTCCTTAAAAGGTTGGATTTTCCTACAATTTTTTAATTAAGGCCTTAAGATCAATTTCCAAAAGACTTTTTTTAATCAACTTTAGCATGGGGGTGTGAACTTTCTCAAGCCACTGTATATGGAGGAAAACCTCATGAAGTAGAGCAGAATCTTGGCAAAGCTTATTGGTTAGAGGAAAACAGAGTTGTTTTCTAACTCTTAACCTTTGAAGAGACAGATGTTCTTCACATGCTGCTTTTCATTAAGCTGGGTGCTTGGTGAGTTAGCATTTCACAAAAAGTTTCCTTTTAAAGCGACATCAGTCTATTCTTGCAGTCTGTACTGCCTTCAGAGTAGAGTGGGTCTGAATACAAAAATCCTCCAGATTGGCAGATTTTGTTCTCTAGCATGTAATTACAGGCAAATGTTAGACTAAATGCAGAGAAGATGTGACAGGAAATGAGGCAGAGGTTTCCTTTGGGACTGGAGCACAAGGAGGGTGGAGATCTGACTCCTGTTTTCTGTAATGAACCCAAACACAGTGGTCATTTTTTATAAAACCAAAGTACGAAATAAACACTCTGGAACGACTGTGATTCTGGGAAGTATGGACACAACATTTGGTAACTGAACTGTATGGCTGCAATTAGTGATATTTTACAGATTGCCATTTTAGCTTAAAACGATTAATCAATTATATATAATATATTATTTTCAAAATAGTTAGTTTCTGCAGGTTTCCCCAAGTCAAATGTAAGACCTTTTAAGACCATCATGAATGAAATGTAAGACTCATTTGTAGTCACAATACAGCGAAATTGGACTAGCGAAAGAAAGAAGCACAACACCACGGAATAAAAAGCATTAGAGGTAGCGTTGCAAGGACGTAGGAAAATTAAGACCTGTTTAAAATAATTCATTTTTAAAATTATTAAAACCTTTCCTGTAATGATTAATGGAGTGTTTCAGCTCTACTTGATTTGAATAAAGTGTTCTTTAGGTGTTGTTGACGTCGGGTTGGTAAGTCAGCAGTTTTCCCGTTAACCAGTGGAATATTGTGACATTGATTGACTCAGTATTGCATCACCTGTGTGCGTGGCACAAACAAAACAGGGACTCACATTACTATTAGGTAAAACTCCACAGGGAACCTTTATCATCCAATAATAGGGTTGTCTTGATTATCCAAATCCACAATTTGAATTTTATTTTCAGGTCATATCTTGATTCAATCAACAAAAAAAGTCAACAGAGACGGCAATGCCACAATAAGATCCACTAGATGGTAGAAGGGTACTAAATAAAAGAAAAAAGACGCAATCAGTATTTGTCAACGCTACCAATTTAACGCTACATTTTTAAGGAGTACGAGTTGGCAGGCTATACACGCTATACACGCAAGGACGGGTAGTATTTATGATCTAATATAGTGGTCCAGTCTGGGCCAAAATGCGTGCATGCGTGTGTGTGTCGCCTATGTAGGTCTGGAGTGAGGTTACAGTGCATCCTGTTGCACCATGTGACTAACACCACAGTCACTAACTGTGCGACATGCGGTTGCTCCAGGATGCCATATGGACCAAATGTGTGTGCACACACATCACTGTCCCCAAAAATGTCCTTAATTATAAACTGAGCAATTAAAAAGTAATAGGGCCCATTGGTGTATGTGACAACAATCAGAAGGCCAGCAGAGCTCTTTGGAGTCCTCTGTCTCGGCTCAGTTTTAAATGGCAGCATGGTGAATGGTAGCGCCCATATTGGTACGCTGACTCAGCCTGGGCCCTCTGTACCTGTCAACATCACAGCAGTGGAGATTGTTCTGTATGAGCCATGCAAGACAAGGCCAGCTGGGATGCTCACAGCTACTGCTCCCAAAGCTGAATCCTTCCGTTTATGCAAAAATATCATGGCTTCTATGTTGAAGCCAACATGTTGTCTTCCTTTCATTGCTCTGGTTATTGAGTTCCACACTGCTGATTCCAATGCCACAGGCTGATAATCCTTATCTCATGAACTGAAAACCTCAACTAGCTCACCCTCGTTGGCTGCACTATGACGTTTGTTGACCGCTGTGCGATGTTCATGCTCTGCATCTTCCTCCTCTGTTCTTCAACGGTCTCTCCTGCACAAGAAATGTGGCAGACAGAAGGTTATTAACAAGTTACAACAATCTTTGAAATTAGTCCAGTATTGAGCAAGACCGCTGCAGATGGCAGCAGCGAAACCAGCTACAATGTAACGCTAAAAGTAATTGTGCACCTTGAATTTATGGCTTGTTTTGCCATTGACAGATTCAGATTATTATTCTGTGTCTGGCAACTCTACATAGATAGACATTTTAGTTAAGGGGAAAATTTTAAAAATTAACATGAAACAGCCCCGAGATTGCCAGTCTCCCCAAACTCCATTTAAATAAACAATACTTTTAGCAGAGAAACATGCTAGCATGACTGTAACACATGACAAAATAGATTTTGCTTTTCCTTCAGCACAATGCAGGTCAAGGTGGGGGATTATTTGTGTTATAAGTGCTTTTCTGATCACATTGGGGATTTAAAAAACAAAGCATTAGGCCTGCTGAGAATGAGCAAACAATTAAGTATCCTGAGCTGAAGTGTATGCTAGAAGACTGCAATGGGATTGGGATCCTGCGGGTTCCAACACAAATATCGCAGGAGGGGATGGTTTTAACCAAGGTGGTAAGCGAGCATCCGGAAAGTGTTCCTCCTATGGGGAGATTTTGAGGCTAACAAGCCATCACCTTCCGCTAGCATTGACTTCCATTCATTTTGGCGCCACTTTGACAGCGAATAACTTTCCATCTGAAGCGTTTCAAGACTCTGTTTGTTGTTTATTTCTAAAGAAACACGACCATGTATAAAAGGCTCCGTTACCTTGTAGCTCATGATTTTATAAAAATAGATTTGTGTCATAACCACGCGACTTTCTGTCCTACAGTAGATAAATTACCGTAGAGTTATGAGAAGCTCGCAGGCAATCAGGGGGGACGTGGACACTGCCTATGGCTTTACCAGGGCTCCGTCTGGGAGCGGGCGGTCCAAAAATGGACAGAGGGTCCCGGGATTTAGAAGTGCTACTCTTGATCAGTGCTGTAACCGACTGTTAAGTTTGCCTAGCTTGGTTTCATAAGAAAGTCACGGTGCATCCAGTCAAACACCAGCCAAATGCTTTATTAACACCCCCCTACTTAGAGTGTAGATATAACCCTAACCCACGGGCCGGGTCGGGCCCATATTTTCCACCACTATCTTCTGTTTCTTCATTCGGATCCACTGGCGATCCGTTTCATTCTGAATAAGCAAACAGCGTAGTTCACATGCTTCGTGCTTGTTGCATTATTCATTAAGTTAACTCATAACAGATTTCTGTAGTTTTAACAACTCTGAATTGTAGTTGAGAATTCAGTTATAACAGCCTACGTATTAAAAACTGCCGGGTTTAAATCGGGCTTGGCCTCATAATTCCAGTTAATGTGTCTGGCCGGGCCGAGCTCGGACACAACGTACACAAGCTCGTCTGATCTCCGGTTACATGATTGGCCACCGCGTGACATTGGGTTGCATTTCATCACAGGTCGGCTTCATTTTGTTACTGCCCCACCCCACGCAAACCCAACCGCGGCCTAAACTCACTACCTCAATTCAAAATGAAAGGATAGGCTTGTGTTTTTGCCGGACCGTCTGATGACCGGCGCAGGCTCAGTGAGATGAGAAGATGAATGGGAGGAGAGAGTGAAAACAGTAAAGCTCTTATCTTTCTCTTCCTCTCCAGGGCCAAACTGACTTTGTCCACAGAGTGAAATCCTTCCGACTGATGTCACCGTCTCTGATCTCAGCTCCATGTGTCTCCACAGAAGCTCCCAAACAAAAGAGGAGTGCTGCCCTGGGGGGTTTAAGCAGCCCCAAAGCCCTCGCTGTGTGTGCATCGACCCCATCTACAATCATCTGATTAACCACCAGTCTACATCATCTTTCTCACCAAGTTGTCTGCCCAGATGGCGGCGGGCAGGAAGCAGCAGCTCATACAGCTCCCGATACTGTTTTCTTTATTATTTCTATGTTAACCATAATTTTATTTACAATTGTTTATATTTCCATTTACTATTCCATGTGCACAAGTACATTTACAACATTTACTAGCGCTGTAACAATATGCAATATCAAACGGAAATCACAACACCCAGATCCACAAACCTGAGTGAGAAGGCAGAATCGCCCCCACCTACCCCCTCCAACTCCAAGAGTTATGATTAAGAGATATGATAGTGGATGGCTGCTAGCTGGCTGGGGGCTGACTGTGGATGTGTCCCGGGTGCTGTAATGATAGTGGATGGCTGCTAGCTGGCTGGGGGCTGACTGTGGATGTGTCCCCGGGTGCTGTAATGATAGTGGATGGCTGCTAGCTGGCTGGGGGCTAACTGTGGATGTGTCCCCGGGGCTGTAATGATAGTGGATGGCTGCTAGCTGGCTGGGGGCTAACTGTGGATGTCTCCCCAGGGCTGTAATGATAGTGGATGGCTGCTAGCTGGCTGGGGGCTGACTGTGGATGTGTCCCCGGGGCTGTAATGATAGTGGATGGCTGCTAGCTGGCTGGGGGCTGACTGTGGATGTGTCCCGGGTGTTGTAATGATAGTGGATGGTTGCTAGCTGGCTGGGGGCTGACTGTGGATGTCTCCCCAGGGTTGTAATGATAGTGGATGGCTGCTAGCTGGCTGGGGGCTGACTGTGGATGTGTCCCCGGGTGCTGTAATGATAGTGGATGGTTGCTAGCTGGCTGGGGGCTGACTGTGGATGTGTCCCGGGTGCTGTAATGATAGTGGATGGCTGCTAGCTGGCTGGGGGCTAACTGTGGATGTGTCCCCGGGGCTGTAATAATAGTGGATGGCTGCTAGCTGGCTGGGGGCTAACTGTGGATGTCTCCCCTGGGCTGTAATGATAGTGGATGGCTGCTAGCTGGCTGGGGGCTGACTGTGGATGTGTCCCCGGGGCTGTAATGATAGTGGATGGCTGCTAGCTGGCTGGGGGCTGACTGTGGATGTGTCCCCGGGTGTTGTAATGATAGTGGATGGTTGCTAGCTGGCTGGGGGCTGACTGTGGATGTCTCCCCAGGGTTGTAATGATAGTGGATGGCTGCTAGCTGGCTGGGGGCTGACTGTGGATGTGTCCCCGGGGCTGTAATGATAGTGGATGGCTGCTAGCTGGCTGGGGGCTGACTGTGGATGTGTCCCCGGGTGTTGTAATGATAGTGGATGGTTGCTAGCTGGCTGGGGGCTGACTGTGGATGTCTCCCCAGGGTTGTAATGATAGTGGATGGCTGCTAGCTGGCTGGGGGCTGACTGTGGATGTGTCCCCGGGTGCTGTAATGATAGTGGATGGTTGCTAGCTGGCTGGGGGCTGACTGTGGATGTGTCCCCGGTGCTGTAATGATAGTGGATGGCTGCTAGCTGGCTGGGGGCTGACTGTGGATGTGTCCCGGGTGCTGTAATGATAGTGGATGGCTGCTAGCTGGCTGGGGGCTAACTGTGGATGTGTCCCGGGGCTGTAATGATAGTGGATGGCTGCTAGCTGGCTGGGGCTAACTGTGGATGTCTCCCCAGGGCTGTAATGATAGTGGATGGCTGCTAGCTGGCTGGGGGCTGACTGTGGATGTGTCCCCGGGGCTGTAATGATAGTGGATGGCTGCTAGCTGGCTGGGGGCTGACTGTGGATGTGTCCCCGGTGTTGTAATGATAGTGGATGGTTGCTAGCTGGCTGGGGGCTGACTGTGGATGTCTCCCCAGGGTTGTAATGATAGTGGATGGCTGCTAGCTGGCTGGGGGCTGACTGTGGATGTGTCCCCGGTGCTGTAATGATAGTGGATGGTTGCTAGCTGGCTGGGGGCTGACTGTGGATGTGTCCCGGGTGCTGTAATGATAGTGGATGGCTGCTAGCTGGCTGGGGGCTAACTGTGGATGTGTCCCCGGGGCTGTAATAATAGTGGATGGCTGCTAGCTGGCTGGGGGCTAACTGTGGATGTCTCCCCTGGGCTGTAATGATAGTGGATGGCTGCTAGCTGGCTGGGGGCTGACTGTGGATGTGTCCCCGGGGCTGTAATGATAGTGGATGGCTGCTAGCTGGCTGGGGGCTGACTGTGGATGTGTCCCCGGGTGTTGTAATGATAGTGGATGGTTGCTAGCTGGCTGGGGGCTGACTGTGGATGTCTCCCCAGGGTTGTAATGATAGTGGATGGCTGCTAGCTGGCTGGGGGCTGACTGTGGATGTGTCCCCGGGGCTGTAATGATAGTGGATGGCTGCTAGCTGGCTGGGGGCTGACTGTGGATGTGTCCCCGGGTGTTGTAATGATAGTGGATGGTTGCTAGCTGGCTGGGGGCTGACTGTGGATGTCTCCCCAGGGTTGTAATGATAGTGGATGGCTGCTAGCTGGCTGGGGGCTGACTGTGGATGTGTCCCGGGTGCTGTAATGATAGTGGATGGTTGCTAGCTGGCTGGGGGCTGACTGTGGATGTGTCCCCGGGTGCTGTAATGATAGTGGATGGCTGCTAGCTGGCTGGGGGCTAACTGTGGATGTGTCCCCGGGGCTGTAATAATAGTGGATGGCTGCTAGCTGGCTGGGGGCTAACTGTGGATGTCTCCCCTGGGCTGTAATGATAGTGGATGGCTGCTAGCTGGCTGGGGGCTGACTGTGGATGTGTCCCCGGGGCTGTAATGATAGTGGATGGCTGCTAGCTGGCTGGGGGCTGACTGTGGATGTGTCCCCGGGTGTTGTAATGATAGTGGATGGTTGCTAGCTGGCTGGGGGCTGACTGTGGATGTCTCCCCAGGGTTGTAATGATAGTGGATGGCTGCTAGCTGGCTGGGGGCTGACTGTGGATGTGTTCCCAGGGCTGTAATGATAGTGGATGGCTGCTAGCTGGCTGGGGGCTGACTGTGGATGTGTTCCCGGGGCTGTAATGATAGTGGATGGCTGCTAGCTGGCTGGGGGCTGACTGTGGATGTGTTCCCGGGGCTGTAATGATAGTGGATGGCTGCTAGCTGGCTGGGGGCTGACTGTGGATGTGTCCCCGGGGCTGTAATGTTAGTGGATGGCTGCTAGCTGGCTGGGGGCTGACTGTGGATGTCTCCCCAGGGCCGTAATGATAGTGGATGGCTGCTAGCTGGCTGGGGGCTGACTGTGGATGTGTCCCCGGGGCTGTAATGATAGTGGATGGCTGCTAGCTGGCTGGGGGCTGACTGTGGATGTGTCCCCGGGGCTGTAATGATAGTGGATGGCTGCTAGCTGGCTGGGGGCTGACTGTGGATGTGTCCCGGGGTTGTAATGATAGTGGATGGCTGCTAGCTGGCTGGGGGCTGACTGTGGATGTGTCCCCGGGTGTTGTAATGATAGTGGATGGCTGCTAGCTGGCTGGGGGCTGACTGTGGATGTGTCCCCGGGTGCTGTAATGATAGTGGATGGTTGCTAGCTGGCTGGGGGCTGACTGTGGATGTGTCCCGGGGTTGTAATGATAGTGGATGGCTGCTAGCTGGCTGGGGGCTGACTGTGGATGTGTCCCGGGGCTGTAATGATAGTGGATGGCTGCTAGCTGGCTGGGGGCTGACTGTGGATGTGTCCCGGGGCTGTAATGATAGTGGATGGCTGCTAGCTGGCTGGGGGCTGACTGTGGATGTGTCCCCGGGTGCTGTAATGATAGTGGATGGCTGCTAGCTGGCTGGGGGCTGACTGTGGATGTGTCCTTGGGGCTGTTGTCAGCTCTCATCCCGACTGAAGCCTCGCAGCGCCGGGAGACGGAGGCAGACAGACGGGGTGCTAGCTAGTTAAATTATTAGATTAATCGTCTTTCTATACAGTTAACGTTACTGATGAATTTGTGGGTTAGCCCAGAGTTGTTAACCATGGTCAAAATAATCAGACTAAAAAAAAACTGAGCATGTTGAACTTTGTCGTAACCTTATGTTACCCACCAAGAATTACATTAGCATTAGCTACTTGTCCACAGCACCTTTATAGTAGGCTAACCTTAAGCTTGGTCGATCAATATTGAAATCAATCAATATCAAATAAGGTCTCTGTTGTATAACTGTGTTGCAAAGTGGCCTGTAATCAATGACAAAACGATGCCATGTGGCAGAAAAGAATCAAGGTTTGTATCAAATCGTGGGTCGTGATACAAACCAAATCGTGGGTTTGGTGTATCGTTACAGCCCTAACATTTACAGGTCATTTACACGTTTATATCTGTGTGGGGAAGATGGATGGAATAAAAACACTTTATTTCAGCAAATTTAAGCCTTTTTAAGGCATAACGTGTTGATTTTGCAATCTTAAGACTTTTTAAGACTCTTTAAGACCCTGTGGTAACCCAGTATGAAGTAGAATGATAGAAACATGTTTGAGCCCCCTGAATAGTTATGATTACCTCTTTTGGGGAGTGGGTTGTCTTTCATATTTTTTAAGGCGTAGAAATCGACCTCTTTTAAATATTGGGGGGGGGCATATTCCATGACAACCCAACACAAATAAATAACATTTCCAAATGCCAAAATGCAAATTTAATATTAGATTGTGCTTCTTACCAATGACAACAAAGCCTCCATCTACTTCCTTCTCGGATGTGGACTTCTTTGAGTTATTGCGGAGTCCAAGGAAACTGAACATGATTATCCTGTCAACGGAAGAAATGAAAGGTTAGAAACAGAGTCCTAGCGATACATGCTGCCAGTATTTAGCTATTTATTCATGTTCAGGCGCCATTTTATTTGTTGTGGAGAGGTGAATGTTAGTTACACTCAAAGTTGAAGACAGAACTGCTTCTCTAGACTTGATATCATGTTCAACATGCGGCTACATAAGATAAATAAATGCTTAAGATTATTTTTCGCCATTGTTAGAACTTTAAGGAGAGGACAGCTGAAGAAATGAAAAGAGTGAATGACATTCAGCCAAGGGCTGCGAGTCGGAGTCGAACCCGCGCCCGCTGCGTCGAGGGGTAGACACGGGGGCGCCCGCTCTACCAACTGAGACATCCGGGTACCCAAGTAAACACTTCCTTCTAGCTACTAACTTATTATATGTTTTTTTACTAAGTTAGTATTCATTTGAAATGTATCAACATAGTTAAATATATAAGTGTTTTCATCAACTATATTCACTGTATGCTCTTAACAATTACGGTCACGGTGTTTCATTCTGTTTGAAATGTATCCCATAACTCCCTTTTGACAGTCAAGATAAAAAGCTATGCTTCTAGAAAGTGACCGACGGTCTTACTGTCGTTGTGTCTTGTCATGAGGTTCAGACTTCGGCCATAAATTCAAACTCCTTTCGGTTCGTTTCAGCTTAGTATGGACCCCCGCTAACTGTTAGTTTCGTTATTATGCAGGATATAATCTTCTGTACCTATATGAAGATCATCCGTGTTATCGTTACACTGTTATGTTATCACACCGACGTCACTGTCCTCAATCTGGTCCGTGTTCGTGTAGGAACTATAATCGCACCTACACTACTACGACCAACGATGGAGTGTCAGCAATATGTAGCGGAACTATTAAATGATGTTTCCTGGGAATAAAATGTCAGAGCACAGCGGATATGGCGTGTTAACCTTCGGAAGCGTTCGATTTATGTTCCTGCGTTTACCGGTTTTACACACCCTGTGGTTTTTCAACGGAAATGTTGATATCCCGCCCGCGTAAGCTTGTGTGTGATCCAAAAATATCTAACTAAACATTTCCCGCGCTATAGTGCTTTATCTGGAGTCCAGTAACGCCATAATAGCAAAAAACCATAAAATGGCAGGTATACTGGATGTCCCGAAACCCAGAATAACCTGCGATATGCTGTCGCTGCACATAGGCAGACCGGTGTGCTTTGTTGGGCGTGTTGAAAAAGTCAGTATTGCTTTAGCCAGTCTGAGTGAAACGTTGTTTTAACAGTTGCTAGGCCAGCATTGGCGAAGTTGTAATGGCTAGCTTAATGTCATTAACGTTACGTGTTTCTTTGCTGCTCTGCCAGGTTCACCCGACCGGGAAAACGTTCACTGTCTCGGATGGAGACGGAAAGATTGCAACAGTGGAACTTAACGAACCTGTGAGTTGGCTGACGTTACACCTCTCCACCTGGTACTCTAGGTTCAGTCATCAATTACTGGTAACGTGAAGGTATCTGGTGGACTGAAGTTATTTGTCTTTGTTACAAAGTGTTTTGCTTTGTGTCCATCAAATCTTAAGACAGTGACAATTATAAATATAATAAAGTATACTGGATCTCCCCATTATACTGGTTATTTTACTAGTACTCAAGTAAAAGTTCATCCAAGTAATCGTACTTTAACTTAAGTAGAATATGCTGGTACTCCTTGCACCTCTGCCCATAAGTACAATTACTTCAACAGGCTAGACCTTTTTTCTATCAACAAGATAATGGTATTAAAATCCCAGTATCTCCCCCAGCTTGATGAAGAGCTGAGCGGTGTTGTGGAGGTCATTGGCATGGTGTCCAACAAAGGAGTAATAATGGCCAGCACATACAACATGCTACGAGAGGACAAGGGCATTCCTTTTGGTAAGTCTTCTTTCTTATCCCTTCCACTTCAATGTTACTGCTGCAGAATGGGATGGTCAAGCAGAAACACTGCCCACCCCAAACATGAAAGATCCATATGTGACGTCTGTGTATTGATTAGGGTTGGGCATTGTTTGGCTTTAATAATTCTGATTCTTCCCTCCCCTTCCGGTTCTTATGGATTCTGAATCTTTGGAGTTGAAACGGGTCACATGCCTATTTTCACAAATAAGAAGAAAGTTTTATTTTGATTTAACCGGGACACAACAAGCTCCCGGTCTCTACGGAAACCTAAACGTACACATATTAAATAGAGAAGCGATGATCTGATTTGAAACCCAATCCTCTAAACGATTCCAATAATAATAATAATACATTTTATTCAAAGGCGCCTTTCAACACTCAAGGACACCGTACAGGGATACATAGGAAATTTAAAAACAGCAAAAAATAAGTAAATAACAACAGAAAAAGGCATTGGACATTAAGGGGAATAGGCAGTTTTAAACGTTTAATGTTTTGAGTTGCAATTTGAAATAGGGGGGGATGAATCTAATAAAGAATCGATTCCACTGGAATGGTAATTTTTTTATTTATTCCAAGTAGGACTCGGTTCTCAAAGCCAACTCCTAGTATCGATACGGAAAATATCGTGATACTATGCTGTATCGATCCCTCCCCCCCTCCTTACAGTTTAACACAGCAGCATTCATCGGTGTGTTTACAGTACTGCATTTGTGTATGATGACAATAAAGGCATTCTAATCTATTCTATTCCATTCATCCCCAGATTTAGAGCTGTATGCTGAAGCCCTGAGAGTCGTCCATGACTTCCCCCAGCACTACCCTTTTGAAGTGGCTGCAAGCGGATGAGGCTCACCATGTGACGTGTGCTCACTAACGATTCTCTTCAAGTTCACTTTACGTTGTTTTTCATGTGGCCTGTTTTTTGTTAAGTAGAAATTAGATTTGTACAAAAGAAAATCTGTAATATTAAGTCATTTCTGTTAGTAAAATAAAATGTGTGAAGACTAAATGAAGTGCAAAGTTTTATTTATTTCAAATGAGATTTTTTTATTTTTGTGTGAAATTCTTAATTTTTTGTCACTCTGCCATTCAGGTAAAAACAGAAATGCAGTTTTGCATGGAAGAAGGCCTGCAGACTTTTTTTACAGCCATTACAAACAGGAGGATGTATTACAGCAACTCAAACTGATTCAGTAGGAGTATAGTTTCAGTTTAACACAAAGTAATTCAATTTTATTTATAGTATCAATGTGTATCAACTGTCAAGGTCAAAGTTTATTTCTATAGCACACTTACAAACAGTCACTACTGCCCCAAAGTGCTGTACAATTATAGACAACAACACAAGATAAAAGCAGCGGCCACATGATACAGCATTTTGGTGAGAGTTACGCTTTAATCTGAGTCTGTCAGTGGCAAAACAAGCACTTTTGTGAAGGTAAATACAAGCTGGATAATTGTCCTATTAACTTCCATTGTAGCTTGTTTCTCTGCTGCCGACTGCAGAGATCTCTCTTACTACTGGTCCCATGTCACAGACTGGTGTTCCATCAGTCACTTAGACACAGAGACAGGAACATGGGGTCCAGGTTGAATAAAATGGTAGTAACCCCTGTACCGTACCCATGTTGAACTTTTCCTTTAATTGAAATTACAGGAATAGTATCAGTAAGATGTATTTGAAGAGTTCAACGAGTTTGATTATGCACAATGACTCCGCTTAGTGCCCCATTCTTTGTGAAATTGAAAAAGGATTTCTCATGCATTAGCGTGCACAGTAAGTAGGATTTTAAAGTTGTGGTGGGTCAAGATGGAGCTTATTTAATGGTTATATAGTTTAACTGACTGCATAATCACTTTTTCAGTGCACAGATTACACACAAAAACATGAATAGGTAGGAAGAAAAAAAACTAAAGATTCTGTATACTTCATATTGTTTACACAAATTAATCTGCAGAGTAACTAGTAATTACAGCTGGAACACAAATGTAGTGTAAAAAGTACAATAATTCCCTCTGAAATATATTGAACTAGTGATATAAAGAATCATAAAATTGAAATATTAAAGCTTTTTCAGGTTGGTATTTTATTAAAAGTTGAGTTACTTCCCATTCATTCAGTAAGTAATATGTCATGTATTTGCCTTCACAAGCTGTTTGCCAGGAAATCTTACGAAATCATTAGATCCATATTTTTTTATTGGAGCTGGTAATGAATCAGTATTTTTCCAGAGCCTTGGGTTTTGAGTGGACGTTGACAGGATTTTAATTTCATAAGTCTCATCCTTCAACAGAATGATAAATGCCAACTCGTTCAGAAGGATGACATAAAATGTGATCGAGGAGGAAATGATCGCTGTGAAATATTGCTTTATGGCAAACCAATGTACTGATGTGTATATCATTAGCAAAGTTGATGAGTGGGAGAGCAGTAGCCTGGGGGAGGGCAGCTGCCATGTTCCAGCAGGTCCAGACACTGCTGTTAACGTTGCAGCATCTGCTCCCTCTGCCCCCCCCCTCCACAGACACTATCGCTTCCATCGCACACACTTTGTCATGGAAACGTCCAGTGCCTGAAATGGCCCCCCCAAAAGGGCCGGTACTCTAATTCAGCAGTTGCATAGGTGTAATTTACAGGGTGGTTCCATAATAATCATTATGGGCTTTTTCTGAAGTTTTTGTAGCTTTTTTTTTTTCTTGTTTTGTTTTCATGATTTTTGTCGCCTTTCTGGAGTTTTTTTTTCAAAGTTTTTGTTGCTTTTTCTGAGTTTTGTTGCCGTTTTTTAAGGATTTTTATCCATAGTTTTTCACAGTTTCACATCTGTCGCCTTTTGACATTGAGTTCTTCTTTCAACAATGTTTTCATTGTTTTTGTCGCCCTTCTGAATACATGATAGTTGGAGATCTCAACCCCCTCTATGTTGTACCCAAAGTTACCCCCTTGAGCAGTGGCAGGACATGATCATGCATGTGTCTTGGATATACACTGAACAAAATTAGAAATGCTACCCCCATTTTTCATGAGCTGAACTCAAAGATCTCAGACTTAGAATATTGTTCTGAAAACTCTCTAAATCTGTTAGTGAGCACTTCCCCTTTGCCGAGATAATCCATCCACCTCACAGGTGTGGCATATCAAGATGCTGATTAGACAGCATGATCATTGCACAGGTGTGCCTTAGGCTAGCCTCAATAAAAGGCCACCCTAAAATGTGCAGTTTTACTGTATTGGGGGGGCTTGTACAATTATCAAAAGCTGTTTTGAGGTAGAGACAATATATACAAGAAAACATAAATCAGTCAAGTAGGGAATGTCCTAGTCCATGTATGTAAATGTATAACTTCTTGGGTTTTCTGGTTCTGCTTCAGTGTTTCTAATATTTTAGAAGAAGGCGGACAATGTGAGCAGCTGACAGACAGGGAGGGAAGGAGGCAAAGACAGAGATGATGATGTCACACATCACGCACATATGTGCTCAGAACAGCTTATGGATCTGACAGTTTAATCATCATATAAGTAAATGCTCTGTTTTTGGTTCACTTCCTGTGGGTCGGACCGCACCTGAACTGAACCCAACTCTAGTTCACTTGGAAGGGAAACGAGACCCCCGTTCTCAAGCAGACTAGAGTTTGTTTGTTTGATCCGCACCAGAGTTGGGATGAGCTTTCTGAGGTGTTTAGGGGTGCAACCTACTCACCACAGATATTATCACGATACGTCTGTCACGATACAATGTTACGATAATTTATTACTTTTTTTCCAACTTCAAATATTTCCCAGTTTAAATGATGTACTGAAAAGGAAACTTTGTCAACATGTTTTTCATCTAAAAAGAAACATTTCTGTGTTTGTTCATATCACTTCAATGTTATTGCTGCAAAATGGGACAAACTGACCAACATATATATATATATACAGTGGTGCTCAAAAGTTTACATACACATCAAGTTGACTAAAAGACAAAAAATCATGTTTTGGAAATTTATTTTAATACCTAAATTAAAAAATGAGGTAAAATCCAACCTTTAAGGACACAAATTTTCTTTGTGAATGAATAACGTATTGTAAATAAATAAATGTTCTTATTTAAAATACAGGGGTCATAAGTATACATACCTATGTTAAATTCCCATAGAGGCAGGCAGATTTTTATTATTAAAGGCCAGTTATTTCCTGGATTCAGGATATTATGCATCCTGATAAAGTTCCTTGGCCTTTAAATTAAAATAGCCCCACATCATCACATACTCTTCACCATGCTTAGAGATAGGCATGGTTTTATTTCAGTTAGACTAATACCTGGTTTGATTTGCATTGAGAGATGATTTTATAGAAAGTATCCCATGCCTATCTCTAAGCATGGTGAAGAGTATGTGATGATGTGGGGCTATTTTAAAAGGCCAGGAACTATCGGATGCATATATCCTGAATCAAAATCTGGCCTTTAATAACTCTGCCTGCCTGTGGTATAGTATGACTGATACAACATTGTTATTTACAATCGTTATTCATTCACAAAAATTGGTGTCCTTAAAGTTGGATTTACCTCATTTAATTTAGGTTAAAATATTTCAAACATGTTTTTAACTTTTAGTCAGCTTAAATGTGTAGTAAACTTGAGCATATATATAATAACAGATTTAAAAACCAATCAATCACAGGCTGACACGTAGCCATTCAGACAGCCATTCATGCTCGTATTCACACCAAAACAGCTGGTTTTTGGACTCTGGGTTAATGTTGGGTTAATGGGTTTTACAAAAAATGCAGAAAAGCAGTGAAAGCTTGGCGTCCAAAAACCCACCTGTTTTTGGACTGGGAGGAAGCCGGAGGACCCGGAGAAAACCCACGCTGACGACATGGGGAGAACATGCAAAGGCCACACAGAAGGGCCTAAGAATCCTCTTGCTGTGAGGGTCACTAATTTAATCCAATGTTAAATATATTGATTAGTGCTGTTTTAAAGGGGAACTACTGGGTTTCTTTCTCAACCTGGACCCCATGTTCCTATGTCTCTGTGTCTAAGTGACTGATGGAACACCAGTCTGTGACATTGGTCCAGTATTAAGAGAGATCTCTGCAGTCGGCAGCAGAGAAACAAGCTACAATGGAAGTTAACGGGACATTTACCGTCACAAAAGTGTTCCTCAGATTAATATTCAGACAACATTATGGAAAGGATCCCTACAGAGAGACACCTGTAAAACCTCTTTAAGACCCTTCTGTTTCACCAGCTCTGAAGTTGCTAGCGCTAAACCCACCAGACTCCATTTAACCCTCATGTTGTCCTCATGTTGTCCTCATGTTGCCCTCATGTTGTCTTCATGTTGTCCTCATGTTGCCCTCATGTTGTCCTCATGTTGCCCTCATGTTGTCCTCATGTTGTCTTCATGTTGTCCTCATGTTGTCCTCATGTTCGTTTCATGTTGTCTTCATGTTGTCCTCATGTTGTCCTCATGTTGCCCTCATGTTGTCCTCATGTTGTCTTCATGTTGTCCTCATGTTGTCTTCATGTTGTCCTCATGTTGCCCTCATGTTGTCTTCATGTTGTCCTCATGTTGTCTTCATGTTGTCCTCATGTTGTCCCCATGTTGTCCTCATGTTGCCCTCATGTTGCCCTCATGTTGTCTTCATGTTGTCTTCATGTTGTCCTTGTGTTGTCCTCATGTTGTCCTCATGTTGTCCTCATGTTGTCCTATATCAATGTTCTCATTCATTTTGGGGCGTCTTATTCAATTTTATAGCAAACAAATGGAAGTGTTTTTGAAATAGTATTGAGAGTAAAAGTTGACATATTCCAGTCTGTGATTATCATCAACATCCATTCCTTTAATTTTAGTCTCAATAATTCCTAATTTCTGCTTTTCTAACTCAAACATTAGGTATAATTTCCTATAAATGAGGTTTATTGACCACAAATTCCAAAAATAACTGTAAAACTAAAGTTAATAAGTTAGTGTTACGTAGTGTTGAAAACATCAATTGACAAAATATTGAAAAAAAAGCATCAAAAGTGATGAAAAATGGGACAAAAACGTCAGAAAAAGTTAAAAACAGACAAAAAACAACAAAAGTGTTGATTTTCAATTTTGACGGGAAGACAACACAAGGGTTAAAAAAACAATACTTCCAGCATGTATAGAGCCAACGTATTGAACATATTTGAAATGGACTGTTTTATGCATATGCTCAAAATGAAAAGTATTCATCATTTGAATCCAGAACTTTGAACAAACTTTTGGTTAAAGCTACTGAGTGGCATTCTTGTGCGTTCCTAGCTCCGTAGACAGAAAGAGGCACGATGCAGGTTTGAGACTGACACTCCAGAAATGGTCCCGTTGGCGGGTCCAAGCTAAATGTTCAAAATATGACCTTAAAAAGCTATTATCTTCCCAATTCATCATCACACGCATGGACCAGTGTAGGCCTGTTTCTGTTTGCTTTGGTCCCGTCATCACCAGTCATCAGGATGTAAGTTCCCACGTTACGTTTAGTCCGTTAGAAGCTTTTTTTGGAGGGGTTTGATGTTTATGGTGCCATTCTGTTCTGCTTGTTAACCGTGAAATGACCACAATAACTGCTAGACTAGCTGTGGATCTTGTAAAACTCACAGTGTTTAACCCATTGCATACCTCCAAAGGTTATTAGTTCATACTCTACATACCAAGGTGGCAGGGGCTGGGCTAGGAGGGGGCACGGGGTGGCACCGGCCCCTTCTGAAATACGATTCCCCCCCCAACAGTTGAGATTTCCATTGGCTGAGAGGACTGTCACTTGGCTGCCTGCCAATCTTCCCAGCCTTTGTATTCATTTTTTTTTTCACACTTTATTCATCAAAACATACAATAAAAGCCAGCTAGGTTACCTACAACGCACAATACAATGTTGGAGAGCAGAAGCAAACAAAAAACACATCACATAAAATATGCATACACATAAAGGACCTATACACACAAATACACAAAAAGCTTCTGATTCCTAATCAGATAGTGAATAAATAAGTAAATGAGAACAGTATTACTTACTGTTCTACATTTACTTATTATTTATTTACTAGATGAGGGATGAAAACAAAACCATATTTTAAAAATATACAATTATAATAGTAAATATTGTAATGTGTAAATTCATTTCACAACAGTATTAAATAAAGGATAAATAACCAATATTGTGTTAAGGTAGCTCATCAAATACATTCTTCCAACAGTCTATTTTTTTTAATTATTAATAAAATAAAGTGATTTAAGAAGTGACTTAAAGCGGTCTAGACCTGCTCTATCTGTAGATTATAGAGCGGTCTAGACCTGCTCTATCTGTAGATTATAGAGCGGTCTAGACCTGCTCTATCTGTAGATTATAGAGCGGTCTAGACCTGCTCTATCTGTAGATTATAGAACGGTCTAGACCTGCTCTATCTGTAGATTATAGAGCGGTCTAGACCTGCTCTATCTGTAGATTATAGAACGGTCTAGACCTGCTCTATCTGTAGATTATAGAGCGGTCTAGACCTGCTCTATCTGTAGATTATAGAACGGTCTAGACCTGCTCTATCTGTAGATTATAGAGTGGTCTAGACCTGCTCTATCTGTAGATTATAGAACGGTCTAGACCTGCTCTATCTGTAAATTATAGAGCGGTCTAGACCTGCTATATCTGTAGATTATAGAGCGGTCTAGACCTGCTCTATCTGTAGATTATAGAGCGGTCTAGACCTGCTCTATCTGTAAATTATAGAGCGGTCTAGACCTGCTCTATCTGTAGATTATAGAGCGGTCTAGACCTGCTCTATCTGTAAATTATAGAGCGGTCTAGACCTGCTCTATCTGTAGTTTCTTGAGATAACTGTTGTTATAATTTGATACTATAAATAAATTGAATTTGTATGCTGTATTCTGATCAACCCCCCCCCCCACCTGGCCACCCCTGACTGATTGTTGCCCCCCTCGTCCCCAACCCCACTCAAAAAAATCTTCCCTTCTGCAAGGTGGACACAGATGTTTTTTATTCAATTGTAATTGCCCATGAGTGCTGCAGCTTGTCATGATGCAATGTGAGCCAACATGTCTAAAACAACCCCTGCATATCTATCACATGCCGATCAGGGCCCCTAAGCGGGGCGTTTGGGTCAACCGCAGGAAGCTGTCAGGTCTGAAGTGCCACAGGGAAGCTCTAACAAATGATCCAAGCATGGCAAGTTCATAAAGACTCCATACCTGCAAGCTCCTCATGTAACATTCACAGGCTCTGAAACTGTCTCTGCAGCCTGCTACTGCAGTAGTATAGTATAGTATAGTATAGTGTAGTATAGTATAGTGTAGTATAGTATAGTAGTGCTATGTGTTACATTAACACAATGCTTCTTTTGAAAAAGAACAACCCAGTGTCAACATAGACCCCGGAGTCTTGACTATTTTGTAACGGTTTAATCACTTTTAAGGTTTTTGCCGAAATGAGCATTACCAATGAAATCCGTGAGCAGATGATTATTTCTTTTTGCACTTTGCTTTGGTATTTTGGTTTTGGACTTAGTCTCGCATTGCCAGATCTTCCTCCACAGCGCTGCAGAGGAGGGGCTGGTTTGTCCTCAAAGCTTTTCAGGATGGGAGAAAAACATGCTCTGGTTTATCTGCATTTCTTTAAACCAATCACAATCGTCTTGGGCCGTGCAAAATAGTCTCAGGAAGGACCTGGTTCTGGTGGAACGTGTGTACGTTCAGAAGTAGTTTTAGTCACCAACAGAAAACTCTGATTGGACAGATAGTCTAGCTAGCTGTCTGGATTTACCCTGCAGAGATCTGAGGACCAGGTAACCATAGTCCTCAGATTGGACAGATAGTCTAGCTAGCTGTCTGGATTTACCCTGCAGAGATCTGAGGACCAGGTAACCATAGTCCTCAGATTGGACAGATAGTCTAGCTAGCTGTCTGGATTTACCCTGCAGAGATCTGAGGACCAGGTAACCATAGTCCTCAGATTGGACAGATAGTCTAGCTAGCTGTCTGGATTTACCCTGCAGAGATCTGAGGACCAGGTAACCATAGTCCTCAGATTGGACAGATAGTCTAGCTAGCTGTCTGGTTTTACCCTGCAGAGATCTGAGGACCAGGTAACCATAGTCCTCAGAAATCCACCAGAGGAATTTCCGGCAGCACCAGAGCAATCATGGAAGTGGAACATTGTGGATATAGACTAGTTCGGGCCTGGCGCCATGGTTTATAGTCATCAAATAAACTAACTCCAAAATGTTGGAACTATGGAAAAACTGCCAGGTCTAGTTTCTCTCATGCCTCCATCAGGCTGTGAAATGCAGTTGAAAAGCATCTGTTCCCGAGGTCTTTCCCATAGTTTCTCTCCAACAGTATCTAAATTAATTCCTTCATTCATTTTAGATTTTTTTTTTTTTAGTTCCACATGGCCGTGCTCGTGTCCAGAAAGTGTCTGGATGTGCAGCCGTCTGCTGTCAAAAGCCTGCTGGTCTTATGAAAATATGTTGAACTGGAGCAGGAAGCCTGGTATTGGTGCTGTTGCCGCCTGGCTGTGTTGTCTTAACACAGAGCTGTCTGCAGACAGCATTACCAGCCGTCTCTTCCCATACAGCCAGCAGCTGAAGGCACCCAGGGCCTGCTGTCTTCACACACACACTTCCCTTTGACTGCCTCTCCATATGCACCACTAATGCATTACATGTCACACGCATTCACAAAGGCTTCTTAAAACTGGTTTAGTCTTGTGTGGTATCCAGGCAAGATAACACTATGATTTTCTGTTTGTCACAGTGGTGAATTGAGGGCCAGACACTCTTTTTGGGGCCCTAAGCTATGGTGTAAGCCAGGGGACACCTTAACTGAAAGAGAGGGGGAGAAAGACCCCCAACTACTACATATGTTGTATAAAATTAAGTTGCATATTAAACTGGGCCTGCAATACAGTGTAGGGTGGCCTAAAGCCTTTATACAGACCATTTTAGTGCATAGAATACTGAGCTATTAAAATCATAATTGTTGGCATGGTTTTATAAATATTCTCATGCGGTTCAGTGATTACTCAGGATGAACTATATCTGGCGGCCTTAGTGACTACCTTACCTATGCTAGGTCAGTAAGACTATCAGTGGGGATTTATATTTGCTAAGAATATGTTGGATCCATGTTTTTTTTAAACTTTAAAAAATTAACAATAATTTGGAGGGCCCCCTGCAGTGACTCTGAGGAAGATATGTGGTGTAAGGAATTCAAGATTAAAAATCCTTTATTATTCCCACAATGGGGGATCCAATCCACACAGGGATAGGGGAGAAAGTACAAGACCCTCAAAGGTCTCCGGCACACTGCCTGCGTGGCGTGAGCGTGGCCTGTCAGTTGCGTGGCGGAAAATGTCATTTATTGAATGTATTTGTGTCAAAATGACATATAACCATCTTTTCGTATTCTATACAAGCTTGGGTGTTGCATGAAAAATAGGCGGCGGTCCTATTTCTAGCATGCACGTGAGACGTGCGTGTCACTCAGACAGTGTGCAAGCTCTAACCTGTTAACGTGGGAGCTGACATAAGAACGTACACGCCACGCTGCTGACACGCTCACGCCACGCAGGGGGGAGCAGGAGCCCTAAAGAAGAACAAATATAAAAGATAAATAAATATACTGATATAATACATTTAATTATTAATATACAGTGTAGAATCGGTTGTGTTGTGCTGGGGGAAAAACAACATCATATAAGGCTGAGCATACAACATTAGAAACTGTTAAAAAAACACTCTTCACTCATGGTACGCTTACACACTTGTTCAGGGTCTGGAACTTTCAACTATATCCCATTGTGTTGACTTGACAAGTTGAACTTAAAAGCCCAAAGAAGTGAACAAAAGTCATCAGAATAATGGAAAGTTTTTACATTTCCAGTTCCATGAAAAAGGATGAATGAAAAGGATGAAAATCTGCTGATGTAAACCGCAAAATACTGGCGAAGCTGGTAACCATGCTGAAGATCATGTGGGGCATTTAAAGGAGCAGTGTGTAGGATTTAGTACCACCTGGTGTTGAGGTTGCAGACTGTAACCTACCGAGCACATCTCAGCTCACCCCTCCGTTTCCAAGCGTGTAGTAGAGGCTACGGTGGCCTTTAGGTAACGTAAAAACACATAAGGCCGTCTCTAGAGCCAGTGTGTGGTTTGTCCGTTCTGGGCTACTGTAGAAACATGGCTGTGTAACATGGCTGACGTCCTGGAAGAGGACCCACTCTCTATGGAAACACTAAGAGCTCATTCTCAGCTAACGAAAACGCAGTTTGGGTTCATAATTTTCTGTTCCATCTCTGCCAATGAACAGTGACACATTTATTTATTTTTTTAAACACGTTCTTATTGATTTTCACAGGAAATCTTAGTACAAACATAACAGCTTTTTAATTTTTTTTTCTTCAGAGACAAGACTATCATGAGGTCTTTGAGCCATAAAGAAGCTTTAGGGGCAAATGGTGACTTCCACTCCAACAATATCCTTCTGCATGCTAATACGGATGCAAAGGTAATAGCATCCCTTATTTTCCTTCCAAAAATCATAATGTCCAGGCTCCTAGACAGACACATATTTACTAAAAACATTGTCTTAAATGTGTTGTTGACTTCTTGTAACCAGAATATGTCTGAGATTTATTATTTATTGACCAAATATTCTGTTGGTTGATTGTGGTCTTAAGGTCCCAATGAACCAATCCTGGATGGAACCACATCTGAGCCCACCAACCTTTTAATCTGACCACTTGTTATACGAAAGTTTATCCCAAGCAGTAGCAACCCGGTATGTAATAAAAGGAGAGGTTCTGTGGAGGAATGTTTTCTCAAAGGTTCCAGGTAATATTTATTGAATGATTGGGAACTTTTTGCAGCGAGAGCAGCGGCAGGTCTCAAACATGTCTGTGATTTATGTTAGGAATTGGGCATGAGGCCTTATCTGAGCTGTCTGTATGAATTATGGGAGCAGCTAATAGAAGTTGCTCATACCAACATCCTCCAGCTACAGTTTCTCCCAGCCGCTCAACATTCTCAGGTTGCTGCTCAGCATACGATTCCATAAAGATTAGGTTTAAAACATCCTAAATATTCCTTTTTCTCTTCCCCACACTGAATCAACCATATTTCAGTCCAAGCCCAGACTCCATGTTCTGTCTTCCTCATCCTATCAGTCATTTTTTGTACATACAGGCTGGTTGTTATAAGCTTTACATGGATCAACACCTGTACTCTCAGTTTTACAGCGTATAGGTGAAGAGCATTTTCTAAGTCAGTTTAAATTATTTCAATTTATGCTTTAAACCATTGGTCTTCAACATTTTTAGGTCGCCTTAGCTGAAAGAGAGACGGATCAGGGACCTCCTACATATGTTGTATAAAATGAAGCTGCATAATAAACTGGGCCTACAATAACGTGAAGGGTGGCCTAAAGCCTATTTGCATACCTTTTTGCATAGAATATTAAGCTATTCAAATAATAATTGTTAGCATGATTTTATAAGCATACCTGTGGCACAGGTAATGCTTGATGGCTACCTTAGTGGCTAGCCACAATAGGCCAGGAAGCCTTTTATTAGTCGGGATTAATATTTGCTAATAGTTTGTTGGATTCATGTTAAGACTGTCATTTTTTCATCAATTTGGAGGCCCTCCTGCAGTGACTCTGAAGACCCTCTAGGGTCTATGGCCACGCCAAGACCCGCCCTTCAATAGCATTCACACACTTTTGGCCTGGTGTCCATGCCTACGTGTACAGGTCCTATCCCCTGTCCAATCATCTATCCTAACCTTAAAGGTCCCATGACATGGTGCTCTTTGGATGCTTTCATATAGACCTTAGTGGTCCCCTAATACTGTATCTGAAGTCTCTTTATATAGACCTTAGTGGTCCCTAATACTGTATCTGAAGTCTCTTTATATAGACCTTAGTGGTCCCCTAATACTGTATCTGAAGTCTCTTTATATAGACCTTAGTGGTCCCTAATACTGTATCTGAAGTCTCTTTATATAGACCTTAGTGGTCCCCTAATACTGTATCTGAAGTCTCTTTATATAGACTTTAGTGGTCCCCTAATACTGTATCTGAAGTCTCTTTATATAGACTTTAGTGGTCCCCTAATACTGTATCTGAAGTCTCTTTATATAGACCTTAGTGGTCCCTAATACTGTATCTGAAGTCTCTTTTATATAGACCTTAGTGGTCCCCTAATACTGTATCTGAAGTCTCTTTATATAGACCTTAGTGGTCCCTAATACTGTATCTGAAGTCTCTTTATATAGACCTTAGTGGTCCCTAATACTGTATCTGAAGTCTCTTTTATATAGACCTTAGTGGTCCCTAATACTGTATCTGAAGTCTCTTTATATAGACCTTAGTGGTCCCTAATACTGTATCTGAAGTCTCTTTTATATGGACCTTAGTGGTCCCCTAATACTGTATCTGAAGTCTCTTTATATAGACCTTAGTGGTCCCTAATACTGTATCTGAAGTCTCTTTTATATGGACCTTAGTGGTCCCCTAATACTGTATCTGAAGTCTCTTTTATATGGACCTTAGTGGTCCCCTAATACTGTATCTGAAGTCTCTTTTATATAGACCTTAGTGGTCCCCTAATACTGTATCTGAAGTCTCTTTTATATAGACCTTAGTGGTCCCCTAATACTGTATCTGAAGTCTCTTTATATAGACTTTAGTGGTCCCCTAATACTGTATCTGAAGTCTCTTTATATAGACCTTAGTGGTCCCTAATACTGTATCTGAAGTCTCTTTTATATAGACCTTAGTGGTCCCCTAATACTGTATCTGAAGTCTCTTTATATAGACCTTAGTGGTCCCTAATACTGTATCTGAAGTCTCTTTATATAGACCTTAGTGGTCCCCTAATACTGTATCTGAAGTCTCTTTATATAGACCTTAGTGGTCCCCTAATACTGTATCTGAAGTCTCTTTTATATAGACCTTAGTGGTCCCCTAATACTGTATCTGAAGTCTCTTTTTTATAGACCTTAGTGGTCCCCTAATACTGTATCTGAAGTCTCTTTTTTATAGACCTTAGTGGTCCCCTAATACTGTATCTGACGCAGCATTATTTTGTGAATTATGATTGCAAGGTGTATACTTTTATATTTATTTTTATTTTTAATGAATGTAACATTGGGGCTTTTTTTTCATATGAAAAAGCCGCAATACAAGAATATGAAATGTCTGTACTACACAGGCTTCTGATGTTTGTCCCAGTCACTCAATCAGTAATTAGTGAAAATCCGCTGCAGCTGCGGTAGTTTGCAGAAGGATTTGCCTTCAAAATAAAAGCAACTGGGACCATACAGAGGTACAAATAGCATTTCGAAATGTACTCCTAATTGCTTAGTAAAACGTGAAGTTAAATGTAAAAATACAACTCTAAGTGTAAAATTCTTAACAAAAATGACCATGCGTTGCATTGTTTGTCAAGTAAAGTTTTATTGTGAAGGAAGCGACAGGAAGTTGTGGTTGTTTGAATGTGGCTGACTTGCCACCGGTGTGCCGGGCCATCAGAGCTGCTGCAGGTTGGACTCAGAGCGGAGGGGTCGGCAGACAGAGCACGGCACGCCCGGGCCACCCACTGATGGACGTACCTGGAGCTCTTATTTTAACACACAGGTACGTGTCTCGTGCTAGAGGAACTTTAGCCAAACTGCCATTGGCATGCTAATGTTGACACAAATACATTTTCATAATGTATATCAAAAACTTCTTACAAGACGTTAGCTTAACACATCCTGAAACTAACTAGCTAACAGTTAATGTCGTTGATTCAGTGGGTGAGTTAAATTATTAGGAACCATTAAATGTGTGTGTGTGTGTGTGTGTGTGTGTGTACATTGGTACAAGTAATAAGTATTTAAGTATTTAAGTGGTAGCAGCAGAGCAGTAGTAGTATTACACCAGAGTTATTAATGATAATAGCTCTAGTAGCAGGCATTTTAATAGTAGCCCAATTGTAGTGGTATATATATATATATATATATATATATATATATATATATATATATATATATATATATATATATATATATATGTAATACTATTATTATCACTAGTAATTTCAGTAGCACTAGTGATAGAACTTATAGGGGTTGGGTGATATGAAAGAAATTCTTTATCATGGTTTATATGTAGTTTTTTAAAATCACAAAATCAATGTACATGGACAGTATATTGTAGCATAAAATAGGGTTGTGCAATTCATCAAATATTGATTTGTCCTCGATCACAAAAACGTAAATGTATGTAATCGAGAAAAACAATTATTTTGCAAAGTAAACTCTTATTTTGTCTGTGTTGGGAATTCATAAAGTTTAACGGCAAAGTATGAAGGCAAATTTCACAGTTCGAGTTCTGAATGTTTCCAAAAGTCAACGACCACCTGTGTTAAATAATCGTGATTTTAACATTGACCAAAATAATCTTGATGATGATTTTTACATACCCCCGGACCCCCCTAGATGACTTCTCTGGCCTGGGCTAAGCACACTGTGTTTCAAGATCCTAACAACGCCTCTGCTTCATTACATCCATGTACAAATCCTAGAATAGTGCTATACATCAGTCAAACAACCCCCCAGCTGCTGAAGGAACTCTTCTGTGATCAGTCCTGTCTCCCTCTTGTGTCCATGTGGACTCTCCTGGCTCCTCGTGACTGAGGGGGGATTTAGGTGATGCTGCAGACGTCAAAGGGCCGATGCTGTCTCATACTGTAGAAGCATACTTCACCACTAATGCTTCTACTCTATAATCTTCTGTCCATTTCCCCAGGCTGAGCAGCTGGATTGAACAATGACTCTGCAGTGGGTCCTAAAGGTTGTGATCCTCACGTTGGCCCTGTCGAGCCCGACCACATGCCAAAACAGAAGGAGGAAAGGCCAGAGAGATGATAACCAGGTCATCATTAATGAGGCAAAAAGTAAGTGTTTGTTAAAAAACCTCATAAAGGGACATTCTCATGCCATGGGACCTTTAATTCCTGTTTCACTGATTAAAAAAAGTCTGATTATTACAAGTCTTACATGATTGGAACTCAAAACCTTATGTCTTATTGTAGGTGTAATATGTGTTAAGTAATTTAAACATAGGGCTGGAACTAACGATTATCGATTAATTTGCAGATTATTTTCTAGGTTAATCCATTGATCGTTTGGTCTATACCATGTCAGAATATAGTGAAACAAATGTTCCTCAAAGTTCAGGAGGATGTGTCTGTCAAGCGCTTAAAAATAACAATCCAATTAATTGCATGGTTTATGATTAAATAATCGAAAGTCAGCGCATTCGCATATATCAACATTTTCCATGAGAAGCATTTAAAAATATTGAAATGGATTTTGTTAGATGAGTGAATCATTGTATATGCATTATTATTATTATTGACTCCATTTCCACTCAATGTGACACACGCACGCAGACACACACACACACACACTTGTTGCTCCTGCTACCTTTGCAGCCGCTCTGTTTCAGCAGTGTTGGCTGAGGGAATGTGGCTGTGGCTGGCTGCTGAGTCCTTCCCGAGTCAGGCTCGCTGCAACGTTTTTTTCACCTGCTTTTATCAATTTGACAGCTACTGCAGAGAGTTGAGCAACTTCAGCCCTGATACTACGAGCAGGCAGCTGTGGCTCTTGGCTTTAAACTGGCTTTTGTGCATTAGCAGTTGAACAACGTTAACAAAATGTTTCTATATTTGAATCCTCTGGGGAACAAAATCATCCAGCATTATGTTGGAGCCCTACCAATGCTGGCTTTTTGAGGCCAATACACATATTGATATTCAGGAGTAAACTAAATCTGATAATGATACATTGTATGCAGTATACATTGTATAAACTTGATTAGGATTTGTACTGCAGGTTCTTGTGACTCATCTTAAACATATGAGCTGTTAAGTAATGAGTTATAACCCGTTAAAATTAGCAGGGCCAATTTATAGGTTAGGTTCTGTTGGAAATCCACTCAGTAGTTTTCACTTCACTTGTCTTTGACCAAAGGCTTTGTCCAGGAAAAGGTTGAACTCAGTGGCAGCACAAGATGAAAGATGGGAGGTTTAGAGAGAAAGATCCCCCTCTGTTCTCCATGATCATTCGTACCAAAATGATATCTGGTTCTGGACCAAAGTGTCAGATGGGTGAAGGGAAGGGACCACCGCTGTCTCAAATATGGAGATACTCTGATAGAATACAGTTCTAGAAGTTTTATTATACCACGGCACCAAGTGCTTGAGACTAGAGCTGGGCAATATGGAGACAATCAAATATGACAATATGTTTGACCAAATACCTCAATGTTGATATTGCGGCGATAATGTAGTGTTGACTATTGGTGCTTTCACAAAATATGTACACAATGAGATTTGTAATAAATAATCATCAGTACTGTGGATATAGTGACTAAGTGGGTAAAGGGTAACAATAGAACAGCTAGAACAGTCTGGTAAGATCAGAAAATGACATCACTTTACTGTAATACAGCCTTTAAAAGCAGGAAAAGACAACACTTATGCCATATTACGATATTAAAAATGTAATGACGATATATAGCCTCATATATCGATATGGATATAATAGCCATTTATTGTCCAGTCCTACTTGAAAGCTCTCTGAATGTTTGCGGTTTGAATGTTAAGTGTGCTGTGTTTTGGCTCCTGCCTAGCCCTGATCTGCCCGGTGGAGATCATGTTCATTGTGGACAGTACCGAGAAAGCCAAATCTCTGCAGTTTGAGCGCCAGAAGGACTTCATCCTGCGCTTCAGCACCAAGCTGATGCAGCTCCAGTCGGCCGGCTGGCGTCTGCGTCTGCGCCTGGCCGCGCTGCAGTACAGCAGCAGCGTGTCTGTGGAGCACAACTTCCGGGACTGGCAGGATGTGGACGTCTTCCAGAGCCGCGTGGCCGCCATGACTTTCATTGGCCACGGCACCTACTCGGCCTACGCCATCACCAACGCCACGCAGGTGTTCACCCGTGAGACGTCGCCCAGCAGCCTGAGGGTGGCGCTGCTGATGACGGATGGAACGGACCACCCGCGCAGCCCCAGCGCTGTGATGGCCGCAGCTGAGGCCAAGCAGCACAACATCAGGGTGTTCACCATCAGGCTGTCGGGCCCGGGGAGGGACGGCCCCATGGGAACAAGACTGAGATCCATCGCCAGCGCCCCCCCACAGCAGCATGTCCTCAGCCTCACCGACAGCCATCTGGATGACAAACTCTTCAAGGAACTGGTCAGTCATGTCTGTGTTCAGGGTTGCATCAATAATGATGATGGTTCATCAAAAAATCACACATTTTATTCTTTGGACAATGATACAATATTTACTGATATCACAAAGTCTGCCGCGATACGATTTCATTTCAATTCAGGGTCCTGTGACAGATACAAGATGATACATAAGCCCATTCAACACATCTGTTACATTTATTCACTAAAAAGCAAATACAATATGATTAGACAATTTCATTACTAAGCTCTTCCAGTCATTTTAATTAAAAACAAACTACTCTTTTTAGTAAAAATAATATATATATATATATTTATATATATATTTATATATATATATATATATATATATATTGATACAAAGTGAAAATATCGATACATACATCGATACATACGGTCACCCTTATTTTGACATTCCCACTTTTTTAATATATATATATACTGTATATATATTAAAAAAGTGGGAATTTCAAAATAAGGGTGACCGTATGTATCGATATTTTCACTTTGTATCAATAATATTAGATGGTTGAGGACTGAATCAAAATATCGTTACACCCCTAACCTAACACCCCCTACACATACAGTACGCTGCTCACAGTGTACGTGTACACCAGGGGGTACTTCTGCAGTTGCCAGGGATAACAGGGAAAAGTTGTAGAGTTGAGCTACTCTACAGTTTTTCAACTAATTTAAAAAAAAATTGAAATTAGAATTTGATGGAATGAATATAGCTAATACAAAGAACGAGAAAGGAGACGGACATCCGGCCAGAAGTTAGTGTCATCCGGCGGATCTTCTGGCGGCACCCAAACCATCCCATAAATGAATCGTCGTCGATATAACTAGGCTCATTCAGACCATTAATAACACTACAGAGCACTATGTGGCCACTGAGGTAGAAGCTTTGGCAAAACATGCAAGGTTGTTTGACAAAAAAAATAAAAAACTTTTTTTCCATAGAAATACAATAGAAGTTTAAAAAGTTTTTTTGAAAACTCACAGTACCTGAGAATATAAATGACACATGAGTACCTCTAGTGTTTGTGGTTATGTTGGTCCCAGTTTGTGATTTCTGCAGGACGGGACTATGAGTTATTGTCTAACTTCCTCTCTTTTCTTTCTTTCAGAACACAATTGTCAAAACTGGGGTAAGTAACATGAGTCTTTGAACTAGAGCTCAAGTCTCAAGTCTCTGAGCTTGAGTCTACATCTATTTTGCAATAAGCACTTTTTTGTATGGACGTCGTATGAAGTTTTTAAAGCCAAAGCTTATAATGAATGGCATAGCAGCAGCAGGTGTGATCAACACTCTTGTGTGGCCGCGCCAGCAGATTCTGTGCTACGTGTTATGTAGGTAGGTGATGGGTTACGCAGGGAGGGGAAGAACATTCCTCAGACGTTTCCTAAACATAAAGATTGTTCACGAGTCCTGCATCTCGAGTCCAGTCTGAAGTCACTGTGTGTGCGACTCGAGTCCGAGTCTTGAACTCATGTCCCCATCTCTGCTATTGGGTGTTTAATGTCCTACTCCAGACACATTTAAAGTGTATGTAAAGATACTGTATTTTGTTTAACATGGTTTACCCACATAAAGAAAAGGAGCTGGATCTCTTCTTTGTCCCACATTGAGAATTACTGGTTCTGGCCTCGCCCACCACGGCAGCTCGGGCCAGGTTGAGAGTTGCTCAGTGACTACATTCTAGCACCTACCTTAGGTTGACCATTCAAAGAACAGCACGCTTTCAAGATGGCTAGAAACATCGGAGGGATGTGGACATGGCCGACATGTTTAAGCCTCACAACGGGTCAACACAACGATAGTTTCAGCATCCTGTCTGAACCCGGCGTCTGCAGTCTGGACCCGGCGTCTGCAGTCTGGACCCGGCGTCTGCAGTCTGGACCCGGCGTCTGCAGTGTTCCCAACTCTTTGCCAATGAAAGTAGCTAGTAAATGTAACTAAGCTGTTTAGTGGTTCTGTTGGCTGAGCGCCTGCATACAGCGCAGGAGGAGAGGGAGAGAGACCCTGTGCTGTTGGCAGAAGAGCCGTGGACTGTGATTACTCTGAACAGCATGCATGGAAATCACTTACAATATAATAAATATCTGGCTTTTCCCCTGATACTCTGAAGTTGTTAAATTTGTTGCAAGACAGAAGCCAGCATTTTATCACTTTTCTTTTTCTTTTACTATTTCACCTTCTGCTTCGTATCTAAAGCACATTGTTGATAGTTTTGTTTATGTATTTGTCTTTTCCACATTTATTACAGTGTCCCCAGCCAAAGAGCTGTCTTTGTGAGAGGGGGGAGAGGGGTCACCCTGGAAGCCTGGTGAGTGTATTATAGTATTCTCATTCATCTTTATGTACTAACATGTACTGTATAACACAATCTGTGTTCCAGCATTCATCAATCACTGCATTTCATACCAAACTACGACCTGAAATGACAGACAGACAGACAGACAGACAGAGAATTCAATTCAATTTTGTTTATAATATTAATTCATAACAAGAGTTATCTCAAGACACTTTACAGATAGACCAGGTCTAGACCACACTCCATAATTTACAAGGACCCAACAGTTGTTGTAGTTTCCTCCAGAGCAAGCAACAGTGCAACAGTGGTGAGGAAAAACTTCCTTTTAGGCAGAAACCTCGGACAGGCCCAGACCCAGACCCAGACCCAGGCCCAGGCTATTGGTAGGCGGTATCTGACGACCTGTTGGGGTTAGAATGAAGAGTGGCAATAACAGTCACAAAAAATAGTAGTTTGTAGTAGTTCTTTGTAGTAGTTCATGGCATAGCAGGGCACTGTGCAGCGTTACAAGGCCCAGCAGGACGTAGCAGGATGAACACGGCATCGCAGGACGTGTAGCGGGACCATGGCGACAGCTACAACCATGATTTTTGAGCCTCCTTGATCCAAGGAAACATGCTGGGCGAAAAAGAACATAAGGACTCCGGGGAATGACTCCCCAGAGCTAGGTTAGTAACTAGGTTAGTAACTAGGTTAGTAACAAGCATTTCTGGGACATGGATGCACACAAATGGAAAGATAGAAAGATAGAGGAGAGAAGAGCTCAGTGTGTCAAAGGAAGTCCCCCAGCTGTCTAAAACTATTACAGCATAACTAGGAGAGACAGGGTAAAGAGAGGAGCCTGGTCCGGCTAGAACTCTCCCTCTAGTTTTATTATATTATTTATTATATGATAGATAGTTCTAACAACTATGACGAGAACCCAGACAGACAGGTAGGGGGTGCTAGACAGAGTTATTAACATCCGGCTGGCATCACAAATAAGTTCTATGGAGATATAATGAGTTATGTTGTTTTATGTAATTATGAAATTTTAATACTGGTGCTAAAGGCAAGGTGTCATGTAGACGTGGACAATGAACTAAATTCATGCAAATCTGATCATTTCCCTGCATGAGCAAGGAAATGTAATTCCTGACCTTGGAAACAGCAATTTGACAAACAATCTAAACTTTAGGTCCACTTGTTAGCTTTCCTATTAGCTTTCAGCTTAGGTGATTTGATGTACAATCTATATCATTGCCGTTTTCAAAACAATCCAACCTTGAGGTCCACTACCGATAAAGTGATAGACAGGTGGACAGAGCGACTGGCCCGTCCCACCATCACTGCCAAGCTCACTTCCTCCGCCACACAGAGCCCAGTAATCCTCACACAGTGCTTTGTTATTCCGCCAGCAGGTGCATCTGGCCTGCATTCAAAGCACTGATGGGGGAAAAATTTGAAAGAGCAGGAAATGTTTCCCACAGCGCAAGTGTAACAGGTGGCACAGGGGCCCCGCTTTAAGGGCTGTTTTCACTGGTGAAGAGGCCCTCGGAAAGAAGCAAAGGTCAAAGACAGAAGATTAAACACGGGCAAACACACGGGGCTGAGAAGATCTGAGAACCTGCTGCACTGAGGTGTGTGTTTGTGTTGGACAGGGGTTACAGACAGGTCACACCGAGAATGCCCCATCTCACCTTGGGCTAAAAACACACAGGGTCCAAACTGAACAAGGGGCCCAAATATTGTCATTGGGCATAATCTCTCGCTTTTCTTTCATGTAGGGGAAACCAGGCGAGCCGGGCTCTGATGGAGCTCCAGGTCCAAAGGGATCTCGTGTAAGTCTCCTATTGTCTCCATAATCCAGTGCTGGTTACAGACAGAATCCATGAAGAGTCGTTTGATGTGCTGTTTTGTCTGGGCTTGGTCACTGTAGGGGGAACCCGGCCTTAATGGACGTCCAGGAATGGAGGGCCTTGAGGTAATCAACCTATGTTTTTCCCAACCTTCTCTTGACTGGGTCATATATAAATCGGAATATGGTATTCTGTTAATATTCTCTATTATCTCCATGCTATTATCTGAGCATGCAGGGAGCTCCAAATGTCCCTTTCTTTATAGAGTTTCACCATTAAAACACTGTACTGTTACATAGGGGTGTGAATCTTCACTGGTCTCACAAACTCAATTTGATTCAGATTATCCTGTCAATGATTGGATACCATTCGGTATCCCCATGCATCACTTTGTGCCTCTTTCTCAAATGTATTATATATTGCTACACATGGTTTTCCTCAACAAATTCAAGCAGTCAGACATGCAGTACAAGAACTCGCCTCTTGCTCTTAAAAAAACACTTCCTGAATGTAGCAGAGTCTGAACACATCAGACAACAGACAAACTAAAAGAAAGCGGCAAACAGAAAATCAACAAGGCAATAATCGATTATGGTCTGTTACTGCATCGATGCAGAATGGTCCACGTCTGCACCGCGATGGATTGATGCAACGATTCATTGCAACACCCCTACAGTTAAATGCTGCAGTCCAGAAGCGAGGTCAACGGCGAGCAATCCTGTGTACTGTTCACGTGTCTCATATATATAATATAGCTTGTTGACGTTTTCATTCATCTGTTGGTTTGGGCTGGGCAATGTGGCGAAAATCAAATATCACCATATTTTTGACCAAATACCTCGATATCGATACCACAACGGTATGGTAGGGTTGACTATTGGTAGTTTCACAAAATATTTACACAATGAGATTTTTGATAAATAATCATCAGTAATGTAGATATAATGACTAAGTGGGTAAAGGCCAATAATAGAACAGTTACAGTCCGATAATTTTAGAAAAATACATCACTTTACTGTAATGCAGCCTGTAAAACCAGGAAAAGACAACACGTATGCCATATTACAATATTATGATATCCAAAATCTAAGATGATATCTAGTTTCATATCACAATATTGTTATAATATTGATTTATTGCCTCGCTGTTGTTTGATCTGTGAAGGACAGAAACTGCCTGAATAATATCGTTAAAGTCTGCGCCAATATCATTGGAGCCCATCTGAGTGACTTAAAATCTTTCTGGGGAAAAAAGTGTATTCTCCAAAAGGTGAAACGTATTATTAATCATGACCATATTTTGTCGAGTGTGTTTACACTAATGCCGTTAGGGTGGTGCTATCTGCCGCCTCCCAGAAAGACTAACCAAAACGGTGATTCCTCCGGCCATTAAGCTGCTGAATGCGGAGTAGCTGTCTTGATGGAAGTGTATTTTGCACAACTATATACTGGTTATGTGTTTAAAATTGGTGGATTGCAGTTGTTTTTGTATGTGATATCTGTATCTGTATCCAGTAAGAAGCATTGGGCCAATTGGCTTTATTAGTTATTCAGACAGATTTCACCCCTTTTCAAGTTTCAGGTTGTCTCTTTAAACTTAGTGTTGGTTGGTTGACTTGATGGTTGGTGGACAGCCAGCTGATATACTGGACTGCTATCATAGCTGAATTAAAATGTCCCTTTCTCTAGGGTCGGCCTGGCAGCAAAGGGGAAAAGGTATGTCTTATCACTATTTTTGATAAAATACGTTTTGCAGTGTCAGACTTGGCTCAGTGTCCAGATTAGGAAGAGGTTAGCTCTGAGCTACACTCACCTGTACCTGTACATATTACTGTTATTACTCTCTTCTTATTGTTTCTATTTCCTATTTTATTCTTTCTGTATTTTTCTGTCCTATGTATATTTGATGTGTGTTTTGTGCTGTGCTACATTGAGCTGCTGTGACAAGTTAATGTCCCCATTGTGGTATCAATATCTGGTTGTATTTTCTAGGGAGAACAGGGTGAATGTGGTGTCTCCGGTAAAAAGGGAGAACAGGTAGGTGTTATTATTTAATTAATTTAATCAACATATTTTTCTGTTGCTGAGAACTACTTGTAAATGTATTGATGCTATGCTGATGTCGTTCCTTAGGGTGCAGATGGAGCTCCTGGCCTCAGAGGCCCCAGAGGAGAGCAGGTGAAGTTTTTATTTTGATCCCATTAACCAATATTCTTTATACTGAATATCATACACAAAGCCTCAGATAATGGTTTTCACATTTCACATTGCACTCGCAGCTGATGCTTTGTGATCATTGTGAACTCCAAACCAATCACATTAACATACAGTACTTCACAAATATGGATCCACAGTCACGGAATATATGAGATAGATTGAAATCATAAATTTCAATTACTTATAATAGACAACAAGTAAATCCTATTAGAGTTATGGCACCTCAGCAGCCTGGCTGAGCTAACATTCACATGGAGGGCATTGAAGGAAAGAATGGAAAGAAAACTGTCGTTTCCCCACTGTAACCACCATGTTCTTTTTTGTTACTTTTTTTATTGTTGCTTGTTTTTATTTAGTTTTTTAACTTTGGACAGAGCCAGGCTACCTGTATCCCCCTGCTCCCATTAAGAACAGTATGCTAGGCTGGCCTAACCACATGCTGGCTCCAGCTCTGGACTTTACACAGACATGAGGTTTATATAGATCTGAAAAAGCCATTGGCCAAAGTGTCATCTATCCTTCTAAGAAATGGCCAACAATGTGTGTCGCTCACATTCATTCAAAGTAGTAGACTAGAATCTCAGGGTCGTTTTATTGTTTCAGTAGGTGTTCATGTTTATGTTGGATATTACCATCATGTGTACACCCATGGAACAGAGGCATGTTTTCATTTAAATATTGAGCAGACTCTGCGTATGAGTCCTCATACCTGAATGGGTGTGTGGTCAAATTGAAAGATTCCTGTGTCCCCCCCACATCCGCGCTGAAACAATCAGCGCTGCAGAGAAAGCCACACACTCCGAGTCCATCTCCTGCTCTGCACTTGTGGAATGTGAGCTGTGGATTAGGTCTTATCCCCCTCCTAATGTAGCCTTTCCAAAGCGGGGAATCCAAGCTTGAAATGTTTGGTTGTAGTCTTTGAGCAAACGTTGTCCCAGAGGATTTGGATTTGAGCACATGTTATCAATTCGCCCTCTTCTTAAATGCTTGTTGCCCCCTCTAGCATCGGTAGAACAACACCGGCCATCGTCAGCGTGCCATTCGGTTTCACGTCCTTCTGATCCGTCTATCTCCATATTCCCATGAAATGTACCTACCCACCAAGCCAAACGGTGTATACACAAACCTGGAATACCAAAGTATACACCATCACAGTCTCAGTATGAGACCACCGGACTCACCAGACTCAGTGTAATTTATATCTTATTTAAGTTCACAACTTTAAAATTAATTTAAAAAAGAAAAAAAACTTAGAATTATCTAAATTTAAAGAAACATCTGTTTTTTTTGCACATTTGGGCCCATTAACTATTTTCTATTTTCCATTCCATTTTGTAAAAGCATGCTTTTACCTGGAGCTACATTACAGAAGCTCAGTTTTGCCCCTGAATACAGTACGGGATTAGTTTGAAGAGTCCAGTGGCTTACTGTCTGGAGCCTGTACTTAACCACCAGTGTGACTGGTGGCCTCTACGTTATAAACCCAAAACATGGTCCTCATGATCCAAAACCTCACCAAGTCATTTAATGTGCCTAGAGCAGACTCGCATTAAGAGATGTATAAAACGCAGTGACAGCTCACTCAGGTGGTAGAATCATTAAAAAGGTTTTGATCATTAACCAATCACTACATACCCACTAGTCTATATCTATATCAACTTGCTAACGCGTAATTCCTTCTTCTGTCAGGAAATCTATCCCAGTCAACATTATGCCTGCTGCTAATGCGTAGCACGGTACGGCATTCAAAGGCTCTGTTTGTTTTGAAATATCAACATTACTGAATCTTTGACACATATTTAAAGCAGACATGATCCAATTTATGACTTTACATGGCTTAAAAGATGAACAAATTGGCCATCTGATAGAAGCCCTGACAGTCTTGTTTGGTTACTTTTTCCTGTCGAGTTTCTGTGGATTTGTTACATTTGAGGATAGAATGTGTGTCAGGGAGCTTTCATGTGGAGCAGACGTTCCCACTCTGGTCACACTCCTCTCAGCTTCCAGCAGAGAGCAGTCACAGCTCACCAACCACGGACACACACTCACTTCCCAATGTTTCACATGTCAAATTTATCGCTTATGGAGCGACCTCTAGCTCAGCCAGTAGAGTGTGCAGCCAGTCCTTGGCAGTGGCCCAGGTTTGAATCCGACCTGTGGCACTTTGCTATGTGTCGTCTCCTCTCTCTCTCCCCTTTCCTGTCTATCTACACTACTGGTAGTTTGGGGTAACTTAGAAATTTCCATTGCACTCCATTATAGACACAATACCAGCTGAGATCAGTTGCATTGTTGTTTCAACCAGGGCAGCAGTTTTCAGATTACATTATGTGCTTACATAATTGCAAAAGGGTTCTCCAATGTTTTCCCAGTTAGTTTTTTGAATGATAAAAATGATATCAGATTAGTAAACAGAATGAGCCTTTGGGACATTGGATGACTGGTTGCTGATAATGGCCAATGTAGATTAAATATCAGCCCCCCACTCAGAACAGCTGGTATTCTGTCTATAATGGAGTGGTATGGACATTTATAAGTGACCCCAAATGATTGACCGGTAGTGTGCCCTAGGGCTGTCAAACATAACGTAACTGAGGGCCACACTGGAAATGAGAATCACAATTATTGGCATGCTTCTATTTAACACAAAAGGTCAAATATCTTTGCATTATTGCATGTCTCATACAGCTTTCCCTCATACAGTTTGGTTAACATGAAACCCTTCGTAGAATTTAGCAAATCATGAAAAACAAAGATTACTATTTCAAAAGCAGCTACCACACAGCCAGCTCACAACAACCTGCTTCACAGCCTGAATATGGAAACTCTGTTTGTGTGGGAGTTTCTGAGGCTCATAGTCGGCAAAGCTGCCACAATCTGCAGTTTACAGTGGGATTACAGTGGGAAAAACAGTTTACTGACTTTTTTGGACAACTAGTCAGGCAAAGATTTGCTGTAAACTTGAATTGATATGCAGGCCGGATCAAAATTTGCCCTAGTTTCAACTGTCTCTAAGGGAATCTGAATGTAAGTAATATCAACATGATCCCATACCTGAAAGGGGAACTCTGATTTACATATTTAGTCTGTGTCCAGGTGTTGGAAAGTACTACTGCATATGTGAAAGAAGCTATATGAAGCTGAAAATGTCGGTGTCATTTGGGTCTGAAGCCTACAAGTTTAAACATTTGGGGGTGGGGAGAAAGGATTGAGATTCCCCAAAACCGCTGTAGCCCTGCTCATCTCTGCTGCGGGCTAATGTAGCCACTACTAGCATAACGCACCTGAATGTCGGCTCCTGGCTGTGCTAATGTAGCCGTACCACAACCCAAACCTCCAACCAAATTGATGTTGGTCAAGCTGCATTGTGGAAGGTTTTTCAAAATATAATATCTCTGGTTCTCTACATCACATTTAACTTACCATACTTAATAACCCACATATAACTGTTATCCTTAGCCTAACCACAACCATTAGTCTTAATAATATGACTAGGTACACTTGGGTGGTGCTGTTGAAGATACACCCCACAGCACTTTACCTTTTACTTTAACTCTCTGATAAAGGCAAAGATTGTCAAATACGCCAAATGTCACGGTGTGTGTATCTCAAACCCCAAAAATACCAGCAATATCACTAGTTCTTCTTCGAAAATGGAAGAGTTTATGTTTTTCTTTCATATTGAATTCCTTTTATGTCATTCATAGAATCATATGTATTTACTTGCCCTTTTCTGTTTTGTTCTTGTCTCAGGGAGCCAGAGGAGCAACTGGAGACCAGGGTCCAGAGGGGACACCTGGATCTAAAGTAAGAACACTGACAGTCGTGTGTGTGTGTGTGTGTGTGTGTGTGTATATATATATATATATATATATATATATATATATATATATATATATATATATATATATATATATATATATATATATATATATATATATATATATATAGTAAGTGTCTTTTCCCTCCCATAAAAGGGTGACCGAGGACTGAGGGGAGCATCTGGACCACCAGGAGATAATGGCATTGGGTTCCCTGGTCCCAAGGTACATTTATATTTGGTTTAGCATTTGATTACAATTTTCTTGCCTATCTATTAGAAAGCCATGTGTCTTGTGTACTTTAGTTTCTCTCTAATCTGTAAACTTGATTTTTCAGGGTGACAAGGGGAACCAAGGAAGACCAGGTCCTCCTGGACCAATGGGTATGGGTGAACCAGGGACACCAGTGAGTTGACAGAACTGAAGCCCCTTTCCCACTGGACAAAACACCCTTTAACATCTGGTGTTTGTCTGCAGTGGGGAAGGTTACAATTGGCCCTGGGGGGTCCTCAGAGTCACGGCGGGGGGGCCTCCAAATTCTTGTTAATCTTTTGAAAGTTTTTTCAACATGAATCCAACTTAGTATCAGCACATATAAATCATCCCAAACTGATGATAGCCTTACTGGCCTATAGATAAGGTAGTCACTAAAGTAGCCATCCACAGATACAGTTAATCCTAAGTAACCCTGTGCCACATGTTTAACATTAAAATATAATTAATAAAATCATGGCAACTATTTTAATAGCTTAGTATTGTATGCACTAAAAAGTTATGTGTAAAGGCTTTAGGCTACCCTACACGTTACTGTAGGCCCAGTTTAATATGCAACTTCATTTTATACAATAGTAAGGGGTCCCTGCTTTCAGTTAAGGGGTCCTTGGCTTAAAAGTCATTGAAGCCCTCGGCTTTAGAGACAATTTGGTCAGTGCCTGAAAAGTATTATAAAGTGTGGTGGTGATGACCCATGCCTTTGGTGTGGGAAATCTGGGATTCATTCCCACTGGAATACATCAACCAGTGTGTCCCTGAGCAAGACACTTCCCCTCTAGTTGCTCCAGAGGCGTGCAACCTCTGATATATAGCACTTGTAAGTCGCTCCAGCCCTACTCCACAGTAGGCTTGGGTATTTATCTCATTTTCGCCCCTTTTCCGGCGCTATGCTTTGACTTATTGTCATCTCAACCACAAATTCTGTCTGTCCTTCTGAAAGTGGTGCTCGGACAGCTTTCCAAATAAGTGGGCACCGTGTTTGAAAGAGAGACTGAATAAGTATTCAATATAAAAATGATGGCCTACCTTTATGTTCTTCTGTTTATCTAAAGGGCAGAGACTGGCTTTTCTCTACCTCCTATTTTGGTCACAGATTTGGGGGTCAGAGGTCAGATGGACTGATAATTTGACCCCCAGCAGCTTTTATTACAGCAACTCTGTATTCTTGTTTTGTGTGAATATTATAGTGCTTCCAGTTTACAATTACTAGTATAATGTCATATCTGTTAATGCAACATTTAATATTTGTCTTTGTGTTGCTGAGTTTAGGGTCCAGCAGGGCCACCAGGGACGCAAGGATCGCCGGGGTTTTCCGGTGAGGGTCTCCCAGGGCCCAAGGTAAGTTAACTAGCATGTGTCAATTTATCCATCCTTTATGTAAGATTGTCTGCAATGCACGGGGATACACATTTCCAAAAACAATGACAAAGTCTTACAAAATATGAGATGTGACACAAATAGGTTGAAGAACCCTCTAATTATTATTTAATTAAGTTATTTATAAATTGTGGTATAGGTATTAGGCCTAGCACTGAAAGTGCAAAGAAACCTATTGTTTTTGCAAGGATTTTTATTTTTCCGAGTCCTTTGTTGCATTTTTGACGGGTTAGAATGCACTAAATCTCACAAAAATGTGCACATATGTCAGACCTGGTGATAATTGCAAAGTTCTGTAGTGATTGGGCTCGGCCGTTGCCAGGGAGCTCCAAAGCGCCCCCTAACATACGCCATGATCCACAGGTAGTATCTGTGGACCTTCATGATAAAAAGTTCTTAAAAGAATTCTGATAGCTAAAACAATGCGCAAGTTATAGAGGACGAACTTCCTGTAGGTGGCTGTTGAAACAGGAAGTTGTGTTGTTGTGTATGTTGGCCACAGTTATTCCGATGGTGGATGAGCATCCTTGACATATTTGGAGTGAAGTTTTTTTTTTACTTCACCTGGAGCGTTAATCCGAGCTGCATGAAAATTTGCGTGTTGCCTCGGGAAAAATGCACATGTTATGGAGGACTGATTGACTTCCTGCACGTGGCAGTCCAAACCGTAAGGTGCAACCGTTAGTCTGAATCTGAGGAAACTAGGCACAGCTGTTCCCCGTGCTCTGCTAAGGTTGTGCGCAACGTTTGACATAAATTGCCCGGCCCGACATGCTGGGAGGGGCGAGGGCCCGTTCATTGCTGCTTGCAGCTTTAATGTTATTTACATTATTATTAATTGTTACAGGCCTAAATTTGTCATTATTGTAATCATTCAGATTATAGTTTTATTATTTGTCCTAATGTGCCAATATGATTTGTTATTTCCTGGGTCGTACTGTGCCCGTAACCCTCCCTGTGTGTTTCTCGCAGGGCGATCGGGGTTATGAGGGTCTCAAAGGCAGCCGTGGACCTCCAGGAGTTGGATACAAAGGTGATAAGGTACGGTTAAACATGGTTGGGATCGCAGACACGCGTATCGTAGAAACCCTGTGATGCTGAGACGGATGACCTGTCTAACCTGTATCCTGTCTGACCCTCAGGGGAACACTGGAGCCCCAGGGCTGCCAGGCTTGGTGGGCTTTCCAGGGGCAGGCATCCAAGGAGATAAGGCAAGGCCATTAAAAATGTTAGGAATCTACTCCCCCTAATTATCCTTTCATTTGTGTAGCTATATTTTGAATTGTGATGTTTCCTTTTGTCTATAGGGGGACCACGGGCCAGCTGGGCCTTCTGGTCCCAGAGGACCTCCTGGACTGGGTATAGTTGGACCAAAGGTTAGTAGCAGTTTTTTTGATTTCATATGTATTTGAATAGGGACAGATGCTTTGACATAGACATTTGTGCAACACATTCCCAATGTACGGCCTTACATTTTTTATGGCGATTGCTAATTTCCAATGCCGTCCCTAGATTATTATTTTTTTAACAAACATGAAACATTGGCACATTAAAATACAGAAATCACATTAACATACAAAACACATCCATCTGTACCCCCACGTAGGGCTGAAAAATATGACCTAAAATCACAATTCAATCACATTCTACCTAGATAACGATAAATGAATGCTATTTAATCACGTTGTTCTAAATCATATTTTCTAAAGCCAAAATATTTCCAGACAAAGGACACTGCGTTTTTTTGGGGCACAAGTTGCTCAGTTGACTTGGACTCTGTGTTTGAGTTATCCTCCATTATGCTTTCCATGCGGTTGATTGGTCCGGGAGAAGTCACGTGACTACCCACGCGGTAGAATGTTTTAAAGGAGAAAGGAGGCCTATCAACAGGAATAAATTATCGCCATGGGAAAAATACGTCGATAAAAGCTTCAGAATTTCAATGTTGATACATTTTTTATTAATTGTCCAGCCCTACCCCCACGCCACACCACTACACACCATGGCAGCCCACCCCTTGTTGGTAGTAGAGAGTTAACACTGGGGCGTTTGTATCATCCAAAGGATTGAGTGATGCGTTAAACAGATATTAAGCAGGGCTCGACAGTAAGGGTTGCCCTTGGCAACCAGACTGACCAGGGCTCACCTTTTCGCGGTCTCTGGTTGCCCCCTTTGGCAACCACACCTGTTCAATAGTTGTGTTTTTTTTTATATATATAAAAACAAATAAAAACTTACAAAACTGGAAGAAAAAAATATATATATATATATATATATATATATATATATATATATATATATATATATATATATATATATATATATATATATATATATATGTATATTTATACATGCACGTTTGAAAAGTCACAGGTAACGCAATTTTCTGCTCACGTTAACGGAGCATGTAGAAATCCGGTGCTAATATGGCACCGCTGCCCGGTATCTCCCGGACGGAATAGCAACGCGGATTTCGGTGCTTCATTACAGCGCCACTTAAATTACTGCGTTGCTCTCAGATGTTCTGAAACCGACGTTAGAAGCAACAGAAACACTGCTGTGTGTCACGCTAGTAAACTCTAATAACATGTTACACTGCTGTAACGTTAGCCTACCGTTAGCTACAGTAGTAGATGGCGCCATTTATCGGGAAAGGTTGTTTTGAACGATGACAAGCTGGAATGAACCCCTCCCCCCTCCACACACACACAGTTGCTAGTAGCCAAGGAGCACCAGGAGGATTACAAACACATGATGAATTCTTCTGAATTCGGCCATCTCATGTGATCAGTCAGTGATTTATATGGTTTCCCAGGGTGACCACGGTTTCCCTGGAGAGCCTGGACCTCAGGGAGAGAGGGGTGTTGGTGAACCAGGACCAAAGGTAGGCCAACCAAACTCCCCCTTAAAGAAAGCATGTTCAGTGAAAAAGCACACTGGGACCTAGGAGTTTTGAGTTAATGTGTGTTTTTTCCAGGGGGAGCCCGGGCCCGACGGGGTTGCTGGGATACCTGGCATTCCTGGGGAGGATGGAGCTGTTGGGCCTAAGGTGAGTCAAGTACTGCAAGCCAAAGGTTCACATTTTGTAAGTTTTGTAAGTTATATGGTCCTGTCTGGCAGATATGGAACATACCCAGTTACCAAACAGTTAGGTAGCCTACTTTCTATATTTTGAAATAGTAGTCATAAAAAGATATAAACAAAACTGCCCCTTCCTGGAAGAGTGTATGGCATGGGCCCATCATTGTGTAACTAGATGATTATTTGAAATGAAATTATTATATAGTTTACATTTGAATCAGCTTCGAGAAACAGAGCAAAAATCACAGATTGAGTGACCGTAATCACATTAGAATATTTATTATCCACTAAGTGTGAGAGAAAGTTGTGTTCTTATGTTTTTATACTCATACTCTGCTTCTGACTGGCTAGTAGTCCTTACCTAGGTACTGTCAGGGAACACCCTCATACTCTGCTTCTGACTGGCTAGTAGTCCTTACCTAGGTACTGTCAGGGCCCTCATACTCTGCTTCTGACTGGCTAGTAGTCCTTACCTAGGTACTGTCAGGGCACGCCCTCATACTCTGCTTCTGACTGGCTAGTAGTCCTTACCTAGGTACTGTCAGGGCACGCCCTCATACTCTGCTTCTGACTGGCTAGTAGTCCTTACCTAGGTACTGTCAGGGCTCGCCCTCATACTCTGCTTCTGACTGGCTAATAGTCCTTACCTAGGTACTGTCAGGGCCCTCATACTCTGCTTCTGACTGGCTAGTAGTCCTTACCTAGGTACTGTCAGGGCCCTCATACTCTGCTTCTGACTGGCCAGTAGTCTTTACCTAGGTACTGTCAGGGCTCGCCTCATACTCTGCTTCTGACTGGCTAGTAGTCCTTACCTAGGTACTGTCAGGGCTCGCCCTCATACTCTGCTTCTGACTGGCTAGTAGTCCTTACCTAGGTACTGTCAGGGCACGCCCTCATACTCTGCTTCTGACTGGCTAGTAGTCCTTACCTAGGTACTGTCAGGGCACGCCTCATACTCTGCTTCTGACTGGCTAGTAGTCCTTACCTAGGTACTGTCAGGGCCCTCATACTCTGCTTCTGACTGGCTAGTAGTCCTTACCTAGGTACAGTCAGGGCACGCCTCATACTCTGCTTCTGACTGGCTAGTAGTCCTTACCTAGGTACTGTTAGGGCACGCCCTCATACTCTGCTTCTGACTGGCTAGTAGTCCTTACCTAGGTACTGTCAGGGCACGCCTCATACTCTGCTTCTGACTGGCTAGTAGTCCTTACCTAGGTACTGTCAGGGCACGCCATCATACTCTGCTTCTGACTGGCTAGTAGTCCTTACCTAGGTACTGTCAGGGCACGCCCTCATACTCTGCTTCTGACTGGCTAGTAGTCCTTACCTAGGTACTGTCAGGGCCCTCATACTCTGCTTCTGACTGGCTAGTAGTCCTTACCTAGGTACTGTCAGGGCCCTCATACTCTGCTTCTGACTGGCTAGTAGTCCTTACCTAGGTACTGTCAGGGCTCGCCCTCATACTCTGCTTCTGACTGGCTAGTAGTCCTTACCTAGGTACTGTCAGGGCTCGCCCTCATACTCTGCTTCTGACTGGCTAGTAGTCCTTACCTAGGTACTGTCAGGGCACGCCCTCATACTCTGCTTCTGACTGGCTAGTAGTCCTTACCTAGGTACTGTCAGGGCCCTCATACTCTGCTTCTGACTGGCTAGTAGTCCTTACCTAGGTACTGAGCATGTGCGACTCCCAAAACGAGGGAAGAGAAGTGTGATGTCTCACTCTGTAGGAAAAACAGAGACCTAAACAAACAGGGTGAAAACAGGATTATGCTGTACAACAATTATGATGTTTTTTGAAAATTAAACCATGTAAACCTATTCTGAAATAACCTCTAAATACAATTATGAACCTGACCATAATATGAGCACTTTAAGTCAAAAGTACTAATACCACACTGTAAAAATTACAGGAATTAAGTCGTAAAAGTATGTAAGTATCATCACAATAATGTGCTTGGAGTATTAAAAATAAAAATGCTCGATGCAGAAAAGTCCTCATGTTTTAGAAAGGGTAAAGGATCCAATCAGCTGTGTGTTTAATAACATCATTAGTTATTAGACTTATTAGTTATATATTGTTGGCTAGTTTCATTTATAATAAAACATCAGATTTTACAACATACATGTGTTCTGTGTGCAGAAATATTCATGTGTAAAGTAACTAGTAACTAGTAACTAAAGCTGTCAGATGAATGTAGAGGAGTAAAAAGTAGAATGTTTCTCTCTGAAATGTAGCAGAGTAGAAGTAGAAAGTGGCATGAAAAGAAAAGACTCATAGTACAAGTACCTCAACATTTGGACTTAAGTACAGTACTAGAGTAAATGTACTTAGTTACATTTGACCCTTAGGTAACTTTGCTCCAAGGATGGTATTTTTAATCTGTGGTGACCCTGAGTGTTCCCAGCTCTGATAAATGTATAGCAGGCTCTGTGAGCCAATCAGGACCCAGACTTTAACTTGACTATAGTTAGAAATAAGTTAGAAAACAACCACACATAAGTAGTCCCACCTCAGCATCTCGCTTCAGCGTGGTTGACATATCAAGGAAGTAAAGACACAAAGTCAGGTTGTCTCTAAAAGTAACTCCTGGTACACCCACGCTGAAGGTCCTGCACGAGGTCCCAGTTGGATGTTGCTCCCCCCTCCTACACCCACACGCATCACAAAGCAGCATGTGTTTCGCTATTTGCACATGTTGGTTCAGTGCTCTGATGTGCCGCGGTCTGCTGTTTAATCTAGGGAGAGATGGGGTTTCCAGGTCTGCGAGGCCTAGAGGGAGCGCCGGGCAAAGGTTTCCCGGGTGAAAAGGTAATGCATACTCAGCCATGATCCACCTGCTGCCCAGGTATTATATTTCCAGAATCTACGAGGATATCCTGATTGCTGTTTGTTTAACATGAACAAAGTTGCTTTGTACTGTATGAATTGCCCTTGCATGTGGGTTCCTCGAAGGTTCAAGTTGTAAAAACTGGCACGTATGCAAGTAGTTGGGCAGGAATTGTGTAAGCAGTACATATTTACAAATCAGTATTGATACTTAGGCAGGTACATTACATGCAATATTGACTTACTGGATTGTTGTATGAAGTAGCAGAGATTCCTTTTGAGTTCAACATATCCCTTCCTATTACAGTACCAGACCTGCTGAGATGTAAGACCTCATGTGCATGTGTTTTTTGACAGGGGGACAGAGGTGACCGTGGAGCAAGGGGACTTTCAGGGTCTCCAGGCCCCGTTGGACCCGCTGGAGCTAAGGTTTGTGAAATACAGGTCACGCCCACTGTAAGTACTGTCAGAATAAGGAGAACTACTTAATTAATCCCCTGAGGGGATTTACACACCCAAATAGGACACACACGCACACACACACACACACACACACACACACTTGGGATCGATGCAGTTGGAGAGTTGTTGAAGTGGGTCAGCAAATGCTGCGTTGTGTTTTTTTCTGAAGCCTCCTTATCAAAGCTGTTTTACTATATTTAGATTTTATTTTATTTTATATATTTTATTATATTTTGTCTTGAGACATGCATTTACCTGCTGACAACGTGATGTCATTTATCAATGAGCCCTTTGTTTACAGGGAGAGCCCGGGAGTCCAGGGATGATGGGCCTACCTGGACCGGCTGGGCGTGGCTTACCAGGATCAAAAGTGATGGCACACACACACACACACACACACACACACACACACGCACACCCAAAACAAACTGACTTACAAGCTTAGTCCTGTGATTGAGTGATGGGTGACATTCATATTGTTGCACAGTTAAACATGCATGGTGCTCACAATCATCTACATTTCAACATAATTTCAAACAGACTATGTAGCCTCAACCAAAAACTGATGACTGGGGCGAGGTATCCTGTGTTATCTCTGTTCCAAACTGCAACTAAAGCTTTTTTTCCTGCTTACTGTACTGTCACTTGTCAATTTCATGTTCACCTATAACCACAGTGCGATTTGTGATCTTTTTCCTAAACTTAACTATTAGTTTTGGTGCCTAAACATGGCTGTTATCGCAGCATGGCGCTCACTTTTTCTGTCTAAACACCACTACCACGGCCCCAGAAAGCACCATCTTCTGGCGGTGCCTGTAGCCTCCTCACAGCCACCTGTTGGTGGCTAAACAACTGCTGCTGGTAGCCGGCGTCCCGGAGTTCTGTAGAGACCAAATACAACCAGAAACTTCCCAGAAAGGGATTTTATCCTTCTATGGAACTATAGACTGTTTACGTTACAGTGATTTACTTAGTTTAATACTTCTATTTTAAGTATATAATGGCCAATTGAAGTAGCATTGATCACTTTGAGGGGGGGTACATTTTGTCCCCACCGAGGGAAAAACAATTCAGGAGATGCAGGGTTATGTAGACAAGAAGGGGGGAAAGTCCAAGTTAACAGCTGTTCATATTGTAAATTAAAACACAAAAAACACCCCTGCATTTTATTCCATTGTTACTGTGAATGAGAGAAACAGCTGATTGAAGTAATGCAAATAGATCACAGCTGATTCCCATCTAGGATACACATTCGGGGGTCGAGGTTCTTTCATCTGTTTTTACAGTATTCTTTATATGTGACAGTAAGTGTTGTACTTTGACAGCAAGGATTACAGTAACCCAAGTCACATTCCTTGTTTACGCAGACCTGGCCACAGCTGATTCTGATTCTATGTTACAGTAGTATATACAGTAAAAGAGGAAATGTGGGCTGATTTTGGGTGGAAAAGGAACAATACAGTAAAGATGAACGCAAAGAAAGTAAGGAAGACTCCTGCACGAGGGAGAGGAAGACGAGTACCTGGACCATTCTGTCTCTGTATCCTTTTTTTCATGAACCGCACATTGTGTCTCTGCCCGAAATGAGCCCAGTGCAGATGTGAGCCCAGTGCAGATGTGAGTCCAGTGCAGATGTGAGTCCAGTGCAGATGTGAGTCCAGTGCAGATGTGAGTCCAGTGCAGATGTGAGTCGTGCATGCTCAGATTTAAACGGTTTATGGCATAACATGTCATACTGAAATTAGTGAAATCCATAAAATAATAAACTTTTCTCATTACAAACAATAACAGAAGATGGAAATTATTTCAGAAACGTTGTTGCTATCTATGGTTGTTTGATGCTAACGTTAGCTCTAAACACCATTCCAGTGACAGTCTTTCTTGTGTTTGATGCTAACTTTCAACTAGCAGTGAACCAACATTTTGACTGGGTACTGCATGCAGGATGTTACAAAGTAAAAGTGCAACAAGACAAGATTAAAGTAACAAAAGTAAAAGTAATCATTATGCACCAGAATTGTGTGTGTGTGTGTGTGTGTGTGTAGAATCACAATGTGTAAAGAAACTAGTAGCCTTAGCTGTAAATTTAGACCTTTTAGAAAAATGACGTATCTGTTTAACTAGTCTCCTGATACATAAGCAGTGCCTGAAATGGGCCAGTACTCACCAGTACTAATGATTGGCACTTCAGATTTTGGTCCACATGCATACCCTTACTTATAATTGTAATTAACAGTATTATTAATAGGCTGATAAAGGCTATATCATGATTTATTGGAAACAAAACATCCATTACCCCAATATATGCCAAATGGAATGGTCCTTTGTTTAATAACCACAGACTGTGAGATTTGTCGAAACAGGCTACTTAGATTGAATCGCCAAATAGTCGGCTATTCAGATTCACGCCTACTATATATATATATATATATATATATATATATATATATATATATATATATATATATATATATATATACACATACAGACACATGCAATGATCATGTCGTACAACTGCTGAATTAGGATTTAGATATATAGATTGTATTGCTTATATAGTGAGCCATAATAGAGGGTTGTTTGTTCACTTGTCCAAAAAACAGGGGGATCCTGGGCCTATAGGACCAGCTGGACCTGTTGGAGAACCTGGAGTAGGGATCATTGGCCCAAAGGTAGCATCTATCTATCATGCCTCATTAAGTTCCCCGATACTTTAATAATGTAGGGTGTGAATGTTTGAGGTCAGTTAAATCACATTACAGTAGGTTTGCAATATACCCACCTGCAGGTCAGTATACTGTTTGTCCCCCAGTATTTTGACTGTTCTTCTGCTCTTCCTTCAGGGTTACAAAGGAAACGTTGGACCTGTGGGGCCGTCAGGAATGAAGGGAGATGGCTTCCCAGGACCACAGGTGAGAGGAAACAGCCATCCAAAATGACGGGCACAATTGAATGATCCTCATTTTCAATGCGTGAGAAAGACTTAGGTTTGTGGATGAACATCTTTTCCTTGATCATTAGGGGCTGCCTGGCTTACCAGGAGTGCAAGGAGAGATGGGTCCTGAAGGGAAAGGACTGCCGGGAGCTAAGGTGAGACGTGAGGTGTTTAACGAGGGCCCGGTGCGGGCCAGTCCCAGACTGATGGCAGCATTAATGTAGAGCACCAGAGGACGCTCTAAAACGTCCCTGTTAGTGATGCCGTTGCATAGTCTGTCCACCAGAGGACGCTCTACAACGTCCCTGTTAGTGATGGCGTTGCATAGTCTGTCCACCAGAGGACGCTCTACAACGTCCCTGTGAGTGATGGTGTTGCATAGTCTGTCCACCAGAGGACGCTCTACAACGTCCCTGTGAGTGATGGCGTTGCATAGTCTGTCCACCAGGGGACGCTCTACAACGTCCCTGTTAGTGATGGCGTTGCATAGTCTGTCCACCAGAGGACGCTCTACAACGTCCCTGTTAGTGATGGTGTTGCATAGTCTGTCCACCAGAGGACGCTCTACAACGTCCCTGTTAGTGATGGTGTTGCATAGTCTGTCCACCAGAGGACGCACTACAACGTCCCTGTTGGCAACACTGATTATTTTTTTGTTTTTAATGTATTTTTGTTCAAAAGACGTAAACTTTCTTCTTAAGTTTGTATTTTTATACATTTTATTTATCAGAACTTTAATATATTTTGATGTTCCTCTGTTCTGTTGTGACAATAAAACAAATTATTATCATATTATTTTAGTGAGAACTCATAAATAACTACAGATATATATATATCGGGATATCGGATTTTTAAATAAACAAATATTTGTATCGTATCAGCCTTAGAAATCCTTTATCAGTCGGGCTGTACTTCACTAAGGCTCATGGGAACATTCCACAAGGATTTTATTTTAGCCATAGCCTACTACTGTACAAGCCTGAAGCTGATTCACAGAAGACATTGTACCATCTGACTATCAGCTTCCACACAAGTGGAGCCAAAAAAATATGACCTCCTCATAAATGTGGACATGGTTGTAAAATTCTTAGCAGGCCACGTGGACCGATTGAAACAGATACTGTTGACCTGTGTTTATTGTTGTTGGAAAGAGACAATAGCGGAAATAGAACAAACTAAAACGTGTGTAAGGCGCTGAATAAGATAGATAAGTAGTGGGACATATTTTTATTCCGTTTCTCTGTTTGCCAGGGTGACAGAGGCTCGCCGGGCGTGCCGGGGCCATCGGGCCCTCCTGGAGTTGGGCTTTATGGACCAAAGGTCAGTGTGTGTACATGCAGTTTGAAAGGATTTAACAACTTCTATTGTTCCTAGAAACTATTTCCTCTGCATATTATCACAATTTTAGCCGTATAACTTGAGTTGCTGTGATGTGTGGTATTCCCAGGGCTCTACAGGGCAGCCTGGCCCACCCGGCATGATGGGGCATCCAGGAGAGGGCATCCAGGGACCCAAGGTAGGCCATAAAAACACTTAACAAAGGCTGGTATAGTGTCATTCAAGACAATGGGATCACACGTATTCAAACTACGGTTAAGTATTATTTGGGTTTTTTTGATACCGGTGCTAAAACGATAATAAAAAGGTAATAACAATAACTTAGTCGAGTTGAGTCGTACGCCTGGGCTGTTACATCACACCAATCAATCTTGCTTCATTCAATAGGAAGGACTTCCAGATATGTCTATTTGCTGAAAAAATTCATCCATCTTTATTCTTAGGGAGAGCCTGGGTTTAGGGGCAAATGGGCCCTCGGGGCCAACGGGGATGGCCTTCCAGGGGAGAAGGTAAGAACAATACAGCTACTGCATGTGCCAGTGGCTGCATGGCCTGTGACATATTTCCTCTGATTAGCAATGCTCCAAATTTGCTGTACTAATGACTGCTTTTACACACACACACACACACACACACACAGGGTGACAAAGGCATTGCTGGAGACCGGGGAAGGAAAGGAGACAAGGGAGACTATGGAGAACCGGGATCAACTGGACCAATGGTAATATAACATGTCCAGTCTTGGAATAACTTTATATAGTAATCTCCTAAACAGTTCCTCAAAAGGTCTGCGATGATCACAGCTCTCTGTGTGAATTGATTTGTTTTTCAGCTATAATTTGTTTTGGGACTTTCTTTTTCTTCTTTTTGTTTTTACACAAAAGTGGTGGTTTTTCACAAAATGGAGAATATGGAGATTGTAACCTCCCTTAATGGATATGCATATCCCACATAAATGTCATATTTTCATTTTCCATTGTTTGACATTTTACATGACCATCTCATTGTGCTCTCTACTTTTAAAATGGGTTAATGAATGGCACCTAGCGGGAGAATTTATCTCGATGAAATAACTCCTAATATTCACATGACGGTTGTGGCTGGAAACAAAAATTAATTAGCAATACTAGTGATATCGGAGTGTCCCTTACACCCCGTTCTCACTCCCAACTTGTGAAATACTGATGCTTGGTCCGTGTTTCTCAGAGTTGGATACTGACGCAAGAAGACGTAGTATACAGAGCAATAACAGTAGAGGTGTGAAAGACCTCAAATCTGCATAAGGATGCAGGTTAGGGGGGTGGGTGGGTCAAACAACACAGGACCGGGGTTCTTGTCCTGTTTTTGTCCCGCGTGTCACATTTTGTAACCCCACCCACCATCTTTTCCTAAACCGAACTGTCTGTTCTTGTGCCGTATGTCAGTTAAACATGTACGTCCCGACCAAGTGACGAGAAGAGTCTCGACTCACAGCCTCTATAACTGACGCCAAAGGCCAAGAAAGTGTCAAATAAAGTGTCTCAAAAGTGTCAAATAGTGAAACCAAGAGTCCCGACCAAGCGCATAGATATGACGCTAAAGGAGACTTTTTGCGTCAATAACAAATGCCAAAAGGCAGCTGACCAAGCATCTCTTTTTGTCTCAATGGGAGTGAGAACGTGTCTCTTGCATAAGCTCACTGTGTGCCAGTCCTATGGAGATTGGCCCACACTCTGTTATCATTCCAATTCCTAATTGGAGTTTAATGTTACAGGGGAGGGCTGGAGAAAAGGGAGAACCAGGACTGACGGTGAGTAAAGTGACTGGCACAAATGACACTGAGCTTTCTATCTTAACGTTGAAATTTAAGACCCTTTTTTCTTCTTTGTCTTCTTGGTTTCTGCACATAGAGAGAAGAGGTCGTCAGGATTATAAGGGAAATCTGTGGTAAGTTACACATTTTATCAAGTTTCATGTCATCTTATGATAAAATGCAGTCCCACTAAAAATGCTTTGAAATGTGGCATAGAGGTGAGTAAAGACAAAAGCAACTTAAGTTAAAGTTAGTGAGTATCAAGAACAAATCCAAGACACTCGTCTTTAGAAAAAAGGTGAAATGCCTGTATTACATGTGGCTCATTCTAACTAGAATAAGATTAAAAACAACAACGCGTTCGGCGTCCAGCCTTCAGCACAAAGTTACAGGAAAGGTATCAGGTGAGAACATAATGCATCAGGTGTGGAAAAAATAAGCAAGTGCATACATTCGGTAATCATGGTCAGCCAATCTACTTTGTAAAACAGTGTTCCCTTATAATGCGTTCCATTTGTACTCTGAGGTTGGATTTTCCAAGGTCAAAGTTGGACGACCCCTGACCTCAGATTTCTGAGCTCGGAACTTGGACAGTATTGCAGTACCCCGAGTTCAAAATCTAACATGACTGTCCCCCGCATAAACAGTTGTAACATACAGTTATAAGCATCAGTCCTACACACAGTGCTGTCCAACTTCTGTCTGTGGTCCTGTTTGCATGCAAAAAGCAACAGCGTATCTCTTATCAACTGGTAACAATGGCTAACCTGGCTAGAGCTAGCCCCACAATGAAAAATCAGACATGTAAATGGAACGCATTTGACTCATGGAGTATAAATGGACTGTTTTGATATAACACTTTTCTAGTGTAGCTCTTCTACATAGTAGGGCAGGCAACCGCTCTACCACACAGCCACCCCCATCCATTCCAAATAATGAATAGGGTCAGCAGGGGGGGCAATATCCCCAACAGTAACAGTGTTGACCTTACAAGACCATGAAAAACATTATTATTTTTTCTTGGTCTTGAGAGGTCCCTTATTAGGATTAAAAAGGCATTTTACCTTTTTCCTATATACAAGTGCCTTGGATTATTTTGGATTCTCACTGGATTTGTTTATGCCCCCCCCACCACAACCACCAAAGAGCACAGTCTGATTTTCACAAAGACCAGTTCCATGAAGCTCTCCAGTGCTTCAGTATTTCATTTTAAGTTAAGCAAAGTCTGAACAGACATTTACAATGTAAGTTATGTAATGATTATTCCAGGCTGTTGCCTATTGCAGCATATTTTGTCAGAGATAGTACTTACAGTGTTACATAGCTTTGTTTTGCAGTGATTCATGTTTTTGTATACTTAAATAACTGTATATAATTTTTCTCTAACATCTGTTGCCCAGGTTGTGGTTTCAAGTGCCGAGCGAGCCCTCTGGAGCTGGTGTTTGTGATTGACAGCTCCGAGAGCGTGGGCCCAGAGAACTTTAAGCTGGTGAAGGACTTTGTGAATGGCGTCATCGAGCAGCTGCCTGTGAGCCGAGACGCTGGGCGGATCGGCGTGGTGCTCTACAGCCACGTGGACATGGTGGTGGTCAGCTTGCAGCAGCAGCTCAGCCAGGACGACGTCAAGGCCGCCGTCAGGAAGATGCCGTACCTCGGCGAGGGCACCTTCACGGGCAGCGCCATCCACCGCGCCAACCAGCTGTTCCAGGCCTCGCGGCCTGGCGTGAGGAAGGTAGCGGTGGTGTTAACGGACGGCCAGGCCGACGCCCGCGACGTCATGCAGTTTGAAGAAACGGCGACGGAGGCCCACGCCGAGGGGTCGAGATGTTTGTGATAGGAGTCGCGAACAAGACGGACCCTCTCTACAAACAGTTCCGGGCTCAGATGGATGTTATTGCTTCTGACCCTGATGAAGAGCACCTCTACCTCATAGATGACTTCAGGACCCTCCCCAGTAAGCATCCATGCCTCAGACAAACCACAACCACACTGTTGACTAGGGTTGGGCATTGTTTGATTTTAACAATTCTGATTCCAATTCCAATTCTTCCTTTTGAATCCGGTTCTTATCCGTTCTGCAAAGGGGTGAGTTGAGGGGTAGAGTTAAAACGGGTCACATGCTTATTTCACAGAATCACAGATAAGACAAACTTTTTTTGGATTCCATAGTGATTTACAGTTTTACCGGGCTTTTTCTACGAAAAATGAAGCATCACAACAAGTGTCTGGAAGTACAGTCGCTAGGGAAACCAAACCCTAATAACATGAACTCATTTAATCCTAAGAGTCACTTCATGTAAAGATGTTGGAGAGCTTCTGTGTGTTCCAGTGGTCATGATTTATTTTCATGAATACACATCTTTCAGAAAGTTTTTTTTTTAATTCAACCCTGGAACATTGCCATTGAATTGGTGGAGCAATATTTTTTCTAATGAGCATCGTGTCAACAAACGACTGACTCAAGCACCTTCTAAATGTCCAGTTGACCAATCAGATTGGCTGGTCCGATCTATTTGTTGTATAATGCAGCGTGACTTTCATGGGTCAGAGTCACCAAAAGGTAAAGAAACAAACCGGCACGCAGCAGGGCTACAGTAAAGCTAACTGCTGGCTCACTGGATGGAAATTATGATGGGAAATGTAGTACCAAAAACTCAAACCATGTATATGACAACTAACAGTAGAATGACAAACTCCATATTATCAATATTATTATTAACTCCAGTATTAATCCGTTTGTCCAGTACAGAATCACTCGGAAGGTAACTAGTTAGCCAAGTGGGGGTATAAATTACTACTACTTTGGTGTATTATTAATCCTGCTTACTATTACAAATCTTTCCTCTGTCATTTCCTGTAAAACATTATTGCTAATTATGTTGTTCATTTTGGTCCAGCTCTGGAAAGCAAAATACTAAGTCGGATTTGTGAGCAGGATGACGCGTTGGCTTTTCTACCAAACTCCGTCTTTCCACCGATGGAAACCCACCCAGAGGCTCCAGAAGACACCCGCTCCAAAGAGTTCCCAGTCGAGGAAAACATCCAAGTAATGCTGCTTTAAACTCGTTTGGAAAAATGATAGATAGATAGAATGAGTTGAAAGGTGATAAATGTGAACTTGTTTTGAAGAAGCAGTTGACATCACATTTTCCTCTTTCTGGTCTACGTATCCTGCGTCTGCTGAATTACTTTGAATGAATAGAGAATAGCGATGTATTATATACCTAAAATATAAGTACTTTAAACTAAGTGATGTCATGTGAACACATAGTGCCATAAAACTAGGGATGGGAGAAAAAAATAAATACCGCATAGTATCGCCATATTTTCAGAGGCAATACTGTATCGACCGCTGTACCGGCACCAAGTATGGATCTTTTATTATATATTATATAAATTATATATGTGGTCAGTTTGTCCCATTCTGCAGCAATAACATTGTAGTGAGATGAATTAACAGAGAAATGTTTCTTTTTAGATGAAACTGATGTTGACAAAGTTTCCTTTTGGGGATGTCATTTGAAATTGGGAAAAATTAGAAGTTGGAAAAAAGGTTATAAATTACAATATATCGCAGAATATTACAATAGGTTTAAAATCACAATAATATCGTATCGTATAGGGTCCGTGGTGGTGGAGTTTAGCAATGACAGTTCAGTTTAGGCACCAAAACCAATAGTTAAGTTTAGGGAAAACATCACATATCGTGGCTAAAACACTCCCGAGGCAAATATTTTGCAAATATTAAAATATTGGCTGCATAGTGAACTGTGCTCTGCTGTGTTTTATGTTGATGCCACATTGTGCTATTTTATTGTGAGATTATTTTCCATTGGATATTGATGTTCACAAATGAGTGTTTTGGCGTGGCTGGCTGAGTGGCTCTCTATCTATGGTGATATTGGAGGAGAATTTAATTCTTGCATGTTTTGTTTTGTTTTGCATTATCAAAAAAATAAGTATAAATATAAATATGCATAAAATGACCACATTTCATAATTATTACAGCACTCCAGCCAGTCTGGACAGAGTCTTTTAAAGAAGTCTCTGCAAGCTTCTTTTCATTTTTTATTTTAATGAACAGAAAACCCAACAGACTGCATTGTAAAAAAAAAAAAATAAAAAAAAAAATATCTAAGGCTGTCAATCAATTCAAATATTTATTCGCCATTAATCACATGATTGTCCATAGTTAAATAAATGAATCACACATTTTTCATCTCTTCCAAAAGGATATATTTCAAGTCTTTAATGCTAGTTACTGCTGCATCACTTCCTGATTTCCCAAACTACGGAGCGGCCCAAGGCCCAAATCACAGAACCTTGTGCATAAATTGAGCGTCAAAAGAATTCGTGGCATTAAAAGGAATTTGCATAAACTCGTTATGATAGGGTTCATTTTGGCTGCCCTGGAAACAAATCAAACTGTGTTAAAAGCTACAAGAGTGTCTGATCTGAGCTCCTCTACTTCCCAGCTTGAACTCCCCGTGGAGACAGTACCCGCCCCGACGCCACTGTCCCACGAGGCCCAGCAGCCCGACGGGAACCTGGTCCATACTAAACTGTCGGTGGAGCCCCGAACGAGCTGCCGGACCTCACGCCGGGCTCGCCTGGGGGCCGCAGGGCCATCTCCGTGGTGGGTCCTCAGACTCCCCTGACTGGCTGTACGAGGCTGAGAGCACACAGGCTCTGACCAGCGCCCCTCCCCGCTGACACACTCAGCGCTGCCAGGTAAACACGCAGCAAGGCAGCAGGTGGACTACGCCTTTGGTACATGTCACTGCTCGCCCCCGCCCCCTTCTCACTTCCTTTTCTTAGTTTTGTTTGATAAGTGAACACAAACATACCGGGACAGAATTTCTTCCTCACCATGTTTTCTCTTTATTTTGTTAAAGTTTTGGGGTGACCACGTCCATATCTTTTGTCATTATTTGTAAATGATAAGAACAGATTCAGGATTGTATGGTGGAATGTATTTCCAAACCAGTTCAATATTTAGATATTTGTTGTGTTATTTCATACTTCCACATTTCAGAGGGCGAGATTGTAACTTTTATTCCTCTAGATTCATTCATAAGCAAAACAACCAGTCAGAGGCGAGGAGTCTCTGAACTGCGGTCCAGCTAGGCGGTTAGTTTTTAGCTGGAAACACTCCGGTTGGCAGGAGAAAACAGAGAAACGCTCAAATATGTTTCTGAAAACATTCTTGATTCTCCTCTGCTCTGATTGGTTGTTAATCTTTGGGCACGGCGGAAGCGTGACACCCTTAGGAGCACTACGGGGAGGCAGAGAAGCATGATTATTTTTACAGATAATTTGTGTAATGTGCTGCCGTCATTATGTAATACAACACAATGTAATCAATTTAAACATGCGTTTGATTATGTACAAAAGTAACACATTACTGCATCTGAAATAATGATCCAATAATATCATACACAATAATATTTTGCTTACACATTTTAGTAAGTGTCATTTGGTTTAGTAAGTGTCATTACAGTGTCATGTCACTGTTATGTAGATAACTTCAAGTAAAGTACCTAATATAACACTCAAGGGTGTATTGATACTTATATTTGATTGATAATACGCTTGTTCTACTTCATTGCAAGTTTTAAATTGTAGTATTTCTACTTATACTTACTTAAAGGATCTGAATACTTCTTCCACCTTTGAATAGAATATAAGGAGCTGAGCTTTACAATTTGGAATGTGTAGGAAGAAAGTAGTCCTGCATGCTAGGGCTGTGTCTACTCCACACATTCTGGGATGGGAGTAAAAACTCTCTGGGTTGTTAACATTTCTCAAACCCGCTTCCAATCGTCTTTGGCGACGCTGAGCTCTGGACCAGCGAGGTTGGCTCTCAGGAAGGAACTGGTTCTGGTGGAACATTTACACCATGCAAAATGAGACGCAACATACAATATTAAATGAAGTTATCTGTTGACACAATACAGTAACGTGATCTATTTAAATCAGCTGATACATGGTTACACCTCATTATCTCTTACCAGTGTACCTCCGTGGGGACTTTGTCCACAGCAACCCCACTAATCAGTCCCAAAACCTCCCAGTTAGAGAGGAGATCATTTTATAATAATTTATACTGTTTATTGATCCCCAGTGGGGTAAAATTACAATTTACACTCTGTTTGTCAGTAATCACTACACAGGCCTGAACTACACACACATGCTCAAGACCTAATCCTGCACTCATGGAGAGATGTCAGAGTGGGGGGGCTGCCAGCTAGACCAGCGCCCTGAGCAATTGGGGGGGTACGGTGCCTTGCTCAAGAGCACCTGGCAGTGCCCAAGAGGTGAACTGGCATCTCTCCAGCTACCGATCCACACTCCGTACTTTGGTCCGTACGGGGACTTGAACCGAAGACCCTCCGGTTCCCAACCCAACTCCCTTACAACTATAAACATATTCGTTGTAAATCTTTACAGTCATTCCTCCGTCCACATTCACTTAAAAACTTGCTATTTTTAATGTGTAGACCACTAGTTTGAAGTTAGTTGTTTCCTGAAGAGAACAGAGTGAGACAACAGCAACACACAGAGAGCGGACATCCTGCGCGTGGATCTCAGGATCTCAGGCTTTATCCTGGAAATGTCCTTCTGTTGAGCCAGACTATGAATGAAGTAACTGGTATAGTGTCCTCTGTTTGAACGTTATCTCCATCACCACAGGATGCGTCAGCAGGTTATGATCCGCCACATGACAGAACAGTGAAATGCAGTTGGAATGACGGCAGTGGTTGGATCAACAACTCATTTATTGCACCCTTCTTGTCCTTCCAGATCGGGGGTGCAGTCAGCCTCTGGAACCCGGTCCCTGTCGGCAGTACGTAGTCCGGTGGTACTACGACCCCGAGGCCAACGCCTGCGCTCAGTTCTGGTACGGAGGTTGTCAGGGCAACGCAAACAACTTTGAGACTGAAGCCAGCTGCAAGACTTCCTGTGTCTACACGTAACAAACTGTGAGTTTGGAGAGAAGGGTGTGTGCAAAGCTAACATGCTCCATTACACTGAGCAACACAACAGACTGATGATGCTGGGCTCTCACTCTGGACCGGATGGTGATGAAGAGCAGACTTGGCCCTCCTCAGTGTCTCTCAGGCTACATTCCCACTGCAGGTGTTCCTGCTCGTTTTTAAACTGCTGCACATGTACCAACTGATCATTTTGGACAATACTTCTATCTGCTCGGGGATTTAAACCGAAATATGTACCTAAAAAATAATACAAGCTGACAGGAGTGTCACAGGACTGGTTCAAAATGTCGTCCCCAATCTCAAATGCTTTTGTTTGTGCTTTCTTTTTTGTTGCCTCGTTGTCCTCCCTGCAAACACTAAGCCTAATTCCTCTTTACACTGGACTGGAAAAACCAGGAATAAGGAAAAAAATACCCAAAAAAGCTGTTGTAGCCCGGTTGCAAGTGTCTCTTTCTCAAAGAGGGCCCTGTCTGGGGCCACTCCCAGACTGATGGCAGCATTAAGTAGAGCCTAATAGAGTCTGTGATAACACGATCATGAATGGAGTCGCAAAATTGAAATTTAAAAAAGCTAAACCCAGATTCACATTAAGTCTGAGCTAAAAGCTAACTGGACATTTAAAAATATGACCACGTCTAAGTTTCAAATTGAGCAGCCCTGCTGTAACTGTAGTTTTAAAAAACTTCTTAAAATACATTTTTTACATAAAAATACAATAAAAATACAAAAAAAATCAGCTACTCTTTAGCTGCTCCTGGGTAACTGATATCACAAAGCAGGTTTCCTTAAGCTCGTCCAGCACGTTCAAATCCTTCAGGACCATAAGTAGAGAACGTACTCTAAAGGCCGAAACACACCGCGGGCGTAAGCGTCCCGTTGGGCAGCATAGCGCAGCTGTTTTCATTCCGCTGCCCGTGTTATCCAATCTGGCCATTCATACCGGGCGCGTAGTGTCGGCCTGCACGCTGCAGCGATAGTTTCGGCGTCTCCTCTATTTGTTCCGCGATACGCGAGCGAGTCAAGCCGGTTAATCACATCCAGCAGTATACTCAAAGAACAAGAAAACTCAAAAAATACCCTGTAATGTAACCTCATTTATACAGGTCCTCTCTCCTGACCAATCAGCTATCCTAACCATAACCACTGGAGGTCAGATGCCTAACCCCAACCAATCGGCTCTCCTAACATATACTGTATATATACATCCATATACCACGCCTATATAATCAGAACAATGGGATGTCGGAGCAGAGGGGTTATTTCATCATAACAAAGGGACATCGGACTACTGGCTGTGGGACCAAAGGGGATTTTTGGAGTTTGAGAGGTCGGAACAATGGAGCATCGGAGAAATGGGCCGTCCCCGTCTGGCAGGACTCACAGGTGTGGACAGACATATAGAGCGGGGGTGTCAAACTCAGTTTCACTTTGGGCCTGGTGGAACGAAGGCCAGAGAATCTGTAGAGTTTATTGACATGCTTTCATTTCATTGAATAAGTCAAGCATCTTGGACTGTATTACAGCATGTCACTTTTGTTGCATTTTTCGTAATTTTTTTAGCTTTTCTTCAACTTTTTTTGTGGCTTTCTCCATTTTTGCCACTTTTTTAAAAAAAAAAACATTTTGTTTGCCTTTTCTTTTATGTTTTTGAAGCTTTGTACTGATTTTTGGAGCATTTTTTTTGTCAACACAAAGCCCTACAAAAGTCAGAAAAAAGTTTAGCAAATCAAGCATAACTATAGATTACGGTTTAAAAAGCAGCTAGCCGACTCTCAGCAACCGGTTTCACAGCCTGGATATGAAAACTCTGTTCTTATGGGGGACTTTCTGAGTCTCAAAGGCAGACAGTCTGTCTAATTCTGCTGTAATGTTGCGTAATTGTAGTTTGAAAAACAGTTTCCTGCCTGTCTTTTGGTTTGGCTATCAGCCAGGCGGCCAAAAATTATTGTGAACTAAAATGAATATGTGAGCCGGGTCAGAATCTGCGAGGGGCCGGATTTGGCCCAAGGGCCTTGAGTTTACACGTGGTAGTATATATATATATATATATATATATATATATATATATATATATATATATATATATATATATATATTTCTGTCTATTACTACGGCAACTCATTTCTGAATTACTGGTATTAACACTGTGTGTAAATCTTGTCATGTTAATTATACATTAATTATATGGTATATATTGCAGCAAAGAAGTATGGCAGGACATTATTAATATATCAAAAAGAGCACGGGGAAAACCATCAGAATTGAGGCCCTTTCACCTGCAATGTGAATATAGTTACTGTTGTTACAGATGCAGTTTATGGACCCACCAGTGTCCATATGTGAAACAGCTTGTATTATATTTTAGGGTATTGCATTCTGGGAGTTGTCTTTTTATATCTTGTTCGTGGTGTTTCTTTAGGATTTGTCCACAAAGCAGCGATGCCTTTAAGGGCATCTTAACAGCTAAACACACAGCTGTATTCTTCACATCTTTATAGTATTTTTATACGTTGTAACTACTTCAATGTTAATTTCTCAAGCTGTAGTTGTTTTAGTTCTTAACACAAATCTGTTAACCTCTATTATGATGAATGTTGTATGGAGAGAGACACACTTGTCTGTAAAATATATTGTTTTATTGTTTAACACTGTAAACGTGCCAGAAGGAATAGGAAACTTAAAACATGGTAGTTCAACAAAATAAAAGTTTTCTTCTTTTTTTTCCCACAAAAATGAAATATAATTTCTTTCATTTAGATCAGTGGTTCTCAACCTCGGGGTTGGGACCCCCAAGGGGGCCACAAGATAATTTTTATGGGGTCTCCAGATGGTTGTGGAGAACTAAATTAAAATAACATGACTAGACCAGACTGAATAATGTTTTTTATATTACTGTGTGAGTTTGGTACATTCCCTGTGTTATATTCACAGAAAGGGGTCTGAAGGTGGGTCAGGGGGGGAGAAATCAAAAATCCAAAGAGCCTGGCACACATTGGACAAGGCTAGGTGCTAGCTGCTAAAACTAAAACTAAACTGCCATTAAAGTGCTTATATTAGGCTTTTAGGCTCTTCCCCTTTCCTTTATTGTGTTATATATCTGATTTGTGTATATTATAGGTTTACAAAGGGGAAAAAGCCCAAAGTCCCCCTCAAAGGGACTCACCATCTCCAGACCCTTCTTGTTATGAATACGGACGTGCGTTACCTTATGCGGTCGTGCACGAGCCTCACGGCCCTCGATGATTGTGAGATCGAGGTGCTCTTGCCAAATCTGCCATGCTGTTGATTGGTTACAACACACAGGCCATGGGGAACCGTAGGGCTGTTTAGTTATAGTCCCAAACCGGTAGTGGGTTGGAGTCCTATTGGCTCCGTCAGGGTCATTAAGGGCGCAGGTGTTCTGGAGGCCGGCTGGGCGCTATGCATCCAGAGTACTGTATCCATGTGATATGTGGAGTTACCACGGAGGTCACTAAAACGCCGCCTACAAAGCCTCGGGAGCGTCACGCACCATCACACGCACGGTCAAAACTGGGCACATTTTTACACTTGGAAGTTCTTTATAAATCCCGACTTTTGCGAGGAATTTCCCTCTGCTTCAAGCAACCTTTTCATGCGTAACAGGTTTTATAAATGAGGCCCCAGCATTTTATGTGGACATAGTTGTTGTGTTAAATTCTTCTTTGCTATCCGGATTAAATCTGTATTTGTATCCATATGGCCGCAGGTGGTACGTCAGGTACTCCAAAACGTACAGCTGGACAGCGTAAGTGTAGTGAAAGGACACAACCAAATCTGAGCAGCAACCTGGACCCTGGAGAGAAAGAGAGAAACACTTGAGAGGTGTGCAGGTACGATCCAGACTGCTCCGACAGCACGGAGCCAGTGGTGACTCAGCAGTAAATGTAACAATCACACCCGTTGTTGCAACCTTAAGTATTATTAAAGTAACTACATGTAACTTTTGAATGTGTCTGAAATGGTGTAATGTTCCCTCCGATGATCAGAAATCAGGTAGACGGCGCTACAGTACAACATTCTTATGGGTCACAGATTTCGGCGTAACACCGGAAAAGCCTGTTAGTGCATCCAGCCGGGTGAAGTGGAGCAGGAGATATATTTATATAGACCTGACTGTATTTAAATGTTTCTTTAGAAGTTATTTGCTGTAGTTATGGCTGATACTGGGGCAGGGCCGTCACAGGAAAGAAGGAAATTAACTGAAACTAAAAGATAAAAGGGAGGGTGACGGACGACTGGCAAAAAACTGAGTCAGTCTCGGTTGAGGTTATAACAGCCTGAGATTAGGGACTGTTCTGTATTTATGGAACGGACCACCAGAGAAAAATAAGGGGGGGTCATGTCTTTTTATTCTTTCATATCAATTACAGTGTGATAACCGAGACGTTCCTGCTGTAGCTAATATGGGCCTTTTAATGCTTTGGCTCGTGACACAGTGACAGTGACACCCGGATCAATGATGCATCTGTAAGTTATTATCTTATTTTAAAAGAATGATTTTCTGCCTGAGCAAAAACAAATATGACCTTCCCATAACTAACTCAGTAGGACACAGTGGGCAATACATCAGCATATAGATAAGAGCTTTACAACAGCAGGTGTGGTAAACACAAACTGAAAGTTACACATAGCCACTAATACTTTAAGCTCTCCTTGTTTGGAACCATTTCAGTCCATGTTAAATAATTCATAAATAAATATGCCAACGAAAGAAATCCTGATATAAATAAAATGTTGTACTGCATATTAATATTGTATATTAAATGTATTATTGTTTTCAGTGTCATAAATTGTCACGGAGGAAGTCTTTTAACTGGATGATAAAGTCACAATGTCCTTTGACACTTTAATTTGGTAGTTTTAGTGAGCTGTCTATCTTTATCTATAATAATAGTATTGCAATATTATGCGTAGCAATACTATATCAATACACAGGCGCCAAGTATGGATCAAGTATGTCAGGCAGAAGATATCTTTCAGAATAGCGGCCCTCCTCTCTTCATGTGGTTACAGTTACTGTCTGGCTTCTGGGCCCCCTGCCCCCACCCTTACAGTCTGCTGGTTCTGTGGACTCTCTTGTTCAAATCAGATCCAGACCTACCTTTTAGATTTGGTTGACCCAACTGTTTTATTTTTGTGTGCAATTGTGTTTTTATATACATCTCGTAAAGCACTCGTAAAGCACTTTGTGATTGTGTTCGTAAAATGTGCTTCATAAATACGTTTTACTTGATTACTTGCTTGCACACTTAAATTGTGGGGTGCAGAATTGTCCGATATGAATTCATTTTAATGCAAGAATGATGGGCTTCTTCCTGGCATCTTGAGACACTGAGCTCATACTGTGGGATTTCTTAAGACCAGTCTAAAAACAGATTCTCAACAGGAACTTGTGTATTGTGTTGCATACCTCTACTGGAGTATAATGGTCGTAAATCAGATACCAAGGCCGTGGTCTCGGGGGCTTCTTGACCAGGTAATGGTCTGGAGGATAAGGATGAAATGTTTGTCTCCCCATCACATCTCTGGAGTCAGCGGGCTTCACCTCCATCGTCTGCATACATTTGCCCAGAGCCATGTCCTCAATGGTGGAGAAGTGGGTACATGCCCCAGTATTAAACCCTGTGACAAATCTCCTCAGTGCTTCCTTGCTGAGGACATAACCTGCTCCCCCACTCATGTAGCCCTGCCTGATGAAGGGGGTAAACCTTCTGCCCAGGTATAACGGCTTTTCTGGATCATACTTGGACAAGATGTAGCGTAGATTCTCCATGACCACAAAGGTGTCATCGTCCGCCTTCAGGAACCAGTCTGCTTGGTCCAGGTGGTGCTGGTGGACATACTGAAAGGCTCGGATGGTCTTCCAGTACAGATTGTCCCTCCCCTCACTCACGTTCAGCGCCACAGTGGGGAAGTCGGTCTTCACAGAGCTCATGTACAGCACTTTGTTGCAGCGCTTGGCCCATGTTTCCCTGATGTGCTTGGTGCGAGACTCCAAGTTCTTGGGACCCGTCATGATCAAGCACAAGACCCGTGTTGTGTTAGAGGGGTTATTGTTCTTAACTGGAAACATGTCAGAACAAAGGATCAGAAATGTGTTGCACAGACATTTTTGTCCTGTGTGTTTAGGACCTAAGGATAATCAGTACAGTACACCTGGACTCGTCCAAAGTGACTTCATAAGGGGGATAGTTCACATGTTGGAATCACCACATTCACTCTAAACATGCTCTGTTTTATAATAATTACACATGTGAAGAAGCAAAACCCTCAACCCAATGTTACGACCTACCCCAAGCAAAAAGAAGACGGACGGAGGAGTCCCTCTCAACGCATACACACATATATTATGTCAAAAAAATTTATGATGTCACATTTCACCCCAATGTACAGTATATCATGTTACATTTTACCCCAGGGTATATCTTACATTTCACCCCAGGGTATTTCATACTGTTACATTTTACCCCAGGGTATATCATACTGTTACATTTTACCCCAGGGTATATCATACTGTTACATTTCACCCCAGGGTATATCATACTGTTACATTTTACCCCAGGGTATATCATACTGTTACATTTCACCCCAGGGTATATCATACTGTTACACCCCAGGGTATATCATACTGTTACACCCCAGGGTATATCATACTGTTACATTTCACCCCAGGGTATATCATACTGTTACACCCCAGGGTATATCATACTGTTACACCCCAGGGTATATCATACTGTTACACCCTAAGGTATACTGCACAGCAGTAACCGGGGTAAAACCATAAGTAAGTAACCAGGCTGTTATATTACGAATTCCAAAATGGCCGCGCCATGACCCGCCCTTCACTAGCAATTATTGGCCGGGTGTCCATGCTTACACAATGTAACGTTACCCCATATATACAGGTCCTATCCCCTGACCAATCAGCTATCTTAACCTTAACCACTTGAGGTCAAATGCCTTACGCCAACCAATCAAGCTGCTCCGTAGAGCAGGTCTTCGCGTGGCCATAGTGAAATTTGGAATTTCGCAAGCGGCGAATTCGGGGTAATCTGGGGTCATGCCCTACGCTGCAGTGGTTTTTGACCCCAAAATAGAAGAGAGCAGTTGGAAGTAACAGTGCCAAAAACATCAACACAAGCTTTAAACCTGTAAACCCACTGTGGACTTCGCCATGGTAACATCGATCAAGCACAGAGAATGTAGGAAATGTACAGTGCAGAAACGTTGTCCGTGTTCTCCCATCTTTGCAAATTGTTGTTTTTGAAGAAAAATCCTTATTCAGACCAGTTGGACGTTGGCAGAGTGCCACTACTACCATCATTCTTCTCCGCTCATGTACACAGGGAGAACTGGCATAGTCTAGTTGCAAAATTACGAATTCCCACTATGGCCACGCCAAGACTCGCCGATTGGTCGGGGAGAGTGGTGGGGAGATAGAGAGTACCTGTACAAATGGGGTTACGTTACCTTGCATAAGCATGGATGCCTGGCCAATAAATGCTATTGAAGAGCGGCTCTTGGCCACTTAATAAAGAAGTTAGCCTATCTAGGTCTGTTATGTGAACTCTGAGTTTAGCATTGGCTTGGTGTTTACAAGCCTTAACCTGATTAGAATTGGGTTTTAAACTGCATGAAAGCGCGCTGTGTTCTTATCATCGACTTTAGAGAGAGAGAGCATGAGCTCCTAGCAACAACACAGCAGCGGTCTTCTTTTGCAGTTTGATTTTGATAAGCCACAAGAGAGCACTTTTTGACCAGTCAAACAGAGGCGGATACACCACAGCAGGACCAGAAGACCCGGCTTCTGTCTGTCCAGCTCTAACAAATATAATCCTTTATCTCAGGTCGTCTAAGAAAGAAGGCATGCTGTTGCAGCGGTTTATAGATTTGGTTCATTTCGCTGTAGTGCAATTTTATTTTCACTTTTGTTGAAATGACTACACTGAAGCTGTATGGTAACTGCAAAAACTCTTGTCTATTGTCCATTGTAACGTTTCTATTTCATTTAAATGTGTCAGACATAGAGTTTCTTTCTGTTTATACCATTAGTCAGCAGCATTCCATTTCATAAAGGTAGGCGCTCCCTTTGTTTGCTGTAGACTTTATGACTAATTGTCAAAGTAAGAGGAACAGGGGGTCAGTAAGAGCTTACAGCTCATTTTTACCACAGGCTCCGGTCCATTTATGAAATGGAACTGAAAACCTCGACTCTGTGGGGGTAAAACTTTAAAAAATCTTCTTTGTTAGGGTGAAATGTTTTAGATTTAACTCTTACAAAAACACATCAACACAACAATGACTCCATATGTATTATGTATTATGATTTTTTTGCAGGCGGGAAAATGTCCTGGAATGTAATGCTATATGCTACGGCCCATACTGTTCACATGTCAGGAGACAAATAAACGAGAAGCCTCTCGAGTTGTATGAACGGGTCACGGAGCACATTCCCCAAGGAGAAACTTGTTCAGTTTAACCTAACAGAACTCGAGAAAGAAAGAAAAGAAGAACTGTAAATGTATAATCAATCTGGATTTATTGTTCTTGTTGAATTTGATCCCCTCCTCCTTTGAAAAAATAAAAGAAAAAAAGCCTTGCCATTTTTTATATACCATATTTAACAATATTTGATACATACTGTATATTATGCATTGATTTCCCCTTTTAGGGAAAGTGTTTTTAACAGACAATGTCGACACCAAGAACTACAGCTTTAATTGAAAATGGAAAACAAAGACGACATCAGTCATAAAATGTGCACAAATAAAAACCCAATGGAATAAGTCTTGAGACAACGCGTACCTGTGTGTCCGTGTTGGACCTGCTGCTCCACAGCCCTCATGAAGTAGGAGACTTGTTGTGTTGAAAGGTTTGGGTCCAACAGACAGCGAAGGGAAAGAAATCCCATCATCAGTCCCGTGATGAAGAATAAATTAGACGCAGAGCTCCTCATCCTCACAACGTGGAACTAGTCCAATCGTGCAGTTGATTCCCAACCTGCAAGATGTAGCCTCTAATAAAATAGGACAGCTGAAGCTAAACTGATAACTTACTGCAATAGAACTGTAATAATATATTTAATAAAATCATTTAAGGGCAGAAAATAATTAAGATATTTGAGTAATATATAATGATTAAAGATCAGAAATGATTTTACCCGTCCACGGCGGAGCCCTGAGCCTTCAGACAAGAGATGCAGCGTGCACAAGTACCTCTATGTCTGATTCATCACAGGTGGAGCTGAGATCAACACATCCTGACGTCATTGGGGGGGGGGTAGACATCAGTCAAGCTTCAACTGAGGAACTTTTACATTGAAGCATGCATCAACACCCCCACCCTGTCCCACATCTACTCCAATAGAGTAGACCCAATCCATTGCAGCTGACCCTCCACCTAGCCTGACGTGGTCATACTTAGATTCTAGTGAGAATATGAGTCTGATTCTGCTCCATTGGGCTGGAATTGATGGGCGTGTTTTGATCCAACCAGGAAAGAAAATGCCTCTGCACCCAATCGGATAGACCACCCAAGTTTGACAATGTGACATATGTTGCACCTTTGCTGAATCCTGTAGGAAGGACGGCAGAAACATCTTTCTGATCGACACATGCCTTGATCTTCTCTTTCCTCTTTTAACATCAATGACCTCAAATGTTCCGGCTGGCTTCCAGGCCACTATCAACTCCAACTTTTGTATTCATTAAACAGTGGCTTGTTTGGGTGCATACTTTTCCATACAGGTTGTGAAAAAATAATACATCTTTGTCATAGACAAATGTATTGCTGGCAAAGGGAGGGTCAAGAAAACTATGGCTCAAAACCTATTTCACAGATTACTACACTACTGAGAAGTGAGGATGCAGTTTGGCAGCGTGACAGTGTGGTCTCTACATCACTGGGTTATTAATACTGCCAAAGCCATTTCAATGAGGAGACACTTCATTTTATGTCACTTATTTATTAGTCTGGATTAGGGATGGACTGATTGTTGGCCCTGGCTTATTATCAGGACATTTTTTGGCAGTCTGCAGATGATCTGTATCAGCATTTTTATTTGCCTGATAACTGATAAAGTGAATGAATTAAAAAGTAAAGTAAAACTTTTTATTTATAACCCGGTCATGGATGAGCCCCGAGCCTTTCTGTTTGCCCTTCAGACAAGAAACAGCAAATACAGCTCTCACACAGCTGCTTCCCCCGTGGGTCTCATTTCCTGATATCATCAAGGTGCAAAGCATTTAATAATACCAGCATTTAACTCTAGGACATGGTGCTAATGTTAGACCCTGATATAAGATACAGTATAGGGCTCAGTGATAGTAATAATATGTAAAAGGTCATTTATGCAAAATGTGTGACAAAAAATACTAGGCTATTATGAAACAAGAAGGTTTTAATGGCTATATAATCTGTCCTTTATGTAGGCTATTGTATTTTGCTGCTCCTGTTGTATTGCTTATGATTTCTTGGCCAGGTCGCCATTGCAAATTAGAACCTGTTCTCAACGGCCTACCTGGTTAAATAAAAAAAATTAAAAATTAAAAATTAAATTGTGAAAGGATTACCCCTTACCCATTTTAGGGTTAAAAAAAGCTTGATACACACGGTAGTCAAGCAGAATCTGTTGATGTATTTGTGGGAGGGCATCAGGAAAAATGTATAGATACTTAATTAACTCCTGAGAAGAGAAAAGTGTGTGTGTGTGTGTGTGTGTGTGTGTGTGTGTGTGTGTGTGTGTGTGTGTGTGTGTGTGTGTGTGTGTGTGTGTGTGTGTGTGTGTGTGTGTCGTTCATACAGCCCGTGGTGCGGAGGGACTGCTCCCGGCCAGTAGGTGGCGGCCATGTGTCCTGTAGCTTGGTTGCACCAGAATAAGAAGGTTCATTTCCGGGATAAACAAGGACATGTGGAACTGTCTTTGGTGTTGAGTAACTATCCTTGGGAACAGCTTTCTGTCTCTGTCCTTTAACGCCGTTATGTCTCTCAGCTGTTAAAAGCTGGATTTGACCAGTCACACAGCAGCTGTTAGTCTGCGGTACTCGACGTTATGGCGGCCTCTGCTCATGTCTCCAAAGTCCGGGCATTGTACAAGAGGATTCTGGTCCTGCACCGGTTCCTGCCGATCGATTTAAGAGCCCTCGGGGACCAGTATGTGAAAGACGAGTTCAGGAGAAGCAAAGCGGCGTCGTCCGAAGAGGTGAAGTGCTTCATGACAGAGTGGGAGGTAAACCGTTTCACACCAACCAAACCCCATTCAGAAATCTCGCAATTTAACCCTCATGTTGTCCCCATGTTGTCCCCATGTTGTCCCCATGTCGTCCTCATGTCACCCTCATGTTGTCCCCATGTTGTCCTCATGTTGTCCCCATGTCCTCATGTTGTCCCCATGTTGTCCTCATGTTGTCCTCATGTTGTCCCCATGTTGTCCCCATGTTGTCCCCATGTTGTCCTCATGTTGTCCTCATGTTGTCCCCATGTTGTCCCCATGTTGCCCTCATGTTGCCCTCATGTTGCCCTCATGTTGCCCTCATGTTGTCCTCATGTCGTCCTCATGTCGTCCTCATGTCGCCTTCATGTTGTCCTCATGTTGCCTTCATGTTGTCCCCATGTCGTCCTCATGTTGCCCTCATGTCCTCATGTTGTCTTCATGTCGTCTTCATGTTGTCCTCATGTTGCCCTCATGTTGCCCTCATGTTGTCTTCATGTCATCTTCATGTTGCCCTCATGTCGTCTTCATGTCGTCTTCATGTCGTCTTCATGTTGTCTTCATGCCGTCCTCATGTCGTCCTCGTGTCGCCTTCGTGTCGCCTTCATGTCGCCCCCGTGTTGCCCTCATGTTGCCTTCATGTTGTCCTCATGTCGTCATGTCGTCCTGATGTCGCCCTCATGTCCTCATGTTGTCTTCATGTCGTCCTGATGTTGCCCTCATGTCCTCATGTTGTCTTTATGTCGTCTTCATGTCGCCCTCATGTCGCCCTCATGTTGTCTTCATGTTGTCCTCATGTCGTCTTCATGTCGTCTTCATGTCGTCTTCATGTCGTCCTCATGTCGTCCTCATGTTGCCTTCATGTTGCCCTCATGTTGCCCTCATGTCGTCTTCATGTCGTCCTCATGTCGTCCTCATGTTGCCTTCATGTTGCCCTCATGTTGCCCTCATGTTGCCTTCATGTTGCCCTCATGTCGTCATGTCATCCTCATGTTGTCCTCATGTTGTCCTCATGTTGTCTTCATGTCGCCCTCATGTTGCCCTCATGTTGCCCTCATGTTGCCCTCATGTTGTCTTCATGTTGTCCTCATGTTGTCCTCATGTTGTCTTCATGTTGTCCTCATGTTGTCCCCATGTTGTCCCCATGTTGTCCTCATGTTGTCCTATATCAATGTTCTTTTTAATTCCCCAAAATAACATGATTGATTCCACACAACGCTCTTTGCCAAGTACAAATCTCTACTTTCATTAATTTTGGGGCATCTTATTAAATTTTATAGCATTTGAAAAAAAAAAAAAAGGAAGTGTTTTGAAATAGTATTGAGAGTAAAAGTTGACATATTCCAGTCTGTGATTATCATCAACATCCATTCCTTTAATTTTAGTCTCAATAATTCCTAATTTCTGCTTTTCTAACTCAAACATTAGGTATAATTTCCTATAAATGAGCTTTATTGACCATAAATTCCAAAAATAACTGTTAAACTAAAGTTAATAAGTTAGTGTTACGTAGTGTTGAAAATGTAAAAAAAAAGTGACAAACACTGAAAAAAAGCAGCAAAAGTGTTTAAAAAAAAAAGAGTTGCCCCCACATTTCCCTGAAAATGACTGGGGACATGAACTTGTTGTCAGTGATGGCTGCTAAAGAATATATTTACCATATTTCCTCTCTAATGGGGACAATGTGGGACCGATTGGTGGGATTGCTGTGGGCGAAGTACACACAGGGAGTATTTGAAATACGGTAACTTTCCCTCTGTAGTACTATATAGATAGATAGATAGATAGATAGATAGATAGATAGATAGATAGATAGATAGATACTTTGTTGATCTCGAGGTGGAACTTCAGGGTCCCAGTAGCTTAAAGACATCACACACAACACACAAAAAAATTAAATTAAACTAAATCCACATGGCTGGACTAAGGAATAGATAGACACAAATCAATGTCAATTAAGAGGTCATTATTAGAGGTTTACACCTCCCTCCCCCCAAACCTGTCCCTACAACCTATTAAATCAAACAATTATTAATTTCTCTCACTGCCCTGTAACTTTTAGTATTATTCATATTTGTATCTTATTGATGCTCTTTAGCTCCACCTGTGATGATGTAGTCTCTGTCGGCCGATGCATATCCAGTAATAAACAGTAGACGTGATTATAGCTGTGTTATGTGAGCCCTTCACCACATGAGGGCAGAGCAGCTTCACTAAACAGTGAGTACCACTAAGGGACTGTACTGCATGTTAATAGTTGGGTTATAGTTTTCATCTTCAGTGTAAATCCGCCGTAGCCTGACGTGCACCTACTAAAAAACGTAACTACACGTTGCTCGGCCGTGGCTTGGTAGCGTTGCACCCCCCCCCTCACGTAGGTTAAAGCGAGAGCTCTGTGTGGAGCCTTGACAGAAGCAAAACTCACGCTTGAGCCTGACACTGGCATCAGACAACCTACCTGGATTCATGTGGTGATGGGGGGTCAGTATATTTGCAACTCCTACCCCAGTTCCCAAAATAATCATGAGAAAATGCCAGGTCCTTTTCGCATGTCACTATGGGTGAGAGCCAATGTTTTCCAGCACAATTATGCACCGCTGGGGGATGGTAAAGCACCCATCTGCAGCCAATCTGCCTAATGAAGTAGATGGTGATTGCAGCTGGAATCCTGAGAGCTCCCTTTGTCAATGTAGTAGCTGTGAAGCCACCAGGGAGGAGGTAGACGCTTTCATTATGCCTCACTGTATCAGTATGCAAACCCAGAGGCCATTTGCTCTGGTCCCAATCAGGGGATGACAACGTGACTTTTGATTACATATGCACGCTTCTCCTAGCAAAACTTAGTGTGACTAAAACCACTGTGCGGCCTTCATGTCTGGATTTGGTTGGACATCTACAGAGAAATGACACTAAGGTCTTTGTCTGATTGCTGGATCATCTTAGCCAAACCAAAACAGCAAAAAGCCAAAGTTGTCCACGATAAATCGGTGAGTCGAACACCTGAGCTGGACTGCTGGCCCCCGTGTGGACAGATACTCTCACGGCAAGCACTTTAATAGTTTTTTGTTTTAATTTTAATTAAACTTGTACACTGCCAGGCTCGGTGTATTGGCCAAATGGAGAACATCAGTGAAACCTAAATGATGTATGGCATTCACATTCAGAGCATTGTAGGGGGGGCAGCTCAGGTCTTGAAGGTCTTTCCCCAGAGAGCATGTGTGCCACTAAATTAAAAAAATGTATTGTAGCTGTATTTATTTATGTAATTATTCATACTTAAAACTGCTTTAAACAGTATATTGTTTAAGATGAATGTATTGCCATTATACAATACAGGGTTGCAAAAAAAATGCAATGTAGTCACTTTATGCTACACAAAAACCAGTGCATTACTGTAGTGCATTTTCATAAATGTGCATGAGGAGGAATGTAAACAACACACACACACACACACACGTCTTAACCCTCAAATAGCCCTTAAGAGTTGTGGGGTCCAACATTTTGGCCCCACAAAGCTGTTGAGACCCCACAAGTATACTGAACTCCCGGTTTGTGGACCCCATGAATTAAACAAGAACACACACACACACACACAGGAACGGATCGACCCAGCTGACTCTGTGTTTGTTTGGAACAAAAACCAAAGTCTTCAAACCAGTAGTGGTTAGACGATAAGATAAATTAATCTCACACTCAGCTCCCCGCATAACATTTGTTCTTTTCCACATTTTCCAGGTTTATTTTCATTTAGCATTTACCCTGAGAACATTATAGCAATGCACATGGTGATTTTCTGTTCTTGCTGAACTAAAAAGTATAGGACACTTGATTTAGAATTGCATTCCATTTCTGTATATTTAAATATACATATAGGCTATATGTGTACAGTATATTAGCTGTCACTCAAAATTATTCACAATTAGTTGCATGATTGTCCATAGTTAACTCCTGAGGAATTGTAAATTAATCACATATTGTTTATCTGTGTGAAAACTAAGTGATAAGTTGTTTTTTTTACAGAAACTTCTGAGCAGCAGCAGGGCAACTATCCACATCCATGACTAACGAATTTTAATTGGGATTCATTTTTAATAGCTCCAGACCAGCAGGGTTAATCCTGAGCCTGTAACCACAATCCATCAGGGGTCCAGCAACACTAGTCACACCTGTTGCTTGCTTCTAGTAAATTCTCTTTAAATTAAATGTACTTTGAAAGGAATATTGTTTAAGTTTTTAACGCTCAAGTAGTATTTGAGACTTGACTATTCCAGTGATAACTGCAGTACATGCAAATAACTGTAGTCTTATGGAGAGAACCATCTGGAAGGGCTTTAAAACTCAACTTGCCATTCAAAAATCCTCTTTTTTTTTTTTTTTTTCGTTATCCCTTTCTGCTCAGTGTTTGCTTCTGCTAGCCATCCAGAACGTAACTGCTGCATCACTTCCTGATTTCCCAAACTACAGAGCGGCCTTCTTATTGCGTTCATGTTGACAGCCCCAGTAGATATCCATGTGACGCACTGTGCAAAAGCATTTAAGTTACAAAAAAACATGGAATATTTTCAGACTCTCTTCTTTATTTGCAGGGTTTCCGAGGGGTCTTAAAGTGCTTATAGTCTAAAAACCAGGTTCATAATTGTATTTTGAGGTTGTACCAAAATAGGTTTCCATGGTTTCATTTTCTAAAAACACCATATTTTTGTTGTACTGCACATTGCTGCAGGTCCTGTTATCACCCTGTGTGTTTAGGTCTCTGTGTTAGCTCCAGAGTGAGACATCTCACTAGTTTTATCTCCAGAGTGAGACATCTCACTAGTTTTAGCTCCAGAGTGAGACATCTCTCTAGTTTTATCTCCAGAGTGAGACATCTCACTAGTTTTACCTCCAGAGTGAGACATCTCACTAGTTTTACCTCCAGAGTGAGACATCTCTCTAGTTTTATCTCCAGAGTGAGACATCTCTCTAGTTTTATCTCCAGAGTGAGACATCTCTCTAGTTTTATCTCCAGAGTGAGACATCTCTCTAGTTTTAGCTCCAGAGTGAGACATCTCTCTAGTTTTATCTCCAGAGTGAGACATCTCTCTAGTTTTATCTCCAGAGTGAGACATCTCTAGTTTTATCTCCAGAGTGAGACATCTCTCTAGTTTTATCTCCAGAGTGAGACATCTCTCTAGTTTTATCTCCAGAGTGAGACATCTCTCTAGTTTTATCTCCAGAGTGAGACATCTCTCTAGTTTTAGCTCCAGAGTGAGACATCTCTCTAGTTTTAGCTCCAGAGTGAGACATCTCACTAGTTTTATCTCCAGAGTGAGACATCTCACTAGTTTTAGCTCCAGAGTGAGACATCTCACTAGTTTTAGCTCCAGAGTGAGACATCTCACTAGTTTTATCTCCAGAGTGAGACATCTCACTAGTTTTATCTCCAGAGTGAGACATCTCACTAGTTTTATCTCCAGAGTGAGACATCTCTCTAGTTTTATCTCCAGAGTGAGACATCTCTCTAGTTTTATCTCCAGAGTGAGACATCTCTCTAGTTTTATCTCCAGAGTGAGACATCTCTCTAGTTTTATCTCCAAAGTGAGACATCTCTAGTTTTATCTCCAGAGTGAGACATCTCTCTAGTTTTATCTCCAGAGTGAGACATCTCACTAGTTTTATCTCCAGAGTGAGACATCTCTCTAGTTTTATCTCCAGAGTGAGACATCTCACTAGTTTTATCTCCAGAGTGAGACATCTCTCTAGTTTTATCTCCAGAGTGAGACATCTCTCTAGTTTTATCTCCAGAGTGAGACATCTCTCTAGTTTTATCTCCAGAGTGAGACATCTCTCTAGTTTTATCTCCAGAGTGAGACATCTCTCTAGTTTTATCTCCAGAGTGAGACATCTCACTAGTTTTATCTCCAGAGTGAGACATCTCACTAGTTTTATCTCCAGAGTGAGACATCTCTCTAGTTTTATCTCCAGAGTGAGACATCTCTCTAGTTTTATCTCCAGAGTGAGACATCTCTCTAGTTTTATCTCCAGAGTGAGACATCTCTCTAGTTTTACCTCCAGAGTGAGACATCTCACTAGTTTTAGCTCCAGAGTGAGACATCTCACTAGTTTTAGCTCCAGAGTGAGACATCTCACTAGTTTTAGCTCCAGAGTGAGACATCTCTCTAGTTTTAGCTCCAGAGTGAGACATCTCACTAGTTTTAGCTCCAGAGTGAGACATCTCAGTAGTTTTAGCTCCAGAGTGAGACATCTCACTAGTTTTATCTCCAGAGTGAGACATCTCACTAGTTTTATCTCCAGAGTGAGACATCTCACTAGTTTTAGCTCCAGAGTGAGACATCTCACTAGTTTTATCTCCAGAGTGAGACATCTCACTAGTTTTAGCTCCAGAGTGAGACATCTCTCTAGTTTTATCTCCAGAGTGAGACATCTCACTAGTTTTAGCTCCAGAGTGAGACAACTCACTAGTTTTATCTCCAGAGTGAGACATCTCACTAGTTTTATCTCCAGAGTGAGACATCTCACTAGTTTTATCTCCAGAGTGAGACATCTCACTAGTTTTATCTCCAGAGTGAGACATCTCACTAGTTTTATCTCCAGAGTGAGACATCTCACTAGTTTTAGCTCCAGAGTGAGACATCTCACTAGTTTTAGCTCCAGAGTGAGACATCTCACTAGTTTTATCTCCAGAGTGAGACATCTCTCTAGTTTTATCTCCAGAGTGAGACATCTCTCTAGTTTTATCTCCAGAGTGAGACATCTCTCTAGTTTTATCTCCAGAGTGAGACATCTCTCTAGTTTTATCTCCAGAGTGAGACATCTCTCTAGTTTTATCTCCAGAGTGAGACATCTCTCTAGTTTTATCTCCAGAGTGAGACATCTCACTAGTTTTATCTCCAGAGTGAGACATCTCTCTAGTTTTATCTCCAGAGTGAGACATCTCTCTAGTTTTATCTCCAGAGTGAGACATCTCTCTAGTTTTATCTCCAGAGTGAGACATCTCTCTAGTTTTATCTCCAGAGTGAGACATCTCTCTAGTTTTATCTCCAGAGTGAGACATCTCTCTAGTTTTATCTCCAGAGTGAGACATCTCTCTAGTTTTATCTCCAGAGTGAGACATCTCACTAGTTTTATCTCCAGAGTGAGACATCTCACTAGTTTTATCTCCAGAGTGAGACATCTCTCTAGTTTTATCTCCAGAGTGAGACATCTCACTAGTTTTAGCTCCAGAGTGAGACATCTCTCTAGTTTTATCTCCAGAGTGAGACATCTCTAGTTTTATCTCCAGAGTGAGACATCTCACTAGTTTTAGCTCCAGAGTGAGACATCTCTCTAGTTTTAGCTCTAGAGTGAGACATCTCACTAGTTTTAGCTCCAGAGTGAGACATCTCTCTAGTTTTATCTCCAGAGTGAGACATCTCACTAGTTTTAGCTCCAGAGTGAGACATCTCACTAGTTTTAGCTCCAGAGTGAGACATCTCAGTAGTTTTAGCTCCAGAGTGAGACATCTCTCTAGTTTTATCTCCAGAGTGAGACATCTCACTAGTTTTAGCTCCAGAGTGAGACATCTCACTAGTTTTATCTCCAGAGTGAGACATCTCACTAGTTTTATCTCCAGAGTGAGACAACTCACTAGTTTTATCTCCAGAGTGAGACATCTCACTAGTTTTATCTCCAGAGTGAGACATCTCACTAGTTTTATCTCCAGAGTGAGACAACTCACTAGTTTTATCTCCAGAGTGAGACATCTCACTAGTTTTATCTCCAGAGTGAGACATCTCACTAGTTTTATCTCCAGAGTGAGACAACTCACTAGTTTTATCTCCAGAGTGAGACATCTCACTAGTTTTAGCTCCAGAGTGAGACATCTCACTAGTTTTAGCTCCAGAGTGAGACATCTCACTAGTTTTAGCTCCAGAGTGAGACATCTCACTAGTTTTAGCTCCAGAGTGAGACATCTCACTAGTTTTAGCTCCAGAGTGAGACATCTCACTAGTTTTAGCTCCAGAGTGAGACATCTCACTAGTTTTATCTCCAGAGTGAGACATCTCACTAGTTTTAGCTCCAGAGTGAGACATCTCTCTAGTTTTAGCTCCAGAGTGAGACATCTCACTAGTTTTATCTCCAGAGTGAGACATCTCACTAGTTTTATCTCCAGAGTGAGACATCTCACTAGTTTTATCTCCAGAGTGAGACATCTCACTAGTTTTATCTCCAGAGTGAGACATCTCACTAGTTTTAGCTCCAGAGTGAGACATCTCACTAGTTTTATCTCCAGAGTGAGACATCTCACTAGTTTTAGCTCCAGAGTGAGACATCTCTCTAGTTTTAGCTCCAGAGTGAGACATCTCACTAGTTTTATCTCCAGAGTGAGACATCTCACTAGTTTTATCTCCAGAGTGAGACATCTCACTAGTTTTAGCTCCAGAGTGAGACATCTCTCTAGTTTTAGCTCCAGAGTGAGACATCTCACTAATTTTATCTCCAGAGTGAGACATCTCACTAGTTTTATCTCCAGAGTGAGACATCTCACTAGTTTTAGCTCCAGAGTGAGACATCTCTCTAGTTTTAGCTCCAGAGTGAGACATCTCACTAGTTTTATCTCCAGAGTGAGACATCTCACTAGTTTTATCTCCAGAGTGAGACATCTCACTAGTTTTATCTCCAGAGTGAGACATCTCACTAGTTTTAGCTCCAGAGTGAGACATCTCACTAGTTTTATCTCCAGAGTGAGACATCTCACTAGTTTTATCTCCAGAGTGAGACATCTCACTAGTTTTGTCTCCAGAGTGAGACATCTCCCTTCTATCCTATCTTTGTTGGGAGCTGCACATGCTCAGTAGCTCGGTAAGATCCATCAGCTGATAACTCTTTCTCCAGCTTTGGTCAGTCCAAGACAGGATTAGCTGGGAGACTTCTTCTAGACCAGGGCCACTTGTGGAATACCTGCACAACAGGGACAGGAAGTAGTTCTTTTGGAGATTCTGGTCAACTAGTGGCTGTTGGAGCAGTGTTTAGCCATTGAGAACGAGCTAGCATGCTACGGTTAGCCACCTGGTCTCTAGTGACGTAGAAAGCCGTGCAGATGTTGGACAGCTCAGCCAGAGACTGAAGACAGAGGACATCACTTAAAACCGCATGGATGGGTTTTTTTTCTTCCAAGTTTGTATGTTGAAGCACCAGAGACACAAAATAACCCCCAAAGCCCAGAAAAAATTCTAAATTTAAAAATGTAAATTTTAGCCCTTAATGCAACACTGCTTCGGTCCCCCTACAGGTTGGCTCACCTAACTGCCCCCCCCCCCCAGTCCATTCTTTCAAAAGCAAGCTGTATCTCGGCGTCCTCGGAGTGGGAACAGACGTCGGGCAGGACTCCAAATGAGATTAGGAGCACTGAGTGTTCACTGTGTAATCCATTTATTTCAGAGGCACCCATGGGAGTTTTCGAACTCCCATGGGTGCCTCTGAAATAAATGGATAAAAATAAATAAATCTGCTCCGTTGGGCCAAACAAGCTTTCCCCAAAGAGAAATGTGTTTGTAGGGAACAAAGGAAAAGATGAGGGAGTGTTGTGAAAATGCAATGAAGTGATGTCGAGGTCCTTGCAGTGAAAACACCTGTAGAGGAAGTGATGCACTGGGCCAAAGGTATAAATAGCATACATTTCCAATAAGGAACACTGATCATGAGCTGAGTCATCCTGAGCTATGAGAGATATAAAATATTTTATTTTCCCAGTTAGACCTTGCCTTTTGTACTCTGAAGCTCAAAATGTCCATACAGAGGATGAAGACGTTTACATGCATACCAAAATTTCACTGTTATTACTAATATGACAATTATCCGGTCATGTATGCAGCATATTCTGGTTGGATATTCAGAATAAGGCCTTTTTCCGAACATAGCATTTTGAGATTAGGACATGTGGGATATTTCAGTATTTTTCAGGTTTTAGAGGCATTCTTTAGACATGTACACAGCGCATTCAGAAGAGAATATGCATCTCAATCTTTTTTTTTTTTTTAGCTCTAGGCATTGCTATGGTTACTGTACACAAACCAACCAGCCGACAGTTGGCAGGGCTGCAGACCCGATAAGAAGGAGAAACACAGCTACTTTTAAACTTATCAAAGACTTTTTGGATATGCGCAAACATCGCTATGCCGACTAGTCCGCCACCGCTGGAACACAATCTTATTTAGCTCTGCTACAAACGGGAATATTAGTGGAATCTTCCCTTTCATAAGCCATGTAAACAGCTTGGTCCAAATATCGTCTTTTTCGGAATAAGGGCCAAACTGAATATTGTGTGCATGTAAACGTAGTCAGCGAGAATTTGTGTTACTTAATCATGATTTTAATGTTGACGAACAAATTTGTGATCATGATTTTTCCAACAGTCCTAAATGTAACATGTGAAATAGTATTAGGCCATTTAGGCCAAAGTAACTTTTCAAAAAGTTTTAAAAAAGTAAATTCTGATTAGATTGTATTAATGTACAATCAGAGACTTTATCATAATTCCCTAAATAAACATTGCTTTCAAAAGGTGGACAACACTCAAGTAAAGTGCACTCTTCCTACACAACAATGTAACAGTCGTGTCGCTCTACTGCAAAGTCTATTTACTTTCTATTTTTGAGGTAGCAGTATTCTAATAAACGGAACAAAAAGAAATGAAAAAAGGACGTGTCAGTTTTAAAGGCTTAGGCTATTTAAAAAAAGAACATTCTTGAAATCTCTGAAGTAAATTGCAGTGTGGTTAAAAAAAATAAAAAATCAACCAAAGATGAAATAATGTTGGAATCCTTGTTTTTTTGGTATTATTTTTTTTGGGCTTTTCTTTTTATTTTGACAGTACAGGTAGACGGGAAGGATCCATCTCACTGTCTGCATGTGGTGTGGACAGTTCCCCATCTATCACCTTTTTTAGGGATGGGGAAGCAGATGTGGGGGCCAAGCTGCAGTTACCCTACCCGCGGCTTTCCAAAGGCCGGCCACGGTTTTCTGGCCTTTCTTTGTTGCCGTGTGTTCAGCCTCAAGGCTCTGTGATGTGGAGGTACATGCTGGATGTGGTCCTCCTGCCTCGCCGCTGTCAACGCACTGAGTTTGAAATCCTCAGCGGTGGGATCCTCATATTTGGCAGGGAGCTAGTCGAGAATGGCTGTCTTCATTGGTTTTGTTAGTCGGTCGTTGTCGAGATCTTGACTTTCAGTCAGCCGGCAACAAGTCACCCCCAACCCACACACGGATGCTAGTAGCCAAGGAGGACACAGATGATTAAAAAAACATGGACTCTTCAGAAGAGGTCATTATCTTCACTCGAGTTTCTGCGCACAAAAGTCGCCGGACGCCGACCTCCTGAACATAGCCAGACTGAGACATCCAGAGAGAGTTGTGTGGAGCTGGTAGGCTTGATTAGCTTTGTAGCGACTCATTTGGTAACGGCTTGAATGTAAATGACGTTCATTAATATCAAAAAGTCTTTAATGTTACGAATGCAGATGCAAAAAGAACACATTACTCATACATACATTACCTCATCTAGACTTCTTCAAAAAGTCTGTGAATGATGAAGGAAGTATGAGCACTGGGTCACATTGTTGTAGTGTTCCTTTAAGATGCCTCTGGAGGATATTTCCCCTTGGCAAATGGTCAACATAATTACATTATGTGCAGGAAGAAACCCCATCTCTGAGATAAAATGGATTTATTGCTTAACATTGAACGTGTCCAAAACCCCAAGATGCATTCAGAATGGACAAACATCAGACAGTCACTGTGCGCCCTTTTTCCAAGTGATGGATAGTTATTCAGAAGTGAAACAGATGGAGGTGGCTGTGGTCCTGCTCCGGATGATTCATATGCACCACTGACAGCGTTGACTCATCACACATGGGCTGAGCTTAACGAGCCAGTTCATTCTGTAAGAAGAGATCTGTGCACGTACAGATTGGGTCTGAACAGTATCAATACTGTAAAAAAAAAAAAAATAAATAACCTAACATTTTAAATGTTGTGATTGACTAGATGGGAACTAGACATGTGCAGTTATTTCCTATGGTTGGATCTATGACATTAATGGTGCTTACATTTCAGCGTCTCACGCTCGCCATCCACTCAAAACGTAACGTAACTAATCTTTGGCCAGCACGCCAGCCCAAAACGGCAGGCCTGTTGTCTTGTTTCTGGTCTAGCTAGATCCGGTGGGTGTTGTAGTTTTTCTAACGTTACAGCGTGTGAAAAAGCTACAAAGTTTGCCAGGCCAAAAAGAACGTTAATCTCGCCCTTACAATGAGTTTGCGTTAACGCCGTTAATAACACGTTTAACTGACAGCACTAGTGGAAACAGAAGCTAACCCTAACCCAAAGCTCCCATACAGATAATGCACGCATGAGTTTGAAGTTTAAAAACCAACAGCATCAATTTGAGAATTTACCTACCCATTGTACAAATGGTGATTCTAGGATTAAAGAATTTATCACAGGTATGTATGCTTTCATTCCTACAGAGATGCTAAATAGTTATGGGACGTAACTTGCAAGATGTTGAAAATGTTAAAAAAAATATATAAAGTGTCCCTGATTTAAGGCTGGGAGTGTCTTGGTGTGAGCTTTACATTTATTCAAAGAATAACATGGGTGTTATTCTACATTCCCCTTCTCAACAAAAGCCAAAACCAGCGATGCGTTATACTTGCGGACTTCACTGACCTGTCTGTGGCACTCAAGTGCAATAGTTTCTGCTGACGGAGGCTCAGAATATCAAATGGTACTCAAACAGGAGGAAGTATTTGTTGGGGACTATTTTCAGCAGTGGATTAATCCACATTTGTTGTGTGTGTGTGTGTGTGTGTGTGTGTGTGTCTGTGTCACAGAGAAATACGCCATATGAGGCTTTGGAGGAGACATTCACTGTTGATTTGACTCAGCACATGGGATTTGGTTACAAAAAAAGAATATCTGCTCCTCCAACAGGTGTGGACTAAACCCACTTATTGTTGTCATATTTTATTGCATAACCATCAGGGCTTATCGCCAGTGATTTCCCAGTTTACAGGGTCCTGATTCAGTTAACTTTTTTGATTCAATATCAGTTAGGTTAGGGAAATTTCAGTTGCACTATATTACTTGGATATAAAAGAGATTACATTCCATGTTGAAAGTTTTAAAGTTTAATAAATCATTTAAATTCCTCCTCTTTGTGCCGATCCAAAAATTGATCTGATCGTGAGTTTTGTGACCCGTGACCCCCCTATCTGGAACCATGTGTTGCACATGTCACACTGGCGTGATGTGTTTAATGAATGGGAAAGTGGAGACGGGGTGGAAGACCAGGTGCTAAACAACGCTGCTATTCCTGTCCTGTCCTGTCCCTCCCCCCCCCAACCCCTACCTTTCACAGAAATACAAGGACACCCTGCAGACTCAGGTACTGCAGTCAGCGGGGAAGCCACTCAGCTCAGTGAAGTTTGGGGCCGACCTGTCGGAGGGGGCCCTCAGCAGCTTCCAAGACGACCAGATAGGCCAACTGTACGAACTCATGCTGGAATCCACCAAGTCCAGCAGACAGTTTGACATCCAGGAGGACAGCAAGTGAAGCAGCGGGACACAGAACTTTACCCGGAAAAGCATAAAAGCATAAATTACCTCTGAGTGCTTAACCCTTGTGTTGTCTTCCCATCCACTGGGCAACTTGTGCGCTCCTCGTGCTCCCCACCCTCCCCACCCAATCAATGTGTTGTAACCATGGGGATTCTGTGCGCCACTATATCCCTGCACATGGGTGTGCTGGTCTTGCAGGGAGGTGTGTTCAGGTGCATTCTGGGAGTATTGCTATCTTGCTGCAGCAGAAAGTGATATAACGCAGGTCAATAACGCAGCATTTCATTGATATTTTAACAGTTAATTAGTAAAATGTGCCTAGGCACGGCCCAGAACACACCTGATTAATGAAGACCGGAAGCACAACCCTTTTGAACCACACGTCTGGCGCATTGACCCTTTTTACCGCTGTCAAACTAGTAAAAGTGGATTAGGACACGCCCTAAACACACCACACCAGATCATTGAAATAAGGCCCCCATGTGAAAAGACCTTTTTCCCTACCACTGGATACACTGGACCTATTATCGCTAGTTTTACACTTTTTTGGGGGAATTCATAGGCAATTCATCTAATTTATATGAAATTATAGCCTACCTCATTTTTTATTGAAAAATAAATTATGTCCAGTTACAATTAGTTCTGATTAAGTGGAAAATCACATACTGTCACACAAAATGTAATAATAAAACATCCGAAATTACAGTGAAAGTAGAGATCTGATAATGTTTGACTTGTTTTGAAGAGTGTTGTATGGAAGCATGTTATTTTTTTGGGCTATTTGCTTGAAAGAAACCCGCATCACTCAAACAAAACTACGAATTTGACCCGAAGACAACAGGGTGGTTAAGATGATGGTGCTCAAAGGCCGAGGAGAGGCTTTTAAGGATATGTGGTTGTATTAAAGTGCTGCTGTGTAATAGCCTTGTGTTCTCGTGCTTGTTTTTTTTTGCTGTGACATAAAAGAGGGGGCATTAAGGTGGCACTAATTCGTTCTCTTTGTCAACTAGTTCCTGGTCATGAAGAAAAGGCACCGGGGTGCATCTACTCGCCAGATGCCCCCAGAGCTCACATCAGCCATGCTCTGAGCCTCGATGATGATGTTGAAGCTGTTAAAACTCCAACTTATAGTTGTTGATGCACAGATTGCCTCAGAGAGAGAGAGAGAGAGAGAGACACTTTATTTTCCCAGATATACATCCAGTACATACACATGCCTGCGTCTCATTAGTTTTTCAACATGCCCTCCTTCACTTCCCCATCGCCCTTGGTATGACGTTACAGCATACGTGGCATGGAGGCCGCTTGGACAGCAGAGGGAAAGGGGGCGGGGCATGAAATGGAACGCACCTGTCCTCGGTCCCTTTCAGCCGCCAGTTGTACGCTTGGCGCTACTGCTCCAAGTGTGTTTTATTATCCTTCTTGTTTTCTGTTAATTATCACATTCTTTCCCCGTTTTTATGTTCGTTCTGTCTGTGTCATGCAGTGTCCTTATCGTACAGGAGGCCTATTTCTTGTACAAATTGGCGCAATACCAATATTATTAATAAGTATTATTACTGCTTTTTATTCATCATGAATACCTGCAGACTCATTTAAATGAGGTTTAGTAATCAGCTGCATTAGTTTCAGATTACGAAATTTGTGATTTGTGTGCGTGCGTAGACACAAAAAAAGTATAAAATCTGTAAATGATGCTGTGGTGGTGTACCATTCAGAAAATGTCAACATTCAAAAAATGATTTGATTAAGAAAACTATTCACAGTATGTAAATGTAGTTATTTTTCCCATGTATATGCATGCATGTATGTATGTCTGTATGTGTACAGTATATTCATATCCATATTATTCATGTGGATTTGTTTGTTATTTTAACATCCTATTATGATGTATGGTTATGTTGTGTGATGTCTCTAAGGGACCTTACATTTCCCCTTGGGGATCAATAAAGTATTTAATCATGATTGCAGTAGACATACAATACATTTTTTTTTAAAAATAAAAACAATTATATACAGTATATATGAGTCAATTTTAAATGGCTTGAGCTTGAATCAATATTCAAATATGAATTGATTTTTTTTGCACATCCCTATGGTGCAGTCTTGCTTCAAATTGTTATTGTCATATGCAGTGCTGGGATGAAGCCAGATATGTGGCGCGTAATGTCATGTCTCTATCTTTCTATCTCTGCTATCTATTTTGTGTAAGTCGGGTTTTCTGAGGTCAAAGGAAACGCCCCCCTGACCCTCTGACCCCCTGACCCCCTGACCTAGGATTTCTGAACTCGGACAACCTCGCAGTAGCCCAAGCTCAAGTTCCAACATGGATGTCCCTGTGCATCAGAAGCACTTATCTTATTTGTGTCTAACTGAATCAGTCGTACACACAGTCCTGTCCATCTTCCATTTGTCTCTATTTAGTACGCTGTTTGCATGCACAAAAACACGGTAATGTGTTGTGATCTCCTTATAATGGTAACCATTGCTAACCTGGCTACAGCTAATGGAGATCCGGCTAAATGAGGGACATCTGGTGGAATTTCTGGCAGCACCTGAATAATCCCGAAGTGGAAGGTTTTGGATCTGCTACATTCGGTCCAGACTAAAATATCTCAACAACGATTGGATGGATTACCACGGCATTTTGCACAGACATCCATGTTCCCTGCAGGATGAAATCTAATGACTTTGGTGATCCTTTACTCCTGCAGTCCTGTTGCAGTCCTCAGGTCAAACTATCGTCCAATGCTTTACTCCATGAACAAATACCTGCAAAACTGACATTCCCATCGGCCTCAGCTGTCCTTTGTGCTTAGTTTGACTTAGCAAACCTGCTTAACTTAGACCTAAACCATGTCTTGAATAGTGAGAATGAGCTGATGCTGTCAGGCACCAGGTCCCGATCCACACTGATACCACTCACCAATGTGGTTGTAGGATGCAATATTCTTTTTAATTATGGTAATGTGCAATTGTTGTGGGTTCTCTTTCTTCTGTGATTGTGGGGAAGGGAGGGGGTCTGTGTGTGTATTGAACACATTGGATGAGATAATGTATGCTTCTGTTTTATGGACACTATGTTTACTGTATGTTTATGTGCGATGATCACCATTTCTTGTTCTCTTAATAATGAATGTGATGTTTTATTAGCAGAATTACTGTGTTGTTCTATCCTATAGTTCCTACAGTGGTGCTCAAATACATATTATGCTTAAAAGAGAATAAAAACATGTTTTGGAAATTTATTTAATACCTAAATTAAAAATGAGGTAAAATCCAGCACTGAATTTCAGAATGAACGTATTGTAAATAATAAATGTTCTTATTTAAAATACAGGTCATAAGATACATTACCCTCAGTTAAATTCCCATACAGGCAGATTTTTACAAAGCCTTTGGATTCCTTATATCCTGATAAAGTTCCCTGGCCTTTGAATTCAAAATAGCCCCACATCATCACATACTTTTCACCATGCTTAGAGATAAATGGTTTTATTTCAGTTAGACTAATACCTGGTTTGATTTGCTTGAGAGATGATTTTATAGAGTATCCCATGCCTATCTCTAAGCATGGTGAAGAGTATGTGATGATGTGTGGGGCCATTTTAATTTAAAGGCCAAGGAATTTATCAGGATGCATAATATCCTGAATCCAGGAAATAACTGGCCTTTAATAATAAAATCTGCCTGCCTCTATGGGAATTTAACATAGGGTATGTATACTTATGACCTGTATTTTAAATAAGAACATTTATTTATTTGCAATCGTGTATTCATTCACAAAGAAAATTGGTGTCCTTAAAGGTTGGATTTTACCATTTTTTAATTTAGGTCTTAAAATAATTTCCAAACATGATGTTTTATTTTTAGTCAAATTACATGTGTATGTAAACTTAGTTCACTATATTTGTGAGTAGATTTTCTAGGCTGTATTCTGATCACATTGCTACAGGTCTAGCTGTCACAGTCATCGATCTTACACCTTCTACATGAGACAAAACTCTGCTGTTGATAGCCCCAGTGATGCTGAATGTAAACCCCCACGCTATAAACAACTGCACCAAACCATAGACATATCTATGCACAACCCCAATGCATAAAAAAATGAATAAATCATCAGAGCCAGCTGCTCCATAATAAAAACACGGTTGATCTGATCCAGCCTTACTGGACCTGTTGCTCCACTCCCTCCTGCAGCCTTGCCTCCATCTCTGGAGCTTCTGTAATCCACATTGAGACCCAGAGCAGGCGTGTTGTTCTGCGTTGGTTAGTTCCATAGATTCGTTACCCATGTCCATCTCTTCATCCCCTCTTGCTCGTTTTGTTCTTCCTCTTCCTCATCTTCCTTCCAACAACCACGCTGACTGACGCACTCGATTCTGTCTCGAAATTCCCAGTAGGTATTGCTTCATTTTAACATTTGCAAACAAATAATCAAATAAAGGAAATGCAGGTAGATTTGTTGATTTCAAATCATGATCTGAATAAGTAATTTCCTTATAAAACAATGCAGACTGATGTAAAACTGTAGACTGTAGAGGGTAACCATGACTCATACTGATCAGATTACTCGACTGATGAGAGTATTCTGTGAAGGATTTGGAGAAGTTTGTTATTGACGCTTGAAAGGGGACCGAGAGAAATGATATGGACCACCCTTTACAGTTAAGGGGCCGCAATCATGCAGCTCTCTGATTGGCCGGCCGGCCCATGTGGACCATAAGCCTGCAGCCCCTCTGGCATCTGCACAAATTCCAGATTACCGGTCCGTCACAGGTGACAGGCGAGAAAAATGCTTGTGTTTCCCACAGGGCTCTGCACTGCTTAATCACAATCACCCCTCCTTCCCCAAACAAGGCCGTAGGTAACAAATCAATACTTCACAACAGCTTCATTTGCAGTATTGTGTGAGCTGAATTCACTCCGAGGGATTATCCCTAAATGTTAACTTGCTAATCAATTCGGAAATGTAGTTTTTATGTTTGCAGCCGTGAATAAGAGGCAGACACAGAGGTTTGAGTGTTTGTGGGTCTTAAAATCTCTTGAAAGTCTTACATTCGTTTAAGTATTATGTTCTAGGTCTTAAATCATTTTAAACAGGTCTTAATTTTCCTAGGTCGATGTATCGCTACCTAATGCTCTTTTTTTATCCCGTGGTGTTGTAGTTCTTTCTTTTGTAGTCCAGATATAATTCGCTGTACTAGGACTACAAATGAGACCAACATGCAACTTCCAGTATATTGCAGCCAATCCGCTTTCCTGTTTTGCTGGTCTCTTTCAAATTGAGCATAAAGGGAAAACTGAAATTTAGGGCTTACTTGGTGTTGTGATAATTTCTACAAGCTGTAAACACACCATTGACATATTTATCACTTTATAGACATCTTGCATTGCCAGACCTATGTCCACAGCGCCGTGGAGTAAGGTCTGCCTCCACCACACAGATGCATTCTGGGATAGAAGAAAAAGTGCTCTGGGTTGTTTACATTTCTCTGAACCAATCGCAATTGTCTTGGGCAGACGCAGCGACGGTGGTTCTACTAAATAGTCTTGGGAAGAAGTCTTTTTGCATCTGGAAAAAGAAAACGCGTCATCCAATACTACATGAAGTTACTGACACTATACGGTGAGGTAAATCAGCTGATACATGGTTATACCTCATTATCTCTTACCAGCGGATCTCCGTGTGGACTTCGTCCAACCTCACCAATCGGTCCCACAACGTCCCAGTTAGAGAGGAGATGACATAATCATATTCTTTATAAATCTTTACAATTGTTCCAAGCGGGCCTGCCTTACAAATGTTCTTCAAAACTTGATATTTTCAATGTGTAGCTTTCTAGCTCCAAGTTGGATGTTCTCCGACCTCCATTGATCCAGACTAGCTTAAAGACTGAGGTCATGGTGTCCCGTCTGCAGGAGCTGCTGCTCGAGCGGTTTTTCATTCAGGCCTTTGATGTAGAGTTAAAGGTGCCATGCAGAAGCTAGCGGGGTTATCTACAAAGGACCAGAGCCACAGCGGCGCTGCTGGTTAATCAATTATTAATGGCTAATGGCTGTGTGTTATTAGTGTGAAATTACTGGAGAACAAACAGCATTCAATAATATTACAGAACAAAGGTAAATGATTTATCTCATAAGAAAACATTGCATATGGTTTGTGTTGTTGGACTGATCCATGTCCATTGTGTGGCGTGCAGGTAGAATAGAAGCCCCATGTGATTTTGTTCATGTTAATTTAGTTTTTCTGTTATTCTTTGGTTTGGTTTATAGTGATTCTTTCAAATGACGGCCAGCAAGGTACAGCAATGTTTTCCCAACTTTCTCATACAATCCATACATGCAGTGGTGGAAAATGCATTCAGATCCTTTACCTTTAAGTAAAAGTACTCTGATTAGAGAATAAACACTCCACTAGTTTATGAGTCTAGTTTTACTCTCAATACCAACTTATTTATGCACAATTCAACAAAATTAAAGTTGACATCAAAATTATAATTTTGTCCCTGACACATTTTTGACAGCTAGCTAGACTATCTGTCCAATCTGAGGACTATGGTTACCTGGTCCTCAGATCTCTGCAGGGTAAATCCAGACAGCTAGCTAGACTATCTGTCCAATCTGAGGACTATGGTTACCTGGTCCTCAGATCTCTGCAGGGTAAATCCAGACAGCTAGCTAGACTATCTGTCCAATCTGAGGACTATGGTTACCTGGTCCTAATTGTGTGGGGTAGGTGGGTTGCTGTGTAAACTATATCATTAAACACATTTGCTTTGCTTTTCTGGAATTAATTTAAATTGCTCCGCATGAAAAAAACAGAGGTTGAAAGAAGATTCCGTGGAGCGTTGTGACATGTGACAGCGTTGACAGCCTCCTGCTCTCAGACCTGGGTGGATTCGTGGTGTTTCACGCAACTTTGAAAAGCCGACATTGAATAAATCGAGTGTTGTAATTACCTGTAATAACTCATTTTGCTAAAGCACAGGCCAATACTATTTGTGATGTACTCCATGTTGACTCGAAGGATCACATGTGACTCACTCTGCCTCCCTGTTCACAACAACAAAGATGATGTAGGTTCAACAGCTGCGCTGTGTGTGTGTGTGTGTGTGTGTGTGTGTGTGTGTGTGTGTGTGTGTGTGTTACACCTCCCCCTCAACAACCCTACGACTCAGCCCACAGTCTTCAGTACTGTACATTTTGACTCGATGCAGGTGCGTTTACTGCGGGTATTTTGATCTGTACTGCATCGTGACATGTCAAAAATGAAAGTTATCAACCTGCGGGACCTTATATATTTCATTTTCAGGAATAATGACGTTGATTTTCACTGCAAAAAATACACTTGACTTACTGTATTATTTAATCCAAAGTGAGAGCGCCCCTCCCATTAAGACAGAGAGAGATTTCTAGCCAGCCAGGCCAATCACAACCGTTTATCTCTCTATGTGGTGAGTTTAACACAATGACTGACTGAATGTAGTTATCATAGAATGAATCAATAAATCCATCAATATTTTATTCATCACTTAACTCATACAAGCACAATTCCAGTGAAATGTGATCCTGTCACCTCCTTTAACTTGTGCATGTTTCATCATGAAGCAGAATGTGGTCGTCAGATCGACACACAGAACAAATAGAAAAGAACAGAAAGTCGTGCTAGTGTTTTGACCGAATTATACATTTTTTTAGGTTTTTCATGTTTAGTCTATGAAGAGAACGTCATATTTGCATTTGAAATGTAGAGTTTGTATTTAGTGAATAAATTGTGGATTTTGAGCAGTTTTGACAAAGCGCAGCATCGGGGGCTACTCTGGGTTCAGTGTCTTGCTCAAGGACACTTTGAGATGCAACTGAGGGCCAGGGACTGAACCACCAACCTCCGCTGACGTTGGCTTACCACAGTCCCAGATGACGTGCAGCTTTGACAGCTCTCCCAGAGTCTTTGATGACCGGTCCCCTAGAGTCTCAGCTGACCAGACTCCCAGTGCTTTTGTTGACTGGGAACAGAAGAACTTCTCGACACCTCAGACTGTGCCGTGACCCAACACCCCTGAGACATTGCCTTGGTCAGGCACCCTTGAGAATTTAACTTAGTCAGGCACCACTGAGACTTTGCCTTTGTCAGCCACCCCTGAGACTTTACCGTTGTTTGGTGCCACAGAGACTCTTGTGTCTTGTCGGTAGTTCGGCCAACTCCTGCCCCCGTGTTTTGTCGGTGGTCTGATTGACTTCTGACCCTGTTGCCTGGTTCGTGGGTCTGTTGACTGCTGTTCCTATTATCCTTTGTCTGACTCCAATTCTGCTGACCCGATGCCTGGTTCCAGCCCAACTGAGCCGTCGCCTGTCTTCAGTCCAGCTGCCCCTTCGTCTGCCCAGCCTCCAGAGGGTCTTTGACAGCCTGCCTGCCTGCCTGCCCGCCCGGCCTCCAGAGGGTCTTCAATGGCCTGCTTGGCCTCCAGAAGGAGTCAGCCTTTGCCGCCGGCTTCCAGAGGTGTTTTGCCTCCGCCACAGGCCTTCCTTCTCACGGCTCCCTGCTCCCTCCTGCCTTCGCTCCCGCTTCCAGCCTTCCCCTTTTGACTCCTTTGTTCCCCAGACTTCAATGCCTCCTCATCAGCTCTCTCGGCCCTGGTTCCCCCGTGCTCCCCGAACTTCATCACCATCCTACCCTAGCCCTCAGGACCCTCGCCATCCTATCCCAGCCCTCGCCATTCTACCCCATCACTCAGGTCTCTTGCCATCCTATCCCAGCACTTGTGTCCTTGTTCCTGTTTTTTGGCATCCACCTCCCCAAACCTCCTTCCCTAATATGATTTAAATAAACCAGATTTTTGTTGAGCCTTGCATTTGGGTCCATTCTATATCCCAGCATCACAACCATAACCATAACTTGTCATGACGTAACCGAATGACACTTACTGAAAGAAGCGTTATATCATAAACATCAATGACTTGTTTGTAATGTTTGTGACACGCTCATGACAGTTTTATGTCACTCGGTCCATCTGAGATTTCATTTTTTCAAAGACAGAGCAGGATACCCAGGGCTCGGTTTACACCTATCACCCTTTCTAGCCACTGGGGGGCAATAGGCAGGCTGGGGGAACTCATATTAATGTTAAAAAGAACCTCATAAAGTGACATTTTCATGCCATGGGACCTTTAAGTAAGTGTCAGAGATGATTAAGGGGCTATTTTGATGACGTCCACCCCTTCTACTTAACAATTTTTCCTCCCTGTCATCCTGGTTTTAAAATAACATGATAAGGTGTATTCTGTAACGCTGGGAAATTGGACACATTTTGCAGTAGAATCATCATAATCACCGTCATGTTACTTCCGTAGACTGAGCAGTCATAAAAGCGTCCTCTCCTCCTAATGTCTTCCCTCCTGAACATTCCACACAGCCTTCATGGAAATGAATTGGGAGCCAGGGAGAGCATCTATTATTCAAAGTCAATTACTCAGCAGGGTTTTTATTCTATAAGACGGAGTGGATGATATCTGCAGCTTGCTGCAACGTTATTTTTTTAGGACGTTATTATGCAGGCGTCTGCGCCTCAGTAATCAATGGAAAACAATAAGAAACCTCTCCTCTCCACTCTTTCTAATGAATCAACACGACGCATTTGAAGTATGTTGCAACCTTAAATATTTCTTGTGCCTCCGTAAGACAATACCTTTTTGTTTTGTAGAAAGCACTGTGTACTTGGTTTAATCGTAAAACATGCTGTTTACAACCGAGCCTTTAATAGTATCTGGCAAGAGAAGTACTGAATACTCTCAAAGCTCCCAGCTTTGCTTTGGTATTTGAGGCCTCAAGGACCACAATATTTTATTTTCATCACAGATGGCATCTGTTCAATGGAAAAAAAGCATATTTTCAAACTAACATTTTTATTATTTTGACACATCTGAAAAAGTCCCTCCAGGGACATTCATACATCTGAGTAACAACCAGGCTTGAATAGAAGCAGCAGTCCAACAGTCATTCTGAAGAAGAGTGTGATGCTTGTATTCATAGGGTGTCAAACTTTATGTTATCCCTTCCCAATGTAAACTCAGAAATATGCCTATTTGTGCCTAATATCAGTTCTTATATTTAGTTTAATGTGATAATACAGTAGATCAGCTCAGATTCATCCCAGGAAATGGAATACAGCATTTGACTTTGCACAGTGTGCATATACTAGGCTATGTACACATTCAATGCAATTGTATTTATAGTACATATTGTACATATTGGAAATATGACATCCAAAAACACCGTTCACAAATATAGTGCACCAAGAACTCTGTGTTGAACCAAACTGTTTAAATGATAGGACAACGTATACTTTCTCCATTGTGACCTGTCCCGTAGTGTGATGCAACAGGCTTACCATCAGGGCCGATGTAGCTGGGTGACGCTGCTGCAGTGATGCTGTCAACGCTTCGATGTCTGACTGAATAGACTCAGCTTTAGCCGTGGGTCGGATCCAACACCCAACGTGTCCTCACAAGCCTCTGAAATCCCACTTCACAGACATATGTTCTGGCAAATAGCATCAGAAACATATTCACCTTGTTCCAGAGCTCTGGGTATTCGGTTGCTAGCGTAATGTGAAATTATTCGTTATTTTGATGTATTTTAATTTAGTTCTTCTGCTACATGGAAGATTGCGTTTATAGCCGGGGCCTTATCAGGCACGCTAGTGTTACCAGCAGCTGTGTGAGAGGCAGAAACTGGGGCTGTGGACGGCCACTGTTTTAATATTCATACTTGCAGTTGACATATAAAGTAGACCTTGATGTCTTGCCTGTTTCGCCATGTTAAAGCTATCGTGTGTATGGTTTCTGTCGCCCCCATGAGGACAACAACATCAACAACACTGTCGGCACACATTCCACATCAATCAGACTTCATTTATTTAGCACAAATTCCTTCATACACGCCCCAAAACACACACACAAATATACACACATAACACAATATCCCTCCCCCCGCAGCCCCATTCACCCACCCACCCCTAAATCAACAAAAATGAATTCATTAAAAACAGGAACCAAGCTGAACCGAGCTAAGGAAACGCTAGCAGTGAGAAAACACCAGAGGCAAGACACTTAAAAAGACACTTACATATCTAGATACATAAAAATAAATAAAAAGAGGCTAAGAGGTACATAACCTGTAGACTGTTAAAAAGCAATCCATTAAATACATACAGTATACATAAATGAGTAGAATAAAAACAACTAATAAAAAAAATAAAAAAATACGCAAGCCTTCCGTGATGAAGAAGTACACGGAGGATTAAAAAAACATGATGGATTCTTTAGATGACGTAATTATCTTCACTCGAGTTTCAACACCTCTGTACAGTGATGGATTGATGGTGTCCAATTTTGATGTGAACGAGTCAATTTAAAAAAGACTTGTTCTTATTTTTGTCATCATTCCGCTCTTTGTGTTTCCCTTCGATTCCAACATGCATGCTCAGACAACTGTGACACTTGTCTTATCTAGGCGCTAAACGCTGATGGAAACTAGTTGGAAATGACTATAAGATTAGCCCTGATGGAGGTTATAACCCTCCCAGCTCAGTATTTATAGCATGTGTCGGAGCGCATGGCTGCCGTCACGGTAGCTATACGATATCTATTTTAGCCCTCAAAGACTATATGTTTATCGATTTCACACGTTCTGTTAATGATCACAATATTCAAATCACCTGTTAACCTAGCCATTCCTCATATTGCTAATATGAATCGTATATACCTGTATGTCTATTTTAATATATCTATTTTTTATATTCTTCTTGGCTGTATGGAGCTTTTAAACTGTCTAGCCACCCCTGCATTGTAGAGTTGGTATGTTCCAATTTGAGGGGCGGGGCTTCAGGCCTATATAGTCTGGCAGTTGCGTTGGGGAGAGAGAGCATGAGGAAAACCTGAGGGAGGATGACTTGGCCATAGGTCAATAGGAAACAGTGTATGTTTTTATAATGTCATCCTTTTGACTTTCAAGTCAATTTTTTTTATTTTGTGAAAGTGTTTGGTTTTGCTTGCCTTGACTCAGTTCATTTCTATATCACTGTTTTGCCTCCGTGGTCTTACTTAACAATACAGAACAATAAATATCCCATCTTGGACTCGGATATGTCATCTCGGACTCACCTTGAGTGTTTTTCCACTTGCTCACGACTACTAGCTACATCTACCCACAACATAGCACCTCAGACTCAGCAACAATCTGTGCTGCCGTCAAACTAGAGGCCTTACTCAGATTATTAATAAGGAATAACTGACCAGGTCCTAATTCTAAGATTAGACAACATTTTTATTGTTTCAATGGACCTTGATCACTGAAGTGAGATACAAAGAGGAGCTCTGTATTTGTTTTACTTGAATGTACAGAGATTGTGCGGTACAGTGGGCGAGGGGGCAATAATCAAGAGCCTAATGTGAAGAGGCAGCAGAGAGAATAGAGTCAGCACTCTGAGTGACACCTTCTTGAAAAGGCATGACATTTCATCTGGGCATGTTTCCGCCAGAGCGTCCGGCAGCAACACACTCAATACCAGCTCATATACTCACACACACACACACACACACACACACACACACACACACACACACACACACACACAGCACAACGCTCTCAAGCTTCGGAGCCACACAATAATGTGACATAACGTGTTAGCTTTGGCTTTTTTCTCCGTCAAGTTAGAATGAGGGCTCTGGTTTTGTGTTACCACACATCTCTTACTCACTCACACCGTTCACTGGTCAGAGCTTGGAAATGAGTACAGAGAGTTTGATACAAATGATCACCGGAAGGACTCGAGACATCATGTTGTCACCCAGCAAACATTAGACAGTCTGTTGGTTTGGGTATTCAAGGAGGTCGCAGTGGTGAAAAGGCCACTGTTCAGTTCCATTTTATTTTATTTCTAGTGTCAAATCAGAACAAGAGTTATTTTGAGACACTTTACAGATAAAGCAGGTCTAGACCACTCTATAATTTACATATAGAGCAGGTCTAGACCACTGTATAATTTACAGATAGAGCAGGTCTAGACCACTCTATAATTTACAGATAGAACAGGTCTAGACCGCTCTATAATTTACAGATAGAGCAGGTATAGACCACTCTATAATGTACAGATAGAGCAGGTCTAGACCACTCTATAATTTACAGATAGAGCAGGTCTAGACCACTCTATAATGTACAGATAGAGCAGGTCTAGACCACTCTATAATTTACAGATAGAGCAGGTCTAGACCACTCTATAATTTACAGATAGAGCAGGACCATCTAGTAACATTTTTTTTTTCATGGATACAGCTGATATACCTGGAAATAAAACTGGCATTTAACATCACAATGGAAAAATCCACCATTCCCCTCATCAAAGGACAATGATAGATAAAACTGCATGCGCTGAAGAATAATTGTACTAACTAATGTAGACTGAAGGCGAGTCAAAAGTCAGGTCTCAGTAGGACCTGAGCCCCTCAAAGAGGCTCGCCCTGGTTTCTAAGCAGCCACTGGAAACCCATGGAGACTAATTAAGTCATAGACACCAGGAAGCTTTCTGATCCCTCTATAGTTTAACAAATGCCACTGGAGTAACCCATTCACAAGCACCTGTCACAGAAATGTTACAGAATATGAATAAATGTGATAAATTATCATGAAGAGAGAATACTATAAAAAAATCTTACATAACCAATCCCAATCACATAACCATCATTCACATAATCAGCGTAAACTCTGAAGCAGTGTCCAGAAATAACCAACGTTTTATCTGCACAGTGGGAGGCATTGTGTAAGTACTTTAAAGGAGCTGATTATTATCAGTGAAATGATTGCTTTTCTTTCAATCTATTTGATTTATGAGGAACCCGGGGGGGCACAGACTTCAGACGTGAGCAGCGCCCACTCATTGCAGGCAAAAATTGACTGACAAAAGCATTCGTGATGGTTTTCAGTCAAGTTGACAGGCAGCATGTCAAACAGCAGCTTGTTTTCTCTAAGATGATACAAAGCTATATTGAGATTAGAACATTTGATTGAAAAATTAAACCTAGGTGAATCAAAATGGGACAAGAGAATAAACTGGGACTGGAGGGCCACAGTGCCTGCCCCCCTAAGCCAATTTTGCCCCTTTATGCCAGGGGAGCATTTAATCGTGCGGGTCTTCTACATTTTCCACATGAATGTGCCAAATTCTGATAATAAATTGATTCATTTCACAGGGATTGTGATGCTCAAAAAATGTCACTTTTGCTACATAAGTCTAAGGGTCAGAGGGTATTGTGTGACAAGCCGGGACTTGCAATTCCACTGTTTGGCCACTATGTTCAATACTTGGGGCCTGCTCCACAACTAGTAAATCCACATGGCTAATTATTATGCTCAATACCTCAAGTGACCAGTACAATGGATAAGGTAAATTACAAAATTACATAACACTACAAAAAACACTTTTTACAACTTGTAAAAAGGTACATGAAATACATTCTATTTAGATCTTATTGTAGCTGAACTTGTGCGTAAGAGAATAAAAGTAATGGACCTTTAAAAATACACATTTGTTCAAATTGGACAATATCAGAGGATGCCAAAATCGTGTGTGTTTGGAAATACCCTCAGACCCCAGAGGGTTAAGGTCTGACATCTGTCTCTTCCCACATCTGACCCCAGTCAATTGATATGTTGCAGCATGGGGATTCTTTTTATAATCAACAAGGAAATACAATTTACAATTAATATAAAGATAGAGAAACATGTATTCTTTTCATGTTAATATTTCATCCAAAAAATACATTAAATATCATAATGTGTTGTGTGCCCAATTTTATTTTAATGTAATTTATACAGGTTTATTTCCATTACTATGCATTGTTTAAAGGCAGGACCCCCCAGTTTCACGTTGTTCATTCTGACAGGTTGTGCTCCTTGTCTAAGGTAGAATAGGTATGATCTTCAAAAATGGTTCTGTTTGATTAATGAAAACTAATACAGGATTCAAAGCAGTATCTCCATATTGATCCCTTGTGTTCCATATATTAGCAGAGTTAACACATTCAGACCTGGGGCATGGAGGAGACCTGCTTGCGATTGCAAAGGTAATTGCTCAATTCCCACTGGCGCTGTGGTTTCACACGATGGATTAGTGCAAAAACCAGGAGGAGATTGATGCCAAGGACAGATTGGATCCTCTATCCCACAAGGCACCAATAAAGGTTTGAAATGTAGACAACAAGCCCTGTGTTACTGTTACTGCTTTGGCACTCCAATGAAGATCTGTACATCTGAATATGTGTCTGACTGACCTAAGATTAGACAGGAAGCTGTGGCTGCTTACACTGATCCACAGTTATCAGAGCTCAATGACCTGAAGTCTGTTTGGTCAATGTAACAAATATCTCCTCATGGTCCCCTAGCTAACTGTTCTGTGTTCGCGCTGAACAAAAAGTCCGGCTTTCACACACAGACCTGGCCATGAGCACCATAGAGAAGGGGCCAAAGGGGTGGGGCCTTGGCCCCCCGCCACTTTACGACCATGTCCCAATTTTTTCAAGTTGTGAATCCCTGTATCGTATCCCTTCAAATCCCCCTTAACAGCAACATGGTAAAAAGACATTTCAGTCATTCTTGTCTGACCCGTGCGTGTGTGTGTGTGTGTGTGTGTGTGTGTGTGTGTGTGTGTGTGTGTGTCAGGAATGTTTTTTACTCACACACCTACAGATACTCTCTCATTTTATTCCGTGCAGCTTTCTGCACGGTTATGTCTCCGTTGTATTATTCAAATGTGAAGTTGATGCTCAATAAAAAGGCACTGAATAATAGAATAATATATCCATCCACATGGAAAAAGGATCCTATTAAAGTTATGTGCCTGTTCAGAACATAGTTTATGTTAGTAATTGCCATTGTTTTGTGCTGGTGTATAATCTTAACCATTATTGAAGTGGCTGTAAGATTTCTTCAGGCTTCTGCACGCTCTTGCATTTTTCTATGTACTTGCAAACTTTGCCCCCCACACACACACACACTTAACAAGTGAACAAAGTGGCTCAGACAGCACAAGGCATAATGAGAAAGGCAGTGGTAGTGAAAGGTATGGTAAATCTGCCACATGCTAGCATTCTGATGTAGCACTAATCGGGGGGGGGGAGTGTATTTGTTACACTTCTCAACACTATTTCTCCAGAATGGCAGACTCCACCTTTAAGCAACAGATAGTTAAGAGGGGTGGTAGATGACTACACCCCAATCAATTTGCCAATAGAACCAATAGAGGGGTGGAAGATGCAACTGTCACCTAAGTATTTGTATAGTCTGCATTAATGCATGTACATTGCTAGGAAAAGCCCCCCAAACCCAGAATAGTTAGGTGGGGCCAGACCATACTCCAGCACTGAGACAACTCTGGAGATCTGGAGAGGTCTGGCAATGCTAGACTCTTATTTGTCAAACACTTAGAATGCAAGACTTTTATGTAATTCCAATCCAGCTATTGTCTCTTTTTAAAGTTAATGGTAGAATTCATAGGTTGATTGCAGATTTCATGACGTGTGCACTTGTGACTTACAATGAGGAATTTCCATATTATACTTTATCAACAGGAATTGATACGGTTAAAGTTACTCAGGCTACCAAAGAATACCAGAATTCCTCCGTTGCACCCCCAGCTTCCATCCTTAACAAGCAGCCATTTACATGGGCTCTTCCAGTCTCTCCCCTGCTGGCTGTTCCAGTTTAACAGGAGAAAGGAGCGGGGGTATGATGGTGACCGATCTCTGACGAGGTCTTACCTCCACCATCTCCAGCAAGAGAGGACATTATTTCTTCAGCTTCTTCTTGCGTTGTCACCACGGGGGGAGTGTGCTAACAGGGCTCGCAGCAGATGAATCAATCCTGCTATTAACGTCATCGCTACACAACTTCTTAGTAAAACCAAAATGAATTAAACTGCCTGGCTATATGATGCTAACTGCAGAATGGATTTCAAGGACTTTGCGTGCTGATTAATGGCCTCCGACGCAGATCTCCAAAGCACTTGACGTAAGAGTCCTAGACTTGGACCGTTTTTCTCATTTCCACTTACAGTTTAAGTGATTAAGGGGCCATTTGCTTGCACATTATTTTCATTAAGAAAGCTTGTTTTTTTGCCATAACTTGATTTGCATACAGGCATTCTGTATTCTGCAACTGAGATGCAAGAGTCTGAAATGCAAACGTGTGCCTTTGGCAAGCAGGAACAAATCTGGACCTTGCTATACTGAGCAACCATCTTCATTCCCACTGGGTTTTCCATGTGCCCAGACATCTCTGCCTGGAAATGGCATTTATTTTGGCTCAATTCAACCTCTCAACAGACTGAGCTGAGCTAAAAGCTGTTGAAGGATGGGTGAGGAGTATTTCCAGCGTCAAAGCAGGGGATCAGGATACACCAGTATGGTGCTCACAGCATCTTTCATTGGCTCAATTAATTTCAGCAGGGAGCGGGCTAAATGCACGCTTTGATACTTTCTAAGCATTTGCCCACTCAGTGCCATGTAGTTGTAATTATACTGTTTTAGATTCTCTCAGTGGGATATATTGTGACTAAACATCAGAGTGAGCCGCCTGTGCATCCTGTGAATCAGGGAGTCTTGATCCTAAAGATATCCTCAGACCAGAGTGTCAGGACTGCAAAATAATAATGCTGTGGTTCACTCCCTGCAGTACCACGTCGAAGCGTCCCTGGACAAGACTCTGAACCCAAAACCCAAGCTGTGACCAAAACAGTTGATGGATGAGGGATGCAATACCATAGCAAACACCATTTAGTTCTCACACTTTTATTCAATCTAACATTGTTAAAACCTATACCGTAGATAAAGATGGACGACGCGTCTCAACTTCCTTCCCCTGTATAAAAGTGAAGCCAAATTACTCTATCTGGTCTGGACCTACTCTATCTGTGAAGTGTCTTGAGATAACTCTTGTTATGAATTGATACTATAAATAAAATTGAATTGAATTGAAATTGAAATTATCCCGGATATGGGCACTACCATCTTGTATTTTTGGAGTTGAAGAATCATCATATACCAAGCAGTAGATGTACAAACGTGTATCCATTTATTCATTCACAGGCATTTATGTATTCCTCCGTGGGTGCTCACGGGTGCACGCCCCCTTTAAAAAAAAGTAGTCAAAAAACGTTTGCATTTCAGAACCTTAGGAAATAGACAGTGGCCGACAGGAACACACACGCCTAGTAACTCTATAATAAAGCCGTAAAGTTGGCTATCTTTCAACTCAGGACTGCACCACTTCTCACTATGCAGATAGGACTGGAGGTGAGAAGTTTAACTGACACGTAACCGCGATCATCGCGCTCCGCTTAGCACCATCTGCAACGTTTCATTTTAAATGAATGGAGCCTGAGTGAGTGCTCAGTATTTCATCGGCGCCAAGACAACAATGTACAGGTGTGTGTAGAAGTCGTCGTGGTCGAGGTCAATGCCTTCCTCCTGTTGGATGGTGGGTTCCGGTACAGTGAGGTACTTGAGGTTCCAAGCAGTTGCATCTTATGCTCATAGCATGCATCCTCATCCAGCTTCAGCCCATACCTCCTTTTTTTAGAATTGATATCACGATTCTCAGATTTTTTTGACCTTGACAAAACGCCAGTACCAAACCAAGTTTATTATAGTTTTGCATTTTTCATTAGTTTTTATTTTTATTTCGTTTTGACTTTTTGTTTTCAAATTGAGTTTAGTTTTAATTAGTTTTTAAAGCGGGTTTGCTAGTTTAGTTTTTATTAGTTTCAGTCTTTTTATAATATGGATTATTTGTCGGGGGATTCAAAAAGGTCAGAAAAGGTATTGTGTAATAATAACTCAACAAAAACATTATACAACATTAGAAATATGTATTCACAATGTATTCAACAAGAACACAAGTACAAACAATATACATATGATGATGAGAACAGATATGTAATATGATATATTAGATATATTATATATGTAAACAGTCAACACAAGACACAGCAGTGAGTGCAGAATGGGTTTGACATGTTCAGGAGAGACAACAGACCAAATAAGACAGACACTGACAGACTAAAGAAGACAGACACCGACAGACTAAAGAGGACAGACACCGCCAGACTAAAGAAGACAGACACCGACAGACTAAAGAGGACAGACACTGACAGACTAAAGAAGACAGACACCGAGAAGACAGACATCAACAGACTAAGAAGACAGACACCGACAGACTAAAGAGGACAGACACCGACAGACTAAAGAAGACAGACATTAACAGACTAAAGAAGACAGACACCGCCAGACTAAAGAAGACAGACACCGACAGACTAAAGAGGACAGACACCGACAGACTAAAGAGGACAGACACCGACAGACTAAAGAAGACAGACGCCGCCAGACTAAAGAAGACAGACATTAACAGACTAAAGAAGACAGACATTAACAGACTAAAAAAGACAGACATTAACAGACTAAAGAAGACAGACATTAACAGACTAAAGAAGACAGACATTAACAGACTAAAAAAGACAGACATTAACAGACTAAAGAAAACAGACATTAACAGACTAAAGAAGACAGACATTAACAGACTAAAGAAGACAGACATTAACAGACTAAAGAAGACAGACACCGACAGACTAAAGAAGACAGACACCGACAGACTAAAGAGGACAGACACCGACAGACTAAAGAAGACAGACGCCGCCAGACTAAAGAAGACAGACACCGACAGACTAAAGAAGACAGACACCGACAGACTAAAGAAGACAGACACCGACAGACTAAAGAGGACAGACACCGACAGACTAAAGAGGACAGACACCGACAGACTAAAGAAGACAGACGCCGCCAGACTAAAGAAGACAGACACCGACAGACTAAAGAAGACAGACACCGACAGACTAAAGAGGACAGACACCAACAGACTAAAGAAGACAGACACCGAGAAGACAGACATCAACAGACTAAGAAGACAGACACCGACAGACTAAAGAGGACAGACACCGACAGACTAAAGAAGACAGACATTAACAGACTAAAGAAGACAGACACCGCCAGACTAAAGAAGACAGACACCGACAGACTAAAGAGGACAGACACCGACAGACTAAAGAAGACAGACGCCGCCAGACTAAAGAAGACAGACATTAACAGACTAAAGAAGACAGACATTAACAGACTAAAAAAGACAGACATTAACAGACTAAAGAAAACAGACATTAACAGACTAAAGAAGACAGACATTAACAGACTAAAGAAGACAGACATTAACAGACTAAAGAAGACAGACACCGACAGACTAAAGAAGACAGACACCGACAGACTAAAGAGGACAGACACCGACAGACTAAAGAAGACAGACGCCGCCAGACTAAAGAAGACAGACACCGACAGACTAAAGAGGACAGACACCGCCAGACTAAAGAAGACAGACACCGACAGACTAAAGAAGACAGACACCGACAGACTAAAGAGGACAGACACCGACAGACTAAAGAGGACAGACACCGACAGACTAAAGAAGACAGACGCCGCCAGACTAAAGAAGACAGACACCGACAGACTAAAGAAGACAGACACCGACAGACTAAAGAGGACAGACACCAACAGACTAAAGAAGACAGACACCGAGAAGACAGACATCAACAGACTAAGAAGACAGACACCGACAGACTAAAGAGGACAGACACCGACAGACTAAAGAAGACAGACATTAACAGACTAAAGAAGACAGACACCGACAGACTAAAGAAGACAGACATTAACAGACTAAAGAAGACAGACACCAACAGACTAAAGAAGACAGACACCAACAGGCTAAAGAAGACAGACACCGACAGACTAAAGAAGACAGACATTAACAGACTAAAGAAGACAGACACCGACAGACTAAAGAAGACAGACATTAACAGACTAAAGAAGACATACACCGACAGACTAAAGAAGACAGACATTAACAGACTAAAGAAGACAGACACCGACAGACTAAAGAAGACAGACATTAACAGACTAAAGAAGACAGACATTAACAGACTAAAGAAGACAGACACCAACTGGCTAAAGAAGACAGACACCGACAGACTAAAGAAGACAGACATTAACAGACTAAAGAAGACAGACACCGACAGACTAAAGAAGACAGACATTAACAGACTAAAGAAGACAGACACCAACAGACTAAAGAAGACAGACACCAACAGGCTAAAGAAGACAGACACCGACAGACTAAAGAAGACAGACATTAACAGACTAAAGAAGACAGACACCGACAGACTAAAGAAGACAGACATTAACAGACTAAAGAAGACATACACCGACAGACTAAAGAAGACAGACATTAACAGACTAAAGAAGACAGACACCGACAGACTAAAGAAGACAGACATTAACAGACTAAAGAAGACAGACACCGACAGACTAAAGAAGACAGACATTAACAGACTAAAGAAGACAGACATTAACAGACTAAAGAAGACAGACACCGACAGACTAAAGAAGACAGACATTAACAGACTAAAGAAGACAGACATTAACAGACTAAAGAAGACAGACACCAACTGGCTAAAGAAGACAGACACCGACAGACTAAAGAAGACAGACACCGACAGACTAAAGAAGACAGACATTAACAGACTAAAGAAGACAGACACCGACAGGCTAAAGAAGACAGACACCGACAGACTAAAGAAGACAGACATTAACAGACTAAAGAAGACAGACATTAACAGACTAAAGAAGACAGACACCGACAGACTAAAGAAGACAGACATTAACAGACTAAAGAAGACAGACATTAACAGACTAAAGAAGACAGACACCGACAGACTAAAGAAGACAGACATTAACAGACTAAAGAAGACAGACATTAACAGACTAAAGAAGACAGACACCGACAGACTAAAGAAGACAGACACCGACAGACTAAAGAAGACAGACATTAACAGACTAAAGAAGACAGACACCGACAGACTAAAGAAGACAGACATTAACAGACTAAAGAAGACAGACATTAACAGACTAAAGAAGACAGACACCGACAGACTAAAGAAGACAGACATTAACAGACTAAAGAAGACAGACATTAACAGACTAAAGAAGACAGACATTAACAGACTAAAGAAGACAGACATTAACAGACTAAAGAAGACAGACACCGACAGACTAAAGAAGACAGACATTAACAGACTAAAGAAGACAGACATTAACAGACTAAAGAAGACAGACATTAACAGACTAAAGAAGACAGACATTAACAGACTAAAGAAGACAGACATTAACAGACTAAAGAAGACAGACACCAACAGGCTAAAGAAGACAGACGCAGACAGACTAAAGAAGACTGTCCTTCGCACGTCTTACTGTGTCGTGCTGCACTCCCAAAGGGTGTTTCCACAGGTCCTGACTGCAGGTCTCGACCCCAATCTAGACCAACACCAACTCAGGTCCTGTCTTGTCTCTTCCACGTTCTCAGCCTCAGAACACATATATATATATATAGCTCCTATCGCACCTCATCAGGAGATACCGGTGTGTTTGGAGATTGGCTTTAGTGTCTGTGCCAGGCAAGCAAAGAAAACAATCCAAAAGCGAAACACTATAAAATACAATAAAAATATGAAAAACAAGCACATGTTCAGTGTACTCACAATCACCCCTCACGGCCGTTGCAGGAAACGGCATTATTAAGATGGGAAGAGTAATCAAATAGATTACTCAGTACTGAAAAAAGTAACACATTATTATTATTATTCCCATCACTGGTCATGATGAGACTGTGGGGGCAGGGAAGCTTTCATCTTGGAGGCAAAGAAATGACTGAAATATGATTTAATCATTTTGGATTTATTGTAGACATGCACAGATAGGACTCTGTAGATCCAGTTGGATTACAAAGCTTCTGGAAGGCCTAGAGTTGCAAGAGACACCTTGATGAAAGGCTGCAGGTCTCAGCTCGAGGAAGAATAAAAAGGAAGTCTCTATACTGCATTGATCTGGAGATGATATATATTTGGGATACAACGTAGTTTGATGTATTCGACACCTTTAGCTATATGATGCGATGTATGAATGTATTGTGCATTGGTCGCTGCTAAATAAACAAATTGAATAAATAGCTCAGTATTGTGAGTGCATGGTCAAGGCTGTGCTCCTTTCAGCAGCGAGACCTTGAAGGGTGCTCCACATCCACACGCCCATCGTCAATCCTGCACACTCCCTGAATAACACACATAACCACTCAGCCTTGATCCTGTGCAAATCAAAAAAGGGTTATGGTGTACCAGGACCAACAAACATTCATCCAGGGGTGCTTCTCAGGGCTTGTTTTTCAATCAGAAATATATTAAATGATATTGAGGGTACAAAGGGTCAAATAAGCTTTAGAAATGCATTGCATGCACCATTTGGTAAAAAAGTTGACAAAAAGAGAAAAATCTACTCACGGCCAGCCAAACCTTGTGCCTTTGTAAATTTTTGTAAGAGATTTTGGAAAAAAGGAAACCGATGGAGTGCTTTCTTCAGGTAGGGAATGAGTCCTTACCCCTAGTGAAGGAGTTGAAATACCTTGGGGTCTGAGTGAGGGGACAATGGAGCGGGAGATTGGACCCTAACCCTAACCCCAGTCACATCATTTCCCCACATACCGCTGTTGATATCTGGCTACATGCCAGATGGTTGGTTGTGAGATATTAAAATGAGATATCACAACTAATATTCCAGAGTGGGCCGAGCAGCTACCACTCCGAGTGAAGGGAGACATATGTTTGGCTGTGCTCATCCTTTAAGTCAAACGTTTTCATTTAGACAGTCTGAGGATCGCATTAGATCATACCAGCCCTTAATGGTCTTTGGAAAGGAAGTGAGTCATTGTAGCAGCAAACTAGAAACTAGATTCAAAAAAACATTTTTATAATTAATGGAAAGATGTTGCTCTGTTTTAATAATTCACCAAACAAACAGATTATTCTGTAAAGAACAAGTGTCTCCATAAACAGTCAAAGATAATGCCTCGAGAGTAGTATATCATGAGAATACCAATACATGGTATTTAAAAGTACCCACCTTAAAGTTTAAGGATCTGGTAGAATTTAAAGGAATAAACCACCATTTGCTGAAATAGGGGTTTTTCACACTCTCCTCTATATTTATATAGGTGAGCCAAATGTTTGTCTCAGTGCATGCATTTTTTTGCTTAGCTAGCTTAGCTTAGCATAGTGAATGGAATCCTATGTTTCTGGTTAGCATGTCATTAAAAAACAAAAACAATGCAGATTACGACTATATGATTTCCTAGGCAGATGTTGACTTGTGACTATATGCAGCCATAGCACTGCTACTCGGGTGCAGAGATAAGCCTAGGGTTAGGGTTAGTTAGCCATATCACTATACAACTTGTTGCTATTAGTTCTGTGTAATTTTTCTTTAATCTACTGCATCTTTTCAGTATCAATACTCTTATGGTCAGAAAAGTGTTTTGCTGCGGGTTCCTGTTCCATCCATGCTGATTAGACCTTGTGAAAGCCCTTAAAATGTTTTTGTAGACAAAAGGACCCAAAATAGCAGGGGGGTTTGTATACTTTCTGTCACAGTAATTATCGTGTTGAGAAGAGAGCGTGGCTCTTAACAGCTTACTGGCAGTACATGATGTACCACTCTACAGTATGTAGGGCTGTAATTGTAATGAAGTGGAGTTCAACAGCAGAAATTACAGTATCTATAGTCATAATGTAATCTCAAAGACCAGAACACAATGGTGCAAATGATCTGCTTGTCTTTATAATAGCTGTAAAACCAGTTTAACGATCGTTCATTTTCAGATGAAGATGGCTGCTGAAGGGTTGGCTGGTTTGTCAGGCTCCACTCCAATCCTTTCAAACTCATTTTTTTCTGCTGCTAATTGGCAGAATAGCCATTGCGTTTAATAATATAATTACTTGGTCAACGACAAAACAAAGAAACCAGTCAAACAGCAATCAAGGAGATGAAGGAAATGTTTGTGAATTACTGCTTTGCTGTTGGCTTCTGCTGCTACCGCCTGGTCAACACCTAACAAACAGATGTCCCAGGCTGGTGAGGACCAGTCGGTAAATAGAAATGTTGAGACTGAACTTCTTCGGACATGGATACCTTGCTATCTACTCCATCATCAAACGATCTGACCACTTACGCTGCGGCATGCCAAGCAAACAAAACACCGAGCAAGCACGACAACCAGAGAAGATGCAACTGGCATGGTTTCAATGTTCTGCTGACTCTGATCTTATTGTCTGGGGACGTGCAATTAAACCCAGGTCCATCTACTAAGCCTTCCCACGGAGGGTGCACCAGCAGGTGGACTGTGTGGGTTGGATGTTTTCGCCAAGGTAACAGGACTCCACGGTGACAACGGCATCCAATCAGTAAGAAAACAACGAGAATTCCGATTTTTTCAGACTGTAATATGAATATTTTTCAGGGTAATATGGGAGCCTATGTCTAAACCTAAGGGCATTCTGGGTGGACATTTGAACATTCGGAGTATATTGCCAAAATGTGATCAGAGGGGCGAGAGGGCACAAGACTCCGGGAAAGGGAAGAAGTCAAGTTAGTAACATGCATTAATGGGATGAGGTTGCATACAGATGGAGAGAAGGAAGAAGTGAGAGGTGCTCAGTGCATCATGGGAAGTCCCCCAGCAGTCTAGGCCTGATAGTCACCAACGGTCCTCAGCGAATCATCAGAAAGTACAATCTACCAATGGGCTCTCTGATCATAATATGACCATGGTTGTCCGAAAACTTACTAAACTTTACCAAAATTTGTGAACAAAAGTAAATTAGCGAACCCAGTTATCCCCAAAAATAAGCTGACACATATTTAGACTGGAATAATGTTCTACAATCAAATGATTTAGAAAACTCCCGGATGAAACACCTCACAAACCTGACTGGGAAATATACTAAGACATTTAAAGGTACACAACGACAAGTCTCCTTAACAATGACACTCGCCAGCTAATGAAAAAAGAGACTATGCATTGAAAAACTCGCTGCTCTCTAAAACAAATACAGATGTCCTCATCTTTGAAGGATTGAGAAATGCAGTAGTCAGAGAACTGCGTAAAGCATGGACCAGAGATATTTTTAGCAACTGATGGAGGAATCTGAAGGAAACAGCCCGTCCCTGCGGAAGAACCTCAACAGTCTTGTTAAAAGCCCTTTTACACCTTTCACACACACAATCCTCATTTTCACATACTGTTTATAGTACTACTTTTTAATATGTCATCCCATTTTATTTCCATTTATTGTCACTTTACTTTAGTGTTTGGTCTTTCTATCTTATTAGCACTATTTTACCTCATTATAATGTCATCTCATAATATTGTTGTTCTATTTTATCATTGACATTTGATCTTATTGTTCCTTTTATATTTATTGCTCAGCTCTCTTGGTCAAAAACATTTCATTGTACCGTTGACACTGTGTTAACCGACATGTCAGGACCGACAAATACAGCTTAATAAATGGTGTTTCATTTCATATCTGGGTAAATTCAATGAAAACTACATATCCCATAATGGTTTGGGTAATGTGGTTTCAACTTTGTGAAATGTTGATGTAATATATTAATATACAATGTATTTGCTGCATGACTGTGTAACTCACACTATGTAGTTCTTTTAAAAAGTTATATTTGGATGCTGGTTCAAGTCCCCATTTGGACCAAAGTATGGTGGTGGACCGGTAGTTGGAGAGGGGCCAGTTCAACTCCTGGGCACTGCCCAGGTGCTCTGGAGCAAGGCACCTAACCCCCAACTGCTCGGGGCGCCTTTCCATGGGCAGCCCCCCCTCACTCTGACATCTCTCCATTAGTGCATGTATAGGACCTGAGCGTGAGTGTAACTCAGGCCTGTGTGTAATAACAGAGTGTAAATTGTAATTTCCCCTTGTGGGATTAATAAAGTATAGATTATTATTATTATAGTTTTGAGAAAGGCCTGACCAGGGACTGGGGCTGCAAATTAGCCCTTTGGCTAGAAACCTTTTATGCAACACATCTACACATATTGTTGTGGCCTTGACTGTAATAGTTATGTATGTAATAATGTGCACTGCATTGTCCCTGACAAATAAATTGATAATAAAAAAAAGAAATGGTTGATGTTTTCATGTGATACAAAATCCCAGGAGTAAATATGTGTGTGTCATGAGCCTCTCAGTCAGTGATTTGAAAGAAAACATGATGGAATGCATCATCATCAAAAGCAGCTCCTGCGACAGAAAAACAGAGATGGGGGAGCACTTCAGGGACCTTTGAGTCATTTGGCTTGTTGGCAGAGGAATGAGATAGCACAGTGTGCATTAAGTAATGAATACTCTAATGTTTCTGTTCCTGCGTGTGTTGTTTTGTCTCCCTCCCTCCCATCTTTCCTCTGTTTAATTATTATTTGTAAAAATTATTTTTTTGTTGGCCCTGGGACGCGTTCTCATTTCAGTGTATTGTTTGTAATTGTCACTGTATATTTCATGAATATGTAAAAAAAGAAAAAAAAAAAAGTAATGAATACTTAAGCTCGCTCGGCCAAATGGCAAGGATTATGGGATCCCACATGGCCGGCCTTCGTTTTTAATGTCATGTGGATGGTTTCAATGTAGAATGGTTTCAAATATCTGAAATATAATTTCAAAGGTAAGGGGTCACTGTCGCTTAATACTGGACCAATGTCACAGATTCGTGTTTAGTGAAGCAAATACAGTATAATATATCTTGAGTTTGGTGATGTAGAAACGCTATTCTCACATTCTCTGGTACTGGCGGGGGTGCATCTGAAGGGATGGACAGCCTATGGATGCAAAGAAAAAGGGGAGTCCATAGCATGACTGAACCTGGGCTGACTGGCCTTTCTTCGTGACGGCCGTCTCAAGGCTCTTATTCCTGTGTTTTACCGAGAGATGGATGCACTCGCACATCACGGGCTATGGCATGGCGGTTCGGATGGACAGGGATGGAGTTCGGGAAAAGTTAGATTTTCCAGCTCGCTTTGTTAGTAGTGATGGAGTTAGCTAAGGTGAAACGCTAGCGACACTAAGCCAGTAGTTATTGTCATCTCCACTCTTGTTAGCCTGGTCCTACCAGACAGTGCGTAGAAGGGTGGAGCCAGGCTGCCAGAGCGGCTCTGGGCAGATCCAATAGTTTTAAACTTCAACAGAGTACCCGACTTCAAGGAAGTTAACACTGGTCAATGGAGAGGGGCCAGACTCTCTGGACTAATATAATGGACCAGAGTCTGGTAGGACCTGCCTAATGGACCAGAGTCTGGCAGGACCTGCCTAATGGACCAGAGTCCTACTCTCTGACGTTTTATGATTATCAATGCATGCGTTTCTTCATCTTCTCCACGCATTCCATCTTTCCCTCCATGAATTCTTGCTGAAAACATTTTTGAATCTGATATGTTGATGAATTATGCCGGGAAAGTGTACATTTAATATTTCATGGCTCTCCCCAGTACAATTAGTCTCTGTCAGTTTTTCAGACTTGCATCCAAAAATGAGTTTATAAGAAGAGACTGATGGTGCTTGTTAAGCAATTTAAAAATAGTAACTAGTTTGAAGTAAATATGATTTACAGTTTGAAAAGGATTGCTGTTCATTTCCATACAATAATGAACATTTGGAGTAAAGTGTACTATAAAGTTATGTCATGGAAATTGTATTATGGGTCCTTTAAAGTCAAGGACGTTTTGAAATGTTGCCGTTTAAAATGTGTGTGGGAACCGTGCACATAGGTCTTATGTTCTGTGCTTTTATTTCTGTTTTTGGTGTTGGTATTTTGACTGTGTATACTATGTTATCTTTATAACTGTTCTAAAAAGTGCTTTACAAATACAGTTTGCTACTGTCATTGTGCCGTTGGTTTCTCTTCTTGCGTGCAGCATCTAATCTTTGCATTTGATCTTGCCTCGTGATTCTGAATACAAAACAGGTCTTATAAATTTACTCATGTAGGAGGGAATATTTCAGGAGCTCTTAAGGAAGAAGGTCCGTCAGAGAGACACTAGAGTCCTTGATAAGTTAAGAAGAGGCCATGAACAACACCATTTGTTGACATGATCCTAACCTTCTGATATAATGAATATTAATGTAATGTGACTAATTTTGTCTCCCAAATGCCTTTCACTGGCTGTTAAGTGCTTTTTGGAAGCATGAGCACTTAAGGTGACACTGTAAATTCTTTCTTTGTCACAGCTGACATGAGTTACGCTTGGTAAATGTATTAGATGTATTTCACACATGAGAAGAAGCTGATGCTAAGCCTGATCTATGAGCCTGAGTGGACTCAAACAGAAAGGCTTGTTCCTCTCGTTTCTGGGTCTTGCTTCCGAGATCCAGCAAATGAAGTCACATAGACCTTGTAAGGTTTTATCATCCATGGATGGTAAATCTTAAATGTAATGGCCATCATAATAACCCATTAAATGATGAATACATAATTGAATAAGGAGCATAATTTCCGTTGTTGAGGGATAAACCTTTATGAGTGATAAGATTCATCATTATAGTCACACGAACATGTGCATCAGCCCTCACCCCCATCATCTCTCCTGGCAATCATTTTGAAGGTTCAACATCAAACTATAAACTCCTGCAGCTGTATTTGGTTAGTAGACCTGTGGTGGTGCTACCTTCTGCTTCCAGTCATCATCCAATCAGGAAATGAACGTTTTACAGTATGTCAACATACACATGAGGAAATGCCCCAAGAGCCCACAGCAGAGCAGACTCTATGTCTGGGTATACTGTAGCTGTGCCACTTCAGTGGCCACTCACCCATTGCAATCAGTTTACCAACTGAGAACCCATTTCCTATTGATACTGTCCAATGGACATGGATTATTATAAATGTGCTCTCCACAAACTAGTTGCCAGTGAAACATATACAATTGATCCTTTTTATCCTGTAAATAAATGAATTCCTACAACCCAAACATACTGTATCTACCCACATATTAGGATCATGTATGTGTTATCTGTTTTCATACAGAAATGGAATGGTGTGGCAAAAGTATGTTTAATCAGTATTAATAAAAACATCAGGAGACATAATTGATTTTAAAATTGAAACAGGGTGATCCCTAAAATCAATGGATGCCAAATGAGTTGCTACAGAGCTAATTAACACTAGCTCCTCACAACTCTCTCTGGGTTTCTCTGTGTTCAGAAGATTGTGGCGTCCGGCGTCTTTCCCACATCATGTTTTTAATCCTCCATGTCCTCCTTGGCTACTAGCAACTATGTGGAGGAGGAGTGCGGGTGGTGTGCAACTTGTATTATGTGGACGCGCCGACAGAATTGTTGTCATTACTTAGAATTCTTCATGGGGGCGACAGAAACTACACGCTATAAGACAATCATTTAGACAATACCTCATGTTCACGTCATTGACTGAGACCAGTCTTCTATGAAGTACATGAAAGCAATACTTGAGTAAAAGTACAAGTATCAGAAAATGACTTTGGTAGAAGTTAAACCCATTTTTTAGAATATTACTTGAGTAAAAGTATCAAAAATGTGAAATATACTAAATTATTGTAAGTAAAAGTAAAGAAAGACTTTGATTATGAACTTACATAGGGCTTCCTGATAATGTTGCATAATATTCAGTGTTTTCACACCTTTTTTAATTAACAATTAACAATTATTTGCTTCACTTTTCAGGCCCAGAAGCAAAGGTCCAATTCTTCAAACGTTCATAAACACAAAGCCTCTCATGAAGTTGGCCAGCATTGCAGAGAGGATGAGTCACTGATCCTGGTTCAGTATGTTCTGTCGGCCTCTTAACGGCCACTAGGGTGCAGCTGCACTATTATGATGACTTACTGAATAAATAAATGGATGAATGAATGAAATGGGAGTGAGTGGTGCTTCCACGTCTAAAAGCCCATTCAAGTCCTACATGATAGTTTTTTTAAAAGAACTGGCATTGTTGGGAAAAACCATTCATCCTGAATAGGCCTGTAGCCAACAGCAGCAGTATTATTGAATTCATTACCCAGATTGGACCCAGTCTTCTTGGTATGCAGCCGGTATTTCATCCTGACCTGACAGGGTTTAATAGCCTGCTGCCAAAGAGCCAGGAGCTAAAACAACTTTTCTGATTTAAGAATAAAGAAGAACTTAAATACAAGAAGTGGTTGTCATATACTGTTACAGGAACACTTGGACACTCTGACGCAGGAGTTTTTTGTTTTTAATTGAGTTAAAGACTGCGTCAGCAGGGTGGTGAATGAGGGCTCCACCCTCCCTCTTCTCTGTAGTGGTAGTCTAGTGCCAGGGGAGATCCTGCGTATTTCCCAGTCTGAGTGTGATTGATTATGTCTGGGCTCCGTCCTCTTTGTCATTGCTTGTCACGGTCACACTGGCAGGGAGTAAGGAAGACTTGGAGTCCCGTTTGCATCCTAGGTGTGCATCCCTCCTTTATAGGGATATCTGATATGTATCTGTATATGTTCCCTCAACATTTGGTATATTAACTTTTCATTTTTTTCAGAATTCCAAAGCTCGTTAGGGGGCGCTATGGAGCCCCCAGGCAACACTCAAGCCCAATCACCACAGTAATATAGCAGTATAACGTGCTACTACAGTAATATAGCAGTATAACGTGCTACCACAGTAATATAGCAGTATAACGTGCTACCACAGTAATATAGCAGTATAACGTGCTACTACAGTAATATAGCAGTATAACGTGCTACTACAGTAATATAGCAGTATAACGTGCTACCACAGTAATATAGCAGTATAACGTGCTACCACAGTAATATAGCAGTATAACGTGCTACTACAGTAATATATCAGTATAAAGTGCTACTACAGTAATATAGCAGTATAACGTGCTACCACAGTAATATAGCAGTATAACGTGCTACTACAGTAATATATCAGTATAAAGTGCTACTACAGTAATATAGCAGTATAACGTGCTACTACAGTAATATAGCAGTATAACGTGCTACCACAGTAATATATCAGTATAAAGTGCTACTACAGTAATATAGCAGTATAACGTGCTACCACAGTAATATAGCAGTATAACGTGCTACCACAGTAATATAGCAGTATAAAGTGCTACTACAGTAATATAGCAGTATAACGTGCTACTACAATAATATAACCACAAAATATAATCTCAATCATAAATCCCACTACTGGCTCTGTCGTGCTTGTTTTGAGTGTATTGAAATGATTGATTGTGAATGTAATTACATTTTTTCACAATTTCATTATATTATATCATTTTGTCTATGTTTATACGACCATCTATTTCATAGTCTTATTTATTTCTTCACTATTGCACACTTTGGGTCTCCTTGTAACAAAAAATTGAAACAGTAGACTTTAGAATCCTGTTTATTGGACAGACTCAAACAGGGATTGTGTGTCATGTTAATAGACATCAGCTAACATGATAAAGATAAGGAATAAACAAGCGTGACATATTGTTACTGTTTACAGGCAAGTAGGTATGGAAATAAAGACGGTCCACAACAGCTGGACAAACAAAGTCACAGGGTGAGTTGTTAAATATAATGGATGCTGGTCTTTTGGAACATACTGTATGTTGCATGGATAATACAATAAGTTAGTGTGTATGCCAGACTCCAGGCTTTTAACGTGCACTAAGAGGAGGGAAAACGTCACACCAGTGAGTCTTCAAATTGATTTGAAGATGTTATTAGACTTAGACTTTGGGATGACTCCGGCGAGGAAATTGAAAATTCCAGCAGCAGTTTTAGCAAGAAAAAAAGACAGTATAAAGAGAACAAAATAACAGTAATAATAACAATAAAAAATAAGAACATTCGTCAATAAACAGACATAAAAAAAGACCATAAATTATTATCAAAAGTGTCAGTGTTGAGTCCAGTGCTACTTACTACTCTACTACTCTGGCAATGCGAGACTACACTTTATTGGACCTGTGCTGCTACCTTCTGCTTCCAGTCATCATCTAATCAGGAAATGAATATTTACAATATGTCAAAATACACATGACGAAATGCCCCAGGCGCAAACTACCAACTGAAAAACCCATTTCCTATTGATACTGTCCAATGGATTATTACATATAAATCATGTGAGTGCTCTCCACAAACTAGTTGCCAGTGACACACATACAGCTCATCCATTTAATCCTGTAAATAAATTGATGTAAGATTTACAAGTTTATACAGTTACAGTTTTGATTGTGTGTGTGTGTGTGTGTGTGTGTGTGTGTGTGTGTGTGTGTGTGTGTGTGTGTGTGTGTGTGTGTGTGTGTGTGACAGAAAGGTGTGTCAGATATTTGTTGGTTGACCATACAGATGTTATCTCATCTTAACTATTTCCATATTTGTCAGTATTTTGATATTTAATAATTAATTACATTAAGTTACGTCAGCAGTTAAGAATCTACCTCTGTGGTTTTCCTCGTGTTTACCTGAGTTCTGCTAGCGCCTGATTGGTCAGTTCAGCTACATGTGATTAAGTCAAACAGGGAAGTGTTGTTGTTGACGCTGATGAAGTGTGCCTCCATCTGTTTCTTCTTATTTTGAGTGATACAACCACCACTTATCCAACAACCAATAATAATTCCTACAGATGAAATGAATATAATGATGCAGCTAGTTTATTTTACCTTAAGCTATGGAAGATTCAAAAAACTTTGTCATGACAGAAAATAGTCTTAGACATGGCCTCGACATGCAGTGCAAAAATTAATTCAGGTAGGAACATACAATAGCTTATAAAAATAATTTACACAGGATCCAAATTATAATATACTGTATGTGCGCAAAGTGGCATAGTGTTTGTGTGAGGTCATTACTTTTTATTTAAAATGTTTTTTGGCAGTGGGCATGTGTTTGTAAGTGTTTTGGCACAGATAATCTGTCATCAAAACTTGAATAAATGATAAAATAATGTTTCATTTGAGTATATTTTCACAAGGTCAGGGTTTTTCACATCCCATCTCCTTTACAGAGCACAAAAGCCACATTTGCTGTTGCTTTAGCGGGGGGAGGCGGGCACACACAGGCCTACAGAAGAAGTATAAGGCACATTTTAATAAGGCACACTATAATTAGATAATTATCTCAGAAATTTCCTCAGGTATTTCCATACTTTGGAATCCAGCAAAAGGCACCTATCTGCATGGAGTACAGTTGCTGCTGCGAAAGTGCAATTTAAAGCTTTAGTACGTAACGTTTTGATGTTAAAGTGACGGTTCGGAGGAATTTCACCTTAGGGTTCTTTGCACCGCGACCTTGAGCCAAATAACCCCCCAGAAGCTTTTTTCACCTGGGTTGAACGTTAGGTGAGTTAGCATTATCAGCGCTAAGAAATATTTATAAATTTATTGTTTCAAAGTACAGATACAGTATAAAAAAGTAAGTGCAGGAGACAAGTTATAATTGAGGTAAGTTTGGAGACACTACCTTAAATTAATAGATATTTTTGTTGTAATTTGCCCTAAGCTCTCGTCTTACTGCCGGTAGCAGGCAATCGTTATTTAAATAAACTCCTGGTGTACTTACACCAATCCATTGTTTGATGAGTACATAGTACATAACCTATTTGTACTACTGTATAAGTTTGGTATCATTCCGGGCATTATTAGTGGGGTAATTCACAAGATACACAGCTGGTTCCATTAGCACCTGCACTAAGATACTCTAACACGCTAACTCGCCCAATGTTAGACCAAGGGAAAAAGCTTCTGGGGTTGTTTGGCTCGAGGTCATGTTGCAAAGGACCTTAGGGTGAAATTACTCCAAACCATCACTCTAATATCCGTCCGTCACATTCAAGCCGTCGCCAAATGAGTTGCTACAAAGCTAATTAAGACTCTCAGCTCTACACAACTCTCTCTGGATGTCTCAGTGTGACTATGTTCAGAAACTCGAGTGAAGATAATGACCTCTTCTGAAGAGTCCATCATGTGTTTTAATCCTCCATATCCTCCTTGGTTACTAGCAACTGTGTGGAGGAGTGGTGACATTGGTCATGTGGACAGTTTTGTTGTACTTAGAATTCTTCATGTGGGCAACATAAACCATGCACATATAGCTTTAAGCATGTAAATACCAACAAAAAAAAACAAAGAATACAGTTATTTATCAGAGCATTCACATAAGAGCATAGCACTAGCAGACAGCAAAATATATTTGAATTATTCAATTCTCTGTCAAGTCTGTATTGGGCCCTAGATGACCAAAACTTTTTAGTATAGTTTAATTACACTGGTAGACGCCTTTGGCCAAAATTGATTAAGATGTTCATAGATAGGCTACTTTATGTGTGGTTTGATTATCATTGTTACAGTTTCCAATCAGACATAATAGTAAGCTAGACTTAAAAAGACATAATCAGTACTTACACGCTTGTATTCAATAAAGCTGCTGTTTGTCCAGACCCGAGTGCAGGGAACGATGACTTGCAATAAGCTATTCACACCAATAAAACAATAAAAAGTGGAGACCAGTTAAATGTAGATCAATATACTGCTAAGCATAATACTTACCAAGCATTGTTTTTACAAATCTCATATAATCTTAGGAAATGGAAAGATGGACATTACATTTTATTAAGGAGGCTCGGAGAGGTTGCCTGCAGCCGGAGCATCACGCTTGTGTCAGCACATTAAAAAAGAATGTAAATGGACTTTTCTTATATAGCGCTTTTCTAGTCTTAATTACTACTCAGAGCTCTGGAACATAGTCCAGGAACCATTCACCATTCACACACTGTGGCCTTGGCTGCCGTACAAGGTTCTATTCACCTGCTCATCGAATATACACTCACACACATTTACACTCCGATGGGGCAGCATCGGGGGCAACTCGGGGTTCAGGGTCTTGCCCAATGACACTTGGACATGGGACAGGGATTGAACAGCCGCTCTACCACTGAGCCGCAGCCGAGGGGAGGACCGAATCAGAAGAAGGGAGGCGAGAACTGGTTCATGTGAGAAATGAGATCGAACTGCACAGGCGCCAATTAGAGCTGACGAGTCCCATCTGGACCATCTTGATTAAAAATCCTCTAAAGTGAGTCTCCAACGTTACTGGAAGGCTGTCACCCCTAAGCAACTTTAAAAAGGTGATCCATTCTGGTGTTCCAATTGGGGTTTGTGTGTGTGTGTGTGTTTGTGTGTGTGTGGAAGGTCAGGTGCGTGAGGCAACTATTGTGGCAAACTGGATTCCTGCAGATGGCACATTGCGTGACTCATTCTTAGAAATTGCAAAGCACCCTGACAACCTTCAAACATGAAGTTATGTACATGAACTATATACTGGGTGATTCATGAGCATCCCTTGTGAGAGAGTTCCACAAAACTGTTTTTATTTTTCCCCACTCAAGCAAGACCCACATAATTAAAGCTCCCCCCACTGCTGCTTTCATCCTACTGTCCTGTACATGTGCTTGACATTTCACAGGTAACAATAGCTTTCTGAAGTTGGCAGTGTGAAGTACAGATGACAATTGCACAATGATTTGTTCAAACGCCTCTCACGCTGGAAGCAAACCCCCCTCCTGGTGCTCCTGAGTGCTTGACGGCCAGGCACAGCCACTTCACTTTGCATCACTGCACTTAAACAAGAGTTATGGCTGGTGGGCGTTTTTTGGGTGTTTGAGGGCAGTGGCGGCTGGTGGAGTTTATACCAGGGAGGGCTTCGCCAAAAATCAAAGAGACTTTCTGCTGATACAAACATACAACCTGTAACACTGAGGAAAATAGAACATTTATTGTCATTATTGTGCATAATAAAACTGTCTGGTTTTCTTCCTTAAAAATGCAGAAGGCAATTTATTTTATTGTGCATGTCTGAGGCTGTACCAGCTAGTGTCATACAGTCTCTCCGCTGAGTGTGTAAAGTAAGATGTGAAAGGGGAACAATAAGTAGCCCACATCATCTCCACACTCCATCTGGAACTAGGAAACAAAATAAGCCAATCAGCTGTAAAACTGAAAAAATACAGCATCTCTTATTTATGAAAGTGCAAGTTACATAGAATAATATCTAAAAAACATTCTACTTAGGCGAGACCTTCCCCCACAAAAGATAAAAAAAGTATTCTTGCTATTAAGTGTGACAGGCAGACCTTTCTAGTTTCCACTCTGCCGCGACCTCCTGTAGCTTCTCCGCTAGGTGAGTATCTGTGTGCTGCACGTACAGCGGCCACGTTTGAAGAACTGACGCTTTCATTTCCCTCAGAGTCAATAAAATGAGCATTCACCGTGAGCTAGCGCTCCGTAGCACCAGAAGTTCAACCATCAGTCGTTAGTGAAACGGAGGGTGCAGCTGACAGCTCATGCTCCATCAACGTCCGTGTTTGGTTGTATATGGAGGGACTACAGTTTGACTCATGTGTGGACGGGATGGCATGTTGTAACGAGGACCACAGTTTGACTCGTGTGTGGACGGGATGGCATGTTCAATTCCATTTTATTTACAGGTATATAGCACCCAATCACAACAACAGTTATCTCATTGCGCTTTCCATAAAGAGCAGGTCTGGACCGTACTCAGTGAACCCAACAGTTCCCACCAAAAGCAAGCACTAGGCGACAGAGGCAAGGAAAAATTTCCTTTAAGAGGCTGGAACCTCGAGCAGAACCATGGCTCAGGGTGGGGGGGACATCTGCCTCGACCGGTTGGGGGTGAGAGAAAGAGACAGAGAGGATAACAGGCAGGATAACAGTGAACACTTTTAGACAGGCCATAATCAGTAATACCAATATGTGGTTGGATGTGTATGTGGCATTATTTGTATTATTGTTCCTATTCCTAAATTTTAAAACTTAACTTTTCATGTTTTCAGACTTTAAAAGCCCAATCCCTAAAATGAATTACTGGTGTAAACAAAGTTCATTCTTTAACTTGGAAATAGCAGTTTTCTATAGATAATGTTAAAGAAGCTATCCGCAAACTCTGAAGGTGGCAACATCTGGAGGCAATGTTTGTCACCTTGGCTTCACGTCAAAGTAACTCCGCAGATATTAAGCTTCATTGAAGGATATCTGTTCTTGTAAAATGCCTGGTGTAATCAGTAGCATTACCCCCACACAACACTATCGGACTATCTCTTTCTGGGTATTATGATAATAGTTTCTCATTTATAATTTAATTGCTTAAAGCATTTAGTTTTGTGTTGGAGTTTTGGTAATATTCCAAAATCTTAATTTCCAACTAATAATCGGTATTGATATCGGCCTTGAAAAACAAGTTTCGGTCAATCCCAAGTTCAAACTAGAGATGGTCCGATACCTTTTTTTGCTTCCCGATACTGATCCTGATACCTGAACTTGCGTATTGGCCGATACTAAGTCCTGATCCGATACCAGTGGGTCATATATTTTATTATGTTTTAAGAACTGTATACTACTATCCCTGTATGGATGTGATGTGATGTCTAACAGCTGAGATAAATGTGCCTTGAGATGCAGCTCCTACAAAGCTCTCAAATTACTCAACGATTTACATTCCGACTTTCATCTACGTTCATGACCTTTGGAACGAGATTGCTGATTCAAGTGGCAGAAATGAGCTCCCTTCACCTGTAGAGACAGGATAAGGACTTCAGATATTATTCCCTGATTAGTACGCCCGTCAGCCACCCCCATCCCATCTGGTTTGTGACACCTCACTGTAAACCTTGGCTCAGTATTTTACTGGCACTTTTTAACTGCGGGACATTCCCCAAGGAATAGGAACCTTTCAAGGGACTCAATGTGTTTTGTCCACAGGGGACCAGGGGTTTGCAGGGATGGCCGTAGCTGATTGGTCGAAAACACACAGCAGAGATGCTTTAACTCACCGACAGATTTATTCATAAAACAAGGAAGTACTCTAGTATTGATTTAGGACCATTCCAATATCAATGCTACTAACAGACCATATATTATATATAGAGCCCAGTAACATGAACAGTCTATAGTGCCATTGAATAATAAAATCCGAGCAGCAGTTGCTGGTTGTATTTAACCGCGGGTTTGGATTGAAAGACTTCCTGAGGAATGAATAAGAGTTTTTCTGGGTAAAAGTATTTTTGCTTTTGCCGCAAAGTGAAAGCGCTTTGTTTTATGTTGACCCCACATTGTGCTACTTCATTTTGAGATTATTTTTCCATTGGATATTAAAGATCATAAATAAGTGTTTTGGCATGGCTGGCTGAGTGGCTCTATATCCATGGTATTGAAAGGGGGATGAGATTCTTGTTTCGTTTTGTTGCAAAGAAAATGTGTTAAAAAAGCATGTTACTGTATAAGAATACACTTACACGTAGGCCTACAGTATGTTGCTACAGACTTTGGGGGGACTGTAAAATTAAATGAACTGGCACTGAACAAGTGAAAAAGTACAATGAATCAGCCTTCGTGCACCATTACATTCTACGTCAGTACTTATCAAGATATGTGAACAAAAGTGTTTGAAAGTAAGACTGGCCGATCACCAACATTTCCATTCTCAGGCCCCAACAGCAGCACGGCACAAATTTGATTAGTACAGTACAGTCAACCGCACACATTCTGACTTTGTGGTCCTGAAACAGGTCATATGTGGAATTTATCTGATTTTTGTGTTCCTTGGGATGTAATTCAATCAAGCATCCGCAGAATTAAATAGTGGTGAGATTGAATTTTTTTCCTGGGAGGCTTATTATTGGCCCCTGGTGAACCACAAGCGTAAACCACATCACTATGTCTTAATCAAAATACTGAGTGGTCAACAGCAGGTAGTCTTGCATAGCCAGACCGTCCTCCAAAGCACGCTGGAGGAGGGTCTGGCTACACCACATAGCAATCAGTGATGGGAGGAAAAACAAGCTCTAACCATAGTAACCATAGTCCTCCGATTGGACAGATAGTCTAGCTAGTCTGGATTTACCCTGCAGAGATCTGAGGACCAGGTAACCATAGTCCTCAGATTGGACAGATAGTCTAGCTAGCTGTCTGGATTTACCCTGCAGAGATCTGGGGACCAGGTAACCATAGTCCTCAGAAATCCATCAGAGGTTAGAACGCCGACACCGGGCGAGATAGAAGGACATCTGGAATTTCTGGCAGCAGCAGAGCAATCCTTGAAGTCGCACGTTGTGGGTATTGAATAGCTTTCACACAATAAATCATGATATTTAACCTATTTTGGAATATTATATAATAATAAATCACAGCACTTGCATCAGAACCTGCCAAGAGCAAAGCGCTACATATGTTTTCAGCTCAAGCTGAAAAAATACTACATATAACTACACAACCACCTGCGGTGAGCATATTATACCCACAGAGACATTAAATACATGTGGCGGTCCCATTTCAATTATCACCTCATCTTTAATTTGAAAAGAAGGGAAACGTGTACGTTGTGAGTGTGCCTGGATCAAGTCTCACAGAGTTGGTATTGGCCAAGGGTACCACATGTATCATTGAAGCGTCAATAAATTCTAACCATGTGTTGGCAGGGTGTAATTACAGTCAAATGAATTACCTCCCTCCCTCACTTCTTTCATGTTCCATACAAGGCAAGTACACAGTCACTGAAATCCATAATCTTCTCTGTACATTTTCATAAAAGAGCTGAAAATCCTTGTGTTAATTTTCCTCAATTCAGTTCACAACAGTAAATATTTCAACAACTCGATTTGATTTAGCATCCTTCAGCTGCTTTAATTGCAAGACAAATTGAATGTTTGTTGGAGCTGTGTTAACACCGGGGGTGCTCTGATTCACGCTGCTCATGCGTTAACTACAAATGATCTGCTCTGGATTCAATCCATGCACAGCTCATGCTCTAATACATTCAGGCATCTCAGAGTCTCATTTTTCTGTGGGATGGAACGCTTTATCGAAGTGAGGAGTGTCCACGGTGGCCGACTCCGCAATCCATGTGATGGCGTTAACTATGGAGCACCTCTGTCCTCTTCACATCACGTCATTACATTTCAGTCCAGAGTGGCTCTGGGACTTGCAAGTTTCAAGTGCAAAGTAAGAAGGTACATAAACTTTGGAGATTAGACTCCGTCGTAAAAAGGTATATATAGTTTAGAGGTTTCAAAAAACCCAAATATATCCCCCGATGTAGTCCAGATACTGATGGTGGCGACTAAATAAGGGAGCCGCCTGCCGGAAGAAGACGAGGACAGCGTGGCTGACAATGCGTGGAGGAACCTGGTCTCACGCCAGTGAAAATGGTCACATTATTTGGATTTATTAATTTGTGTACATGTCATGATTTTCTCATTTACATGTCACAATATTTGAACGTGACCATTTAATGAACTGCCATGACGCTGGGCTGCTTTGGGGGACGCAGCAACGGGGGAATCAAACGCCACACGCCGGCCACAACGCCGGCCACAACGGGGGAATCAAACGCCACAACGCCGGCCACAACGGGGGAATCAAACGCCACACGCCGGCCACAACGGGGGAATCAAACGCCACATGCCGGCCACAACGGGGGAATCAAACGCCACACGCCGGCCACAACGCCGGCCACAACGGGGGAATCAAACGCCACAACGCCGGCCACAACGGGGGAATCAAACGCCACACGCCGGCCACAACGGGGGAATCAAACGCCACACGCCGGCCACAACGGGGGAATCAAACGCCACACGCCGGCCACAACGGGGGAATCAAACGCCATACGCCGGCCACAACGCCGGCCACAACGGGGGAATCAAACGCCACACGCCGGCCACAACGGGGGAATCAAACGCCACACGCCGGCCACAACGTGGGAATCAACGCCACACGCCGGCCACAACGGGGGAATCAAACGCCACACGCAGTATAAAATACAACTGAAATACAACACACAAAAATAACGACATTAATGTGACCTGTACACAACTCAATAGATTAAATAATGTGACCATTTCACAAACTGCCAAGAGACTGGGCTGCTGGAGGTGGAAGGGGAGGAGGGGGGGTCACACTCGTCTGAAAAGACAACTGACAAGAAGCAGGGGAGAGAACAGATTTAAAACAGGGTTGACATGCTGTGATTGGCTTGAACATACGTGCCCGACTCTGATTGGTTTACACTAACGTGATTCCCCCCAAACAGCTGATCAGTATAAGAGTGTTAACGTTTTTGACGTCTCCCTGACATAATTCACATTAATAGAGGATTTTCAAACAGCAATGTGGAGGAGACGTTTCTGTCTGTGAGAGAGAAAGCTCCATTTGGAGTGAAATGTATTGTTTTTTTATACTTTATACATAACATACTAAAAGACATGAAAGGGGCTCTTTAAATTTTTAGGTCAATCAGTGGTTTTAGGGTAATTGGTATATATTTTGTAAAGGGTAATCTGGATGTACTGTATAACAGGGGTGGAGGGGGGGGGGTTATCTACAGGGGTATTTAACAAGAGACATAATAAACCTGACACATAAAACTGAATGCAATTTTTAACTATAATAATTTCCTTGATGTTTAAAGTGCTGTGGTCAAATGGACCCCGATGACAAAGGATGTTAGTGAATTTGAGGCTAACAGGACGGTGAACCAAAGTGGATATTTCATCTTGGACTGAACTAGATGAATAACACTTGCCACCGAAGACAGACTGAGGTCCATCCCCCCGCCAGGGGGAAATATTTGCATTTGCCGCTATTACATGAGTAAATAAAATGAACTTATTGTTAATGGAATAAAGGCACTTCACTTTAAATCAAGCACTCGTTGAGGTGCGTGGAAATTGAACTTGGTGTTGCAGTGTAGTCCCCTATTCATCCTGAACACACTCTTTAAAAACCAGCTTTTCTAATGCAAATCAGCGGCGCCCTCAGGTCACACGCCTTCTCCTTTCCATGCCGGCTTTGATAGGAGAGCTTTGTCCACAGTGTCTTCTTTGAGCTGTAGCAACAGGCTACATCAATATATATATGAGGCAATAAAACCCAATACAATTATAAGAATAAAATATATGTACAGACCTTAATGCAGTTCAAGAGTAAGTACATTTCATTCAACCTGGACCCCATGTTCCTATGTCTCTTTGTCTAAGTGACTGATGGAACACCAGTCTGTGACATTGGTCCAGTATTAAGAGAGATCTCTGCAGCAGATATTTTATTTTTTCTACCTTCACAAAAGTGCTCGTTTTGTCGCAGACATGCTCAGATTAATATTCTAAGTGTCTGTCTGTGTGTGTGTGTGTGTGTGTGCGTGCGCGTTTGTTTGGATGAGACACTTTCAGAGTTCACTGTAAACTGCTGCTCTCTCACTGTGTCGCAGAGCCCAGTGTGTGTGTGTGTGTGTGTGTGTGTGTGTGTTAGGGTGACCAAACATCCTCTTTTGAAAGGTGCTATATAAATAAGATTGCCATTGCCATCATGTCATTCCTGAAGTTTTATAATTAGCACCCCTAATTGTAATACTGATCCTAAGAGAGTACACAGTACACCATTTCATTTGTAATACCAGCTCCGTGGTAGCTATATTAAAGTTGTTGTCTTTCTAGTTACATAATTCACCATAATGGTCCAAAATGATGTTAAAATGCACAGCAGCCTACAATAACGTGTTTGGTAGATGGCGTTAAGAGGCCGGCTCCTAGAACTGCACCGGGTGTCACCCATAGACATATTGATATTCAATATATATACAGTCTATGGTGTCACCATGCATCTCTGAACATGAACGATCAAATCCGGTGACCTGTACACTCGGTTTCCGGCGGGAAAGGCCGGTGTCGCGCGTCATCTGCAGGTCGTGATATCAAAGGGCGACAGGGGAGTCCTCGTGTCTGGGCGGGAATCTCACCACCGGGCTCGGGCTGGCTGCTATAAAAGGAGCGCGTGCCGGGCTCTCTGGACAGGAGAACGCACGAGACCGCAGAAGAAGAAGTTGTTGCAGAGGCGGAGCGCGCGCACAGCTTTGAAGACAGTTGGCTGGATCCCGCCACGGCGTTTTGACGCACGCACGCACGCACGCACGCGCGCGCTATGGACTACTGTTGAGCTCTGTGAAGAAGCAGTGCGCGCACAGAACAGCTGCGGCTCCGGGCTCGAACCTTAGGCTATTTTTTGTTGTTTCGAAGTCGGTTACCAACGGTTATTTTAACAGAACAGTGAGTGTAACTTAGTCCCACGGCGTCGCCATGATGAAGTTCCTGCTCCTACCGGTTCTAATGGCTTTTCTCGCCGTCGGCCAAGTTTTTGGCGAAGAAAACGACATAAAAGAAGATGCCGACTACTGGACGAGCAGTAATCAAATTCAGGTACTTAGACCCTCAACAATATCACTCCGACATGACACCTAGTGCGTATTATTGCCTGGAGGCCAAAAAATAGGACTTACTAATTGTTTCTTTAATTAATGTTAGCCATAACAACTTTATAATGTGGAAATATGTCAGTGGGAGAAAAGAAAGTCGCATAAACCTGTAACCTTACTGGTGTAAGGTTACACATATGAAAAAGGTAAGACAACTGGATGTTTAGTTAATTTTTACTTAGGCATACCATAGGTGTATATATCATGGGTGTCCTCCCCCAGGGAAGTTTTGAGCCTCGTGCATTCGGATACACTTTTATGCCCCAATTATACTTTTATTTAGCCGGTATGTGAAGAAGAAAAACACAGATGACAAGTCAAAATATATCAGAGATATAATGGAAAGTATGTTGTTGCGTTCAGTGGCTATATGGAAATCCTGGGGCTTTGTTAGTGGGGGGGACTACACCTCTGGCTACACCCAATGACTTCTGTGTGTTTCTGTAGGTAGAGTTGAGCAATAAGGATGGGATAATATGGGATAAAGTATTACACGTTCTTTTTTAAATGTGGTCTGGTGTATTTTTGTCCTTTTTACTCATTCTCTCCATTTGCCATCAATTAGAATAGAATATAGGATGCATTAGTACGGACTAATAAGACCTGAGACTAGACTACTACCATGCAGTGTCACACTTCACCAGCCCGATGAATTGAAGACAGTTCTGTGACTGGAAAAAAAATAAAAAATGTTTCCAAATTTCAATCATGAGGCTACTTTTCCTAAAAAGAAGAAGCAAACCTCCCAGTGTGTAATAGGATATACGATAAATCGTTTATCGTTATCGCGATATCATCTGCCGCCATGGTGCAGTCTAATGTATTATGGTGCGTATACTGTACTGTATATGTATGGGCCAGGATGGGGGGCCATATCATAGTATGTGGGGGGGGTCTGGGTGTTCTCCCCCAAGGAACATTTTGAGCGTCAATAACTTTATGTCCTGCACTCTGATACACTATCTATGCACCAATTTACGGTGGAAATACCTTTAAATAATTCTATGCAAAGAAAAAAAAACAGATGACAATTCAAAATATATCAAAAGAATAATGCATGGATGTTGTTACTGTCATTGTTCATTTTTAGTGGGTATATGGAAATCCTGGAGCTTTCTTAGTGGGTATACTGCGTATCACTAGACAACACCACTGAACTGGCAGATAGGCAGTCCAAAAGATTCTGCCTTAGTTGAAAGAAAATCATCAGCAGAAACTGCATTTAAAATGTTTTTTTGGTGGTGCTTTTTTATTATTATTTATTATTGAATTCACTGTTCAATAGGGTCAATTGAAGAATGTTAGAAATGATTTTCTTTCTTTTGCTTAAAATCCAACAAGCAGTTTGTTGTGTTTTAGCAGAACACTGAAATATCTGTTCATTTATTGCAAGTAATAGTTCTCCCAATATTCAACAATGTTATGGAATATTGCATATTTCCCTCATATTGTGCAGCCCTAGTGTGTAATAACTCCATCTGTTCTCCGTGCACATCCATGCCCAATCTAGACCCATAGTAAACACAGGAAAAACCGCACATGCAAATTCATTAGTCAGCGCTCAACTGAAATATATTTTACATTTGATTCTAGAAGATTATTAGGAACAGCTGTTTATTTGTTGACATGGAGCCCCATTAGTTGCTACTGGACCAGGGTGGGGCGACACATGTCAGATGGTTTGTATCAGGTGAAAGAATCTTAAAGACCAGAGTATTGTAGGACTGCGTAGCACCCACCGTGCACGTGGAGACAGGCTGTGGCCGTGCTCCAAGCAGCCGGCCAACAGGAAATTAAATCAATCTTAAGTGCACAGAAGGAGCCGGAGCCCAAAATATCTCCGGCCATATGAAGCGCACACTCTGCGTTTGACATTGGGAGTTGGAAACGAGCCAAGCTGCTCCATCCGTTGCTGAAACTGAAGGGGGGGCCATTCTGCAGATGAATGAGTCTACAATAAATCATTACAACTTCACGTGCGAGACATTATTGGCCCCCGGCTCTCACTAATGCATACTGTGGAAATATATATATAATATATATATATATATATCCTGTGATGGAGACAGAAACACTGAATGAAAGTTCAAAATTCAAACCTTTTATGGATTATTACTTTGCATAGCTTATGTGTGTAGGAGGGTCAGTGGGTGTGTGTGTGGGGGAGGGGTGACTTCCATTTCATGATTTCTAACTGACCAGTAGAGCTGGGCGGTATGGAGAATATCAGATATATATTTGTTTAGCAAAATACATCAATATTATGACGACGTTGTAGGCTTGACAATTGGTGGATTTTTTTTTTTGACAGTGAGATTTTAGATAAATAATCATCAATAATGTGGTACAACAGTTCCAAGTGAAATTAGAGAGAACAAATGAATCGTTATTTCTCAGCTATATACGGACTATGTTTACACGAATGCTCAAAAATAGTGGGATGTTAAAACAAACCTGCAACTCTTCAACAGATTTCTGAGAAAATGCAGTTATTATGTATTACCAATTACAACAGCGTGATTGTATATGACTATATCTCCATATACTGTATGATTTCATCACGATATGATTCCATAGAAAGACGATAAACTATTATTGAATTTTCACCCCCCCCATCAGGACGGCTGGCTTGCCAACGACCCCTTCAGAGAAGTCCTGCTGAGGATGACGAGAAAGCCGCGGCCGCATCAGTTCATCGGTCTGATGGGCAAACGCTCCATGGGTGAGGGCCCCCCTCCACACCACCAGGGTGCTTTCTGTTTTTCAATCTGCTGATCTCTTTACTTTATTCTCTCTCTTTCTCTCTCATCCCGCAGCAAATCCACAGATCACCCGCAAGAGTAAGTCAAACATCACAGTCACTGGTTTCTGTTAGGAGTCAGTCAGTAGTGGATTCTCCTTAGCCTTGTCCATCAGTGTCCAGTAAAAACCTCCTGTCTCTGTAGGTGGTCATTAGTAGGTCTCAAGCCCCCCTGAGTACCAAAAAGATCATCAAGTCATTTATTTGGACTTTTCATATTTTATAAAATGATGTCTTCTGTAAATGTTGTTATTAATTCTAATTTTGTTGCTTGATTCATTTTTTATTTACCTTTTATCTTTACAGGTAAGTCATTAAGAACAGGTTGGTATACGCCAGACGAGCATGTTGGAACTTTTGGGTTTTCTGTATTTCACATAAACAGGAGTGAATAAGAGGATCCAGCAGGTGTTTGGTACGTGAACGTGTCCCCAGACTAGCGCTAGCTATTAAATCAATCGCCAACTATTTTAATAATCAAATAATCGGTCTGAGTCATTTTTTTATACTTTAAAATTAAAAAGTAAAGAAAACTATTCTCTGAGGTCAGCGTGTTAAATGTGAATATTTCCTCTGAGTAATCTGAATATCTTAGACAAGACATTTGAAGACGTTATTTTGGACTTCAGGGAACACTGATCCACATTTTCTGACATTTTACAGACCAATCAGATTTAATCAGCTATGAAAACAGTTGTTAGTTGCAGCTCTATCCCAGACATGAACTCCCCCCGTCCCCCCCACCCCGTCCCCAGTGAAAGTGGAATGGCTGAGCCATTTGGGCTTCAGACACACAGTTCCAAAAAGCCAGAGTAGTGGAAGCATGTCTCTTATTAGAGGTGTGCAAAAGAAATCATGATTCACTCTCTACAGATTCAAAATCAATTCATTTTTTTAAATATGTTAATTTGTTTTTGTAATGGCGTGTATACTGTCACATGGGAAAAACATCTACAAACTGAATTGTTCTTTAAATAGAGAATCGTTTTTGAATCGAATGCTGACATTTTGTGACTGGCGCACCCCTACGCTGTCGGTGGTTAAGAAGGAGTGTGCTAACAGCGCATCACAGGCTGGAAGAAGTCGGCAGCGAGCATAGATTCTTGTTCTTCCTTTTCTTTTTGAATGCTGGAGCGCATTTGTCAGTAAGGAAGGAGGTTCAGAGCACACTGTGTCTGAGTGTGACAAAGAGGAAAACGGAACGAGGAGGAGGGGATTGTCTCTTTCTCTCTGGCAGGTTCATTTATTTTTTTGTCTTAATGAGTCACCCACTCAGTGAATCAACACGGTGCAACATAAGTAAATATACATGTAATTTATTCCTGTTATGCAGGCATGCCTACAAGTCACTCATCATTAGGGAGAGGGAGAGGGCTGCGATCAATGCCCCAAGGACATCTGGGAGTTTAATTGGATTGTTTTCGCTTGTGATGGATAGAGGAGATTTTACCCCTATCTAGGCCTCTAACAACTACTGCATAATTCTAATTGACAATTATTTTACATAATCACGCTTTCTTTGTAATTGTAATGTATTGATTTTAACAGAGACAGTGCACAAAAAACAAGGTTGTAGTCCCTGGGCAGGTAGATGACACAGCAAAATACAGACAGACATTGAAATACGATATAAAAAATGTGGAATAATCATTGTGTTATGTACGCAGTAAGGGACTTTCTTATGTTTCTGTAGTTTGATACATTAAACATGAGCTAAGGTCTTATGATATTATGCCAAATTGTATTTATAGAAGTGATTATTGGTTAGACTATATTTTTTTATTATTTCAATTGTTAGTTGTTGACCCTATACATAGCGACCCTCACGCCACGCAGGTGTGTGCAGGAGCCCTAACACTCATCAGTCTAATGCAAAAATTGACGTATGATGATTTTATGTATGCTATTCCCTCAGGACTCTTTATAGTTTTATAACACCCCAATCCAATACACCCCCTTTTACACACACACACACACCACCCCTACCCCCTCCTCGTGATCACATTACAGTCCATTACTGTGATTGACAGGGGCCACAGTCAGCCTGCAAAGCAACTGTCCGTCACATCTCCACCGCTGCAGATGTGACAGGACCCGGTGTCTACGAGCTCGTCTGCTAGCCAGTTCGGGGTTTCACCGGAACGTTCAGTCGATTTAAAATGCTCCGAGTGGCCGAGTTGCATACAGCTACCAGCGAACACCCCCAGGTCATACCCACGGCATTCAGATGAGACCAGATGAAGACTTTATTGTCTGTTCACACGGAAAAATAGGTTCTTTTTTCACACCTAACGCGACACACACACACGGAACGTGGACGGTGTTTTTGATTCTCGGCGTGTGGCTGTTTGCCAGAAGTTTGTTGGTTAGTGATGATTCTTTCCGACCAATCAGCAGTCTGCAGGTTTCCACGTCACCTTTTGGTATCACCTCAGCTCGCTTGGAACCTCGACTGAGGTAGTACTAAAAAAGTACCTGGTAGCAGATACCAGGAACTCTTTATCATAATAGAAAACTAAAAAAGGCGAGTGGAGTCGAGCAGGTACCATGCAGTGGGAAAACCCCGATACACTCTTCAGAATCTCTGGACTAAATTACTTTGAATGTTTTTTTGGTTTTATATATTACAGTAAACAAAAATGTTTGTATTGTATTTACACCCTGACAGTGTAGAGAGAGATGTGAAACAACATTTAGACCAATATGTAGGGGGACAGAATTTACAGAAAACCCAACTGTTGAAATAATAATTAAAAATATGATATAGATGATCAGATAAGAATGATTTATTAACTGAGGGGGGCTTGGGTAAAGCTGACCAAAGAATTCAGATTACAGTCTGCTAAAAGAAAAACGAATGCTGTTCAGTTATGAGACCTGTTGGTTTAAGAGGACTGGATTGAATAAAAATCTCTTATTTTGAAGGGCATAAAGTCAACTCTTTTGTTGGCCTGATGGGGAAAAGAAGCCAAGAGGAGCCAGGTAAGTTAAGTAAATTCTGCTCGTGTCTCAAGACGCTACTTTATTTATGAAAGTAATAAAAGGACTACAGATTGAGCAAAATGTGTGCTGACACTAACGAGCTCCCTCCCTCTGCAGAGTCCTATGACTGGAGCACAATACAGACGTACGACAAGCGCCGCTGAACAGTCACGCCACCCTGCACCCGCCTGCACCTCTTCTAGCCATTCCTGATCCACGGGAGGGGTCCCTGACGCTGGTTTTGTTTTCTCCAAACTGTGTATAGCTGTTAGTTGAATACCAATGGTTCTGTTTCCACATTGTAGTGATGTAGCAGTGCTGTAACCGTGCCAGGTTTGATGTTTTGTTTTTTAACAGCAGAAGGTAGATCAGGCAAGAGGAGGGCACAAGGGTTTCATTATCAATGTTTCTGTGAGCCATTTTAAACCATCTGCCATGCCATGCTACAAAGACTAAATGTTACTGTGGACCATCAAAGCAAGGCTGTACCTCCAGGGTACGCTGAAAAGTCCAACGTCACTGCATAGTGCCTCATGACGGTTTAATTGATTGTTCTATAAATCCTACACACTGGGACAGTTTCTCACTTTGGCTTTCGAATGACTTTAGAAGACCTGGACATGTGGTGGATTTAACAAATGTAATAGTGATTTAACGAATATTAAAATTATTTTCTTTACTGGTTCAACTTCAGCTTGCAACTTGTGTATTCATTTTGACACAGTGATCAAATCCACTGGTGACCATCGTTTATTTAAAGATTATTTTTTGGGCATGTTAGGCCTTTATTTGACAGGACAGCAAGTTGGAGTCAAACCTGCAGCCGCTGCTTTAATGAGTAAACCACTATATATGGGCACGCATTTAACCAGGTGCGCTACCCAGGCGCCTGCTGGTGAGGGAAGGGCGCTCTCTGGTGGTAGGCAGAGGCACTACACAAAGCATTCTTTAAAAGACGGTGCATGAAAGGTGCATTTATTTTAGCAGCAATTCATTTGAAACCAAATAATAAGTACAGAAGAAAGCAAATCAGACCCAAAATGCTTACAGTAGGAAAATACAGTGACTGCAATCGGACACAACGGTAATGCAAGAAAACCCCTTCGGGAATAATGAAGCTTAAAATGTTCAATGTTTCCTCGGAGTTTTCTACTGACGTGTCGTGCTGCAATGCTTATTGAATTGTAGTATACTATCAGGCATACTTTGTCCATTTCCTGTAGTTCTCTCTCACATCTCCACACTCAGCTAGGGGCGGGCGATATGGACCAAATGTAACTTTATCATAAAGTACAGGAAATTCAATGTAATGTTCTGATAAATCAATGTACTTCTTCACGTTAATGCAAAAGTCCAAAGAAATACATCACATTGCCCTTTATATTATGTAAAAAACACACACAAACTTGCAACAAATAAAAAGGTTTGCATAGCCAGTCCTAACCCAAGAGCTTTCCTGCAGCTGCTCCTATAATAACAGGATTCTAATACATGGTTTGGTACCCAAAGGATGATTGGATTAGAGTACTGAGGTGAACAGAAACATTTGGCACATTGTCGAAGGTACGACATCTTGATACATTGTTTGCTTTGAAAAATACATAACAAGCCAGACTAAATTTGCAGTGAATGGGCTAAAAACTTAAAAAGAAACACACAAGCATGTCCCTTTTGAATAGGACACAGATATAACATGACACAAGCCCTATTCACACAGGACTGGTGTTAGTCACTCCACAGTGCATTCACACGTGATAAGAAAAGTGTATTTTATTTGATTATCTTGAATTTACTGACATTACTCCCCGCAGAATTAAGATCACAGACAACCTCCGCAATTATGACAACTTCCTAAACGTCCCCGGACCAGTCCTGTGGGAATAGGGCTACAGTGAGTATTTACTGGTCTGTGAGACTTTGATGGATTTGGTCAAATTTAGCTGTAAGAGAATGACACCCCCCCCCCCAACAGCTTTCCAGTTGCACTGGTTCTTTTGGCTCAATCAACAGCACATCCATAGTGCAGTCAGCTGCACAAAATAAACAGAGCATGTCGACAGTGTTTGGTGTGCGCATGACTAGAAGGCACAGAGTGCAGTAGGAGTCTGAAGAGGATGAAGAGCGATATCAGTGGGGTGTTTGGGAACTTGTAATAGACTTTGTCAGGCCAAACCCCCGTGACGTGGCGCGGTTCATTTGAATTCCGGCGATGTCTAATCGGCAAACGGCGGTCCGACCTAGCCGACGTTTCTGCTGTGCTTACTTTCTGTCCTGTTTTGCTTTGCTAGCGGCTTGGATACACTACATCTAGCGTTAGGAATGTTAGTAGGAGTGTTGACATACGAAAGCATCAAACATGCATTGGAGATGAATGAGATGAGAGTAGATCCAGTTGTTCTGTGTCCCTGTTTGCTCAGCGCCCTTTCATTTTTGCTTACCAGACGCAGGAGATTTCAACCCGGAAGTTATTGTGAACAAACGTTGTGATTGGGTGAATACCAATGATTTGATGCTCCTTCAAGCCTAAAAAGAACAGATTTTGTTGGACATACACAGGCCTTCAGCAAGCAGCCTTGGACCATAAGATGAGAAATCTTCCATGCATGCAGCTCTGAGGAAGTTTGACGAACTCCAAAGGGTAAGACAAGCTCAGTGTAACTACTTCCAAAAGGTTCAAGTGAATCAGTTTAATAAATAAAGCTAATGCTGCATTTACATTGTTACTTTTTGGGAGTACTGAGCTGAAAGCGATCGCCGTGCACACAGATGTTTTTTGAGCCGGTAGAAGAACTAATCTCCTTTAAAGTAACTCATATCTCAACAACATTCGAATACTGGGCATGCACGTGTGAGGGTAAACAGGCCTGTTGCTGGTAGTTGCCATGGTAACGTTAGTAGCTTACTCTCAGAGGCCGAGACGTCATAACTGACCCACTAAGGTGGCAAAACGTCGGTGTCAGTGTCGCCGTTGCCAAAGATCTCCGTTAGCAACACAAACCCCCGATTCCAAACTAAAACAGGTCAGAAGTGTTTCCACATGTCTCCGGTTTAGGGGCTCGGAAACGCCAGAGCACGGGGAATGAGAGGGGGAAACGCCAGAGCAGGGGGAACGAGAGGGGAAACGCCAGAGCACGGGGAACGAGAGGGGAAACGCCAGAGCACGGGGAACGAGAGGGGGAAACGCCAGAGCAGGGGGAACGAGAGGGGGAAACGCCAGAGCAGGGGGAACGAGAGGGGGAAACGCCAGAGCACGGGAGCGAGAGGGGAAACGCCAGAGCACGGGGAGCGAGAGGAAACGCCAGAGCAGGGGGAACGAGAGGGGAAACGCCAGAGCAGGGGAACGAGAGGGGGAAACGCCAGAGCAGGGGAACGAGAGGGGGAAACGCCAGAGCAGGGGCGAGAGATGGAAACGCCAGAGCACGGGGAACGAGAGGGGAAACGCCAGAGCAGGGGCGAGAGGGGAAACGCCAGAGCAGGGGGAACGAGAGGGGAAACGCCAGAGCAGGGGAACGAGAGGGGAAACGCCAGAGCATGGGGAATGAGAGATGGAAACACCAGAGCATGGGGAATGAGAGATGGAAATGCCAGAGCAGGGGAATGAGAGGGGGAAAATTAGCAAAAAGATATTGGTTTTCAACCCATAACATAGCAATTTAATGTATTGAGTAGAACAGATTGCTGTTTGAGAGATCACTGCTCCTTATCAGGCTTGTAGATGGCCAGGGTGCGGGCCGATGGGTCGGTGGCGTTGGTCCAGCGGGGCATCCAGTAATGGGAGAGCCACTCGGCTCGGCCAGGGTAGTGCTTCTCAAACACCTGTCTGAAGTAGTAGGCCTCTTTGGTGCGTGGGGGGTTGTGAGGGTACGTCTTGTGAGCCTTCTCCATCTGGTCATCGTTCACCTGAGAGAACACAGAGAGACGTTTCTGCTGGACTCTGCTCTGCTCTGTTTTTTCTGCATAGTGGAATTTTTTGCCCTTCCCCCCCAAAGAGGTTTTAGCCAGCCCCAAAAGAAAATCACCAAAACCAAAATGATAAGAACTGAGAAAAAAAAAATAGCAATTCAAATCCTCTCTAAATGTGTTTAAGAGTAATTGATCACAGCAGCGTTGAACAAGCAGCATGGGACGCACCGAGTCCAGGGTTGGGCTTTGGATTCAATATTTGGGCTTTTTGACGGGGTTGGGTTTCTACCGGAAGTTTTTTTCCACTGAAACTGAACCCTACGCTTGCACTAGATGCACTACGCTGGTCGCCGTAATGCCGCCGCCGTTGGTTACGGGAAGGTGTTGACGGAGGTGAAGCGTTCAATGCAGCAGGCCGGGAGAAAGAGAAAATGGAACTCGTGAGCAGAAAAAGTGACGTTTGGCAGGCCTTTGAGTCTAAAGAAGGCAAATCAAGTCCAGCAACATGTTCAATTTGCAATGCCGATTCGTCTCGTGGTGGCGAGGACCCCCCCGCCACCCCAAAAGGGAAAGCCCTCTGCAAGCCATTGTAGCGGAAAAGTCAAACCTCTTTAATAACCCCCAAGTGTTAAGAACAAATTTGCACATCGTGTTTATCTTGAAGCGCCGATCTTTAAGATTTGAGACCATGTCAAGAATCTTGGTGTAGTTCTGGACTCAGACTCAAATTTTAAAACCCAAATCAACAGTAGTCTTGCTTTGCTAGACCTTCCGCCACAACAAAATGTTATTTAGACAATGAGATCTTGATAAATATTCTCCAGAAATGATTTAATGACTTAGCGGGTAAAGGTAGATAATAGAACAGCTAGAACAGTCTGGTAAGTTCAGGAAATGACATCACTTTACTGGAATGCAGCCTGTACAACCAGGAAAAGATAACACTTACCATGTTACCATATTACGATATCCAAAATCTTAGATGATATCTATCGCGTTATCGATACAATATCAATATATTAACCAGTCCTAGTGGATATTATATATCTACCCCGTTTGAACCTGTGTGCTCGCTTGCTGACTAGTCTTCATGCATCACTGCAACATGTAGTGTTCATTTGATCAAATCATAATTTCAATTTCTTCAAATTAGTTGAGCTGGGGCGGCCTCTAGCCCCTGTGTGTTTTTGTATGAATGTTTATGTATCATGAGCCCCAGTGACATACCATAGCCTCGAGGTGCTCCTGCAGGCTGATGTACCAGGACTTCTTCACAGACGTGATGCCGTCACTGAAGGCCTCTTTGCGCCTCCACAGGATCTCATCGGGGATCAGGTTGAGGTCTTTGAAGGAGTCCCGCAGAAGATGCTTCTCCACCCCGTGCTGTGTAGACAGGACAAGCTTTAAAAGACCAAACACAAGCTGTGACTGTTTCCTCTGTCCCTCCGTCTCTTTCTCCATCAGATGAAGCTGCCTTCAAGTGCGGTTGGAAACTTCGAGATCTATTAACGAACTGCTGGAAAACAGTAACTGTGAAATATAAAGTCTACTTTTGCTACATTGAGGTGTTAAAGAACACAACAGGACGTCAAACAAATGGGTCGTATAATGACAAATGCAGGATTGTTTTTTTTCCCAGTTCTGAACGGCACGTTCACCAAAGATGGCTTCATGTCTTGGCGGTGAAATAAAGAGTGGTTTAACCGCTGTAAGATGAACTGACCTTAGGGGTCCTCATGTCCTCAGGCAGAGACAGGTAGTAAGCTGTGAATCTGTGGTCCAGGAAAGGCACTCGGAGTTCCAGCCTGAGAAATAAAAAGGAACATCAATATGTTATGGAATATCTACTGTAGATATATATAGTGTATATTCTGTATGTTATGGCAATAAAAGAGGAGAATGAAGAAAAATTCTAATTTTTTTCATGGGAATGTGGATCTTTCAGATCAATTTGAGGAGTGCCTATGGTTAGCACCAGCACCCACATCGTTTAAATAGCAACAGCTTACGTCGTTAAACTAGGGCCCTGGTCTCATCTCAGACTTAATACACTCTGATCTTGGTAATGACTTGGTTGTAGTTTAGTCTTGACTACAACAATGTTAGTTACTTATATTTCCAATGTCAGTCTGTTAGATCGGTTTTTCAGCCCACTTGATTAAGTGACTTCTGAAGCATAAATGAAGCAGACTCGATTTTTGAGTCCAGGGGTTCAGGGGGACTGTTGAGATTTTCACTGAACCAACCAAAAATGTAATGTTTGAAGTGAGATGTTGCCAGATCGATCCTACAACGTAATAGAGCTCAACCAATTCATGGATCAATTAGCCAATCAACGGAAAATAAATGGACAACATAGTATAATTAGGCACAAGTGCTGAATCATTGCCGGTTCCTGTTTTTAAAATTTGCCCAGAAGAGACTACACATCTTTTGCTGGTTTATGATTGATGGACACATTGCAGTGGATGTGACTAGTGATGGCGGTGTGTTACCCGTGTGCAGCAGTGGTGCGGTCAGCACGGAGGACATCAAACAGGTAGAGTTCCTTCATCAGGCGAACGCTGTCCTCTGCAGCTGCTTTGGGAGTTGGAGCCTGGAAGATGACCACAACCCTGTCAGAACCCATACTACAACGACAAGAAAGCCCCTTCCAAACATCTCTGCCACTGTCCTATGTTGGTCTCATGTCTGAACAAGGATCCGAGTCACGTTGACTATACTCCCTTCGCAGTGGGACCGGAGCAGAAGAGGTTTAAAAGGGAAGTGGTTTGTGGAGGACTCGCCTTGTGGAAGTAAATGTATCCCTGAGTCAGCTCATCAGCACCCTCTCCAGAGAAGATCACCACGCTGTCCGACTTCTCCCTGATGTACTTTGAAACCAAGTACATCCCTGCAGTGGAAGAAAAAGAAAACAAGTGTTTAACTCTCCAGAGTCCTTATGTTTTCTCGCCTTGGACTGTGGTGGCACCTGGATGGTGGTTGCAGCTGCTGCCGTGCTCCCTGCTCAACGCCCTGGTACGCCCTGCACTGTTACTACTATTGGTAATAGTCATTGTTCTCTTATCTTCATTGGTACTTTAATTGCCACTGTTCATCACGCCAACTGCTGTTATCATTAAGGCTGTCACTGAAATTAAGTCACAATCTTGAATTTTAAATTAAGAAATGGAATAATACATGCTGCCACGCCCCCATGTCAAGTCTGGTCGGCTTGCCAAGAGTAAAAAAACATGTGTAGCCGGCTCGAGGTAGCCATTTCCTGATTGATTCCACCACCAGTCCGGTGGAGGCGCTCTCCTCCTCAAAAGCTACAGACTCAGAAATGGCACATACTAAGGAAAGCTCATTGTGGGACTGGTTCTAGTGGCTGGAACTCTGGACCAAGGCTGGATTTTGGGAAAGAGACTTCAGATACAGTATTAGGGGACCACTAAGGTCTATATAAAGAGACTTCAGATACAGTATTATGGGAGCACTAAGGTCTATATAAAAGAGACTTCAGATACAGTTTTAGGGGACCACTAAGGTCTATATACAGTGGTGCTCAAAAGTTTACATACACATGCTTAAGTTGACTAAAAAGAGGAATAAAAAAATCATGTTTTGGAAATTTATTTTAATACCTAAATTAAAAAATGAGGTAAAATCCAACCTTTAAGGACACCAATTTTCTTTGTGAATGAATAACGTATTGTAAATAAATAAATGTTCTTATTTAAAATACAGGGGTCATAGTATACATACCCTATGTTAAATTCCCATAGAGGCAGGCAGATTTTATTATTAAAGGCCAGTTATTTCCTGGATTCAGGATATTATGCATCCTGATAAAGTTCCCTTGGCCTTTAGAATTAAAATAGCCCCACATCATCACATACTCTTCACCATGCTTAGAGATAGGCATGGTTTTATTTCAGTTAGACTAATACCTGGTTTGATTTGCATTGAGAGATGATTTTATAGAAAGTATCCCATGCCTATCTCTAAGCATGGTGAAGAGTATGTGATGATGTGGGGCTATTTTAATTCTAAAGGCCAAGGAACTATCAGGATGCATATATCCTGAATCAGGAAATAACTGGCCTTTAATAATAAAATCTGCCTATGGGAATTTAACATAGGGGTATATACTTATGACCCTGTATTTTAAATAAGAACATTTATTTATTTACAATACGTTATTCATTCACAAAGAAAATTGGTGTCCTTAAAGGTTGGATTTTACCTCATTTTTTAATTTAGGTATTAAAATAAATTTCCAAAACATGATTTGTTTATTCCTCTTTTTAGTCAACTTAAGCATGTGTATGTAAACTTTTGAGCACCACTGTAAAAGAGACTTCAGATACAGTATTAGGGGACCACTAGGGTCTATATAAAAGAGACTTCAGATACAGTATTAGGGGACCACTAAGGTCTATGTAAAAGAGACTTCAGATACAGTATTAGGGGACCACTAAGGTCTATATAAAAGAGACTTCAGATACAGTATTAGGGACCACTAAGGTCTATATAAAAGAGACTTCAGATACAGTATTAGGGGACCACTAAGGTCTATGTAAAAGAGACTTTAGATACAGTATTAGGGGACCACTAAGGTCTATATAAAAGAGACTTCAGATACAGTATTAGGGGACCACTAAGGTCTATGTAAAGAGACTTCAGATACAGTATTAGGGACCACTAAGGTCTATATAAAAGAGACTTCAGATACAGTATTAGGGGACCACTAAGGTCTATATAAAAGAGACTTCAGATACAGTATTAGGGACCACTAAGGTCTATATAAAAGAGACTTCAGATACAGTATTAGGGGACCACTAAGGTCTATATAAAAGAGACTTCAGATACAGTATTAGGGGACCACTAAGGTCTATATAAAAGAGACTTCAGATACAGTATTAGGGACCACTAAGGTCTATATAAAGAGACTTCAGATACAGTATTAGGGGACCACTAAGGTCTATATAAAAGAGACTTCAGATACAGTATTAGGGGACCACTAAGGTCTATGTAAAAGAGACTTCAGATACAGTATTAGGGACCACTAAGGTCTATATAAAGAGACTTCAGATACAGTATTAGGGGACCACTAAGGTCTATATAAAAGAGACTTCAGATACAGTATTAGGGGACCACTAAGGTCTATATAAAAGAGACTTTGATTTCTGCATTAGCAAAACCCCCCAAAAAGTTAAAGTCAAGCCCTGCCAGCGCTGGGCCACTCGATGGTTGCTTCTGGGCCACTTGTGGCCCGCGGGCCGCCATTTAAACACGCCTGTCCTACTGCATCCTGCTTCTCTAGCTATTCTGCAAGCCTTTGTGCAGGCACAATGTTATAAAGCAGTAGAATGTACCAAGTGTTGCATACTGCATGCAACAGCAGGTACTTTGTGAGGGCAGCTGCTGTACATACTCAGGGTTTTCCTATTTGAAGTTTTAGGTGCAAATCCGTTTTGGGCAGCAACTAGGCTGGATGAAGGAAGACTTTTCTCAGATCTAATGATTGTAGTCTGACTTCTTTAGTTGTAAGTTTTGTCTTTAAACTTTGAGTGTTTTTTTTTATGTATGATCTGCTCTTCCAATGTTTTAAGACACAGATATGGTAATAATAAAAATAAAAAAATTTATTTCTAGAACAATTCGATGCTCGATTCTGATAAGTTAATGATCGATTATTAAAACTTACTGTCTCAAGACATGTACAAATCAGAAAACAGCCCGAAAAGTTATCAAGCTCATTTTTTTTTTTTATCGTGTGATAAATTGACTTATTGACTAATTCTTAGTAGGCTTGTCGGTCCAAAATTATGTGAAAAAGAGCCACAAAACTATGACAAAGAGACACAAACTGACTACAAAGAGCCGCCAGATGAGCACAGAGACCCAAAACAACCACAAAGAAAACAAAAATGACCAAAAAGAGAGACAATGTAAAGAAACGCTTGTGATTTCAAACTCAGCCTAGGTTTGCTGGCGTGCTCCACCCCCCACTCACCCACAGACGCCCGGATGGTGGTGATGTCATAGGTCTCCAGGTGAAAGATGACTTCATCTACAGCTCGGATGCCTTCTTCTGCACTGAAGTTCACCTCGTGGTGTTCGCTGCCGATGTGAGTTGACACCTGACAAACACAGAACCGCAAACTGACTGAAAACCACAGCAAACTCCGTGTTAGGCAGCGGCCTCTTAACCATCCCTCGCTGTCCCTGGAGCGCAGGGGGGGCTGCTGTCTGTGCCCCCATGATATGGAACAGAGAGGCTTCCACACTCAACACTTCTGAAAAAAGGCTAAAAATCCTGCTGTTCAATGTTAATCTTAAGTGCGTGTGTGTGTGTGTGTGTGTTCTATGCATGTTTTGTATATATTTGTTTAATTGAATAAAGTTTTATTTTGTTGCTTTTGTACGAAGCACATTGTGTTACATTAATATGAAATGTGCTATAGAAACAAATGGACTGGATGTCTCTATTAGAAAATGGGGGAAGTACCTGAACTGTCTGGAGGGCTCCTGGGAAACGTTGTCCCAGGGGAGAGACGTGTATGATGGGCTTGTGGTGTTGTCATTTGTTTATTTGGTTTATTTTCTATTTTGTTACTATTTTGTTGAATGATCTGGAATATTGGAGTTAATGTCCCATCTTTAAAGTGAGAGGGAGGGGAACGTGTTTTTAGCGGGTGGGGGGAAACCGGAGCACCTGGAGAAAACCCCACTCCGACACGGGAAGAACATCAAAACTCCAAAGGGAAAGGCCCGGGACGACCGGGGCTCGATCCCTGACCCCCTTGCTGGGAGCCCACCGTGCTGCTTTGGCCAACTGTGTGAAGTATTAAAGATGCTGCCAGGGAACACATTATGTGAAAAGGGACTGACCTTGCGGGCAGCTATGATGTCTGGACTGTCCTCTGCCCCGATGGAAAAGGTCTGGATGGGATACTGCAGCTTCTCCTCCTTGGCCAGCTTCACCAGGGTAGCAGCAACCAAACTCGAGTCCAGACCACCTGAAGCATCGACAACATGACTGAGGATCATCACCACAAACCCACATCAATAACTAAATATCAAAATTCAGGCTAAGCTGATATGAAACATAACAAATACGGATGGTATAACTGTCTTGCTGGTGAGCTCTGTTCCTTTTCCTCTCCGACCCTCCGCAGCGCTGTGGAGGAAGGTCTGGCCAATGCGAGAGGACGGTTTATGTACCAATCAGCTATCAGATATTTAAACTACCTGACAGAAGACAGCCAATTCTCCTGCTGGCCATGAGACGTTTCCTCACAGCATTCTCAAACAGGGCCCTGATGTTGCTTTTTACCGTTTCCTCATCCAAACCTGTGGAGACATCAGTTTTATAAAAATGCATTCTAAACAAAATGTTGAACTATATGATGTTGGACTATATGAACGCCTGTTAATAATAAGCCAGAGTTAGCAATGAACAGTTTCATACTTGTAGGCAGTCTCTCCACAAGGTCGTGGACGGCATGAGCGGGCTCGTTGGTGCAGCAGTGAAAGCGCTCCATTTGAAGGGGCCGAACTTTGCCGTTCGGCTTCAAATCAAAGACCTCAAAGTGCCCAGGGAGAAAGGGAACGATGTTGGCCGGGGTCGACACGGCATGGGTAAGGTCTGTAAGTCCTGTGGTCAGAATAACAACAGAGTTAAGCAATGCTAAAAAGGTTTAAAAACACTGCTCACTTCTAGGAGGGTTTTAAACCTTCCCATCACCTTTGGCTTCTGAGCATACCGCGAGAAATCCATCGTCTGCCAGGAGTCGGAATAAAGGCCGGACACCGTACGTGTCTCTTCCCAGAAAGACTTTTTTGTTGGCAGTGTCCAGCAGAATGAAAGCAAAGACACCGTCCAGGAGAGAAGCCATCTTCTGGATGCCAAAGCGGTCATACAGATGGAGCAAAATCTCCCCGTCCACTTTGGTCTGATGATCAAAGCCAAACTCCTTCTGGAGCTGAAGGAAAATCGGAGAAAGAGATAAGGTTATTTAAGGTGTCCCGGGTTTCTTCACATAAACGTTCATTGCTCTCTTATGACACTGGATCAAGTCTAAATTCAGATTGTTGTGGCATGGGCGGAGTACTTAAAGCTGATTTTATCATTCTGTCACTTGGCTTGTTCAGGAAGAAGTAAGGAGGTAAGAGCAAACGCTGATGATTCATTGTCATTCAAGAATAATGTGAATAAATGACAGCTGAATAAAGGAAGGAACAGGAGGAATGGATGTGAATGTTATACTAAGATATAGTTTTTGTAAATAATACCCTCCGCTTTCATTATCAACTTGAACTCATCAACGACACTGTCTCTCAATAAAGAGTTACCTGAGTCTGTGTCAATATTTGATAAGCACTAATAATAAAAAAAAAGGCCAGGAAAGTAAAGTAAAGAAAAACAAACCTTAACGTTGAAACCTGACAGCTCCTTCATTTTAAAAACAGATATGTTGTATATATTGCTTAAAGTACTCATATTATGCTCAATTTCAGGCTCATAATTGTATTTAGAGATTCAGGTAAGGACTACTAGCCAGTCAGAAGCAGAGTATGAGGGCATGCCCTGACAGTACCTAGGTAAGGACTACTAGCCAGTCAGAAGCAGAGTATGAGGGCGTGCCCTGACAGTACCTAGGTAAGGACTACTAGCCAGTCAGAAGCAGAGTATGAGGCCCTGACAGTACCTAGGTAAGGACTACTAGCCAGTCAGAAGCAGAGTATGAGGGCGTGCCCTGACAGTACCTAGGTAAGGACTACTAGCCAGTCAGAAGCAGAGTATGAGGCCCTGACAGTACCTAGGTAAGGACTACTAGCCAGTCAGAAGCAGGTAACAAGATGCTCATTAATATAAAATAAGTTGCACATTACAGCTTTAAGATATTAAAAATAGAGTTTCCCCAACCACCACTGACACTAATAGTTTTCAGAGAAGCACGTCTTACTGTGTGATGGTTGTAGATCTCTCCATTGTAGCATAACCACAAGAAAGGAAACTTCTTGATGCGCAAGGGTTGCATACCATACAAGTGGTCCACAATGGCCAACCGGTGGAAGCCAAAACAGCAGCTGGTGAAGCCGTTGACGTTCTCAAAGCGGAAGGCATCAGGGCCCCTGTGAGCGATCTTCATGGCACTGGTGCACTGGACTGACAGGCACTCATCACTGCCAAACAAAGCCCAGATACCACACATTTCACTCTGTGGGGGTAGAAGAAAGCCAGCCAGACAGTGTCGATTAGTGTGCAGTTTAGAACGATACAGTTAAATACTAACAACCAGAAATGTAAAATAACTGTGACATAGAAACTAAATGGAGTCCACAACTAAGAACTACAACCAATATAAATCTCTTTTAGATTTCTGAGAAATGCTTGTATAAAAGTGAAGTCCATCAACACTTTTCTGCTAATCGACCTCATGTATATTTCATAACTAACAATTACAATATTGTTTTTAATATATCACCATTGCACCGAACTGCCTTGCACTATATTTGTATTTAAATCTTGAATCTCAAACTATACTGATATTGCACTATTCCTTCCCTCTCTTCAATTGTTATTGTACATTTCTCGTAAATTTGTAAATTCTAATGTTATACTTAACAGTATTTTTTATATGTTTCTCACCGTCCTTTCTGTTTTTAGTCTTTATATGTTAAGTGTTGTACTTTGAGAGTCAAATTCCTTGTTTGTTTATGCCAACTTGGCCAGTAAAGCTAATTGTGATTGATAAATGATGGATTGTAAATGTAATTAGAATAGTTGGATGTATACACGATAAAAAGGACACTAGCACCGAAGTTCCACACAAAACTAGAGCCACATAAGCAGCACACAGAATCTGCCGACACTGAATTCCACGGATATTTAACAATTTAAAATAAAACTTAAGACTTCCAGCAAGGTCTCCCAATAACCTGGGGAACAAACGAGCAGCGGAGTAGTAACGTTACGAGGCAGAGAGCCAGTCGCTAAATGACTCAACTGGACATCATGCTTCATCCACTCAGAGCACACTGCTCTGCCGCGAGGGACAGAGTCATTCGGCTCCTTTTCTGCAGCAACTGTTGAGGGCAGTGGTGGCCTGAAGGTTAAAGAAACGAACTTGGGACCAGGAGGTCGCAGGTTCAATCCCCAGACCAAGTGTAAAAGTTTGGGTGTGGAAAGTGAAAGGGCAACACTTGGCAACACTGAGGGGCCCTTGAGCAAGGCCCTTAACCTCCAACCACTCCAGTGGAGCTGCTCAGTGGCAGCAGATCAGACTGGGGTTCCCATAGGCAGTTAAAGACATGGACCAACAGACCCCCTTGCTGGACGGGATACCAGTGAGTATTAGATTATTAGTATTGTTAGTTGAGTCTTTGAACGCTGTCTGAAAGTTGTAAGTCTTCTGGTAGCTGTGCAAGAGAAATCCCCATCAGCAGAGACAGAGAGCGTAACTAGCATGGTAGTTAGCAGTAATTAGCCTGTGCCAATGTTAACTAGCATTTTAGTTAGCAGTAATTAACCTGTGCCTATGTTAATGTTAACTAGCTTGGTAGTTAGCTAACACAGTTAGCCTGTGTCTATGTTAGTTTAACTAGCATGGTAGTTAGCAGTAATTAGCCTGTGCCTATGTTAATGTTAACTAGCAAGTTAGTTAGCAGTAATTAGCCTGTGCCTATGTTAATGTTAACTAGCAAGTTAGTTAGCAGTAATTAGCCTGTGCCTATGTTAATGTTAACTAGCATGTTAGTTAGCAGTAATTAGCCTGTGTCTATGTTAATGTTAACTAGCATGTTAGTTAGCAGTAATTAGCCTGTGTCTATGTTAGTTTAACTAGCATGGTAGTTAGCAGTAATTAGCCTGTGCCTATGTTAATGTTAACTAGCATGTTAGTTAGCAGTAATTAGCCTGTGCCTATGTTAATGTTAACTAGCATGTTAGTTAGCAGTAATTAGCCTGTGTCTATGTTAATGTTAACTAGCATGTTAGTTAGCAGTAATTAGCCTGTGTCTATGTTAGTTTAACTAGCATGGTAGTTAGCAGTAATTAGCCTGTGCCTATGTTAATGTTAACTAGCAAGTTAGTTAGCAGTAATTAGCCTGTGCCTATGTTAATGTTAACTAGCATGTTAGTTAGCAGTAATTAGCCTGTGTCTATGTTAATGTTAACTAGCATGTTAGTTAGCAGTAATTAGCCTGTGTCTATGTTAGTTTAACTAGCATGGTAGTTAGCAGTAATTAGCCTGTGCCTATGTTAATGTTAACTAGCAAGTTAGTTAGCAGTAATTAGCCTGTGCCTATGTTATCTCCTAACATATACCTACCTCTCCGTCTCTGCTGATTGGGAATGATTGAGATTTCTCTTGCACAGCTACCAGAAGACTTACAGCTGTCAGACAGGTTGCTCACGTCACATCCACGTCATCAAGCTCAGTTGGAGTCTGCGCAGTAACGCTCAGCATCACTGGGAAAGAGCTTCACTGGTCTGTGGCCAGAGCAACGGGACCTGTTGGTCCATTTCTTTAACTGTCTATGCTAGTGACAGGTGCGTTTCACAGACACGCGCTCCCAACTGCATCATTTTTGGTGATTTTGAGTCGACCAAAACGGTGAAACATCTCCCTAAATTTGCTCTCCAACATACTGCGGAAATCGAGGCTTTGACACGGATCTAAAACCAACGAATGTCAAATATTAAAGTAACTTAATGATATTGTAAGGTAACACACATGGGTCAATAGTCAGGCTCCAACGTTACATGTAACGTTAAGGATACTTTGTTATTGATAGCTAAGCTGTTCAAGGGCATGTAACTGTTAGTGAGTTTTTGAGCCGAATGCTTTTAAAACGCAATTTAATGTTAAAGTCCCTATTTCTGTCTAGCGTTAGACAGGTAACGTACGTTACCCCACGAGGATGTAACGAGGTGACCAACACAAACACTGCTAGCTAAGCCACTTACCTTGTTCTTTTAAAGATTGTCGTAGAGACGAAGGATGTCGGCAGCCGACACACCGCACTGGCTTCTGAGGACCAGCTCCGACAAGACCCACAGACTAGCACGGTGTTACCGGAATTATAATCGTGTCTTCAAAATAAGACAACTCACTTCTGTACTCACGAGGGGAAAGCAACACCAATGGCTTCAAATTACATTAGTTATCTTATAAAAAACGAGATATAAGAAAACTGCAGCTGGTAAACATATATTTGCAGTAGTAGTGCTCAAACACATTTTATTTGTATTCCAGAAAGCTTGAAATTATTTGGTGAAATGTTTTATTTTGAAGGCCCCATCCACAGATTAAGGGGATGTTATTTGAATGTTGCCAATGCAGCGGGATGGTAGGGAAGACTCATCCCTGATTGGCTCGCCTTGCCATTCTTACCCCAACCGTAACCAATTCCTCTCCTCTTGCCTAACCCTAACCAACCCAACCAGGACTACTAGCCATTCAGGGACGAGTTCCCTAATGAATATTCATGAGTCTCACCCTACCATCCTGTGAGAAAAGAAGCAGCCCAGCCTCGTGGTCATGACCGCTTGCAACTGTTAGAACTGTTGCATCACCTACAGACAGTGGCGGATTTAGCATTTTTGGGGGGCCCAAGGTGAACAGAGACATGGGGCCCTCCCCTCCTGTTGATCTCCTCCTTTTTCAAGCTTTAGTTAACGCTTTTCAAAACCAACATGAATAGGTAGTAATGTTCCCTCAGCATTTAGTCTTGTTTCTGGACTGGATGTTAAATGAGCTGACATTAAATCAGCTGTTTCATATCGTTCTACGGTACCGTCTATGTGCTGGGGCGGTGTTGCGCTAGCAAATAAGCCCACTGATGGCAACATTCATATTTTGGCACAATGTTAAGTAATTACAGTAGTTGTGAATATAGTGAGTTTAAATGTGGTATTAGTATATATTAGTGAGTATATGTGTATATATTAGTGTGTATAGTGGTTGTTTTGGATGAGTAAGCACATTGTGAGCAATATGATCCAAAGCAAAATTCCTCATATGTGTCCTCATACCTGGTACATGAAGCTGATTCTGATTTTGATTGATGCCATCAACACAAAGAGACCAGAAACCAAATGGGGCTCTGAGTCTGCCAGGAGGTCTGAGATCTACTGGATCAGCAGAGCTATCATGTACTGCACAGCAGACTATGGTGCAGGTTGATTATTCTCTGAAATATAGTGATTTTATTCTTGTAATAGTCTATTGTAACTTATAGCTCCAAACCTCAGAGAACACAGATGGGATAGGCTATATTTTTAGTTTGCACGTTTTGAACATGAGCAGAAATCTTGCTCAAACACATCTGAAACATTAAAGTCCAGGGGTTTATTAATCCATTAAAATGAATGATCACTGAGGTGAATATTTGTCACATGCACATGGAGGTGACTTCAACACAAGAGGAAGAAGAGTAAATGATGCTAGGCTACATGTGTGCTGACTCAGATATTATTAGAAAAGTCGATCTACAGGAGAATAAAAAGTTGAAAGCCTTATTGCAATATATTCTATTATATATTTTTATTTGGATTATACTCCATGTTTCCCTTTACACAAAGATATTTTAAGCATAAATTGATGCAGAAAAAGTTGTTACTATATAAAAGCATTGATGAGTGCAGCTTTAATTTGGCCAGGGATAACTGCATAGGTTGGATGCCTGACTATGGCTTAACACATTCATAATTTTGCCCTGCATTTATATTACTGCTGCGGTTTGATAACTAGCCGCGTGATGTACCTCCTGCACTACACATTTAAGCATCTTTCCCGACCTTTGCATCAAAGTCCGTTTCCCCTTCCAATAGCGTTTCCTGTTACACCACGGTTGTCGTCAGGTTCAGGAAAAAGAATATTATGTCATCTCTCTAACTGGGGTTGCTGTGGACAAAGTCCACACGGAGATACACAGGTAAGAGATAATGAGGTGTAACCATGTATCAGCTGATTTAAATAGCTCACCTTAATGTATTGTATCAACAGTTAACTACAGTTAATATTGGATGAGGCGTTTTCTTTTGCAGGATAGAAATGTTCCCCTAAAACAAGTTGCTTCCTGAGACTGATTTTCTTTCTTCTCCTATCCCAGAATGTATCTGCAGTGTAGCCACACTAAGGTTGCACGACATGACGAAAATATCCAATATGGGATAAAGTTGATGAATATTGCAATAACCACACTACTTGTCATATGGGGTTTTTCCATTAATGGTACCTGCTCCACCCGCGGTGCCCCGTCCTCCTTTTCCATTGCAGATTAGTACCGCCTCATACGTGAGGTGAGCCTGGCTGGTTGCCATGGCAGCAAACTGCCGTGACCTAACGCGACACACAGAACGTGGAAGGTGTGCTGTGTTTGATTCTAGGCTGAAGGCTAATTAGTTTCTAATAAACCTGGAGGTTGCAACAAAAAACAAAAAATGCTGATAAACTATTTACCGTAACCATGGCGGGTTTGTTCAGGACCCGCTTGCTTGGAACCTCAACGGAGGTAGTACTACAAAAAGTACCTGCTAGCAGGTACCAGGGACCTTTTGTTCGTTGAGGAGATACCATGCAGTGGGAAAGCGCCAATAGATTGTGTACCCAGTTCTGCTGCTCAGAAACATGATTGTTGAATTTAAATCAAATGAAAGGAAATCATTTCCAACATTGTTTTATTGAACAAATCGAACATTAAATTGAAGGTAAAAGGCCCCGCTAAAATAAAGAATGAGTTACATTTAAAGTGGTTTTCTACTGATATTTTCTTTCAACTTACAAAGAATCTGTCTTCTGCAATATTTTTCAGCGTTTCGCGATGTGTTTATTGCCCAAGTTGAATATTCGATGGCTGACAACACAGTAGCCGCCTGTTGCAACAGGAAAATGTAAGACAGGTCACCTGACAGTACTGTTAGCTTTTTTTGGTTAACCTTATGATGAAATTAAAATATCTCTTAGCTCTCAAAACGCATTGTAGACTCAATTTAATGTTACATTTCAATAAAATGACAAAAAGGAACTTAAGCATTAGTAACCTGGTCCATTTTGCAGGCATTTATTGATAGATGCACAAAAAACTGAAGTCTGTTCAACTCTCTGGTGAAAGCACAACATAGTTCTCACTCGCATGCTTCATGATAAATCATATGTAGAGAAGGGTATGTGTAAACAGTACATCTGCTCTAGTTTGTATTCATTACCAACATGATGAAATATGACATTTACAAACACCCTGCAGGGTCACTGTAAAGTCTGTTACATTCTCTGCATAAGCACTACAAAAGAGATATGGGGGTGTGGGGGTGTTTTAAGTCTCCTTAAAAAAATCACCAAATCCACATTTTGACAGGATCCAAAGATGTAGACACAACTCCTCCCCTTCCACTACATAGCTTATTTAGTGGCGATGTGCCATTCTAAAACATCAGATCCAGAGTAAAGGCTGGCTGACCCCGTGTTGTACTGCAGTAGGATGAGTTATAAGTCATGTACAAGCAGTATCGCTGCTACAGCTTGTCTGACTACTTTGTGTTTCACACTGTAAACTGTTCAGATGTGGAAATCATTTGTTTACGCCCGTTACATCCAAACTGGAACCCTTATCAAGCAATCTTTCTTAGCATTCTCATAGAAAGGAGCGTTTGGTCAGGTTTTAGCACAGAATATGTGACAGACCTTACCCCCCCACTTATCCAAAACCTCCACACTAACATTTACAGAACGACAAACAATACACAACACTTAACAAACATCTCAAAAAGAATAAAAGCTGGGGTATAACTGGGATCGAAAATCATCGGTGTAAAATAAAGAAAAGGTGTGAAAGTCCTGCCGCAAGTTATAAAAGCTAATATATATATATAAAGTAAAAACTTATCAGTATTGTTCTGTGCCATCAAGCAGGATAACATAATAAAACTGTGGTGCCTCAAATGAGTATTTCTCTGTAATTTCAACAACACATATATATATATTTTGATTTTAGCTTTAAAACCAAATAATTTAAAGCCATGCATTGTGTCAAGAACACTTAATATTGGCATTAACATAAAAAACCTCTAAAATACCTCAAAATAAGAGTATCAAACCAGTCTATAAGTGTATAAAAACAGTGCCAAACCCTGACTCCTACACAAAATACTGTCCTGAAATGTTTTAAATGTATGGCTTTATTTACTTTCCTCTGATCTATAACTTAAACACTAATGTGTTTGATTACTAATCTCCTGGAAAATATGCACAAGTCAAAAATATTTTACAATTCTTACACTGTATTGCACTTTGTATTGGCCATGTGTCCCCGATATTGCCAGTCCAAAGGACAGAAGGGCTGGTTGTGACAGAGTGCAGTAATTACAGCGGCCTGTAGGAGGCGTCTGGCTGCCACATTCGCAGATCCACCACAATCTGGTTCACTTTCTTCATCCACAGATTCCTCTCGTCCTTTGTGTCTGCACTCAGCCAGTTTCTGCACAGAAAACAATGCAGGCTCAGTATTAGTGAAGTAGGTAGCTGGGTGTCGGTCAAAGACTTTCAATACCACCACCGTGACTTCGCTACCGGTAAGTAACCATACTTTATTTTCAGCTCCTACAACGCGAGCCCCGTCTCTGAGTTTTTCCTCTCTACGACGTGTAACGTTAGACAGCCAATCACAGACATTAGATCTTGGTAGAAGCATGCTGCGTACTGATTGGCTTACTGACACTGATGGGATTTACTCCTTAGATATTGAAATGGAGTACGGAATGACAAGGCATTTTTTGATACTACATAGCAGTCGTTTTTTTTCCAATAATGTAACCCCCAACACACCTTTTTCGCATATGTGTACATATAAACGGCACTTACTTGGTGACACACATGGTGTTCTTGCACTGGCTGACTAGCGTTTCTTTGTCATCTTCTCTCTGTGGCCGGACTGTGATCAGCTCAAACGTGTGGGGTCTGGCACAAAACTCTCTGTTGGCTGGTTCCACCTTCTTACTGGTGCAGTTAGCCAGGTTGATGCGACCAATGGGATTCTGAAAGAAAAAAGTGATAAAAAATTATATGTATAAGGGGTTTGCACAGACAGACAAAACGGCCAGGTGCCCCAGTTCATATTTAATACCCTGCACTGGCTACCTGTCTCTTTAGAACTGATTTTAAAGCTTTAAATGACAACTCCTCCATACATCAGTGGTTTTCTTTCATTTCAGGCTCCAGCCAGATCACTAAGGTCCTCCACTGTCTTTTTCTTTTAAATGTTCCTAATGTGTTTCATAAACGTACAGGTGAAGGTGCATTCGGTTTTTACGGCCCTGAACTGTGGAACTTGCTGCCAATGAAGGGCAGCGTTACCAGTTTAAAATCACAATTGAGTAATTAAAAATAAATAAATAAAATATGTACAAACACCCAATAAAACAGGAACCACCAATCAATAAAATGAATCTAAATAACGAGAGTTTTGGTCCGTTACCTTGCGCTTCTCATCATCTGGGTAGGTCCAGTAGGAGATGCAGTAGCCCGACAGGACACACCACCGCCGGTGCCACGCTCCAAAGCCACTCACATCTTCAAACATCGTCTTCGGGGGGGAATTACAAATCACAACATTTATTTGTATTGGGGAAACAGCTTATACCGTTTCTGCGGTATGAGTAAGAACGTGCTGTTTAGAAACCCGTCTGCCTGCCAGTGTGCACTGCAGTGTGTTTTGAAGTAAATTACATTGTGTTTGATGGAAAAAAGTTATTTCTTTACTGAAGATTATCATACGGTCAGAATCTTATAGCAGCACATGCCTAGCGGTGATTAAATCTGCTTGCACTCACCAGGAAGCCCTTTTCCTCCACCTTTGAGCCAACTTCACACTGCAAGGTGAGGTAGACGTGGCCCTCCAGAGGGCACAGGAATGGCACCTGGAATCCAAGGTACACACACTTCATGGAAAGCACAGGTATCATGTTCACCATTCAACAAAAGTTAAAAGGTGCAGTAGGTAAGCCTTAGAAAACTACCGTTCTGTCAGATTTGCTGTGTGTGAGAGATCTGGGGGTGTCTAATTGCCTGTCAATCACTGATCATGCACACCCATTCTTTCTCCCTTGTGGGGGCGGGGCTTAGGAGAAGTTGTCGATGTTTGAATGTTTGGGCTAAGTTCTGGATCGTCACATTCCTACCTACAGCACCTCTAAATTTACAAGATATAGTTGAACAAATGAAAGTTTTAAGATGGTAACAACTAGAGCTGGGTACCGAACTCAACCCTTTTTAAGGACTGAAGGAATTGCCTCCTTGGTATCGAAAAATGCCTCGTCATTAAATACCAAATTTCAATACCTCAATACAGAAAATCTCATCAGCGTCAGGGGGCAATCAGCACGCGGCACGCTTCTACAGAGACCTAGTAATGCTCGTGATTGGGTGTCTGATTTAATGTTTTAAGACTCGCAGTAAAAACTCTACATTAAGGTTCATGTAGTATCCGTACTATGTTGTATTTTTGTTAAAATTAATTTTCATAAAATTGCCATTTAAAAAATTGATAATTTAGGAAGCAGTATCACATTTTTTTTACCGACATCCAGCCCTGGTAACAAGCACCTGTCAATCATAGAGAGAGATGAAAACAGCTAGAACAGACTGGTGACCAGATTAAGCTCATAATGTTAAGAATATAAATAAAATATAATAAGAAGAATATATAAAGAATATCCTGTGTTATACAGGGCACCCCAGAAAGACTTAACACCTTTTTAATACCACCTAGAATGAAATGCAATTCCAAAGCCATGACCACTTTTCTGTCAAATTAAAGGGGTTTTTTTCAACCTGGTTTTCTTTCCTGACAACTGACTGATTCACACCAGAGCTCATGCACTCTCCACGGTCAAGAGCGCCAAGAAAACCACTGGCGAACAGTACCTGTGCTGTCCTACAACATCCAGGTCACACCAGATAAAGTCAAATGTAACTGAACAAAAACATTAAATGACGTTACATATTTTTCATCCCATGAATGGACAAGAAAAAAATGTTAGACCTTTGTGAACAAAATGTAACACTCCGAGCACAACATTCAATACTTTGAGGCCTTCATTTTTTAGAATATGAAATGTAATACTTAAAAAGACTCAGTGGGTACCCTGTTGTAGTAAGTTCACCCTCCTTCCCACACAAAGAGGAAAAAAAAATGAACATAGGGCAAGTAGTAACCTTGGTATGAAACATGTCACTGAGTAGTTCCCTTTCCCTTGCTTCATATTTGATCTAGAAAAAACAAAATAGCAAGGTGGGTGACAGCGGAGTGCACAGGGAGAACCAACGGGTTACTGTGAGTTACTAAGTGAGCCATTTGCTGGCGTCATCCATACAGCATGGATACTGTGCCTTCAAACAAAGAGCAGCAGAATATTTAAAAATGCAGAATAAAGACAACCTGTAACAATCTTACATAATTGTCTGTCATTTTTTGTTCAACCGCGATGAACTGCTAACATTAGCTAAGGTCTTAAAGCGTATGACTGGTAATTGTTGATTTTGTTTAGAGGTCAAGTTGTAATTCTAGAAGAGATTATTGGTCTGACTGTTGAGCTAAAGCTATGCTAGTTGACCCCAATCACGTTCAACAAAAATGGGGACACAGTTAAAAAAAAAAAAATGTTTTATGGTACTAAAGAGGCGTTTACTTCATAGGCTGTGTACCAGTGTTATTACATTATCTGGGTCACATGACAGTGATACAACCGAAAGACATTGGCTTTGTTTTAAACTTTACATTATTTTAAAAAGTAAGAAATAAAAACATTTTTTAAATTTGACTGAAAGAGAATTATATTGTTATTTGCAATTGTTTGTGCAACAATTGTCCAGCAACATTTGGAATGGTCACAGCTCTAGGAGGAAAAGGGACACGAGGAGATGATGAGAGGAGACATTAACGGCTCCCGTACCTTATCCAAAGGAAACTTGTTTTTCCCGATCGAGGACAGGGTGAGCTTGTGTGATCCGACCAGGATGAAGTTACTGGTGCGAACAGCGTTGGGGCCTCCTGGACTCGCCACAACTGCACACACAAGGACATCAGAAATACCTCATGAAACTTAGAGGGTGTGGTTCAGGTACTTCTTCCTGTATTACCTACAGGAAAGAGCCCCCAGTTTGGAGAAGCATGCAGGAGTACTGACACTAGGGTTGCACAAGATTGAAAATGTGATATTGTGATATTATGAATATTCCGGTAGATATTAATTCCAATATTTTTTTTAAATTACGTAAAATTACGGGAAAACGCATCAAAATAGATTCATTAACACAGGTTAATTTCAACTGACTGCATGTCATATTGGACTGGTACAACATGAATAAATAAGGACCATGTCTACAGGACAGGACATGCTGTACTGGTTGGACAGTAGAAAATTAATATATTAATAAATAGCAGAGGACACCGTTTCTTTCTCTTCTCTGATTCGTTCCGTTTTCTTGTCTCTATCGATTTCTTCACTTAAACTGTCACTCTGTTGAAATATGCACACACGTGGTATGCTCCATAGGGTTTACTTTAGGGTAAACAACTTAGGCGTGGGGGGTGGATGTATGGAATCAGGAGTATTCCAATTGCATTATGGGAAGTGTACATGAAGTGGTTTTGGAACAGCTTCTGCTTCTTCAGTTTCAACAATCACATTAAAGCTACAGTGTGTAGGAATTTCTCCCATCTAGAGTTGAGATCATACAATCAGCTCTCTCTCGCCACGCTCCTGTTCCTGAAATGAGGATTTTGAATAAGTGTTTTCCTCCATGTTTCCTTCTTCAAACTTGCCAGGGCCGGGAAGCAACGATGCCCATTAGCAGCAGCTCTGAGTCGAAAACCCGAAAGGCAGTATGTCCTGTACTTCCTTTACCGGCTAACGTATTTCAAGATGATGCATGACTATGAAGCGTCTACCCCAGTTCATGCAAATGGTAAATGTGGTGGTCAATATTCATGAAAAAGGACAAGTTTATGAACAAACACAGATTTTGAAAATAAACTCCAAAATTTACACACTGGGGCTTTAAATCTTGTGGCCTGCATTAAGCATGTCCTTAAGCTTTTTGAGGAATGCTTCAATTACATTTAACTTAAAAAAAAAAAAAAATGGTATTAGATTTTAAATTTTGACCTACCTGGTGTCTGGCCACTTTTCTGCAAGACAAAATAAAACCAAAAAAATTACAAATACATTCCAAGCAGATGAGAAGAGTTCCATTCTGATATAAAGCAAATTGGAAATACTTACAGTGATGGCGAGGAATCTCTTTGGAGTGATAGCCTAGAAAGATAAAAGTAACAAATAATATATTTTTGATTCCCAAGAAAAGATGGTGATGACAGTGCAATGTGTCTGAGGGATGGGTCTGCTGCTGGCCAGTTAACATCCTTTAAGCAGGCCTTATGCTTCTGTTCCACGGCGAGGTTTTGCAGAATGAAGTTTATACTTGTGCGGTGGTGTGTGCGTCAATCTCTTTAAGAGAATAGTAGGGCCAGCATGTGTGTGCGGAGTGTGTGGTAGAGCGAGTAAGAGAGCGACAGGGATTATCTTCACAGCGAGTACAGACTCTAGCGTCATAGTGAGAAACACAAAGTGTCTCCCCTGTTCTTTCTGACCACGGTGGGAGATCTGGAGCAGGAGAAGTTAACCCTCTCCTTGATTTCATGTGGTTTATGGAGGAGAACCAGGAAATGAGTCGGGGGAGGGGGATGATGCAATGCTACAAAGCCACGGCCAAACGGACCAATCACAGTTGTTGCGGTCTGCGTTGCCATGACGTGTAGTTACATCTTTTGAGAGGTGCATGTCAGACGATGGCGTAGGAAGCCTACATACGTACATACCCACAGCGTTGATTTAACGCAGAAGCAGAAATTGGCCTTTATCCACTAAATGAAATGACCACCTGAAGCTGTGTAGACAAACAGTGACATTCTTCAACCTCCATGTGCCCACACCCACCAACATGTGAGGGTATCTGATGCAGAAATGGTTCATACCGACATACACAAATCTTGGGCCTCGTGAACCTGTCTCCATATTCTCTGGACACACACGCACTTTAAGTATTAAAGCATGCTCCATTATTGACTTGACAATGTGTTTTTTATTTGGTAAAAAAAGAAGGGGGATTTACCTTTGACCTGCTGGGTTTCTTCTTCTTGTCACTGCAGACGTCACGCTTCTGCACCTGAGGAGGTCATCAGTTATTGCACAAGATTGGAATAATCAGTGGCCCGTACTTCTAGATAGCAGCTCAATCCTAAAACACGTATGTATCAGTCATCCAAAATACGTTTCACAAGACTTAAAGCATCTAAATTCATCACCTCTTTAAAAAAAAAATAAAGAAATCATGAAATCAACAGATCTGTAAAGAAATTGCTGATTTTAGTTTTAATTTGTGCCCTATAAGCTGCAGAGCTGGGAAACAGGGGAAATGAATGCCTAAGGGAATATCACAGCTGCTGTTACAAAATGTAAGACTTCAAATGAAAGCAGGGAACCCAGTGCATGTGTAGTCAGAGCATCGTTTTTTTGGCATCTGTTAACCAAGACACTCACCAAGCAATAGACCTCTATATCAATTCCAAAGTCACTGGAGACATCAGATCTGAAAGTGAGGAGGAAGAGGAACAATCTTGATCGACATAATTCAAGTGCACCAGTATAGAATCTGATCAAAATATTGATTTGAAAACTAAAAACACACTAAACATCATCTGTCAACTGCAAACAAATGTCTGACTCACAAATAATAGTAATAATAACAAATGTGTGTGTTCTCCTTAATATGAGCAGGAGTGCAGGATTTACATGGTGAACTTGGTAGGGAAAGCCAGCGTGTCCCCACTGAGGCCGCGGTGAGTGCTGGCTAATGGCGTGGCCACCGTGTTCTCTGCTCCAGCCCGAATCATTACGAAGAACGAATGTTTGGTGGCCTCTGAAGAGAGAAAAGAGAAGGGCTTGTAGTTTTCCTTACTTTGATTCCTAACACTAATGTCACTGGCAGTCTATTTAGAGCCCACACTTAAAGCCCAGTTCAGACCAAAGATTAGCAATGAGACCAAAGTGGTTATAACTAAGCAGTCTATCACGTAAACGTAACGTTTTGCTGATTCATCACTAGAAATGCAACTGTAGCAAGCCCTACTCCCTTTCGCTAACGTTATGCACATTCATATTTAGTTGCAACAAATGATACATCTAGCTACAAAAAGAGCCTGAGAGTCAGAAGCTAGAACGGAAGTACTAAGAGTTTTTGCTATGGAGATGATATATCTTGTCTCATTGGTGTAAACTGGCAGGTTTCAGAACGTTGCAGACCGGTGGTTGCAAGTAGCTGTAAGTTTTAACTTGTCTCATTGTGACTCTAAGGTCTGAACTGGGCATAAAACAGTAAGAAGAACCAAATGGTGATGTACAATATTGACCATTAGTGACAACAGAGATCCCCAGATAATGTGGTGGGGTGTTGCTAACAGTGGGGTGTTGCTTTGAATGACTGAACTGTGGTTATATGCATTTTGAGCCTACCTGGCTTGTTGGCAATGGAGCAAACAAAGTCTGCCTTGAGAGGCAGGCGCAACTCCTGCAGGGTGACGGAGCCCTTGGAGGCTGCCATGCTCATAGGTTCTGGGGCCACAGAGGCCTTTTTCTGGCCTGTTGGGTCTCCTTTCAGACGGTCCAGCTCCGCCTTCAGCGCTTCCCTCCTCTCCGCTAAGAAAGGACAGAAAGTCAAGCTTCGACACTACCCCTGGAAGTCGTCAAATCCTACACAGAGGCTTTAAAAACATATAGATGGGCTGTAGTGGTGGTGTTGTAATATGGCTTTATTGTTTATTTAAGGCAGAAGTCTATAAGCGGCAGCTTGAATGCATTAGCTTTTGTATGATTGTGTGGACTCAAATCTTTTATGTGGACATTTTTTTCTTCACATTCAAATTGCAGTGTGGTTGGTGACCGTTTTATTTGGGTATAGACCCCAACATAAACCATGGGTACCTTTTGAAATTTGAATAAAGAAAAATATAATAACGCATTCTCAAGCATAGCTACAGGGTTGTACTTTTATTTAAATTTATAAATACAGCTACATCTCTAAAATCACATGAAAGTGTGCCTAGCATGGGTATGCATAGTATTCGTTTATGGTGTGGATGAACTTACTTGCCACCAGCAGCAGCCTCTCTGCCTCAGCCTCCACCTGGGATCCTTTGCCGTGCTCTTCATCTGTGCAGCAGTTGAGTGCCTGACTGGCCTGATGAATGACTGTCTGTTGCAGGTTCAGGTCATTTGTCAGAATCTACAGAAACGTACAACAGAAAGCTTAAAGCTTGCCCTCTGAAGATGTTTGAAACCATTCTCTCCCCACCTCCAAATATAGAAAAACCAAGTGCATAACAGAGTTCCCATGAAAACGGCACACTCATACTGTAATCTGGCAGTATGATTTACTTTAATGAATCAAAGTTAAAAAACAAAAATAATTAATTTCAAACCTTCATTTTCTGTTTGATGCTAAAGAGACCTGCTCCTCTGGGTTCGTCCACTCTGTTAGAAACGTCCTCTTTTCTCACAATCACCTGTTTCATGTTGGGTCTCTCGGTCTCTTTCACCCTGGTGGACCTATATGCATCAATGCTAGCACACACAGAACCAAACAGATGCATATAAGATACACATGTACTGCAACAGCGTGGACAGCCAACTTCAATCCATATATGTGAAATGAAGCAAAGCAAGCAGTTCATTCATTTAAAACCTTTTGCAGACACCAGTCACAACGTGCTTTACAGTCGAAGAAATAAAATAGAATACAGCCAAACACAAATTAAAAGATAAAAGACCAAATACAATATACGAGGTGGTAATTAATAAAATTGGGAGCACTTACCTATAAGGCAATTTGGGGTCCTCGCCGAAGGCCTCAACACTGTCTGAAAATGCACCCCTCATCCCGTTGGCTCTCTGGAACTTGCTTGGTTTGGAAACATCATCCGGAGTGTTGCTCTCCCCGATGAATGAGGTGGCCGGAGTCGACGTCTATACAAAGGACATCGACAAAATGCTATTAAGGTGTTTCTTGACTCACAGAGAAAGTACATGTAAGTGGTAGACAGACCTTGTGTCTGTTCTACCTCCGATTAGGCCTGTAACAACTATTACAATCTTGTCTAATCACAATTTATTTGTCCATTATTGTCATTTCTTTGTTTAACCGCCATTAATTGCAAGCATTATCTAAGGTCCTGAGGGGTATAACTGCTCATAGTAATTGTTGATTTTATGATCATTTAAGTAAAAAAAAATCAATGTCTTATGATAATGAAGAGGTGCAGTTTACCTCATAGGCTGTGTAATTACATTATCTGGGTCACATTACAGTGACCAAAAGATGTGTCCTGGGATTCATTCAAAATAATATGAATGTTTTTAAATTTCAATGAAAGAGACATTTATATTGTTAATCACAATTATTTCTGAGACCAATAACTGTGCAACATGTGTAATTGTTCCAGCTCTACCCACCATCATTCTTCTTTCTGGACTTTTCACTACAGCAGCCACAGTCTCTGCTAGTGGAGTGAGGAGCGACATGGAGGAGATATTTAAAGCATCTTCCTCCTCTTCATCATCACTCTGCTCCAGGACGCCATCAAACAGCTCGTTGATGACTGCAGAGTTGATGGACTGATCCACGTTCATCTCTTTCTCTTTGACCACCTCCTCCTCTTCTTCTTCTGGGGTTTCATCACTTGTTTTCTCTACAGTATGGCCGACCACCCTCAGAGGACTGGATGTTGAGACTGGAGGGGAGACCATCAACCCATGACCTGCTATTTAACACATTCTATGTTAGAAAACATTAGATTTTCACTTATTATCCACACAATTTAGCAATGTTCAAACTGTCCATCTGGATTAGGGACATAGTGTGAAAAAAACAAAAAACCTGCAGTTCTCTCCAATATTCTGTCTCATCTTGGCACAGCTCCAAATTGTGCTCTACTACTAAAGAACTACAGCATGCCATTTCAGCTTTGGCATCTGGGGGCGCAATGACGTTCACAGATGTCCCCGTTCTCTTTTATTGCAAACTAATTAGGTTTCCATCCGGGACTGGGATGTTATGGAACACATTTTCATTTTACAGTGTTTAGGCTGACTCTTATATTCAGCAGTATCTGTCTTCAGCCAGGGAGGCTGCAGTGGGGAGGAAATGGCCAGCGGGGAGAAGCCTCCTTGAACCTGAGCTGCAGAGAGAAAACACCAACTGGTGGTGCCGTTGGTCCAATCGCCTCCAATACCAACAGAAACAGAATAATTCTGCTGCAATGAATGTCAGCGTGGACTTTGTGGGCTTTATGGAAGTAGCAGGAAAGGAACTGAAGGATATGTAGACTAGGGGCTGCAAGAAAGAGGCTAGGAGAAATCATTAAAGATCCAAAGCACCCAGATTAAAGGTTTTTCTCTCTTTTAAGGTCGGAAAGTAGTGGATAAAATAAAAGATGCATCTTACAGATGATATGCATCCATATTTTCACTTTGCATTGATAATATTGGATCATGGGGTACAGAATCAATCAATCTATCTATCTATCTATCTATCTATCTATATGATTACACCCCTCAATCCTAAACGAGGACAGTGCCTAAAACTGAAATATAAATATCCAAACCCCTAAAAGGAAATATTGTTAAATACCTGGAGGAGTGCACTTTGTGGGTGTATCTGTACTCTCAGTAGAGGGAGCTGCATGTTCATTCTGTGGCTCACATGGGGCAACTTCAGCCTCCACTGGCTTGTCAAGCTGTTCCTAAAAGCACACTTTTATTAGATATAGCCTGGCATATGCTACAAAAGCATGTCTGTATTGTGAGATGTCAAACACAAATTTGGCATTTGTGTGTCCAGTGTTTGTTGGCCAACCTTGATGTTTGCATTTTTGTGGGTTTGTGCCGCTTCATCTTTGTTCTTCCACATATTGTTCCCCTTCTGGAAGCGACTGCGAATCTGAGCCAGCTCAGACTCACGCTCCTGAAATGAGGGGGTTGATTTAAATCTCATTTTACCATTGCTATAAGAAACAAATGATTGCAAAAATAAGATTATTATAATTAGGGCTGAACGATATTGTGTGATATTAGCATCGACATCGCGATGTGCGCATGTGCGATAGTCACATCGCAGGATGTTGCGATGTTGACACTAATCCTTTTTTGCTGCTTGATAGAAAAGTAAACTTTCACTGTTCTCCTTTTACATGATTAGGCCTAGTTATAATATTAATAGTAGGGCTGCACAATATCAGGAAAATATCCAATATTATATTGTGTTTGCGATATGATTTGCCATAGTGGAGAGAATGATGATTTTTGCATCATTATTCTCATTTGAAAATGATTATACTGTGATTTTTTTGCAAGGATTTGTACCAAAAAGATTTATTTAGTGACACATTTTGCCTTTAACAAAATATTGTGATTAATTGTGCAGCCCTACACAATAGTATGTCCAACGTTACTCTACCAGCTTCTGTCTTTGGGCGAGATCAGCGGTGGTTGTGCTTGTAGCCTGGGCAGCTCGGAGCCTCTCCTGTAGCAGCCGGGTGTTTGGTGTGACTGCTGATGGAGTTACAGTGGGACTCTTGGCATGGGTAGTGCCCCCTGCTGGGGAGCTCTGGTTGGTACGTTCCTGGCACCGCTCGCCAAAACGCTCCAGAAAAGATTTTACACCTGTTGGGAAGGAGGAAAAAGAAATATACAATGCTCTTTCCTCCATTTGGAGGAGACTAACTGCATCACCACATCTTTAACAAATCTAGCTAAAAAAACAACCAACAAAAGACAAAGTTTGTAATTCTCTCCATAAACAGGTCGGATCAAAACAACAAAAAAAGCACTCAGGGAGGTGCTCAGGGTATGGCTGAATGACAATTGATTACTAAGGGGAAAAGATTTCATAAGCGTCATAGCTACAAGATTAAACACAGGCAGTGTGCATTATTTAAATCATATAGACATTGAAAAGAATTTTTGGTTCCTTGAACTATTGTGGATCTATTTTCTACTCTTACGTTGACATGCAATACCATAAACCGAACTATTGTCATGCCATTTTCATATTAATAAACAGCATACGTAACTCTGACAGGGCACTATATTTAATAATAAAATTTTGCTTTTTAAAAGCAGTTGAAGACTTTGCTATTCAAACTGGCTTTAAGATAGACAAGGGTTTCTATGGCTGTCTGATTTAATGTAGATATGTTTTCCTTTGTATTCTTTTATTAATTGTAATTTATTGTGAAGCACCTTCTGAATTTTATCTGTGAAAAGTGTTCATAATAAATAAACTTCACTTTCTTACTGTGCAAAAATGTGACAGTGAAGAACTGGATCATCACTCCGTTTTCAATTTTATAAAATAATTCCAAAATGAAGTGCAACATTACTCACCAGGTGCTCCAGCAGCGGCCATTTGCTGAGGACCAGAGGTTCCGGCAGTGGTGGGCCTGGCACGGAGTTCTGGTTTCTGGGGGCTAGAGGTGGAGATGAGACCCCTGGAGAGAGCCTGACTTTTCATGGGGCTTTGAGGCACTGATGCTGAGGAGGGGGGGCCGGCCTTCTGGGGACTGGAGGGGAAGGCTGTTCCCTGGATGGAGCTCTTCTGGGGACTGGAGGGGAAGGCTGTTCCCTGAATGGAGCTCTTTGGGGACTGGTTACTGGCTTAAGGGCTGGTCTGGCTGTAGGAATGTCAGTGTCCTGAGGGCTTTGGTCAAACACTCGGCCTGGCTTTGCTGGAGAATACAAAGCCTGCCAAAAAGACATACAATAGTTCCTTTTATTTATGAAGCATATTCCAAAACAACACAGGTTGAGGAGTCCTGGTGGTCTAGGGGTTTGACTGGTAGATGCTAAATTGGATCTGCTAGAATGGTCTACGTATAGTAGTTAGGTGTAGGCATGGGGAGTGGGGATATGTTAGGGAAAGAATACCAGGATAAGTCAATCAGAGGCAGAATAAGGTGTGCCACAAAGCACGTCCTTTGACTTTGACACGTCTAGCGGATCCCATCTAGCATCTACCGGTCTGACTGAACATGCAGAACAAAAAAAGAAACATGCCAGCTGCAGCATTGGCAGGGGCATGCGAACACAGTTACCACAGTGAAACTAATAAGGGGATGCCTTGTCTCTCACTGTCCGCCTTACATGGCCTAATACCATGAATTACCAGTAAGAAAACCAGTAAATCCTGACAGTTGTGAATGTTTGGCATATTTTCTTTTGAGATTTACTTATTGTTGCAGCTCTTTAGGTAATCACTACAAAGTCATTCAGCATCTTGTGAGCAAAGTAACAAAGCACTATCAGCATGTGTAATTCTTTATAGGGTCTTTGTTTCATATCTGGCAGATTAGATTTAAAAAAGCAGTCAAACTCACTGATGCAGACAGCTTGTATAACATCAGTCAGACAGACATAACAGGTTATGCCGAAGAAGAAAATATCTACCTGAGAGCTGGGTGTAGACCTGCTGCTTGCAGTTGAACTGGGTGCCACATGGCCTGCAGCACTTGGTTTAGTGCTGGCAGCCACAGTAGCATCTCGAACTGCAAACTTAGGAACAGCTGTGGCGGGCTTCTCTCTTGCATTCGCTATGGGAATATTAGCATGGCTAAGGTCGTCTTCCCAGGATCCGATGGTGGCAGCGAGGTTGGCGAGTCTGCCTCTCCTCCCTACCGGAGTTCCGGAGGAAACAATGGGGACGGCAGATGGTGTGACCTCAGCTTGCAGGGACAGGGGGGTGCAGTCTGGAACTGCCTCAGGGGTGTCTGAAAAGGTGGCAATATGTTATATTTAAGCAGGGACATATGAGGAATGGACAAGAGTGTTTTTTTTCCGATGCCAAAAACACCACCAAATATCCATTATGTTTCCACTATATTCATTTGGCGTAGCGCCATGAACTGCAGCGGCGCACTGCTGTGAGTACATGGATGAAAGAACCGTATGTGGTTAGTTCACGTCTGCAGCAGCGGGACAGTTGAGTGAGTTATCTAAACTGCTAAAGTCAGTTGAAACGGTATTGGTAGCCTTAGTTACAAACGGGTGATGGATTCACTGTTTTAGCTGTGTTGGACTAGATAATATTCTAGTTATCGTAAAACGAACTGTGTAGTTAAAACATATCTGTAATGCTGTTTTGCCCTCATTTGTTCCCTGTCAAGTTTATTGGAAATTATGTAATGTTTACATGTGTTTTATATGAAGTGAGCACAGCACTGGAATAAGTTAGTATTGTAGTGAAATAACTGGTGAACCAGCTTTAAAAGTGAAGTATTCCCGCTGTAACTTTTCTTGATTCATAGTTAGATTATCTCAAACCACACACTAAATATTCTTACCATCTCCATCCCAATACTTTCTCTGCTGTGCCAGCCTCTGCAGACGAGACTTCATGCCAGCAGCAGATAGAGCCGAGTCTTCCACCAGCTCCTCCTTGTCACTCTGTAGAACTGAACAGGCAGGCACTGCCTCTACTTCTCTGCTGCTTGGAGGATTAGGAGCAAGGGTGACAGCCATCTTCTCTGGCTCTTGAACTTTCTGCTGCCCTGGCTGAGACTGGACAACAGGCCGGTTAGCAGTCTTTTCCAGGGAGGAGGAAGTTCGAACGCTGGCAGGCCCCACCGGGGGTTTCTTGTCTGTGGGAGGATCAGAGTGCATAGGAGCCACATCTCGTGTCATTGCTGGCTCCTGGTTTTCCGCGCCGGCTACATTTTCCTCTGAGCACCTGCGCTTGGAGGGCAAGGGCTTAGAGGTCACCTGTGGAACTGGGAGGAAGTGAAGAAGAAACAAACAATGAGAAGAGCTGCAGCTCACTGTTCAAACTGGCAGGACAAGTTCCAGCAGACAGCAATCCAACAAATGTGTTACTCATACCTTTGTCAATGGCTGGCTCACTTATTACACTGTTGGTGTCAGCCAGCGGCTCTCTGGGCCTCTTGACCATCTGTCTGTTGGCTGCATTTGGTCTCTCCGCCATTTTCTTCTGCAGGTTTTCTCTGCGAGCCCGGGTCCGCTCCAACAGTTTCTGGTTCGACAAAAAAAAAAAAAGTTGTTACTCCAATGGCTGATTTACAGTACACAGTGGGTGGACAGGAGACAATTACCATTTGATGGTAAAATACAATACCACCTCCAAATGTAACTACATCAACAAAGAACTGAACACAGCAGCCGCGTATCGGCCTATCACTAGTTCAAATCAACAACTTGTAAGTGTTCAACAATAAGAAATCCTCTGCAGGCTTAGGTTGCTCTTCATGTCCTAAAGGAATGGTGTTTTTGGAGAGTATGCTTTTATACTTTCTGAGTGAGATGAGAAGATCAATTGTCTCATGTGTGTCAAGTTGTAGTTCAGCATTGAATTTCACCCGCCAACACAACCACTGCAACACTAGAATGATGTAAAGTATTAAGTGGTTACATTTGTTAATTTACTTTATGATATAGAGCAAAGACCTTCAACAGACCTTGGCTCTGCAGCACTGTGGCGGTAGGTCTGGCAAAGCAAGACTAATGATAGGCTTTCTGGCATTTAGGTAAGCTAGCCATTAAGGTAGCTATCCACAGATACACTTTACAAGGTTTTTCCTGCACAGAGAATTCTTTGGCAACCCTCAAGGAGGTTTTAGCCAGCACCCAAGGAAACTCTGTAGCACAAGGGCTGCATGATATGACATAAAATCAAAATCACGATTATTTGGACATTCTACCTCAATAACAATAGTTAATCACGTTCTAAAAATCCTCTTTTCTGAAGACACAACGTTTCCAGACGACAGAAATTGCTTTTGAAACAAGTTGCTCAGTTGAATCGGCCTCTGTGTCTGAGTTATCATCCATTATGCTTTCAATGTGGGTGACTGGTCCGGGGGAAGTCACATGACTAGACAAGCTTTAAAATGTTTTAAAGGAGAAAGGAGGCCTACCAACAGTAATAAATTATCGACATGGGAAAAATACGTTGACAACAGCTTCAGCATTTTGATGTTGATACATTTTCGATTAATCGTCTAGCCCCAACTAGCACCAAAACATCTTCGGCTTCCAACGGTCAACTCCCCTCTCATCCAAAGCCACTATAAAAGTTAAAGCTGGCATTAATGGGATTAAATTGGTTCATAAAAGCGTATCAGAATGCAAGAAATTACGGTGCCCGAGACGGCTACAACACAAACACTACAACACAAGAACTTTTCCCCTCCGGTCCCATTTGTCAACAACACACTCACTTTTGTTGTCACTTTTGTGTTTGTGTAGAAAACCGTAGAAAATTAAGTGTTTTCCTGGGGGAGGAGTTCTCTTACTAGTAATGGTCAAATGAAGCTTTCGCAAACCACTGTTATATTTTCTGAGCTCAATAGATGGCGCTCTCTGTTGAAAGAAAAAAGTTGAAGGAATGGCAATTCTGTGTTTTCAACCCTCTGTTGAACCGGGAGCGCCATCTAGTGAGCTCAGAAAATAAAGACAGTGGTTCGCGAAGCTTGTTCCCACCATTTCCTAACCTGACATAAATGTGAAGTGATACTAAACAGTGCCACGGAAAGTGATCAACAGAATCTATGTTGAAGATTGGAATCTGGGACTTTTTTTTTTTTTTTTATAAATCACACTTGTTGCTGTGAGACTTAGGAATTAATCTCTGGCTTTTTCATATAGGCCAAAACATCCGGTCCCCGATCTTTCCAAATAACTGCTGAATCTGGAAATTAAAGCTGCCCACTCTTAGTCAATAATCACGATTTATCTCCTTCATGCTAAATGACTTCTATGCAAAGAAATTCATCAGCACATCTGTGGTTAAAACAAGACTTAAAGTCGTGCTTTTGCATGATTATGGAGATCTTTTTGCAGATCTGTCAACAAAATCAAATACTCAATTAATCATGCAAATGTTAGACAAGTTTTAACTTCTTTAGTCGAGGACAGTCCTATTGTAAATGCCAATGTGTGGAACAAGGCATAGCACAGTGTATTTCTATATATGGGCTACTTTAACCCACTACTACACTACACCCAAGACACACAAAACAGTCCTTCTCAACCCAAGATAAAGACCTCTGTTTGCTTTCCATGACATTCCCTTGGACATGTCACACAATCTGATTTACTGTGCTGTACGTTAACTGTTCAAGCCCAAACACATTCCTGCGGCAGCACCGCCTTCACAATTTCTCCAGGCAGAGTGGAAAACTTGGTCACATTTTGCAGCATTCCACATGAATGAGCCACTCCCGCTTACAGTTCCTGGATTTGAAATTTCAAACCATACTGGCCCGGACACTGGAGCAACAAGAAATGTTGTATTCAATATGAATCATTTCTAGTTTTCGCTTGTAACATGAGTGCATCAAGGCAAAGAGAGAAAACCAAGCAACAGTTGGAGTGTTGGAGAATTTCCAGTGCTGACACATAACATTGCCCTAAATGGAGACAAACCCGTTTGACTCTGACGATACGTTATACGGATGGCTGTGTGCGTTTGGCTGAGTGAAGTACATCGATATGGGGGTTACTGTGTGGCCAGCCCGGGGCCTGGCTATATTAACCTTACTTAACTGTTGACAACGAGTCCAAGATGTAGAAAACGACATATATAGAAGATTACGTTACTAGCTAACTGTTAGTTATGTTTTATTTCAGATGTGTGGTTGCTGACAACTGACATGACAAAGAAACAACACGTGACATTATTCCAAATTATTATGCAATTCGGTTTTTGGTAACGTTAGCTAAGCTAAGTACTATATATGGAAGTAGCTAAACAAGTTGGTCTCCTGCCATAACTAAGACGGTCTATAACAATAGGAAATGTTACGTTAGGTTAACATTAAGCTAGCAGGTAACGTTAACGCCGCAGTTTTAACAACGTTAGGATAGTTAGCTAACCTTAGCTACATATGGCGTTAGCTAGCTAGCTGGCTAGTTAGTTAACGTGAGCTCGCCGACTTACCTCAGTAAACGGATCCATTTTAGACAGTTTATCCCGAATCGAGCAATATCAAATCAATGTTGTATTTTACAAGTGTTGTACACACTTAGTGTACAAAAACAGGACCTAGGTGAGGCAAGTACTGCAGCTCTCAGCTTCTCTTCTCTTTTTTCGGTTCCTACTTCTCTCTGCACAACAAAACAACTGTTCAAATTTGAATTTCAGCGCTGGACCTACTGCGCACAATCTAACGGTTGAACGAAGTCCTTGACAACCAATCATAATCAACGAGCCGTGCTTTTCACTTACACAGCCAATCGCAGCCTGAGTGTATATGCCACGTTCCAGCAAGGCACCGCCCAGGTTGGAGAACACTCAATCCATCATCGTATACTTTACATTTGTATGAATTAGCTGTTAATTAGTCATCTGTGTCATCTAGTTCGGAGTTCTGCCATAAAAATACTAAGAATGTGGTTTAAACGTACGCTGACTATGGATGTATTAACGGATTATCTTCCTCGACTGCAATGTGATCTGCAACATAACGTTTTGGCTCTTTGAACATGCATAACACATTTACACACGTTTTGTTGTGGTTTTAACTGTAAAACGATTATGCCTGCAGTACACTACAAATAAGATTTATAGACATGCCAGATAAAGGAGCAGTATTTTCTATTAAAAGTCCCTATATTTGTAAAACATAACATATCCTGCATTAACTCTAAATGATCATTTGCTGGAATTGACACAATTATGTCAGTGTGAACTGAATCATTTGTTAGCATCTGCAGTGTCAAAGATACAATATAGCCTTTTGTTGTATTTAATTAGTGAAAGGTCAGTTTTTGTGTTAAAATGTCATATGGCAATGTTATTTTCCCCACATATTTGAATTATAAGTAGCAACACGTGTGCCTTCAAAACAATTAAACTCAAGTAATTGTTACAAATGCCAGCAGGACAAAACTACGGGCTAGATTTTTGTTTTTGTTAACATTACATTGTAAAACCTGTAACCATGTCAATGTTATACAATAATGGCGTCTATGCTCGAATGTTGAATAATAGGAGAAATTGAATCCATTGACAATCATTGCTGAACTACAAATTATGCATCAATCTCCGACTATTTAAGACTAAGCACTGACATATTTCTCAAAAGTGTCTCACTCAACCTATTCATAAAGGGACTTCATTTCCCATGTGACTCCAGTGTGTTGCGTATCAACGAAACCATGGTAACAGATCAGCGCCTGTACCACGCAGACCACAGACAGCTCTTACCAGTTTAAGTGGGGCTCAGTGTAGGCGGCACGGTTATGTCAGCTCAGCTGATAGCCTTAGATACTTTAAATTACATAAATAATAATAAATACTTTACATATCTATTTCTGCGTGTCGCGTAATATGTAACGTAAGTCATTACAGGAACTCGCTTAAATCGTCGGGTTTCTATTTGGCCAATATTTGCCGGCTAACTAATTAAGCTAGGTTAACTTTGCTAGTTAGCTTTAAGTAACGTTAGCTAACGTTTGCATTCTTCGAACAGCACTGGTAGTTTAGGTTTAACGTTATATAGACCTGAAAAAGAATGCTGGAGTCAATTAACGTTACAGGTACGGTTGCATTTTTCTGGTGTTTCACTTATTTTCTTGTGACCGAGTTAGTAATAATTCGTTACTGATAAAAGTAAAAAGGTAACTTAACTACCTACTTATGTAGCAGCTTGTTATTGAAATGTGGGGTCCAGTAATTTGTCGTCCTAGCGTTAATACACGTATTATTACATAGAGGGGACATACTAACACACCTAAACTAAATTGAATTTATTTTAAGAAAGCGTGACTTTATTTATTTGCCTGTACAAGTGCTGTATTACTGTATTTTTGTTTTGTTAAGATGCATTTGCAGATACATGCTGATTTTTGCTAATCATATGCTTTCAATTAACACTAGTCCTTTGATATTTTGATTAATGGTGATGGATGAGATGGAGACGCTTGCATTGATTCAATTTCTGTTGTGCAGTTGGACTATTTACATTTAAGTTTATGAATTTGATTTTATATGGTAAGTGGCATGACACTGTCCAAAATATCGTTCACACACTATCCAGTCTGATAGGAATTCTGGGTTGATTACTTCTTTGCCTACAGAATGATGTGTGATAACAGCCTATCATATTACATGTATTAGGTAATAGTAGATGTATTAGATAATAGTATTTGATTTGGTGGCTGAGCAAGCCAGTGAAGCTCCAATTTGTCCTTGTCCCTCTTCCAATCATTACTGTGCTGTTGAGGTCATTAGTTTGTACTGTCAGTGGTTGCATAGATTCTGCCTCAGTGCTCCCATCCGAACAGAGAGAGAGCCTGCTCTCACTGTGGTGATGTTCCAGGTCACCTTATTGGGAGTTGCAAAGCCCTGCACTCTGACTCCTGTACTTCACTTCAAGTCTCTGGAGACACATTATTAAATCATCAGGATACTGACTCATGAAACTGGCTGAGGTTTCTTTGAGTCAGATCACATCATCATTATGATTGTAAAAATAAAAAAGGTTTCTACTTTGCTTCCATAGACCATAATCATGAAAACATATACTTAAAGCTATAGTGTGTAGTTTCTGTCTCCCCATGAGGAATTCTTAGTAACGACAACAAAACTGTCGGCATATCCATATGATACAAGCCTTCTGTGATCGTGCAACACCCCCGTCCAAGCAGTTGCTAGTAGCCAAGGAGGAAACGGAGTATTAGAAAAACATGATGGACTCTTCAGAAAAGGTATTTATTAGTAATTTAGGGTGGCAGTAGCTCAGTCCGTAGGGAGTTGGGTTTGGAATTGGAGGGTCGCTGGTTCAAGTCCCTGTACGGACCGAATGACAGAGTGTGGATTGGTAGCTGGAGAGATACCAGTTCACCTCCTGGGCACTGCCAGGTGCTCTTGAGCTGTACCCCCCCAACTGCTCAGGGCACTGGTCCAGCTGGCAGCTCACTCACTCTGACATCTCTCCATTTGTGCATGAATAGGTCCTGAGCATGTGTGTATTTCAGGCCTGTGTGTAGTGATTGCTAACAAAACAGAGTGTAAATTGTAATTTCCCACTGGGGATCAATAAACAGTATAAATTATTAAATAAAATTATAAATAATCTTCGCTCGAGTTTCTGCACGCGAAAGTCGGCAGGCGACAGCAATCTTCTGAACATAGTCATACTCAGAAATACAGAGAGTGTTGTGTGGAGCTGGTAGTCTAAATTAGTTTTGTAGCAACTCATTTGACAATGGCTCGAATGTAACAGACGTTCATTAATATCAAAAAAAGTTAACAGAATGGTTAAGAAGCCCAGCTCGGTCCTGGCTAGGGACCTTGCAGCGGTACACTGGTTTCACTGTAGGCTAAGTGGTATGAAAATTGATGTTTATCATACCGTTAGTCTCACATTGCCAGACCTTCCTCCACAGCGCTGCTCATGAAGGTCTGGCTAGTCCACACAGCATTGTGGGATGGGAGAAAAACATGCTCTTTTTTATTGGCATTTCTTTGAACCAATAACAATCATCTTGGGCGGTGCTAAGCACCGGACGAAGCAAGGGCACCTCTATAAAAAGCCTTGGGAAGGAACTTGTTTTGGTGGAACATGTGTAGGGAGGCGATCTCTGGAATCAAAATGGCTGTTGGGTGTTTAATGAGAATTTTACTCAAAACAAAGATAAATATTATTTGATTGTCGGTTCTAGCTTGAGTTTAGAATGCCAACTCAAAGAAAGCAGAAAGTAAGGGACATCCAACAAAACCTCTGGCGGCACCGAAAAAATCCCGTAAATGAAACGTTGATATAGATAGACTATGATACCGTCTACATTTGCTTATCTATTGAAAAAAAAAAGGTATATTTGTTTTATGTATTTCCAAAAGGGTGACATTTTACAAATACTTCAAACACTTGATATTTTGAGACAGTTATTGTACCTTTAAAATCTCATGCAGCTGTAACCCTAGTCCTGTCATGGCCCCTCGATCCAGTGAAGGTAGTGGGAGATGGAGTATGATGGCAAAGCTATCATCTCTGAGGGACAACATGTCCCACCCCATGCAGGACACTCTGACAGCACTGGGCTGCTCCTTTAGTGACTGGTCCTTCCTTCCTTCCTTCCTGCTTCCTTTACAATCAACGTTGCACATACCAAAACTGACAATTCACTCATGTGCAATATCAATGTTTCAATAAATTGTTCAGTTGGTGTCTATTTTTTATATTTGTCTCTTTTTATTTTTTGTGTTTATTTATTTTCTTGCATTTTTGGCTGTTACACTTTTCCTTTTGCTGCTGCAAAACTACAAATTTCCCCGCTGTGGGATCATGATCTTATCTTAGCTTATCTTAAAGCATAAGCATTGTGTGTTAATTACACAACTTCAAGTTATGGTATCTATATATTTATTTATATATTTATTACCTTGTTTTTTTTTTTGTAGTTGGCATAGGAATATATCTAATTTTACCCTGCCTTGATAAGAGGATTACTACATCAAGCTATCTGTGAAAGGTGTGAAGGTGATTCTAAAGTAAGCAGCAAACAGATTCACTGTGCTCCCTTAATGGTCTCCCATCATACTTCTTTTCAGAAAGACTCCACTGGCCAGAAGTAGAAATGTCCAAAAAGTGCATTTTAAACTCTGCTGACAAGGCGCTGAGCTCAAGCCAAATATACCTGGAGAAGATTTCTTCAAGTGTTCTCAAAGACATCTTCAGCACTGGCTCCAGTAGCTACAACGTCCTGCTGCAGGCTGAGGAGGAGGATAAGAAGAGTCAGAAGCAGTCCCCATGCAAAAGGCCAAAAACATCGGTGAAATGTGGCACCACATTTAGTAGAAGAAACCACCCAGGCATGGCTTCTAAAAAGTTGCGTGCAGCAGAAGGTAGTGGTAAACCTGCACAGACAAATCGTGTTCTCTCAGGCAACTCCAATCTGTCTAAACCAGCACGGAACATCGCAGTAGTGGGAAGCAGCATGGGCCTGATCCCTCGTACAGTTCCGCAGCTCAGAAAGATGTGCATCCCCAATTCACCACGCACTAAACTCCCCTTGTTGCACAAAGCAGCAATCACACGGGAAGTGGAAAATGCCAAGAAGCTCTGCATCCTTACAGCCATAAAGCCGTCTAATGTTGAGAAAGAAAAGGCCAAGTTTTTCAAGTCTGACTTCAACTATAATCCACAGTTTGCATACAGCAACCCAGTTCCTCCACTTGTCCTGGCACGACATAACAATGCCTCAGATCGCTTCCTGACACAGGTAAGGGTACGTTTGGGTTTGGTGTAATTGAATAGTTTTAGATTGGTTTGTTGGGTGAGAGCAATGACATCTGCAACAAATAACCTTTATTAAAATGCTTAATAATGTTGTGTTATTTTTATATATATATTTTTTTAAAGATTATTTTTTGGGCATTTGAGGTGTTTATTTGACAGGACAGATGAAGACATGAAAGGGGAGAGAGAGGGGGGGAATGCAGCAAAGGGCCGCAGGCCGGTGTCAAACCCGGACCCGCTGTGTCGAGGAGCAAACCTCTACATATGGGCGCCTGCTCTACCAACTGAAATATCTGGGCGCCCATTTTGTGTTATACATGGATAGGGCCATCTATCGGTCTATTTATCTGTCTGAATCTGTCATTGAGGACACTGACAACATGTCCTCTGAATTTACACACAGTATAACAATGAATCAAATGACTATGTGCAATACAAAAGAGGTGTCTGCAGTTTCCCACAGCTCTTTAAATTATTTACGGGTCTTTCAATTCATTGTTAGGGGCCGAGTAGCAAAGCCTGTATCATTTCTTCTTCTTCTTCTTCTTCTTCTTCTTCTTCTTCTTCTTCTTCTTCTTCTTCTTCTTCTTCTTCTTCTACTTCTTCTTCTACTTCTTGTTCCCTTGCAACTCACCAAACTTTGAACATAAGTCCAGTCTTATGCTAAATGTAATCAGTGTGATTTGTGTTGTAATTGTCCTGATGGTGGCGCTACAACAGCCATCTGAAATTATAAACTTTAAAAATTCATAACAAATCAGCTGTACATGGTACAACGCTTATGCCAAACTGTAGCCCCAATAGAGCAGAAACTATGCTGTCCTGTTAATTTTGAACTGCAAAACCTCCTCCCACATGTTTGTTTCAATTGACAAAAAAAGTCTTCATACTTTTTAATTCATCAAAAATTGAGTCCACAGTGCATTAAAATGTTTTAATACATACAGTACTGTAAACAAATACTGCAATTTCTTCCAAACTAAATCTTTGATGTTCATGGGATAAAAATTCACAACATTTGACAATCATTGAAGATTTGGTGTGCAAAAATTTCAGAATTTTATCTCAAAAAGTGAATTAAAACAAAAGTAAATTGAATTGTGTCCATGACATTTGAAATGTGTTCCAAAAGCGCATAGGCTATATGATTATGACATACAATGAATGAAAATAACAAAAACAAGAAAGTGAATAACATTATATAAAAGAATAAAATTGTTAACGAAAAGGTAAATGCAATAAAATAATATATGTACAAGGTAGAAACTCAGCATCCAAAACATCCTTGACAAAAAGAAAGTACACTCAGTACATAGTATGTGCAAAAGTCAACCAATTTTGGTGAGAGGCAGTGACGTGTCATTCATCACATCTATCTACAGCAATGTCCATAGTGTATGAGGTTGGTGCTGAGCTGGCTGGTTTGAGATCAGCAACCTCAACAAGCCAGCAGTCAAGCTGGCTGTTGTGATCACAGAGACTTGCTGTCAATGCTGTTTAGAGTCAGGGCCGATCAGAGCTGATGCAGTGTGAGTCTGTTGCCTAAGTGAAAGTGGAATGAGGCTGGGATGAAGTTGTTCAGGATACAGGACATGCTTTGTCCAGCAAACAATGGAAGATTCATTAAAAAACTGCCTCAGTTGGTCTCTTAAATCAACATTAAAGGCAGGGTTGGTAACTATTAGCAATATACACTTTTTATACACAGTATATTGTATAAAATGGTCTTTACAGCAATAAATAACTTACGGGCTCTAAAAAACGGAGCAAAAAAGATCAGCCATCTGTAGCTGCTGTAATCCTGTAAAAATGGCCACCAATCACTGCCTCCTGGAAAGAACCAATGAAATGCCTCCTTGCCCCGCTGGATGTACTCTACCCCTTCTGTGTACAAGCCTGAGCTCAATGTGACATGATTGCTAACAGTAGTCATGATTGTTTTAAACATTTGGTGTGTGTTTGCCCACCGGCGAATAAGACCTGAAGTAAAATCACAGTCCTTTCTCCGCTCTGCTATGAAGCAGCAGTGCTCGTGCAGGTCTGTGTGTGGGTCGGAGCCCCGAGGGCAGGGCGGGTAGACGGAGCCCAACACATATTGAGCCAAACAAAACCTGTAGATCTTCAATATTAACCCTAATATTAATATAATCAGTTCACAGTTTGGCTTATCGGCGTGTTAACGTTAGTTGTTGTGGGTGCATTTCTATCCAATAAGCTAGGTAACGTTACATTACATTACACTAATTTAGCAAACTTTTTCCAATTCAATTCAGTTTTATTTATAGTATCAAATCATAACAAAAGTTATCTCGAGACACTTTACAGATAGAGTAGGTCTAGACCACACTCTATAATTTACAAAGCTCCAACAATTCTAGTAATTCCCTCAAGAGCAAGCAATTAGTGCAACAGTGGCGAGGAATAGGTGGACGTAGCGGGACACAGCAGGATGCAGCAGGACACTGCTGGGCATCGCAGAGCATAGTAGGGTGTTGCAGGGAGTACAGCAGGACCACAGCAACAGCTACCATCCTAATCCAAGGAAATATGCTGGGCAAAAAGAAAACATAAGGACTCCGGGGAGTAAACTCCCCAGAACTAGGTTAGTAACAGGCATTTCTTGGACAGGATGCACACAAATGGAAAGGGAGAGGTGAGAGCATGCCATGACTAACTGAGCGACACTGAAGCTGTAGAAGAATCACACACACAGTGTTTTCAAGACCAAGAATTTAAATTCGTTTTACAATCAGTCCCCTCTATTAAACTGGAAAACAGCCCTGTGGTGTTCTGTTGCAGGCTCTTTAAGTGACACAAGTACACAGACAGTAAGACAAAGAAAGAGCGAGTGAGTTCAACTGCAAATACAGTAAAATGATCTTGTGTGGAGGATGCTCCACACAAGATCGTTTTTCTTACTGCATTGAACTGTGAAAGGATTGCCACTTGAATTTGTTGTACAGTATGATAGTTATTGCGTTTTTCGTGGGGGGATTGGAAGATTTTGAAAAATGAAATAATTCATGGAACTGTAGATCAGCCCTTAAATTAATTTTCAGCATGAATTAATTTAATGTACAGCAAGACTGTAAGCTAGAGCTATACAGAAGCACAACTTCAATAACACAAAGACACACTGGACATGATATATTGCAGAAACTGGTATGTTGGCTGATTATTAACAAGTCATTGCATAACAAAATGCCAAATTAGGTTGAGGTAATTTAAAAACGGTGTCTTTGTTATTTAGTGTAAATTGGATTAGATTCAGTTCATCAATCTTCTGCAACCAAAGTTATCAGTACAAAGCCCGGCCAAAGAAAATAATTAACTGAAGAGAAAAAAACATTACCAATAGAAAAATATGTAATAACTAAATGCAAAACTATGATAACAACAACAAAAAAGTCTTTGACCGGCTTTGAACCTTTAACTATGGGCCCTTGGAGCTCCCCACACTTACTTCACGTTTCCATGCTTGTCCAACTTATCAGAGTACCAGTGAAAAGAGAGTTTGCATTTTTTTATTTAATGAGACCTAACAGCAACATACAGTATAAATAGAGAAAAACATTGGACCAAGTATAGAACCTTGGGGAACCCCATAGGATGAAGAGGATTTACCTCTCTACTTCCCATAGTTGGTCCATAAAAATAATAATACAAAATAAAGTTTTTAGTTTTTTTGTTAGACTAACTGGTGATTTGTTTAGTACCTCTCTCATTATCTAACTGTTTGTGTTTGTTTTGTTAACCTATTGCCAAATTGCCTAGTACTGCATATCCACAGCATCAACAAGAAAAGATGTCAATGACAGTCATTAGTCGTGTCACGAGTAACTTTTATGACTTTGTCATCTCTTGCAGGCAGTGCACATCATGGAGCTTGCCCTGCTGCGATATGGCAGCTATGAGAAGTTTGAGCAGACCACTGGGGGCAACCTCCTCAACAAGAGTCGTATCTGGCACAACGTCAAGAAATACATGGAGAAGGAAGGCTGCTTGGGGGAGGTAAGAGGACATGTGACCCATATGCATTGCTTTTTATTTGCAAACTGATGGTGTTGTGTATATATATTTATTTATTTTATTAATGACATTTGTTTCTGTTTTTTCAAACACAATGACAAACATGCAAACATAATTCTGACCATTCCCACTCTAGAGCATCTAAGTCATTAAAAGACTGTAATTTGGAGCCTGGTATTTTTCTGTGGCTCTTTGTCATGCTGGATTTGCACATCATTGCAGAGCAGCAGTCAGCAGGGTATTAAAGTGAATGAGCTTCAGGAAAAAAGCAAGACCACCACTTCACTGAAGTCATCCTGCAGTTTTCTTGTGCAGAGCTGTGTTTATGTAACCATCAACAAATACATGTTACATCATCAGGTTATTAATGTCCCACTGAACACATACCACACACACCTTGTGTATACTTGGTAAAGTCTTAATGAGGTTAGACATACTAGACAGTGGAAAGAAAATACAAGGGAGTGAATAGCATTAAAGGAGAAACCCACTCAAAAACTCACTTGACAAAACAAACTCACTTCTTGGCCCATTATGTTGAGCCCAGCTACAAATGATGGAAGAACATATTTCAGCAATGTAAAGCATCAGTGGTTTTGGAATATCTCATGTTAAACTTTCATTGTCTTAATAGCCACAAGGATCTGCAGGGGTTTGCACAATGTCAATTTTGTCATTTACCAACGTCTGTGAGGGTCCACGCTGGACACATTTGTGTACATGATCCAAGTGCAGGCCAAAAAATGAAGGAACACACACGCCGACTTCACACATTTGAATATGTCTGTCTACGCAGACACTCAACGCAGTATAAACAGAACACAAGTAAGCAGGACAGAGTCAGAGCAGCTGAAGATATTGGGGCTAGCAGTCTTATCAACAACATTCCACTACACACACCAACACTTTGTTGTCTTTACTCTCTGTGAATGTCCTTGGGTTCACTCCCAGCCATGCTTGTATTAATTGTCATGTAGTTCTATACTTAAAGAATGAATAAAAAAAGAAGAAAAACGGTTAATATTTCCTCTACAGGTCAGTCACAAGCCCTCACTATGTGAATCACATTAAACTAAATGCAAGTAGAATAATTTCGCCACGGAAAGTTAATATGTCTCTTCCCCCTATTTAGCTATATATATACAAAATCAAGGAATCTGTGTATATCCGTTGTCTTTCAAATATCTCGATCCTTTTGGTTTTGGAACGGGCACAGCACTAGTGGAAATGAATGGGGAGTACCTTGCTTTGGGTGCACTCACACCAAAGACCTAGCTATCCTTCCCAGAGAAAGAATAAAAAGAATACATGTACCACAGCCAGTAGCGGTTTTTGGCACAGGTGAATCGGGCAGCCGCCCATGGCGGCATTTTTTTCATGACACATGGGGGGTGGCCCAAGCATGTAAAAAAAAGTTTCTATTATCTGGCATTTCACTTTATGGAGAATTGGCAAATCAGCGCCCCCCTGCTTGCTGAAGCGTCACGCCGCAACCGACCTGTCGTGCACAGAAAGGAGCATCTCGCTGCAGCGAGACGTACTTGTCTACAGAAGCATTTGTGAGAAGAGGAAAGGGGAGGGGATTGCAGGGTGACAGTTCACCTCTGTGTCTCCCAAATGGAACGGTCCGGACAAGGCGACCATGAGCCTCCTTGAGATTATCACTTTTGTGCATGATAAGGAGATCTGCCCCAACTTTTGGACTGCTCTCAGGATTGCACTTACTCTGCCAATCACTGTGGCTCAAGCACATAGGAGCTTTTCAAAACTAAAGTTGATCAAGTCATACCTGAGGTCATCTGTATCAATCACTCAGTAGGGCAGTCTCGAAGGGGGTCTCGCTTGGGGTGTAATTCAATGTAGAACCGCCACTGACCACAGCTAACACAATAGCCATGCAACAATTTTTCTAATTTTATAGTTAAAACGCAATGTTAAATTCTGTTGATAGATCGTAGTCCAGGTGACAGACGACCTCCTGTCCAGAGCCTCCATGACGGTGGTGAACAGCAGACCCACCCTGACCATCAACATCTCCACTGCCCGAGAGTACTGGCTGGAAGGCATGCTGAGGCATGAGATTAGTGGGTACAGTAGCTCCCATACAGGGCTTATGTTTTATTTTTTAATGTGGGCTTCCTGGAGGTCACCAGCTAAATGGAAAATCATTTCAATTTGACTGTAATGAAATTCATCAGAAGTAATTAACCTCTCTAATCACAGGTCTGATTAGCTGTGATCCAGTATATATTACTGAAAGATTATGTATAATTGGCATTGATACACTGTGTAGACCATTTCATGGATCTAATTGATGTTGCTACTAATAAAAGTGGCTTGAAGTTGAACTTCTTGACAAGAGTCCTTGTCTCTGTCCTCCAGGCACACATTATTTCCGTGGCATAAACAACTGCCACCAGCCATGGAGCAGCAGCGCAGGTAGGAAGAAGCACAACCTGAAGCCTCTGAACCCCACAGAGGAGGGCCTGGCCAGCATCCACAGTGTCTTATTCAGGAAAGACCCCACACTGTGGCGCGCCGCCCTGCTCTACTACACCGTCTACCAGGCCACCCACATGTCCTTCTCTCAGCTCTTCCACAATCTGGGACGCTTCGTCCAGGACCCCAACACCCGCTGGGACTACTGCGTCCGAGCCAAGAGGGGACAGACCGATACAGCACAGCCAGGTCACCATGTCACCATATAGGGGTTTAAGATTCAAAAGAGAGAGCGTTCGCATTGATGTATGTAGCCAATGTATGACTTGACTGCACATTTAATGTAGAGACAATCCAACACTATTGGTCTCCTGAATTGATTCACATGTGATACATTTAAAATGACATTCAAAGAAGGTAATATTAGCCTTTTAAAATTCTTACTTGTTAAACTTCTGTTGGTCTTCTTTTCTCATATTTGGCATTGCAGGGTGCTTCAGTAAAGACCAGGTCTACCTGGATGGCATCCTGAAGATCCTGAGATACAGAGACAAGATCAACTTCCCACTGCTGATGGCTCTAGGAAAGGTAAGGCAGCTCAACTATCACCATATTAGGGCCATGAATGTGGTCTCACGATTTGATTGCAATGATCCTGTCAGCGATACCAATCGATTCAATATCCCGATGTGTCACCTCCTCAATATTATTATATATTGCTGCACATGGTTTACAACAACAAATTCGAGGCGTGTCAGATAGGCAGTATATGATCTCCCCTTTTTATTGTATCTGCACTTTAAAAAAACACTTCCTGAATGGACCAAAGTCTGAACACAGTAGACAAAAGACAAACGGTAGAAACTAAAAAGCACCGACCGATCTGCCAATGCTTCTACGACACCACTACTGTATATACTTTGACATTCAGACGCATGAAATAAAAGTTTGACTACACAGAAGATGGTTACAGTCCAGACAGAGTAAAATGAATGGAAAGGCTGGATGAGGCTTATGTAATCACCTCCCTAAGAAGGGAACAGACCATGTTCTTCTGCGTCAAACAAGCTGAAGGCATTGATAATTAAGGGGCTCCAGCTGTAGATTTAAACCTGACGTAGGAAGTGATGTGCTTTTATTAACCACAGTGGTTAGGGCGGAATATACAAAACAAAGTTACCTGAAACCTACTCATGAGTATGACAATTTGGGTTATCACTTTTTTACTTTACACCCATTTATTTATTTTTAAATTAAAAGGTCAAAATGATATGGCATAGGGCAATATGAAGAAAATCAAATATCACAATATTTTTGAACAAATACCTCGATATTGCGACAATATTGTAGGGTTGACTATTGGTGCTTTCAGAAAATATTAACACATTGAGATTTGTGATAAATAATCATCAGTAATGTGGATATAATGACTCAGTGGGCAAAGGCCAATAATAAAACTGAGAGAATAGTCTAGAAAGTTCAGAAAATGACATGTTAAACCAGGGAAAGACAACACGTCATTTTGGATAACAATATTGAAAATCCAAGACAATATCTAGTCTCATATCACAAAATCAATTTTATATATTGCCCAGCCCTAAGAGACAGAGAGTGCTGCTGCTAGCATGGCTGTGTCCTCATTCTGTCTCTTCTATTTTTCCTGTGGGCTCAGGTGTCATTTGAAGACGTGGACCGCCTGAAAGCACTGGCTCAGATGGAGAACGTCCGCATCCCACACTTCATGCAGGACCAGGCGCGGTACGCCGAGCAGCTGGCGAAAATCATGGCGGTCAACCAGCTGACTGACGAGGAGCTCAAGGCCATCATCTGAGCCCACTGTGCTCCACCTGCACAAACCTGATCACACCTGAATAAAAGCTGTCACGACCCTGCCAGCCACGGCCCGCATGCCTTAACTCCATCACCACGCACGGTAGCAGTGTGTGATTTGTGCAGCATGCTGTGTTGCATGTAGTGTAGAGTTGTGTCAGGCAGACATGGAAGTAGAAATCTGTTCTGGCCCAGTAGTTTATCCTCTGATACTGGAGGGATCACTCACACTCTAGTGTGCTGTGTTTAGGGCTGGATGTAGTTTTTTTTTTACCAGTGCCAATACAATACCATGATTGCTCAGCAATTCATATGAAAATGGATTTATAAAACATTTACCAAGCACCCTTTTTTCTTGAAAATCTCTGATAATCAGTTTAGTTTGTAGTCTTATTTTCATGAATATATTCTCTGTAGATTATAGTTTTTAAAAGAGATTCAGTATCTCATGATGACCTAAGTTAGAGCCAAACTGATACTAGATATGTATAGGCTTAATAAACGCACCACATGAACAAGCGCAGGCAGCGTCTATAGCAATAAGCAATAAGGTGCATTCTGGGATCTCACTACCCAGAAATGCAGACAGTACACCACCTCACTCATAAGTGAGTTGAAGAGCAGGTCTGTTGTGTTAGCTCCAGCCCTCCCTCTTCCCTCTTTGTCACAAATGCACACACACACACACACAACAGCCAATAGGAGTGCTCTCTTTCTCTGGAATGACCTGTGATAGGCCATTGTTAACACCTGCAAACAGCCAAGAGGAGATAGAGAAGTCTTGTTTTCTCTCTGACCTCTTGAATTACAATATGCTAAAAGAATATTGTGGAATTCTTACGCCAACTACACCGAGCATAAAATGCCCACCACATTTTTAGATTATTATAACGGTTAAATAATATATTTTACAGTTAAATAACATCAGTTAATGTCAGTGCTCTATGGTGGACAAACTATGTTTCTTGTTATTTATCTGACGCCCATGAGACAATGACATTCTCGGAGACTATTTAAATTCTTGTGGACTTGTGCATGAATATGGTTAGTTTTAGTATAAGCCATCAAAAACGTATTTATCTGTTTCTAATATAAGAAATATTTGTATTGTTCTCGTGTAACTAATCTCATGATCCAAGTGTACTTACCTAGTGTTTTATATCTGTCTCTTAAGTGAAGATGATGGACACATTCTCGCACTGTGTTTTCTCTAGTTACAACCGTCAGATTTGGGGTGGGTTACATCACCACTTAGGGTTACTATATTTGAAGTACATATGTGGTGAACAGCGTGACACACAGGCCTGCTAATACAGCTGAGCCTGTCAGCATTGTTCTACTGTACGTGGGCTGAAAACAAATTGTCCCTGAAGTTTGAAAGTCACTTGTAATACAGTATATTTTGAAGGTGAGTTCCTCACTATGCTCCATAAAGCCCTAGTGGTCCAAGCCCTGTTTGACTACTTGCACTTTTTTTTTTTACCTTGAATTTACCTTTTCAGCTGCACTGATATGAGCAGTTACTGTGTTGGTGTCTTTATGATATATTCATGTTTTACAAACCAAACCAAATGCCTTGTGGTTTTACTGTGATGAGTTACAGTGGCATTATTCCCAAGAGTGACCTACGTGGGCTTCTCTGCTCCCTCAAAGACCACTTCAGTGGTACAGTTTAATTACATGGCATTCCTATGTGATGTTTTCTATTTGACTTTTTTGGTGATATTCGTAACTAGAATCTTTAAATAAAGTGGACTACCTGAAAATGAGTAATGTGCTTTGTATTTCCCAAAGTATGTGCTTTCTCACAAAACAACGGCATTTTGAAATTCTATTCATACTGTAGCAGCTGGATGTTGAATGGTCAGTCCCACACTGGAGGAAGGTCTGGCAGTATTAACAGAGTGCCTGAGTCCTTGTCAGTGTCAGAGCTCAACAAGTAGAGTTTCCATACGACGGCAGTAACTAAATCTATGACCACACACACTGCTAGCAGCTCCAAACCCTGTCCAGAGATGTTACCCTTCCCACTCAACAGCATCTGGTTTCACTGGGAAACTGGAAACCATTGAGGGCTCGAGTGGTGGCTGACGGGTACAAGCAGTGACATGCTGTCCCATATGCATCAATCTACAGTAGACAGCAGTCACACGCACAGACAGGCTTCACCTCCCACCTCCTACCACTTGGACCTGCCATGATGAACGGAATGTGCACAAACGCTTGCCTTATGACTTAGTGTTTTTAAGAGTTTTTAATTGTTTTAGTATATGGAACCTTACCATGTTTTATTTTTGCACAGTCTTTCTTGATTGCTTTGACCTGCTGAAAGAAACTGGGATCCACTCAGGTTTCATCATCACTGTCTCAGCAGAGCAGAAGACACCTCTTGCAAATGTGTTAACCCTTCCTCATGGGATTGACACATTGCAATGTTTACAGTATTTCAGTTGTCAGCCACAGTTTGAAAATAAGAATCAATGAAATCAATAAAATTTGCATCCAAGCTATTAAGAAAAACAGTAAATAACTATGTTTTCACGGTTTGGATCAATGTGTCGTACCGTTCCCAAACTAGGAGTTTACATCGTCTGTATCTCTGTACGTTTTGATTTATGGGTCTTTACATTTGGTGTTTCTGAACGGTTAAGTCATTTCCATGACGTTATGAGTTCTAGAATACATGGACTGTACTGTCCATGTTTCCATCACAAAGTTAAAGTAGTTATTAAGCAATAGAGCCAACCCCCCACTAGAGGACAGTAGCACATAATACATTTTCAACAAGTATAATTTCATTTTAGAGTCCTGTGATCTATTGAGCTTGGCTTGGTCTGGTGAACATCTTCATTTGGTATGCTGCTGCCAATGCCAAGGGCAAAGGCAGACTGTCGTCCCGCATAGCCAGACCTTCCTCCACAGTGCTGCGGAGGAGGGTCTGGCTAGTCCACACAGCATTCTGGGATGGGAGAACAACCTGTTCTGGTGTATTGGCATTTCTTTAAACCAGTCTGGCTGTCTGGATTTACCCTGCAGAGATCTGAGGACCAGGTAACCATAGTCCTCAGATTGGACAGATAGTCTAGCTAGCTGTCTGGATTTACCCTGCAGAGATCTGAGGACCAGGTAACCATAGTCCTCAGAAATCCACGAGAGGTTAGAACGCCAACACAGCTGAGAACGCTGTCCCTCCAGTACCTGTACACCAGTCCAGGGGTAAGCAGGAAGGATATTGGCCAATCCCTCCCACCCCCACCTTTTTAAAACACTCCCCCAAGCTGCAATCCATCAAGACCAAAAAAACATCAAAAGAACAGTTTCACTTTGACTTGACTTTTGCAGTACATTTTTTATTATTACATTAACATTTGAATTTTTTCCTGAAAGAAAAGCATTTATGCAAATGTAGAACATAGAAGCATACAAACATTAGAGCACACTTATCATCTTTAAACAATGTCGCTTCTAGAAGGAGTACGGCTGGAGTAAGCCTCTAGGGAGCTCCATGACTGACAGATCCTGGACTGGTATTCAGGTCTGGGACAGGGATGCTGACAGGCAAGAAGGGCTAGAAGGAGCAGAATGTACTGTTGGAGTAAATGAGGGACCAGGGATGTGTGGGGCACCTGCAGACGCTGCTCTCATTATCAGCCTGGTTGTCAGCAGCAGCAGCAGGCTGTTCTCTGTGGAAATGCTCTGCAGCACGGTGGATCAGTGGTTAGCAGAGCTGGATCCTTTCGCCCCGTAGTTACCAAAGTTGATATTGTACCCTTTCCTCACATATCTCCAGACCATTCTGACACTAAAATGGCATTTTTTAGACGGACTGTTTCTGTCTCAGGAACGCCCTAACAAAACCCGTTTTTGTGATGCTAAAAAAAGGCTTTTAGCTGTGTAAATATCTAACGTTAGCAACAGAAAATATTAAAAAGTTATACAAATGGAACTTTTCATCTATCCACGTGACGTTCACTACACCTTCAAACGACGTCCACAGCCATTTAGGAGACAGGAAGTGTGTAGCGTTTCAGACCGTTGCGCTCTCCTTACTTCTAGAGAATCTTTGGTTTAATCAAGTTACCCCCAACCAACGGACTCACAGTGACTGTGGGGCCCCAGGTGGGGCCTGCTTGGCCCCCCCTTGGTTTGGTATTCCAGCAATGGGAAAACAGATTTGTTTTCGGGGTATGTCCAGCCGGTTGTAAGGAGTCTCTCGACCCAATGTGAGTCACCTGCTCACAGATGATTTTACTCTTCTTATCGCCCAGTATGGATATCTCCATCTTCTACACATTCAAAAACAGCCAAACAAATTCTGTATATTCTCTCAGAATAATATTTTTTTATCATAGGTAGTTTTTGTATCTATTCCCATCTATTTGGTGTTGGGCCCTTTGAAAGCGACACGTGGAGCTGGATAGTGAGCCGTTGAGGCAGCAGCAGTGTCCTCTGCTGCCACTCTGCCCTGGCACCTCATTTCCATCACAGAGGAAGATGGCTGCTCACACGTGCACACAGAGGCCCGGCTTACATAATTTAGGAGCTCAGTTTTTATGAGCTCTAAAGCAGGGATGTTATCACCCAGCAGAGCCTCTGAAGAGCTGCTTATGTGCCTTAATGAGAAGTCAAACACCGCTGGAACATCTATCAATTTCTCTTTATTTTATATACATATAGAAAATGTTTGGCACATTTATTTTTTAAGTATTATATAGTTTTTCTGAACATTTTATGGCTCTTTCAAATAGGTAATATTTTTTACATTGATAAATTGAAACCCAAAAGGCAATCTTGGCACTTCTTCACATTCATCAGGAAACTCTCTGCTCCACAGCTAACCATGACAAAGCAGGATCCCGGGCCGGACAAAGTCCATGTCATCAGCTGCTGCCTTCACTGTGAGGGGGGGTGTTGTCACCGCTCGTGTTTGGGCATGTCCACTCTGTCCACCACTGACATGCCAGGCCTAGTCAACTCCTTGGGGGATACGTCTGCGTAGAACTCGGCCACCACGGGGCAGTGATCTGACGCCACACCGCCCCATGACCAGTTGTCTGGGATCCAAGGGTTGGTCAAGCCCTCCCGAATTACCATGCAGTGGCCTGTCGGAGGAAAAGACACAAGGAGATAGGACAAGGCAGCAGACATGTGGGACTGCATGCAACTTAATAAACAGTATAAATTAAGATAAATTAGACAATGTACCAAATGATTTACACAGAGCAACTCTGACCTGACTTGACATAGTTTTGACTGTTCTGAGACTTAAAAATAAGACCACTAAACGATGAAGTTTTGACCTGGTATATCCCAGGACAAAGAAAATGAAGCAACTAGCAGGCCTTGGATCTTTAAACATAAGGGTCTCAGTCATGTAAGTCAGAGCTTTCCAATGATTGAAAACCTGCCATTTTCATTTACACCGTCCTGAAAAACACATATCTTGCCTTGCAATTTGCTTTTTATAGACCTGACTTCTCCCTGTCTCAAATAACTTCATAACTTCAGACTCAATCTTAATTGTAATAATAAGAATGATAGATTGATTCTACAAACTCTGCCTTGACTATCCGTCTCAAATGACTTTTTCTCTTATGACTTGACTTTTCTCTTATATTGTGACTTAAATTATATTTGTCTCCAATAATTTAAGACTTTATTTGTCTCAGTTGACTGACTCGAGACTTGACTTGTTATGAACAACTTCGCATTTCTAATTCAAATCTACCAGTGTCCAGCACACCCACCAGAGTAGATCTTCTTGAGGGAGCGGCTCAGCCAGATGTTGTCCAGACAGCGGGTTCCCTGTGGTGAGCGGGTGCTGATGTTGGTGAACTGGGAAGATGGGATCAGGGCACAGAGCTTCTCCTTTCTCAGGATGTCCAGCTCTGAGCTCTGAGCAGGGGAGCCAAAATCTCCCAGCAGCACCAACTCCTTCTCAACTGCAGAGAAAGACATGAAGAAAATGTCTGAGAATAGGAAAACATTCTCAAGATGTAGACTCAGGACTCTTCATGCAGAGATGGAGGATGCAGATAATCTGCCTGAGATTATTGTAGTTTTTGATCCATCATTGTAAATTGTGTGACTCACTCACCGCGTCGTACATGTGGTGGGATGTGTAGAAGAGCTGACGTGACAGACTGACCTTTGAGTGTTTCCTGGAAGCTGGGGGGGAGGTGCGGACACTTGGCCTCGTCCGTGTTGTGGTTCTTGCCGTTGGACTCTCCGGATGCAGCCGTGGCCTGAATGTGGACGTTCACCACCGTCAGCTCGGATGAACCAACCTAATGGAGAGAAAGGCGGTCATTTAATGTTGGTCAGAATACAGTCGGCAACAAAGGCTGTGTATATGTATATGCTGTTTATCACGTTCTGTCCCAATATTTGGACAAATTGTATTTTGATTGTCTGGAAAACAAATTATCCTTTGATTCTCCTTTGATTTTGATATGCATGTATGTTAAAAATGTCTTCTTGCTGTAAAACCATTGTTGACAACCCGTCTTATTGCCTCACTGCTGGGTCTTTTGCCCTGTCGGACTTTTTTAGCAATATCTGTGTGTTCCCAGATCTCAGCAATTACTTTGGTGAGGTAAGTGTTATCATAACTATTAGAAATGATCACACAAATTACAAAGATAAGCCCCAAGTTGTAATAAACTGGAATTATCCCTGAACTAGAGATGGTCCAATACCATATTTTGCTTCCCGATACTGATCCTGATACCTGAACTTGCGTATCGGCCGATACTGAGTACTGCTCTGATACCAGTGGGTCATATATTTTACTATGTTTTAACAGCTGTATACTATTATCCCTGTATGATGATATGATGTCTAACAGCTGTATACTACTATCTCTGTATGATGATATGATGTCTAACAGCTGTATACTACTATCTCTGTATGATGATATGATGTCTAACAGCTGTATACTACTATCCCTGTATAATGATATGTTTCTTTATTTTAACAAACATAAAAAAGACTATGATTTTCATCACTGCTTACATTTGTCTTAAGCAAAGATATCTCATCTGAATGCTACAATCTGTTTTGGGAATCCATCTTTACTTACTGAGAAGTGAGCCAGGTACAGTCGAGGGTAGGAGTGATTTCCGTTGCCATTGACAACAGGAGACTCCAGCACTGCAGCATCCTTCAGGTCAATACCAGACGAAGTGTCCCACAGAAAACCAGAGTAGCTCACGCCCTGGGACAAGAGAAGTCAGATATATATTGTATATATTTATTTTTTAAAGATTATTGTATTATTGTGCATTCAAAATATTGTGTATTATTGTATTGTTTTCCTGCTTAAATACCTTAAAACAATTGAATATGTAATTCACTGCATCACAAGGCCATCTATATAACCAAAGGTGTTTATTATTTTAGTTTGGACTTTTGAATTTCATTTTAGTTTTAGATTTCAGTTTTTTTGCTAGTTTTAGTTTATGCTGCGTTCCAGGCAACCCATAACTCGTGTTTTTCCAACCTTCTAACTGTAAAAGTGCCCTGGAACGGCAGTCAAACCCGTGAACTCGTATGGAGATGGTTGTTCTCCCAGTTACACACACACAAACAACATTGGCGACCCCCGTTGATGCCGTACAGACGCTGTGAGAAATAGTATAAAAAAGGCAACGTAAAGTAATTCCACACATTGTAATCAAAACAACACACATACAATCGTGTACTACTGCAGGTTATGTTCTTTAAATGAAGCCCAAAACATATTGGCAACTAGAAATTGCTAGTATCAGCTAGCGCTAGCTAAAGTCGACATTAGGTAGCCGCTAGCTAACGCTAGCTGACGCTAGCTAGAAGGGTTTGTCGTGACTTTGTTGTGAGTTGTGACTTGAAGTCGTAACTTATGGGCTAAAAACAGTGTGGAACGCAGCATTAGTTTCTGCCTAATGCTTTTGAAGCTGAGGATTGATCTCTAAGGTTTGGGTCTGATAGATTAGGGTTAGGGTTCATATTTTCTGAGCTGCCCAAGGTGAACAGCAGAGCAGCAGACATTCAGCGTCAACCTCTTATATCACTGCTGTTCAAAATGGCCGCCATACCTTGCTGGAGTGTCCAGTGGACTTTTCAGACACAACACTTTTCCACAGCCCTCGATGCGGTTTCCACTTCCGTACACTGGCCAGCGTTCCTTGGTTTAACTCCACACAGAACTGCGACATAAAACACAGAGGACATGTCGTCAGCACTATGCGAAAATACCGGATTTTTGTTATTTGCACTTCATTATTTGGCAATGGTGTAAATGTTGATTGTAGTCTTAGTTCCGCTATCTCCTTATAGATGGAGACTCACAGCGTTTTTAGCTAAGTTTGAACAAGAGAGTGAACCCGCTAAAGAAAATCACTGAAATGTATACCTGAATTTAAGCTAGTATCTAAAATTATGAAGAGTTGCCACCTGAAAACCCCCCATTCCAGTCAGTAGGCCTATGACAAAGTTACACAAGTTAGCCAAAGGAGCTTCACTATGACCTTGGTAGACCTTCGTAATTAAGCTAGTCATGCTAACGCTAAAGAAACCCATTATTTTGTTAGCTAAAGCAAAAGTTAGTAGTTCTTGAGTGAAGATTTCCAAAACTACAGTCCTATCTAGTTTTCGGCAGCATACATGTACCTACAGTATGTCAAAACTTAAAACCTCGGTGGAGGTGACAGTTTTTGAAAAAGAGCTATAAAAAGGGGTTAGTGTGCACAATACATGGAGGCTAATGCGCAGAAGCTAGCCTGAAGGTGGGTTCGCACCTTTTACAATTTACGCTTCTATGAACGTGAATTTTTATAAGAGTAGACTTACTGCAGGTAAATTATAAGTAAACCAGATATAATTCAAACTGACTTAAAGTAAAAATATATTGGCCAACTAACCAACCTAAGAGTCACTAGCTTGTAAAAACTAGCTTCTTTTTTTTTTTTTCATTCAAACTTACATTATATTGGAATATTTATCATGTCTACTAATATATATATTTTAAATAATTTCTATATGAAGCACCAGATTTTCTAGTTAACTGAGCCATAAAAAGACACATCACAGGCTAGTAATTACTAGTTCATTTGGGGTTCATTTGTTGTGTTAACAATGGATATATCTTGGTAAAATATGGGTTAATTTTTGCAATAGTACACAAACAGGGTTGTAAAATTTATTAAAACATTTATTAAATTAATAATGGGCCAGAACAGTGTAGTAATAATGCATCTTTGCTTCTACACACAAACCACGGGTCAGTACTGCTGTCAGGGCAGCTCTGTCTGAGAAAGATTAGTAACAATGTTCAGAACTGTTCATTATAAGACACCGGTGCCAAGGACACTGTGAGTTGATGATTATGGGAATCAGAGCATGGTATAATAAAAACAAAAACCCCATAAAGGCTTGAATAAAGGGAAACTATCTCTAATTAAATGCCAACACGGCTTTATCTATGCTTCTGATTTGTTTCTAATCTGTCTGAAATACATGACAGTGCAGTTCACATGGAGGGTTGCACTATATTTTAACACTTGAGGGCAGATGGTCATCAGCAAAAAAAAAACAGGCACTGAAAAACAATGCGGAGTTCAGTGAACTCTAATAGCCTCATCATCTCACAGAGGAAGTACAAGAGAAAGAGGAAAAGTCACTGAGAAAGTGTTACAACAGTAGTTGTTTAATGTTGTGGAGAAAAAGCCAAAGGTCCCTTGATGTGAAATGAAATAAGTAGGAGAAAGGAGAGGAACAGGGGGCACAGAAGAACATGCTCATTGGCTCAGGTTGCTGTTCTGGCTGAGCTGCCACTGGCTCTAAATTTAACCTGAGGTCTCCCTTTGGGAGGAACCCCACCTACTGCATGCACACAGGCACGTACATGACCTCTCCATGAAGGTCATGCTAAAATGACACCTATTCATATTTAAAGTGACAATCTGCCACATATTAAAAATAATTGTCTTGTACAGTAGAGCAGAAGTCTCACAAATACAAACTCCGTACTGTAAGGACAGAGGGGGCTGTTTGTAAAGCTCCTTTAATGCAAATTTATATATAAATATAATGTTGGGCTGCATGTTATGAGCAAATAAATATCATTATATAAATATAATTGCAATTATTTTTACTGATATTGCAATAAGATTCACGACATTGGAGGGAATCATAATGGATGTATGATTATTCTCCTTTTCATTGAAATAAAATGATGATTGAATGATTGTCCTGTTACAAAGTCTATCAGGTCATCTCACTGTGCTACCATCGCTCTACCGGCTGCACAGAGATATACAACCACATGCAGCCCCGTCACTGAGTTATGATATTAATAATAAAGCAATCTCGGAGTGCCAGCGTGTTAGAAACCCTCAACAGATTTACTTTAGCTGTAGTCCCCAGGGGCCATTGAGGCTGTAAAGTGGACAAGGTTGAATGGCTCACAGGTATAACTTTGCCAAAACCCCTCATAACTCAGTCTGTGAGGAATGAAGTGCGGGCCCAGCAGGTATTCAGCACCCTGGCGCCGAGCCCAGGCCTGGAGGAATCACCCGGCAGAGCTGGGGAGTCCTGCGACACTTGGACTAGACCATGTGGGAACAAACTGGAGCACAGGCTTGTATTGTACTGCCAAGGGTATAATTATCTGATTATTAGAATGAGTGTTAATCCACAGTACAGACAGAGGATGGAAAACCTCCTCACCATAAGGGCACGTTCACACCAGCAAAAGGGGATTTAAATCAGGGCCGTGCGGCGGTGCGAGTCCTGTTGGTTTTTTTTAATCCTCTCAATGTAGCACAAGTAGACTTTATATTTGACAATATAATATATTTTCTGTCAGATCATTTCTAGATCTTAACATTTCCATTTGACGGAGAAAGAGACGGAGGGACAGAGGAAACAGTCAGCTGACGAACAACACCGACGAGCAGCTATTTGAGCCATCAGTTATATAAAAAAAGCTTTTGTTATCTGTCAAATTATTTCAATGTCCCCATGCTCTTTCCTCAACCTGAGCATATTACAACATCATAATGTAGCACTGTCAGCTGTTTTTGAGAATATTCTGCACTATGCATATTTATTTATTTATTATTCTGTCACCTCCTACTGTGCAATATGTCATTTCTATCCATCCGCACCTTACTCATGTGTACATCTGTGTATATATACTGTCTGTTTATGGTGTACATATATTACTCGTATTATATTTGTTTCTATTTCTTTTAATACTTTCTGTATATTTTTCTTATGTCTGTTTAATGGGTATTGGTGTTATTATGATACGTGTTAATTTTGAGTTGCTGTAACAAGGGAATTTATCTTATTATAGGTAGGGCTCTAAGAATAGCACAATCATCTGTTTATTCTGTTCAATTATTTAGTGTTGGTGCTGTAACGAACACTGCAGCCGCTGGGAGCTGCCAGCAGAACATGAAGCAATAAAGGACTTGAGCTTGTACAGTACAGTATGTCTCTGTATATTGCCTCCTGTGATGTCTATACAGTTATGAGTAAGTTATGTTTCTGTTTTCAGTCTGTCTTGAAAAGAAGCTTGTGGGGCTGATTTATTAAAGCTAACAAAAAAAACATCCAATTGTGCGATTAAAGCTTCTTTCATTTCTCTAGATGTCACCCTGACATGAGACACGAGCAAAAGAAACTCAGCTGAACTTTCAGAAGAGAGCCAGTTAACTGCCTGAGGTTGCCAGTAGCCACACAACACAAAACAACAAGGAGAGTGTGTGTTCTTGAAGTGTTTAAAGGTGGAAAGCTAGGCCATTGGTCCAGTTATTGCATGCTGTTATTGTATTTGCACAAATGCTGTTTGAGAGTAACCAGGAAGGCCTTTTACTGTCTGACTAATGGTGAGGTTGAAACGTAACCACAGACAGAGGTTTCCTTAGCGACAAAACAGACAAGAGGACAACAGTCTTAAACTGGCACACTCTCGCTGTATGACTAACCATGACATTAGAACGTTACAGGGGCCGTGGTGATTCTAGACCGTTTCAGATAGAGGGGCCAGGCTGGGGCCACATGTGAATTTAGGGGTCCCAAATATATTAAGTGTTACATACGCCAACCCTCCATAGGTTTGGTTCTACAAAAGACTAACATACACATTTAACACTAAACACTAACACCCGTTCCTACACTCCATCGGGGGGATATTCCTATATAACCATGGCCTCCATACCCCTCATAAATGTAACATTGCAAGGGAGTCTAATCCATAACTACTCTAACATATCAACTCATTGTGCACCATGTTAATTCAACACATTTCACTCTTGAATTAAGTCTCTCCTG